>PUFA01000245.1:1200000-1800000 GCA_003508835.1 Eonycteris spelaea
CCACCATACCTGACCACAAAAGAATAGATGAGTCACAGTACTAATAACAAGAGTTATAAAAGCTAAAAAAAAAAAAAAAAGTGCTGGTAGAAAACAGTTCTTCTAAGAGGAATTACAGAGGACATTGAAGGGAGGTAATGTTTAGGCCGAGTCTCTAAGGAAACATAGGACTTCACCAGAAAGTGGGTGGGGGGTAGCTTGGGAGAAATGGTCAGGTAGTTGGAACAGTAAGAGTGAATTCCAGGAAATAGTGATAAAATGGAATATTTTATAACGTGTAAGAGGTTCTGCGGAGTTGAAGAGAATGAATGTCTGGAAGTGGCTGGAGTTGAGAATGGAGAAGTAGATTTGGGTTAGACCATTAAGGGCCTGCAGGCTCTTTTAAAGAGTGTGGGTGTAATCCACCCAGCAATGGGAAGCCGAAGCAGGGTCCAAAGGGGCACTATGGGGTAATCAGACCTGTACTGAAAATGGGTCCTTTAGGCTGTAGGGTTGGGGAGCGAATAAAGGAATATGGAATTAAATGACTTTTAGAACAGCCCAGAAAGGAGAAGAGAGGAGTATATTTCAGGAGGCCTGGGTCTCTGACTTCATGGCTTTCATCAGCCTTTTAGGTGAAATGTGTTGCTATGACATGACGAGTACTCTTTTTAATTTTTAATTTTGAAATAATTTTAGACTTATATAAAAGTTACAAAAAATAGTAGCCTGTTTCCATATAATACTCACCCAGTTTTCCTTAAAGTAAATAGCTTCATGTCTGTACTATAGCTACCAAAACCAGGAAATTAACATCGATAAAATGCCAATAACTAATCTACATATTATTTGAATTTTGTCTTTCCCGTTCATGTTCCTTTTCTGGTCCAGGACCTCACATTGCAATTAGTCGTCACATCTCATTTTTTTCCAGTTTGGGCCAGTTCCTTGGTTTCTTGTCTTTTAGCATCTTGAAACTTTTGAAGAGTATTGGCCAGCTATTTTGTAAAAAGGCCTTCAATTTGGGTTTATGTAATATTCTCTCATAATTAAACTGAAGATATGCTTGTTAAGCTAGATTACAATATGTTTTACCTTTCTCAGTACATAACATCAGGAGGTGCATGATATTGACATGTCATTATTAGTGATGCTTAGTGAACATTCACCAGTTGGTGAATGTTATTGGTGAACATTTTAGGAAATCTCATTTTTGAGTCTGTTCCTTTTTTCTTTACCAATTTAGGTCTTTTACTCTTCCTTCTTTCATGAAGAGGTTTCCTGAATTTTTTGAAATAAATTGGTCTTTCTTTTCTCCTGCTGACTCTTCTAAGTGTATATATATCCTCCTTTTCTTCCATTTACTTTTTTCATTGAAATTTTTTTATTTTTCAATTACAGTTGGCATATATGATATTATATTAGTTTCAGGTGTACAACATAGTCATTAGACATTTATATAACTTACAAAGTAATCACCGCTATAATCTAGTACCCATCTGACACCATACATAGTCATTATAATATTATTGACCATATCCCCCATGCTACACTTTACATCTCCATGACTACTTTGTAACTACCAATTTGTACTTCTCAATCCGTTCCCCTTTTTCACCCACTTCCAATACCCTGACTATCTGGCAACCATCTAAATGTTCTCTATAGGTTTGTTTCTATTTTGTTTATTTTGTTCTTCAGATTCCATATGTAAATTTGTCTTTCTCTGACTTACTCCACTCAGCACAATACCCTCTATGTCCATCCATGTTATTACAGGCAGCAAGATTTCATTCTTTTTTATGGCTGAATAATATTCCATTGTATATATGTATCACCTCTTATTTATCCATTCATTCATTAATGGACACCCAGGTGACCTCCGTATCTTGACTATTGTAAATAATCCTATGATGAACATGTCCCTTCAAAGTATTGTTTTGGGTTTCTTCGGATAAATATCCAGAAATGGGATTATTGGGTTCTTCTTTGTCTCTTAATATAGTCTTTATTTTAAAGTCTGTTTTATTTGATATAAGTATTGCTTCCTCACCTTTAAAATTTGTTTCCATTTTCATGAAATATCTTTTCCATCTCTTTACTTTCAGTCTGTGTGTGTCTTTTGACCTGAAGTGAGTCTCTTACAGGCAGCATATGTAAGGGTCTTGTTATCTTACTCATTTAGCCATGCTATCTTTTGATTAATGCATTTCATCCATTTACATCTAAAATAATTCTTGCTAGATATATAGTTATTCCCATTTTGTTATTCACATTTTCAATTTTTGCTTCTTAAAGAAGTCCCTTTAACATTTCTTGTAATAATGATTTGGTAGTGATGAATTCCATTAGTTTTTTCTTATCTGGGAAGTTCTTTATATATCCTTAGATTCTAAATGATAGCTTTGCTGGGTAATCTTGGTTGTAGGTCTTTGCTTTTCATCACTTTGAATAGTTAGTGCCAAGCTCTTCTGTCCTGTAAAGTTTCTGTTGAGAAATCAGCTGACAGTCTTACGGGAGCTCCCTTGTAGGTAACTAACTGCTTTTCTCTTGCTGCTTTTACGATTTTTCTCCTTGTCTTTACTTTTTGGCATTTCAATTATGATGTGTCTTGGTGTGGGCTTCTTTGGCTTTATCTTGTTTGGGACTCTCTTGCACTTACTGAGCTTATACGTCTATTTCCTTCACCACGTTATGGATGTTTTCCATCCTCATTTCTTCAAATAGGTTTTCAATTCCTTGCTGTCTCTTCTCATGGTACCCCTATGATGTAAATGTTGTTATACTCGATGTTGCCCCAGAGGCCCCTTAAACTATCCTATTTTTTTTTTTTTTTGAGATTCTTTTATCTCGTTGCTGTTCTGTTTGAATATTATCTTCTAAATTACTGATTCAATCCTCTGTTTCATCTAATCACTATTGATTCCTCCTAAGGTATTCATTTTAGTTATTGTATACTTCATTTTTGACTGGTTCTTTTTATGTTTTCTATTTCCATTTTTATATTTTCTATTCTTTGTTAAGGTTTTCACTGAGTTCATCTATTCTTTCCTTTAGTTTATTGAGCATCCTTATAACCAGTGTTTTGAACTTTGCGTCTGGTAGATTGCTTGTCTCCATTTTGTTTAGTTCTTTTTCTGAGCTTTGTTCTGTTCTTTCACTTGGGATATGTTTCTTTGTCTCCTCATTTTGGCTGCCTCCTTGTGTTTGTTTCTATGTATAGGTAGGGCTGCTATGTCTCCCGATCTTAGTAGTGTGGCCTTATGTAGTAGGTATTCTGTGGGGCCCAGTGACAGTCACCTGGTCACCTGAGCTGGGTGCTCCAGGTGTGTCCCTTGTATAAGTTGTAGTTGAGCCTTGGTTGCTGTTTGCATGTTGATAGGAGGGTTTGACTCTCAAGCTGATTGGTTGTGAGCACTGGCTGGTGACTACAGTGTAGCTGTTGTGAAAGAACTGACCGTACAGAGCAGGATTCACTTTATCAGGGCTCTGGTGCCTGCCCAGTTCTGTCCTTTGGGTGTGTCATCCTCGGATGTGGTCCCGGGTGGTGCTTCGGCTCATTTTGAAGCTGGCCACTGGGTGTGCCAGCCCTGGGGCCTCCTGGGAGGGGTCCCACCACAGGCCAAGTTCAGCCACAGCTTGTGCCCTGCCTGAAGCCATCTGGCATGAGCCACCAAGCAATCTGCAGATGGCCACCACCCACGCTGGCCTTGGAGGTATCTTGAGAGGCCAAGCCATGAACTGAGGGTGGCTGCTGTTAGTGCCAGGCTTGGAGCTGCTTAGCAAGAGGTATGGGGCATGCAGAAGCCAGATGTTTTTCTTTGGGATTTGCAAACCTTTGAGAGATTTTAGGAAAGTTTGTAGTAAGAGTCAAGACAGGTCATTTGTATGGAATAGCCACTGGAAGTGGCTTGGGTGAGATGGCAAGTTGGGTGGGGCAGGGTTACCAGGAATCACAAGTGCAGGTCAGGGCAGGGCGACAAGTGTTAGCCAGGTTGATGGAGACTCAGATATGGTGCCACTTGCATCTGCACATTGTGTGGGAGGAAGGGCCAACAAAGGAACAGTGGACTTTCTCTTAAACTTCTGTTTAAGAGAAAGCTGCCTCTCCAGTCCTTGCCCTGAAGTCAGACAATTCCTTTTTTACCATTTGTCCTTGGCACCCAGAGCCACTGTCCCAGCACTGGAGCCCAGAGCAAGTAAGTTCATCAGTGAGTAAGTCCATGTACAGGAACCCCATAGCCCTTCAGCCCACTCAGCCACTATCTGCATTGGTTTTCACATCCAGATTTTGTGGGGACTTCTCTTCCCAGCACTGGAACCCTGGGCTGGGGAGCCTTCACTCCTTTGGGGAGACCTCTGCAGCTGACATATCCCTGCTGATTTCTAACTGCCACATGTAGGTGTGGGACCAGCCCGTTCCTACCATTCTCAAGGTAGTCCCTTCTGTCCTTATTAGAATTTCTGTTCAGCTAGACTTCAGAAGACTTTCAATGATGGTTGTTCTGTAGTTTAGTTGTAATTTTGATGTGGTCATGAGAGGAGGCAAGCACAGGGTTCACCTACTCTGCCACCTTGACTGGAATTTCTTCTTTTCTTCCTTTCAGTAATAGAATACCCCAAGGTGAAGATGAGCACAGGCCCGATCTAGAGATTATATTTTCCAGATTCCCTTGAATCTTGGTGTGATCATAGAACAAGTTGGGGCCAATGAAATGTGAGTGGATTGAGCAGTGCCCATGAGGGATAAAATCTCTTTTCTGAGACTTACTCTAGGAGCTATCATTGCTATGCATACTTGAGCAACTGCCTAAGTGCCTGACTGGGACACATGACAAGGATGGCAGAGCTGCTCATAAACTTCTTGTGAAAGAAAAATAATGCCTCAGTATTTGAGGTCTTTTTGTTACACAACTTAACCTATCTTCTATCACAGGTACTTAGAGTTAAGAAAGCACAACCAAGACAATGTATATTTCTCTTCTTCGTGTGCATTAACCTTATTTATGTAACTATATTGCTATGTGTGTGTGGGTTGGGGGGAGGCACTGAAATTGTATAGAATATTTCTTGTTATTTCCCAGGAGCATATGCTAAAATTTATAGATGTGAGTTTTCCTGGCTATTCTATTTTTTTGGGGGTGAGAAGTCATAATAAACTGTTAAATGATTCTGTTTCAGAAGAGGTAGGTTAGCAAATAGTAACATATGGGCTGCTACCCCTCTCCTATACACAAACCAGACATTGCTAATTGATCACATTGCTGCTCCCAAGTGGAGATGCAGCATCATAATCTTTCCTGAGTAAAATGTCAGGCAGCTACTACTTATCTTGTGAAGTTGATTCATTTTTTCCATCCTGGAACTAAGATTTTCATAGAAATACTTATATCAAGCAGAATATCAAACTTTCTATTATCATCTAAACAATACTATCACTTCATTATAAATAACATAGACCATGTTTAGATCATATTGTAACTCAATATGTAAGAAAATTTTCTCATTTTTTCCCTTCATGTTTCATAGGAAAGAAACAATATCTCACCATGTCCCTTCATTTTTTAATTTGCCTGGTTCTGGGTTTACCATTCACCTGTGTCTATCTGTCACTTAATTATTTTCTTGTCTCTCTTTCTCACTGGTGTAGGAGTTTCTGGAGAGGAAAGATAGTTTCTGACTACCATCTCATCTCATCCTAAGCCTAGCACTATGTAGATTGATGTTGTGGGTAGCTGTCAGTTGGCAGAGTTCCCCATTATGCTAAAATAACAAACAACTCCCAGATCTTTTGACTCAACATAACTTTATTTCTTACTGAGAAGATCTCCTTATCTAATGAACTCAGGCACAGATGTGCCACCTTGCCATGTGCCTCCATGGCTGTGGACCTGTGGAGAGGGAAACGTGTGGTGAGTCACACACTAGCACTTCGATCTTTCACATTCTATTGGCCAAAGCAAGTCACACAGCCACACCTCACTTCCAAGAGACTGGGAAGTTTAAACTTAACACCAAGTCCAGAAAGAGAGGTGAACCAGGATACTTGTGGAGAATCCTACTGACTACCACAGTATCCAGGAAGTATTTGTGAATGAATACAGCATGCCTGTGTCTTCTGCTTAACAACTGGGATGAGAGTCTCAAAGGTCCACACTTCTCCTCCTCACAGCTTTAAAAATCCAGAACAAAGAGACATTTAAGCCAATGTCAATCCCAAGAGTGAAGATACCTGTTAAGAAGGGCTCCTGGTGGCTAATTAGGCTCAAATGTATAAACAGAGCCCAGTAGTCACTGCTTAACACAGCCCTCTCATGCAAGCCATGCTTCAGGGAGAAGCCTGCACTAAACTGCTTGCTGCATACACCGAGCTGCCTGCTGGTACTGTGTTTCTGCCATCTGAGCCAGCCCTTATAAAGGAGTTCCTGGAACTGTATTTCAATCAATAGGACTGCGACTTTCCCCTTCAGTCAGAGCTGCACAGCTATACTCTCATTAGCATCTTCTCCAACCAATCAGAGTGGCTCCAGGACAGTGATTTTTTTGGATCAATCAAACATGGTACTAGGCTTAGGACAAGATAAGATGGTGGTGGAAAACTATCTTTCCTCTCCAGGGTTTGGAGTCCTCATTTGCATGAGGATGGACCAATCAGGGACCAGGAGGAGGAACTTCTCTCTCTATAGGTCAGCTCCCCTCTGGTTTGGGGAGTGCACTGAAGACTGTGTTTCTCTGGCTGAAGCTGTAAGGCTGAAACTATAACACAGAAGCTGTCTCGTCAGACCTGACTGGAGCTAACTTGCTGGAGCCCGGATGAACTGCAGCACTGAATAGGAGTAGAGCAGAGCTGCAACACCTGGGCCTCCTTGTTCCAGGGCTGCCTCACAGCCATGCCATATCACAACTGAGCGGTTTGAAGCACATTTCCTTTAATGTAGTGGTTATTACGTTTGCCTCACAATTGAGCTGTTTGCACTGAATAAATTCTCTCCCTTCACTCTACCCCAAATTGTGGACTCCAGTTGGTGTTGAATTGGTAGCATTGACATTTGGTTGACACTGAACAGTACATTTCCAGTTAGCAATATTAATTCCCATCATTATATTTGTGGCCCCACTTAGAAGGGAATAATTTTCTCTTTTCTAAAAAAAGATTCTACCTTCTGAGCATCAGAAAAAAAACTTGAAATTGCACAAGGGCTTACATTTATTCATCAAACACTCAAGCAATGCATCCTCCATAAGTGTTTCAAGTTAACAGTGCAATGAAGAATCTCTCTTTTCCTCGTATAGAAATCAGTGGACTGAAACTTTACTTTTAGGGACTTATTTAGACTGAGAGTAATGAGGCTTTATTAAGTAAATATTTTAAACATGAATTATTAAATATTTGTTAAAGACTTAATTTACACCAAGCCTAGAGCAAAAAGATGCCCAATAAATATGTTTTTGAATTGGATTTTCCCTCTCTTTCTCCAATAAACCAGCTTCCAGACAAATTTAAACATCTTCTGAACTTACAAAAAGAGGAAAAATAACAGAGTCCTGAAAGTTAGAAGAAATTTGGTCAGATCTTTGGAGTTTATTATAAACTCCTCCTTTTTTTTGTTTATTTCTCTATTGGTTAGGAGGGCATTCTGAGAATTTACTTAATCATTATGATACTTTTAAAATATTTGTTGAAGTTTTTATATGTTGCATTTCAGTTTTAAGTATAATAATGGTGCATATGCTTGTTTTACTTTTGGTTTATTTTCACTAGCGTTTTCACTCATTTTCCTTATGGCCTGGCTTGGGAAAAAAAAGATGAAAAGACTCCTTGTACTTCTAAAATTTCTAGAATGTGAAAGGCCATCACTATGCTGAACATCCTGTTTTCCATCACCATGAGCATGGCCCTTTGGACCCAGAGGGGACACATCACAAGCTTGTTCTGTGGCATGATGTGGGCAAAAAGGGATTAGGGATGGGATTTGAATAAAGTCCAACCTTCGTGGCATGATCTGGCTCCTACACACTTTTCCAGTTTTTCTTCCCACTGCTCTCTCTTTTATAGAATACAAAAATAAATGTCCCAAGGACAGGAATTATGCCTACCTTATTCAACATTGAATCCCTAAAAGTGATGGCAGGAGTGCTCAATGAATATTTGTTGAATGAGGGAAGCCTCTGTAGTCTGAGCATATGACTTACTCTCCCCACTCCTTCCCTTAAGCTGTTTCCTGACTTGGAAAACCACCACTCTTTTTTCAAGGCTCAGCTTAGCCATCACATCTCCTATGCAACTTCACCAACCCCCCTACCCTTACCTCCAGCAAAACTGATTGCTTCTTTACTTCCACAATGCTATGGAAATGTCCCAAGTAGACACTACTGTTCCATACTTATCTAATTATACGGCTCCTTAATGGCAGGATGCTGTCCTATTCTTCTCCTTATTCCAGAACCTGGTTAAAGTGTCAGGCACAGAGTCTTTGTATGGAGGGCTTTTGGGTGCTAGCAGCCTACCCTATACCCTCATTAATACAGGTTGTTAGAGTTAAGATCACAAAATCAAAGGTGATGTTAAAGCAGATACTTAATCAATGCTCACTGACATGAAACGAGAAGTAAGCACAAGAGCTGATGAACCTGTTTAAGGTCTTGAGACTTACACTGTTGCTCCAGCTCTGTGTTACTAGAGCCAGTGCCCATACGCATCTTGCAAGGCGACTATCTATACCACTTTCAGGGAGAGATGCTCCATCCTCATTCCCTTACTGTTTGCATCCAAATGAATGATTTCTATTAGTGTAATACCCCTAGTCTCTCTCTGACTCTATTTACTCCATCCAGGGATGTGCAGGGACTTACCTTTTTATAAATTTGGGAGAAATTCATTGGGCCTGTTCCTTTTAGCCCCTCTCTCTTTTCTTTCAGTTGCCCACAGGAAATGTGTGTTTTCTGTGCTCCTTCATGTCATAAGTTTTGACCACATTGGGCGTCCCACCATCATCTGATGCTTTCTGTGACTAAATGATGCAGTCTGACTAATTCTGGGGTTCATAGAGTGAACCTGTGTAACTACAAGACCCCAAGCTGCACCCTCCATTATCAGTTTTCTCAGAACAAATGTGAAGTTTCAGTCCCAGTTTATATACATTTCGGGGATTTTTTTTTTTTTT
Source organism: Eonycteris spelaea (assembly GCA_003508835.1). Taxonomy (NCBI): domain Eukaryota; kingdom Metazoa; phylum Chordata; class Mammalia; order Chiroptera; family Pteropodidae; genus Eonycteris; species Eonycteris spelaea. The sequence continues at coordinate 1,209,144 of PUFA01000245.1, forward strand.
CAATTTGTTTACAGCTTGGCTGAGAAAGAGGGCTGCTATTTATTATTTCTCTTCAAAAGACCCAAACAGCTTCCATAAGGCAACTGGGGGTTTTCAGTAGACAAGATTGAATCCATGATCCCTCTCAAATTTGTTCAGGGTCCGGCTGCCAACTCATCGTGGTCCTACACAATGGGGGTGGGTGAAAAGGTGAGAGGTCCTCTGGGGACCCCACTCTTGGGTGTGTGCTTTATTTTTATGTTGATTGCTGGCTGCCCACCACACAAGTAAACCCCACCACAGGCAACAACTCAGGCCTCAAAATGATTTTTCTCCCCTCCTTTCCCTTCGAGAACCAAGACTTTAATTCTTCCCAAAACTCCTACATAAAAACATCTTCATCCTCAAGAATTAGAGCCCGAAGATATCAATTAGGGATATAGTTACTTCCAGGGATACTTACACCCTCACACAACAACTAAAAGGCAGAAATACATTTATGCAAAAGATCTGAGCCAAAGAAATCAACTTGTGTCTAGCTGGGAGCGTTTCTCTACTTGCTTATCTCTGGCCTCTCTGTGTGTTCTCTCTACATGGCCTCCCCAGCATGAAGATGTCACCATGGTTGGACTGGTTACATGGCAACTTAGGAATCCCAGTGTAAGCACCTCATGCTCCACATACATCTTAGGTTGGCACACAATCTGCCTATCACAGGTCCTCAGGGACTTGGCAGGAGCTGCAAGGCTTCTCCTGCTTTAACCTCAAAAGTCCCAGAACATCTCTTCTGCCTCATTCTGTTGGTCAAAAAGTTAACTAAAGACAGCCCAGATTCAAGGGGAGGGTAACCACACTTCACCCCTCTACACATTAAACAAGTGCCTAGTGAAGATGATTAAAGCCTTGGCAAATATCTTCTAAAAATTAAAACATGTGGAACATTAAAGGTAGCTGAATTAAATTTCTAATCTTTAAGATATCATTTGAATGATTACCACTGTTTATGAAGTCAGTCATTGGTGTAGTATGGCACTCTCTTGCCCCAAATTATGTGTAACCATGTGATTTGCTTTGGCAAAAAAAAAAAAAAAAAAAATCATAAGCAAAAGTGACATGTTATTTCCAGGCAGAAACTGTAAGAACCAGTGGGGCTATCTGAAATCCATCATGCCCTAGTAGCACTGAGGGGTACCTTAGTCTTTTCACTGACGCAGTAAAGCATTACAGGTCAGCAAGATTTAGGAAAAGTAAAATTTATTAAAAGTACATTTTAAGGAAGAAGCAAGTCGTGCATCAAAAGGCTGTAACCACGTGGAAACAGGAGGTATGATTAAAGTATGCTCCAAGCAAGGGGCAGGTTACAGCAAAAAGGGCTGTAACCTTGAGGAAGTGGGGACATCTGTATTATATTAGAGCCTATGATGGGCGATTACAAGAGCGGTCCCATATGATTGGCATGTGAGGTCATTTTGACTGACATTTGGTTGTACAACTCTCTGTCTACTGTGCAGGCAGTAACCCAGATTCAGTCTGTTATAATTAGATTCATGAACTTCTGGGCATATGTATATTATGATGATAGCATAATGAAGCCATGTCACTGGGTGGTTAGGGTTCTACTAACTTCTAAAGCATTTGTGGCTGGATTGAACCTGCTATAGGTTTATGGCCCTTCATTCTTTTGTTCCTCAGGATTCAGGGTGATTTTTAACTATAAAATAAGAGATCTAGGCAGTTCCTAAGGAGGGTCCTTGGGCTGGGCTTTGTTCCTTTGTTTCCTCATCTATATGTCTGCCTGACTACCGAACAATTGAACATGCCTCATTTTCCTACCCTTAACTATTGTGGAAATGTGTGCATCCTCCATCAACCTGAAGCCTTAAAGGACTAGGTTGACCCCTTGCCAACATGAAATATATATGTAGCTTGATCAAGAAACAATTTAATGTTGTTTAAATCACTGAGATTTTCAGGTCATTGTTACTGCAGCATAATCTAGATTCATCCTAACTAATATAGTTACTCTTTAGAACCTAATAATATTTCAAAATCACCCATCTTCTTTAAGTTTTTCATCTAATATTTATGAAAACATCTCATACGTCCATGCAATCCACATTTTCTCATGCAGTCTTCTAGAAAATTCAATTTTTATTTGACCATAGGTATTTTTAAAATCTCAACTTCAAAGAGGTACAAACAACTTATTCCCATTAATTTAAGAGAGAAGAGCTTTCTTCTGTTCTGCAGTATGACAATGAATTGAACACAGCTACCACTTTAGACATTTTTGTTGAAAGTGGATGAGAACTACCTAATCTATGGTTTAACTTTTAGCTTCCGGAACCTACAGCTATAGAGTGCCAAGAGAACAAGTCCCCATCTAGCTCTACTAACCTCTATTTTAATTGGTCTGTGTGTGCCTGGAGGTCTTTTTCTGCTCCAAAAAGGGTGGGTATACTGCTGTGTAACCTGGAGCAGGGCATGCCTGGGGTTCACTTCTATGATAATAAGCCCCTTTTACGTGCAACAGCAGGTTCACCCATTTGAAATGTTTATGGTTCCCTAAACTTTTTCTCTTTAAAATTCAATCTGCACTACTTGTGCATAGTTGTATTTCCTATTAGACTCCATGAGGGCAAAGACAGTTTATGTCTTGCTCGGCACTATATTCATAACACTTAGCATAATAGTGCCTGACCCAGAACATGGGCACACTATATTGTCATCAAATGAATGACTGAAGCCACCACTGTTTTAGCAACCAGGTCTTGTGAAACCTGCCAGAGCAGCAGGAGGTCACAGAGATACCACAAAACCAAGAAGGACTGAGAACTATTAAGAATTATTAAATATTTTTGTCAAAAACGTAAAATATTTTGCTGTGCTCTTTATAAATGATTTTACTCCCATTTATGTACAGTTAAACCTTTTCTGTAGCATATAGAAAATGATACAGATACTCATTTATTTTCTTACTTTCACCTTATATTCATTACTTATTTCCTGAAAGAAAGAACTTCTTATACCCCTCCAAACCCCTCCCTTAGACTCTATATGTGAATGAAGATATTGTGGTCTTTGAGCTACAGGGCACCTAACCTCTGCTCCTCCCATTGCTCAGGGGGATTCTCTCTCTCCTGCTGTGAGGTGAGGTATGGGGGCATCTTATTAGCAAACACATTGCTTTATAATACTCCATCTGCCAGGCCTGTCCATGCCATTGCACCTGACATCTATGTGATTGCCGTGGGTTCGTGGCGTGATGGACCTTTGTTATTTACATTGTTTAGTTCTTTTTCCTTTTCTTAAGAAAAGTGCTGCTCTTACCTCTACCTTGGAGTTTAATGAGGTTTCTAAGATTTTATTCAACTTCATTTCTTGGGCCAGAGTCTATTGACTGAGAAAGTCCCCTGCTTAATCGTCTTTAAGCAACAGTTGAGGCGATCGTAGGCCCCGCCCACACACATCTGGCCGTAATTGATTGGTTCAGGGCGCTTGACCTAGTCAGTGCCCTTTCCTAGAATTTCTTAAAGTGCAACTGAAGAAAAAGATTCACTTGCTCTTTGGTGGTGATGCTCAGAGATCAGAGAAAGCTAACTTGAGTGAATTAAGATGAAATACAGGAAGAGAAGAGAAAAGAAAGAGATAGAGCAAAAATCTTAGGAGAGTTGAGTTTTACCTTCTCGTTCTTTGAGCCCCTGCTATTTTTCTTGCCTAAGGCTTAGTTGTTCAATTGTCTTGTTGTTTATTAGTATATGAGGTAAATCCCTCAATTTTTCTTGAGCTAAACTGATTCCTGTGACTTACTATCAAAAGGGCTGACCTATCCAGTGGTCTCCTTTGCCTTCTCCATCTTCACCAACTTCCTTTGTCTGGATATATGAGCATGGACATCTGAGAATTTCCAGGTTTTGAAATAAAAGTTTTTACTCCTTCAACTAATGAAATCACTGTGGAAAGAGACTCTGGTTCATGGTGATTGGGTCAGCTCTTCCTCCCTCTCTCTCTTTGTTGCCCTTATAATCCAGAATTACTTGAGGCACTTTTTTAAAAATTGTTTTCTCTTAAAAGAGAAGAAAGTGTCTCAGTCAAAGTAGTGACTCCACTATATCTGTGTATTTACAATATATATGTGTCTGGTGTCCAAGGATTTGGGGTATCATGCCCTCTTTTTCCAATATGTAACACTTTTTATGTCCAAGAACTTTTAAAAATACAATTTTGAAAACATCCATAGTTCCTAGGATAATGCTGTATACTCTGCAATTATTCCTTGGTGTCTTTCTGCTCATCAAACGACTAGAAATCTTCACCTCTTATGGATTTTTTGGAAGTTCTTACCAAATATAGCTATGCATCCTTCCTTTCCTGGGTGAACTTGACAGGATTGGGACTGGGGTCGATGCTCTTATTTTGTAATCCCACTAATTGGCCTGTGCAAGATTTATGAGGACTCAGATTGTGCTTCAAAGCTATCAGCAGCAGGACTGAGAGAAATCTGGTCATCTCCTTCGGGCAGGTTTTGATGGGAATTGCTCATGGGGATGAGCTTGTTTGTGCCATAGGACTACTGTGTCTGAATGTTTTGTAACGAGACATGGTTAACTGAGGTAGGGGAAGCTCAATTTAATGTAGCTGGGTCAAAGTTGAAATTGTATAATGGTTCCTGTGACTAAGAAGTTGCTGATCTTTTTTATAAGGACTTGACTTACTTCTGCTTCCAGTCTGTGAATGATTATGTCTCCACCCTTGTTTCTCTCTCTTTCTTCTGATTCTCTTTTGTTCCTACTTTCATGTTGTTATGTTGAAATTTTTATGTTCTTATAAGCCAATTGAAATCCTCTTTTGGAACAAGGTAAGTATAAACACATATGCATGCGAATGTTTATATGAAGTAAATAGCAATCTATTCTTTGAGGTCTTCAGGATGGAAAAAAAGAGAAGGGACTCAAATTAAAGCTGGAGAAGATTTGATGGGAGACAGGAAAGAATTCCATGTTCTCTGAGAAATTAAGCTCATGAGGAACTTAAGGACAATGTTGTCCTGAATAGTTCATGATGCTCATCTGGATCACGCTGTGATTGCTCAAGTTCGCATGTGGCTTCTCAGTTTTTTGAGATGCGGTCATTCACATCCTTTCTGACCAAATCCACGTGGCAGGGGTACAGAAGGGAAGTTACAGTCCTGCTCTTAAAAAGCTCTTGGTCTAACAGCAGAAACAGAGATAGAAACAGATCATTACAAAAGTGAAATGTGTACCATAATAGAGATGGGCAAAGAATCCTGGGATCGCACAGGATGCAAAGAGAAGTACTGAAAGGCTATGCAAAAATCAGAGGGGGGTTAAGCTTAGGTTCAAACTCAGTGGTTTAAATACTATATGCTCCAGTCTTCTATCTTCAGAGTAAATAATTATTAGCTTGAACACTGCAAATTATGTCTATACAACTGTTGTCCAAGACATAATTCAAAGATGCTACCATCCAAGGATGGGCATTGAAGGACAGGATATAACAAGCACACACCCCTCTCAGAACACAAGGCCTCAAAATACAGAGGGCCGCCAGGAAGAAGCCCAAGTGATTAGAAGCTTGGAGAGTGGGAAGGTGGAAGAGAAAACTGAGAACACAGGTAAAGGAGATGTTACATCTATCTCTTAGGTGTGTGCTGCTTCTGATGCCCAGAGAGGTGGCCAGGTGCAGTGGCACAGGTTGTTTACTGCATCAGTGCACTCTGCAAAAAGGAAAGGAATCTGATCTCCTTTCCTGCACTCAGCTTTCTGAGAAGTGTGCCTTCGTGTGAGGCTGACTTATTTGGTAGAAAGAAAAGGCAGTTTTCTAAATTATATAGAAGCATTATTACCAGTAGCCTCAAGTGTAACCCTCTCCACCCATATATTTCTGCTGTAAATGATCTCTAGTCTAGGCTTTCTTCACTATTTAAAAAAATTTTATGCTTGCTTTTTAAAAACATTTGTTATGTGGCTTTAACATCATAAAAGCGATATGTAATCTTCAAAGTATGATACTGTGGAAAGAGTGTGGGTTTTGCAGTCAAAGAGATGTTACCTCAAATCTTGATTCTCTCATTTACTAGTTTCCTTCCCATCTTGGACAAGTTGGCTAATCTCTCTACCTCAGTTTTCTTACATATAAAGAGGAATAAAACTTACCTTGATTTTATCCTGGGGATGAGATACAATATATATAAAATATATATATAAAGGGTCTACCACTGTGCCTGGCACACACATACTCAATAAATAGGAATCTGGAAATCGTAGGTATAAGATGGGAGAGCAAGGATTATTCTTGTTAATCTAAAAAATAAAGGCATTTAAAGTGAGAGATAATAAACATTTATTTGATATCAAAAGTATAGCTATTTGGGAAGCACTGATTCAGGCAGAAGCCCAAATAGTGTTCCGATTGGGAGACAAAGGCAGTGGGCATTTATGAGAAAGCGAAGGGGAACAGTTACTTCAAGAGAAGGAAGACGTTTTTATTGGTGCAGATAATATAACATAGTGATGTTAATGCTAAACAATGTTTTTAATTTTCAGTCCCATAGTCATCAGCCAGTAGTTGTATCTGCTTTCTTATTATCTTAGCAAATGGTTCTTTGGGGGCACAAGTTTCCTTAGGCCCAGTCCAAAGGTTATTTATCCTGTTTTAACATTCCAAAGATTTGAGACATACAATGTGCAAAGCAGTTCCTCTGGCATGGCATCTCTGGCTTCATTTTAAAGTAGTTCCATTTATTATTATTAATATTTGACGTGCTTAATCTTTCCACCCAGTCAAAACCAATTTTAATGTTTTAGTGTTTTTCTTTTATTCTTTTCTCTGTGCATTTTTGTTGTTTGTATATGGTTGAGATCATAGTGTGAGTCTGTGTGTGTATATATGCTTTGTCACAGAATAAGTCATAGCATTTTCTTATATTCTTAGAAACACTTCACAAATGTCATTTTTAATTGCTGCATAGCGGGCATCCTGTGGCTATACAGACTTTACTTAACCAATCCCCTATTGTTGGTCTTTGAGTTGTTTCCAGTTTTTTTTTTTTCCACAATTATAAATCCCATGCCTACTTTTAACTGCTTACAGGTTGCCAACCCCTTAGCATACTGTTGTGTGGAAGGAATGCAGGATAATTTACAATCCAAACACCAGACCAATGTTTAGATTATGAATTTACTCAAGAAAGGCAGAGAATAAATGGCTAAAAATGATCCAAGTCATCCTTATGGTGGTTGACCCAAAAGATGAAATCTTCTAGGTGTTAGGGAAAAAAACTGAATCAACAATGTAGCTCGAAATGAGAAGCATAAATATGACATGCAGTGCAAACTTTTCAATTCAGTTAATGCTGTGTCAGCAGAACTGAGACTGGTTGCTGAACAAATTCTTAAAACAAATTAAGTAATCACATGTAAGCACAGACCAAGGGAACAACCTATAGGAAGTTTTCTTCAAGAGAGAGATTAAAGAGTTGTTACCATTCTCAGCAGCATTCTTACAAAAGACAGCATTTAAAACAAACAGCAAAGCATAGCTATCTGAGAGCAGTGAGTACCAGGGTACAAGTTCCTTTATCATCACAGCTACTGCCTGTGGAGTGCCACTGTGGCAGGTACTCTTGAGTAGGTTTAGCTACTCCTCCCAGCAGCCAGAGGAGCTTTTATTATCTCTCTTACAGATAAGGAAACTGAGGTAAAGAAATTAAGCAGAAAGCCCAGAAGATGGCTAGTAGGAAACAGGGCTGGGCCTCATCCAATTCAACGTACTTGCTACTGGCCCAGGAGTTCATGTTGGTAGCTTAACGTTGGCCATGGTAGGGAGATTTACACCATGGTAGGCAAATGCTACAAATCAGGGCTTTCGCTGTTGTTGAGAGCTGACTCTTCGCCGTTGTATGATTCTACCATCTGACTAATTGGGTTGTCTCCATCAAATAAATACATGCTTTTTATGAAAACGAGAAGAAGCAATAAGACAAATAGAAATGGAGACTATATATCCAATGACATCCACCCAATTACATCAAATAACTGATAAAGTTGATTCTGAGCCATTGAGATCACTGTCTGCATTCACTATCTAGGCCAGCCGTTCTCAAAGTGTAGTCAATAGACCAGCAGTGTCATCATCACCATTACCTTCACCTGGAAACTTGCTAGAATTGGATGTTCACAGACCCTACCTAGCCACCTGTGTTTGTAAGGTGTGCAGGTGATTCTGATGTTTGCTAAAGTTTGAGAACCACTTCTGTAGACCAACTCCACATTCTACTTTTAATTATTTATTTCTTTTATTTCTGTCAAAATAGTTGTTTTGAAAAAGCACTTACTAGAAAAATTCAGTTGTAAAAACATGTAAAAATATTTTTCTCTAATTTTTCTTAAAAGGTAATTTAATTTTTCTTTTCAATTTAGGGGATAAAACCCAAGATGCCAAAGCAATTTTAGAGCCACATACGCTATAAGTGATTGCTTTTTAAAACTTAGATAAGTATCAGGTCAACTGGTTAAATAGTGGAAAATTCAGGTAACCAATTCATTTTGTGGTGTCCGCCATGTTAAGCAATTGGTTAGTCCATGTGTGGCTGAAGTAAAGCTGCTGCAGCTGAAGCTGATGGAAGACTGGAAGAGACAGAACTTCTGGAATCTTTAGATACACTAATGCATGTGGAAGCCCTGTAAATGATATAACAGTTGAATTTCTATTCTACCACTCAATTGGCAGGTATCTATTTTCATGTTCTAGACATTGCCTTAAGCACTGAGGCTCAAGAGTCAGCAAGTCGTATCTTTAAGCTTAAGTAGCTCATGGCTAATTGGTCCAGGCAGATATGTTAAAATGTGTGTTCCATAGCTGCAGCATGAAAAGAACTCTGGAAATAGAGGATGAGACGACTAACAGTCTGTGTGCAAGTGGTGCTGGGTGGTGGGATGTTACTAAAATATCACGAGAACCTGCTTTGGTCTCCTCTATCCTTACGTATTTCTCTGTGGATTGCAAATACCTGTCATCAGCTACTAATAAGGCTGCTTGCCAGCACACGGTTTTCTTCTACTCTTGGAAACATTGAAACACACCCAGGAGCACCTCTATTAAAACAGAGACTTCATGTGCAAGATAATGGAAGCAGAACTGGAGCCGCTAGTGTTTTTCTTGGAAAAAGCCTCCATTTGGATGGCAGGGGTGGGAGAGGTGGAATTTCAGAAGACACATTTTCCACAGCTAATGTCGACGTTAGGAAAGTGGAGACTGTGTTTGCTTTGTCTTCACGTTGTCATTTTGGGGTGGCAAAGCCTTTCCCCATCAGTGAACATAAAGCACATGTTCTCTCCACACAGTGCACTGCTGCCTTGCTTTTCTCACTCAACCAGAAAGGCCTCTGACAAGAGGCCTGGAGCTGATGGTGAAATCCTGGGGTAGAAGTAATCAATCTAAGGAATACCAGAACAGTATTCCCATGGTTAGTCAAAATATACATATACGCACAGCATACATACAATTATGTCATTTAGATTGTCTGCATTAGTGGCTCCATTTGAGAAAGAATGTAGAGGAAATAGCTCCTCTCAGTTTCCATTTGTGGAAAGAAAAATGTTAAACTTCATCTATAGGAACATGCTATTCTTCTTAAGTGTGTAGCATGGAGACACCAAATGTTCATAAAACATTCCTAGCAGAAACCAGAAAAGTGATATGGCAAAAATGGAAATAGAATTCATTCTTAGTTTATACAATTATTTATAAAGTCATTTATAAAGTTTGTAAAGATAGAGATTGTAATTAATTCAGCAGAACCATGGAAATGTCATATACAAATTGCAGTAACTATGTTAGGGTAGAGCAAAGAATAGAGTCTGTTTATTGAAAATGGTATGGATACAGTTAGCCAAGTATCTTTGCACTTGGCAGTCTGGCTGTCACTTCAAGAGATCAATTTCCTGGGTGATTCTTCTGTCACAGTGACTTACTGGACATACCAATCAAGACTTTGCTGCTACTACAGTTACTCTCAAGGAATAGCAGAGTAATGGAATCGTGAGAGACTTTCTCCATCTCTCTCTCTCTCTCTCTCTCTCTCTCTCTCTCTCTCTCTCTCACACACACACACACACACACACACACACACACAGCTTATCCTTTTCTCCTAGTTGATTCCTGGTGATGAAGTAAGCGGCATAAGGAGCAGATGGCTTTTTATAAGCCACATTGAGCTTGCACTCATAAACATGAGAATTTAAGCCAGAAATTACAGAGAAAAAAATAGATGGAAAGTCCCACACTATCCCTTTTACAGAATTTCTTTATTTCTCCACTTCTGGCCTCTTAAAGTTGAGAATTACTCTTCTAAATCTTTCTGAGGTTGACCTTCCATGTTGGCGAATGTGTGTCAGTGGTGGGCTCTGGGGAGGTGTTCTCACTCACTCATGGTTTCAAGCTACTGGTGCACAGACCAGAGGCTCTCAAAGCAGGTAGTCCTCAGTTTTAAGTTAGGATGAATGTAAGTCTGTGGCAAGGACCCACATACACTACTCTCGATTGTTCTTGTTGAGAGAGCTTGGATTTGTCCAGAAGTCTGATTGATGCCCACTCAACTTTAGTTTTATATTTTTTCAGTAAATAATTGTAAGTTGTTTATAACAAATTTTTCTTGCTCAATCTTCGCATGAAACAATAAGAACAAACAACACCAAGTCTCACTACTGACATGTTTCACATTACAAAATGATTTTTGAGCTCTATAAACGATGCAAAATATGCAAAGCAGCCCCCTGCTATTTGGGAGGAAATAGACTATTATTAGATATTTCAGAGTGCCATGAAGAATGATAATTGTATCCAAAGGGAGCAATTGCTTCCAGAGGACAACTGCCCAGTTGAGCTTTTAAGTCCAAAAATGTGCCACCATGGTTTCCTTTGCCCTACTATTCTAGAAAACTGGGCGACATTTGGAGCCTCTATCCATACCAATTCCTTAAATGTTAGGTCTTTATTCATGAGAATCTGCCATTGAATCACTCCAGCCTCCTGTTGGCTCTTGGAAACCAGGGTGTCTCAGGGAGGAAATATCTTCCTTTATGTGATAACGACAGGGCTGCAACTTTATGTTATTTATCTCAATAAATACCATAACAACACTTTGAGTTTGATATTTTCAGTCTCATTTTACAAAGGAAAAGTGGCTTAATGAGGCAAGATCTAGCAGCAAGTAAAGGAGAGGAGGAACCAATACACCAACCTAGAAATGCCTGATTGCAAAGCACTCACACCAAGTCTCCTATACCAAGAAGACTCTCTCTTTGTCATATTCCTTTCCATGTCTCTTTATCCTAAACCTGACACATAGCAGACCCTTAACAAATACTCATTAGAACTGAGCCCATTAAAAAGTTGAAAATGAGTAAGCTAAGTAGGAAAAAATATAAATTCAGATTTGCCCATCAATCGTCTTCAATAAGAAAATAATATATGCCAGTGAATTTTCAATGAATTTGTAAGTGCTGTGAAGGCTTTCAAATTGGACTTTCTTGGTCTCCTGGGTTTAGATATTTTTCAATGCAATTTAAAGTGCTTACTTCCTTAATCTCAATCAGATTAATTTTCTTAGAACTAAGAGTCAAGTTACCATAAATATGTACCAATACCCACTGGATCCCACACCCCATCACATCATCTTGCTCCTAAATGTCATCTGCCACTCTATACCCAGGGCCACCCATAGCACCTGACACATTATCATTCTACCATTGATATTAATCAAGATTGTACCCTGAGATACAATAACTAATGAGACAATGGTATGTCCATGCTCAGAAGTGGCACATGGACACAGAATAACCTGCTACATTCAGGCTAAGAAACCTAAATATTTTCTTATCCCATAGGAATGCCATTTGTCATTCAAAGTGATTAAGCCCATGTTAGTTTGGAAAGAACATTAACACCTACCTCTCTTTGTTGGCCATTTTTATTGCCAATGCAGGTTGTAAAAAGCAGAGAAAGCCTTGTAAATCTCTCTTATTCTATCTGTTAATCTCCATGTCTTCAGTTTTTAAACTATGGCTAATAAAGAAATCATGCTTGTGGAATGGAACATAAATCTCTACTTTTCATTTACATATTTTTATGCACCTACTGTATGCTAGGTATTGTTCTAGGTGCTAGGAATATGCATTCAGCAACATCAGGATTCCTGCTTGCAATGTTTACATCCTAGTCAATAGGAGATAGAAAACAAACAAAAAATAAAGGTATAACATGACAAGAAGTGATGAGAAGAAAAACATAAGCAGGGGACAGGTACCAATAGCGGTGAAGGAACACTGTTTTCTATTGAGGGGTCAGAAAAATAGCCCATGTAATTGGTGTTCTAGAAGGCCTCAGACATGTGGTTCCATGTCCAGGGGCCTGGCGGGAACCTGAGCTGTGTTTAGACCTGGAATCCTGACCAATTTGGAGGACTGAGTGACTTGAGGAAATGCTCATGGCAAAAGGAGTTGAGGGATCAAGTTTGGCTCAGGGACAATGGGCCAGTGGAAGAAAGAAAGGCTCTGAATATATATGACGCTGTCGACCACTTGGAACCATTGCTAAGTCCTTGGAAAGGAGGCCACAATAGTCAGCAAGTTCAGAGTCCAAGATGAGGGGCCCAGGCAGCACTGTCCTATGTGACAGAGTGCAACCAACTGTGGGGCTGGGGATGTAACAATCTTTCTCCGGGGGTCCTGGTTAGAACCACCCATGGCCCGTGTACCAGGATTGTCATGTATAGACATGACAGCTTTCAAGAAGCTTGGGTGGCCTTGGCTATAGTTACCACCAGGAAGAAACAGCGTTGAAACCGAGGAGACAGATGGCACATGCCAGCTGGCACCTGAAAGAGCCACTTATTGAGCATGTAGAAGAAACCTCCCAGGGAGCCCCTGGCTAACTGGGGTGTCTAGTCTCTCTGGTGCAGGGAAATACTCTAATGTTACTTTACCCCAGGATCTGTGTCCTGAGGAAACAAGACCAAACCCGGTGAGAATGCTGCTTTTAAGCTTCAGTTCTGGAGCCCCCGGCTTTGCTGAGGCCAGGAGTGAGAGTAAGGCTTGTGGCCCCCAGAGTCCTTGACCAGGGACTCCCTTCCAGCGAGCAGTGGGGCTGATCTAAACAGCCTCCATGATCTAAATGCCAACAATGACGTCATAGGGTGAAAGATTAGGACCTGGGAATTTGCATTTACTAGGTAATAAAATGATTCTGAGGAATGCAATAAAAATAGTATAAATATATGGCTGGGAGAAGCTAATCTCACATGACAAATGCGCCTCTTTTATACTTGCAGAATCCTTATTCCTAAGTTTTGGTCAAAAATCTTCAGGCTAAACTGTGACCCATGTAGACCTACTTGCCATAACTAACCAGCCAGTCTACACATTCATTAGACAGCATTTAAAAGGGGGAGTTTGTACTTCACCACAAGAATGGGTGCCTCTTTCTAACCTCTCAGGCCAACCCCTATCTTGCTCCTTATGCATCAACCTTGTGTCACTTGTGCCAGCTCAAGTCTTTGAAACAAAGCTATTCAAAATTACTGGAGCCTGGGAAGGCATTTGTGAAATGCAAGAATAAAACATCACCACACGTATTCTTTCTAGCCAATGACCGCTACTCATGTTTCCTTGGAAAGTCACAGGGCTCTCAAACTCAGAAGGAAGCCTGAAGGAGTCAGGCAGGGTGTCTAGCTGAGGAGACTTGGCCACCTGGGGACTTGGGACCATTCAGTTCCACCTGACACATGCCATGTAAGAAAGTAGGCCCAGTATTTCTGTGTCTTTCAGGTTTTTCAAGAGAAGTTAGAAAGCCATTTTAAATGCAAATTCTCCAAAATTTTAAAAGTTGGCAGTTACTTTTTTAAAAAGCACAGTATAGGCCAAACTAGATAACTATATCTATGGGATGGATTTTCCTCTGTTGTCCACCAGTCTGAGCCCTTTGGAGGAAAGAACAATTGGGACATCATTATAGAACATTGTGGACTTTCCATATTCTTTCCTCAGTGCTCCTAGCATTTCCATTAATCATCTTCCCAGGGTGAAGCAGGAGCTCATTTTGTCACATTTTGGCTTGGGCCACCCACGGGCTATCAGCAGCATTCAGGTCAAGTTGCAAATAATTAGACTTTAACTGCAGCTATTTTTCTATGTCTTCAACCTGTGGAGAGTTCTATACTACCCATGGAAGTGAAGGCTGAGGTAAAAATGGCTCCAGAAAAAAAAACAAAGAAAGGGTGATGGGACTCTAACAACCTGTACATACTGGTGATATCCACCTTTCATCCAATAAGCAAACGAGATGGGAGGAGTACCATAGATAGAACTAGCACACATGAATTTAGGCTAAGAGCTGTGATCTAGGACCCAGTCATTCCAGCTGAGGCCCCAGCCATCATGGAACACAGACAAGTAGTACCTGCCAAGCTCTGCCTAAATTGCAAATTCATAAGCAAAATAAATGAATCTTGTTGTTTTAAGCTAGTAAGTTTTGAGGTGGTTTGTTACACAGCAATGGCGGGACAGAATTGTCATTATCACCATGAATAGTGAAGAACTCGGGAGCTCTGAGCATCCAGGGAATCAAGGTCCACCCAGGCCTGAGGCTTCTCCCACATGGGCTCACTGTCCCATGTCCTGCATCAATCTGACTTTACCTGGGCCCGTAACTGTGACTCTACCTTTTGGCTCCTCTCTTTCTTGGTCACCTTACCACCTTGGCTTTCTCCATGTCCCCAGTTCAAATCCTTCCAAAAGAGAATTGTCTCAGTTCATTGTTGTTGTGTGAGGCCATCTGTTGCTGACTGGTCTACAAATTGGCTATTGTCAAATCAGAAGCCCACATGGTCAAATCGCCTATGACAGGTGCTCCCAGGACCTATGTACAATTGCAGGGGATGCCATTTCAAGAGACACCACAGGAGGGGAGGGTCTGTGCATCTAGAACAGTAACAAAGAAACGAAGGAAAGAAAAAATGGTAGTAGAATTTTATGTAGTGGATAGTAGTTTTCAAATTGGATACACATATTTTCCCAAGAGTTCACTAGGTCTGTGATCTGTGATCCTGACCTGGATGGTTTTCAAAGAATCAATTTGCAATTGTACTCTTTCCTAAAAATGATTAAGAGGCATCATGCTGGTTTTCCTTTTTCATCTTTACTTTAAAAATTGGTTTTCTCCCACTTTGCAAAAGCCAGGTATATCCTTACTCTTCATGAATATTTCAAGTGAATTGCTTCAAGGTATGAAAACTTTCAGAGTGCCTAACAAGGACCTAATTCAAATATTGATGTCTCCCAATGTTGATCCTTCTCTCTAGGGACCATAAAATGTCACCCTCCATCACAGTAAGAGTTGCATTTCCAAAATAATTACTTTTTTCTCTTCAATCCAGAATATGTTTCTTAATTGCTTGAAACCTTATGGTGCTAAGGAATGTTTTAAAAAGTGAATGATTTATTGATATATTTTTGTCTTAGAGGAATATGGCCATTTTAATTTAAAATGCTGTTGCAGGTTAGTGATTGTGACATGGGGTTTCCTGTGTAGAATATTCACTATGGGATACCCTTGGGAGGAACCCTGTGGAAAGAAGAGGGAGAAAACAAAAGCCAGAGGGGTGAATTGAGCTGCGGTACAGCCCCATGGCATATTTGGCCAACCCCACAGGAGCTCTGCCACTAAAAAGGTCTTTTAGAGCTGCCTGCCCTGCTCTTGCCCTGTGCCTTTATACTCTCACCACACTCACTCATGGGATGTGGGCTGCTTGGGAAATGACGCAACCTTGGATGAGGCAGCTCTGCAACTGAGGCAGACCTGATAGGGCTGTGGGTAATGCTGGTGGCCCTCCCCACCACAGTAGAGAAAGTGGGTGGTAACAAGTCTTTCCTTGAAGGTAGATCTGGGTGGTGCATTATCACCATCGTCAAATGTTGATATTTATAATATGCCAGAAATTACATCCTTTCACAACTATTTATACTTACAATGAAAAATTTATGTATAAACTTTAAAACACAAGGGGGTACACAATCTATGAAAACAACTTTAGAGGAATGTGAGCACAAATCTCTGGAGACTGGGGTAGCGGGACTCTCCTGGTCCTGGTCACTGTTGGAAAGCTTCATTTGGAACATTTTGTAAACACCAACATCTGCAGCAGAGGTATGTTAAATGCTCTACTGTCTTTTCCTCCTGGACACCCAGCTAGGCTTTAATTCTCAGATTCCCCTGAAGATATGTGGGGCCATGTGACTGAGCTCTGATTAGAGAATGTGGCCGAAGTGAGTACGCTGTACCCAAGCCTAGACCATGAAAACAACTGTGGAATACCCCATTCTTCTCTCTTCTGCTGCTCAGGTGATCCAGTGGAAGCCTCCAAGACCTTAGGCGATAGCAGAGACACTAAATAGATGGTGCATGGGTCCCTGAATTATTGCACGGAGAAGAGCCCCCTCCAACCTGCTTTGGATTATGACATAATCAAGAAATAAACCTTTATCATGATATGAGAATTTAAGATTATTTGTTATAGCTGTTAACTTCTGCTGACTAATACAAAATCTGTTGAAAAGAAAAACTCAGTGACTTTAGATGTTTAATGATGTTTTTGATATCATGTATAGTTAAGGAAAAATGTTGCTTGATTTCCAGTCAGCTTAAAAAATTCAAAGTGGGGAAGATTTCTTTTGAGTAACTTGTACTCAGTAGGACCCAGCCTGAGCTGGATCAGAAGGGATTAGGTACAATGAAAAAGCAGTGACTTAATGGCAAATGTGGGTGGTGCTAGGGATGTGTATCAATTAGGATTGAGTTCAGCAATATTTAAAAGAAAACCTAATGATCAAAGTGTGAACATTGTGACAGTTTATTATTTATCTCATGTAATAAGCTCAGGGTTATATTGGCTTTATTGGCCCTGTGGTGACATCAGGAGCCTAGATTTCCTCTCAATTTCCAGTCAGCCCTTCTTAGGGTGCAGCCCTCTCTCATGATCATGGCTACTGTAGTTTTAACTGCTGTATTTACACTCTGGGCAGAAGCGGGAGGAAATGTGGATTGCATATGAGCATGCTGGCTCTGGAGATGCTGTGGTGCTCTGGCCACATTCTCCTGGCCTTGTCATGTCAGTCAGCTGTACATAGTTCCATATGTACATAGTTCCATGAACAGTGAGAGCATCACACACCAGCCACACCACAAATCTCTTTGCTTTGATGGTGCCATACAAGATCACCCAACCACAAGCAAGAACAATCAGTTAGTGTAAGAGAGTTAACAGCCTTAGGTGATCCCAACTGATGGAGTACAAGAGGCTCAAGCTACTTGTCCTTCAGTGAGACAATTGTGAGGCATGCTCTATAGATCAGCAGAGGGTACCAAGTGGGACTGAGGGCCCCTAATAACTGGCTTATTAATGATTATTTCGTTTGCTTTTCTCCCTTCCCTTTCTCACTCTCCCCTTCATTTCCATTCCTTATGATCATCTACAAAATAAACCACCTGTACCTAAGTCCTTGTATTGGGATCGTCTTTTGGGGGAATCCAAACTAAGATGCCACTTTGAGTCTGTCCCCTTCAAGGGGCTTTCCTAGAAATTCTTTTAACAAATTCCAGCTAATCTCATTAGCCAGAATCAGATCGCATGGTCATTTTGAGCTGCAAGGGAAATCGGGAGATACAAATTTTTTGGATGGTCACCTTGGCGCCTCCAACTAAATCGAGACTATTCACATGGAAGAAGAAGAAGATGCATTGTAGATGAACAACTAGGCAGTCCTTTCACAGACACAGACATTTATAAAAGTGAATTTTGACATATGTTAATATTGATTTTTTAATGATTTTTAGGCATTAAATTAGCAAAAAATATTTGGGAAATGAAATATATAAAAGCATAAATAGACATAAACAGTATAAAAAGTATAAAAGTAAGAATTTTAGAACCTAATTCTCAATCATTAATGATCCGTTTAAGCTAGAATGGTTTAGTAGTATATCCACAGCAGCTTCTTTGATCACCACTGTGGTAATTTCGGCCTTTGGAGTTGGCCTTGATAAAACATGTTGAAATAACAACACGTGATTCCACTTCTTTGTCTACTGATTGTTCCTTTTGCACAAAATTTGAGGTGGATTACAGAAGATATAGTCAATAAAGCAACAATAAAGTGGAAAGCAGACCAGGGAGAATAAGAAGACAAGCAAGCCTCTCCAGGGACCATGCACAGTTATAGCTGTGGTCCAAAGCTTAGAGCTGTGCTTCCTGGTACCCAGGGCTAAGTGGATGAGACCATTCTTTCCATTGTTTATGTTAGAAAGAAGACAGAATGCCAGCATCCAGTTCTGAAAGAAATCTCTATGGCTTAATTTTGGGAGTCAGGAGCAAGGCATGGAAATCATCCTCAAGAACATTTTTACAGCAAATCCCAATAATGGATTTCATGAACTTGGGTCCTACAGTTTAAGAGATTCCAGGAACATTCAAGATTCAGCACTAAGATTTAAGTGACAGTGATTCTGCAAAGGGTGAAATATATGATATCTAGTGATCCAGCAGATTTCAAGTATAGATCTGAGAGTTTCTAAAGGTGTAAATACTTGACCACACATAGTGGGAAATGATAACAGTAGCCTGAGGCAGTACTCTGATGAAGCCAAGAATTCCTGGCAACCTGTTTGCTTGCTGAGGCAGCCACTTTTTGCTTAGTGAATGTAACAGCTATTCCTAACCCCATTTCTCTTACCCATCTTTTCTATAATAGCCTATTCTCCCCTCTTTCTGTATTGAACATGGATTTGATGTCTGGTGCAATGGCAGCAATCGAGGCAAAAAGCACGAGACTGAAAAGCCAACTAGCTGAGGATGGTCTTGAGAAAAGACAGAGAACACCTAGGTCTTAGTTGACATTGAGCTGTTAGTCCAATTTCGAGACAGCCCACCTATGAATTCTTAAGTAAATGATAAAATAATAATATTATAATAATAATAAATATGATCTATCCTATTGGTGGTGAGGTTTTTTCTATTTTTCACTATTAAAAAGCAGTTCTACTTTTTACCTTTGTGAGAAGGGAATTTGTGTATGTTAATAAAAAACAGAGAAGCAGTTGATCAGATTAATTTTCTATTAAGAAAATAAGAGTTCAACCAGGAATACCAACTTATATGTGAACACAATGAGACATGGATAATATTAGAATTTTCCTCAGGAAATGATCTGGGGTCAGCTACAGCATGGGGATAATTACTTAATTAAGCCCTCAATATACGATGCCATACAACATGGTAGGGTGGTTTTGATCACTAAAATCTTAAAATAGTAATAATTAGTCGCCCATTAGAGCTATGTATACTGTCAGTATAACTATCTTGGATCAACTGATTTGAAAAACTATGGCTTTTCAGTGAACATATTGGGTTAATTGAGCTAAAGAATTTATCTCTGGATGATTGAATTGGTTCATCTGTAGCTTGAGGTTAGTAAATATAAACAGATTTAATCCTGGCAACTGTTAAAGATAATACCTTTAACTTCCAAAAAGTTAATGCAATTCTAAAGTCATTATTTCTGAAAAATAGAAATAGGTGTTGGTTCTTAATAATAAAACTATCTGTCTCATCGACAAGGTGGTATGCGTGTAGCTCCTTTCAAAATAATTTCTAATAATTAAAAGATAATTCAAAGGAAGGGGAGGATGCAGAATATCATAAGCCTGTTTAAAACCCATTAGAGTTATTCTTTGATGTACTGATGTACTGTGAGTGCTTTCATATCAATCTGGGTTTTTACGATGATTTAGTGTAAGCATGAGTGACCAGAAGTTCAAGTTGTCCTCATGCAACTTGGCCACACAATTGTTATTTTTACCAATTGGGGAGGGGAAAGCATTCCTAGCTTTTACATGAACTTGAAGATTGAGTTAATACTTCATAGAAAGTAAAAGACAACTATACTGGTGTGTACATATATGAGAATGCCATTGTTCTTGCTGCATTTGTTTAATAACATAATACTGGTCATTTGTGAAAATTGAAATAACAATGAAATTAGAGGAAAAGCTATAGTCCTTTTA
The DNA here is from genome assembly GCA_003508835.1 of Eonycteris spelaea. NCBI lineage: Eukaryota > Metazoa > Chordata > Mammalia > Chiroptera > Pteropodidae > Eonycteris > Eonycteris spelaea. The sequence continues at coordinate 1,229,259 of PUFA01000245.1, forward strand.
CATTAGTACATTCCTTATGTAAAAGTAAGTCATAAATATGCAGCTTAAGTAGACAGAGTTTTCTCCAAATATTTTTAAGTACAAAATGAAAATAAAATTGTCTTTTACTATTTTTGTTTGTTTGTTTGTTTCAAGTACATTGTTTTTGAAAATGTGGGAGACTGGGATGCAAATAACCGTTTTCTTTGCAATTACCTGCTATGAAACTCTGAGTTACTCTTTTATTTTTGTTGGGTGTACTTTATCATTTTGTAAGTTTTTCGAAATTGTTTGTCTCCTATGGTAAATAAAATAGTACTTCAACTTGTTGTTTAGGTAATGACATGTTGTAAGAGACCACTTTTTCTGGATCACCAGCAACATAAACAAAGGGTTTATCACAAAATAAATAGATGTAATCTATAGTTTTCTATTTAACTATATCAGAAAAAAATCGGAGAATGTAGTCACATGCTCATTCAATTTAGTTGCAATAACATTGGCATGACAAGGCCAACAAGGATTGCCAAGGTCAATATAGTAGGCCAGGATCTGCTGGGCAAGTTTCACAAGGAGGGTGAGATTTTATGTCAAGAGCTCCAATGTTCATCCAGACGTGGTCCTGTTGCTGGGCCTCCAAATAAGGGGTCCTCTTGTTTCCAAACTAGGAAAGACTTTGGGGGTGTTGGAAAGACTGAAAGGTCTGGGGCAAGTGGCAGAGAATGAATGACAAAAGAGACCGCTTATGTCAGTGACACATTGAGAGTATTTGTGTGAAAATTTGGACTTGAGAAAGTCAAAAAACGCCAATAAAATTTAATCCAGATCTAACTCTCATTGATATTTTGTCATTTACTACATTGATAACTATTAATTTTTTGACAATTTTTAGACTTGCATTTATCAATTTCTAATTTCTAGAATAGGTAATACATAATAATTGCACAAAATTAAAAGTTAAAAATGGAATGCAATGAAACATTAATCTTCTTCCTATCCCTGCCCTTCAGCCACATATCTTCCCTTCCCAAAACAACTACTGTGACCAGTCTATTATAGATACTTTTAGAAACAGCCTATGCATAGAGGAATGCACATATACATAGTAGCAATTCTGTCACTCAAAATTTGAGATTCTTTCATTGCATTCTTTAACTATTCACTAGTCTTATTTAATTAATCTATCATTGTACATTTAGGTTGTTTTGATAGTTTACTATTATATGAGGCTAAACACTAGTAAACACAGAATTTCATGAATGTGCAAGCATATAGAAAGAGTATAGTTCTGAAAATGGAATTGTTGAGTCACAAGGTATGTGAATTTTGTAATCTTTAAAGCTTTTGCCAAATTGTCCTGCAAAGTTTACCAATTCTTCCTAGAAATGCAGGGTACTGATCCTCACGACTCACCAACACAGTGTGCTGTCAAACTCACTTCAAAATTTGAATGGTCTCTTTTATTCAGACTTTAACAGTAAGTCAGAGTCACACTATTTTAACAGCTTCTTTTGCTTTTAGGGACTATAACACACCAAACAACCATCTATTCATCCATGTAACAAATAGGCATTGAGCGCTTATTAATTCATTCAAGAACACCTTCTATGTATACCAGGCATTCTGCCAGGCCTGGGATACAGTGGTGATACAATGATCCCGGATTTTATTGACAATAAAAGAGAGAGACAAATAATCACATACAAGAGCTGGGAAGGAAAAGCCCAGAGTCTGTAAAATAGGACAGTCTGCAAAACAGGATGGTCTGCTCTGATCTGCAGTGGCTACAAAAGTTTTCTTGAGAATGCTGTCTGAGTTGAAGGATGAGTAAGAATCATGGAGTGTGTGTGCGTGTGTGCGTGTGTGCATGTGTGTGCGTGTGTGTGTGCGTGTGCGCGCGTGCGTGTGTGTGTGTGTGTAGAACTTTCCAGATAGTAGAGAGAGAGCACATCACCTTCAAGGATGTAGAAGAAAGGCAGGATGTGGAAGAACAGAGGGACAGAGAGTGTGAGACAGTTGAGATGCAAGGCATTGTGCAACATGTTTCTCAATATCAAGGGACTTGCTGTAAAAAGGAATGGATAAAGTCCAACCACAAATGGGTATAGTAAAAAATTGACTGTCAAGGGCTTTTTCAGAGAAAAAGATAAAATAAAAGAGAAATTTTAAGTGACCTCCTATGGTTTCAGTTCTCTTGTGTTATTTGTTTGCTTGATTTGTTTATTTATTTTGAGGACATAAATGCTGTAGTGCTTTAATAGGTTAGTTGTGGCTGCCTGGTATCCTCTTCTTACCATTGCATACTAAAGGCATAGCTAATAGATTTAGGTGTCTCAATCTACAGGAGTTGTTACATGTCATCAGTGTTGTATGGCCTAACCTAGGTCAGGAAGGTCTCTAACCTCTCCAGGTGTGTGTTTTTGTGTTTGGAATATTGAGACAGACTAGGTGGTAAAATATCCAAGTGTTTTATTTTTAGAATGTGTGGGAAGAGACACGAAAACCACTGGAGCTGTCCTCTGAAATGATTTTCAGTGAGTTGAAACCTCAAACCTGATTTATAATTTCATGGTATGAATACCATAAAACAAGTATAAATGAAATGATGACTATCATTTTGGCTGTTATACAGTATGCTTTTCAAAAAGTTAAAAATGTGACTCTCATGCAAATATAAATTATACAAATGTAAACTATATACATACATGTAACTCTCTAATTGGTAATGGAACCACTAAAATGTTAAGACTTGTTCAAAGGAGATTGTGAAGAACGAGTTTATGTAGTCAGACAGTCAAAGGAATGCTGAAATAAACTTGCTAATAGATATAAAATGAATATTCTACAAAGTAATAAACTGTAATCTCTGGGGGTGTTGGGGCTCTCTTTTCCATCAGATGGAAACCAAATGCCTCTTATTGGGCAAAATGTATTTGTGTTTCAATGAGAAGCAGTTCGCGTTGCTCTTAAACAAGATTAATTTTGCATTGTTATCAGTTTTCTACAAATTAATCTCTCTCCTTTCAGAGCTATAAAATCATCTAGTCAATAAGAAGTCAAAGGGTCATGTCCAGCAGCACCGCACTGATAGAATATCCTGTACCCCCGCCCCTTCCACACACAATGCTTTTTTTAAACATTGTCTTACAGCACATCAACTCTGAGAAGTCAGAGCACTCATTTACATCCAAGGATGTTATGACTGTATGATCATCTGAAGGATGAAATTTAAAAACTGACATCTTGCCATTGCACCAAAATTGAAGAGAACTATCCATAACATCACATAGTTTTACGAGGTAGAAATTAGCACCTAAAACAAGTTCAACTATAACCTATGATTAATAATACCACAGTTCCAATGAGAAAGATCACTGCTCTTTGAACCATTTTTATTGTCTTTATTTCTGCTACAATCTTGACTTTAAGTTTTCAGTCAATAAAGTATACTTTACTTCAGAAAGTAAAACCTTTATATTGCCTTTAAATTTTTTAGTAGTATGAATGTAGCACTAAGTTACTGACTTTCTTTTTAACTAGAGATCTTTGTCAAACCTTGGTGAGAGGGTGAGAAACAGAGGAAATCTTGGGCTTGTGGCAAGTAGCAGTATCTAAAGATGACACTTTCAGGACAGTAGATTCAGAGCAAATGTGAAGAATGGGCAGAAACACCATCTGGTCCATGAAAAGAAAAACAGAGTGAAATACAATCAGAATCTGATGTTAGGGCACCTCACCAAGAAACATCAGCATCTGAACAGAAGAATGCCAGAGCCAGAGTTCAGAGGTATATCAGTAAGGGCTCAGAGAAACCGAACAATGATCATGATTATGAAATGAAGAATTCCATCTAGAGATTGGATCTTACACAATTGTGGGAAGAGATAAGGAAACAAGGTCTGAAAAAAGGAACTGGAGAGGCTCAAAGCCCTTGTACTGGTGAGTCAGAGCTTGCAGGGAATCTTGAAGAGAAGCTCATCTAGCTCCTGCACTAGGTCTGGGAAAAGGGGTCTTTGACTCTCTGAGGCTACAAGCTTAGTAACTCTACAACAATGTATTTGGTGGTGAGCCAGGCAATGCCACTGAGCACAAGGACTGGCATTTGGGAAGGACAGATGGATATGGAGTGGGGCAGGATGAGGACAAACTGGAACCCACTGGAACCTCTCACCTCACACTCAACAGTGCTCTTCAGGACACAGCAGCCACTGTTTCACATCTATCTCCCATATCTGCACAGTGTCATTTTTGGTCAACTCTAACTTGGAACCACATTGGGAAGGCGACAAAAGAACAATCCAGCATACAGTGGGCAACTCCGAAATCATCTAGTGAGAATTAACTCAGAAAAAGGCATAAATGCTCAATAACATGGTATTTTCAATTTCCAAGAATTCTTTTTGACAGTACTTATGGTAGACAGACTTCCTTTGAAGAGTGCAGACCCTACCACTCAAGACATGCTACCAAGAGTATTGAAGAACCCAGTAGTAACATATATAGAAGCTCTGTCCACAGCTTCTTTGTAAATTAAAGAAATGGATGTTTTGTGTCCATCAATGTGGGGCAGCAGTGTGGACAACTTGAAACATGCATTGGTGGTCTGATGCGAGTCATTATGAATTGTGACCAATTCATAGCAACTCATTGTTTGAGAAGAGAAGCATCAGAGAAAATTAGCCTCCATTTGGCTGATTTATTTCCAAGTCCCCACTTCCAAATTGATGCAAAATTCTCAGTTCACCTACTCTTCCTTTTCTCTCTGTATTTTTCTCTTTGATTTTTCCCTTCTTTTATTCCTATTTTTTTCTTTCCTCCTCCACACTTCTGCACAGAGCACAAAATGGTAGAAGAGTTGGTGGGAAAGATTGGAATTGATCTTTCAATGTTAGAATGCAGCATAACAGTGCAAAGGGCAAGGGGTCGAGAATCAGGAGACATGGGCACTTCTGTAAGTATGAGTGAGGGTGAAATACCTAACTGCTCCGAGGCTCCATAGATTGGATTTGCCAAGAGTAAAAAAAAAGTGTGCCTGAGTGAGTATGCATGTGTGTATGTGTGTGTATGTGTGAGTGTGAGTGTATATGTTCTATGGGAAAAATAACTTTGGAGATCAACAAAGCATCTTAATTAAGTAAAAGTTCTGAGAAGTGCTAAAGTAAAGAAATCCTTCCATCTTTGTTCAAGCCAGTGTTTTCCAAACTGTCTTGATGCTGGAACCCTTTTCTGTAACTCCTATTAATATTCTGAAGATGAAATTCACTTTGGGAAATGCTCCAAATGATGCTTAGGGTAGTTCTTTTAACTCTATAAGACCTTGAACTTTCCCATTTTTCTCAAAAAACTCAAACCACAGTGTAGATTGAGTGGCTAATTGAACATCTATCAGCCTGGAGAGAGACTCCTTCCTCCTCTTCTTCTTCCCCTTCTCCTTTCCCTCCACCACCTCCTCCTCCTCCTCCTCCTCTTCCTCCTCCTCCTCTTCCTCCTCCTCCTGCTCCTCTTCCTCCTTTTCTTCAAATAAAGACTTTAATGAGGGTTAGTGCAAGAGGCGATATATGAGGTGGACTTGGTAATGTAAAAATAATGGACCATCTTGATGCACCTCTAGGCAAGAGACCCACAGGTAGTCAGTTATCAGTATTCTTCAGATACAGAGAATAATCCTATTCAGGAACGTTGTTTTTGAACTGATACAGCACTACTGTGTAGAAAAATATTACCCTTTCAGCTTGCGTTCGCTAACTACATCATGTCTTCTAAACCAGGATTGGTGACTAGGATTCTAATCTAAGTGCTTGGGACGTTGGATAGATCAACTGCAGAAGTTTGAGAAGCTGTTGGTTCATGCTGAAGATCAAAATTCAGTTATCTGGTTAATATAGATCTTTTGGGTTTACCACTAGGGGTCACTAAAGAGAGATTGGAAACAATCTCATTCTTTTCTAAATAATTCCAGAATAGCCATGGGCTTTGGACAATATGCAGATTTTCTCTAACTTTAATGTGCATCTGATAACTTGGGGATTTTGTGCAAATTCTGATCCATTAGGTCTGGGGATTGTCAGAGATTCAACATTTCCATCAAACTCCCATGTGGTGTTGATGCTGTTGGTGCTAGAAGACAGGCCATTTGGGAAGGTCTCAAAATGGAACTTTGCCTCAATTCAATTCCCTTGCAGGAACTAGATTTAGTCTCATCCAGGCTAGTCCATACTTCTTTTTATCCTCCCTTCCTCTTCCTCATCCCTCTCTTTCCTATTCCTCCCTCTTCCCGTTTTCACTATCTCCCTCTTCCCCTCTCCCCTCCTCCTCCACTTCTCCTCCATTTTCTGCCAGCTGTATTTTGAGTACAATCTTCTCAAAGGATCCTTTCCCAAACATTTGTTGTTATTGCTTTTCCTCATGAAATCTAGCTTGGTGGCATAAATATTTATTTATGAAATAAACATTTGAGAAACAGAGGCATCGTAAACAGTTAAATAACATATTTCTTTTGAACTCTCTCTCTCTCTCTTTTTGCATACATTACACTTTGTGTAAATAGATTAAGCTAGTCTTGGGTAACTCCAATTCAGGCTGAGCTAGATCTGAATACGCTTTTGGTGTTGGAGGTTATTCTTCAATACCAAATCTAATGTTATTTTAATCAATAAGAAATCTATTTTGATATTTTCAGAGAGGAGGAAGAAACAAGGCAACAGTCAGATAGAATCCAAAGAGTCTTATTTCCATACAATGTGATAACTTAAAGGAAGTAAAAATGACTAATAATCATTCTCTTTTGGTGTGAGAGATTTGTGAAAGGACCTCTATGTAGATAAACATGAAGAGTTTTTGTTGATTTTTTCCAATTATAATTCAGAAAACTTTAAAAACATAGAATTTCATTAAAAATAGTATAAAAATACCACCATCAGATATAACCACTATTAACAATTTTAGAGATCTTTCTGTTTTTTGTATTTTTTTGACCATCTTTTCCTACGATTGTGAAATGTTTTATAATCTGATGCTTTTACTTCAAAATATAAAGTAAATAATATCCTATTTTCATAAATATTTTTCTACATCATAATTGTTAATGGTTTTGTGATAATCTATTATAAATATATTCCACAATTTAATTAATTAATCCCCTAATGTTTGATATTCAGATTGTTTATAATGTGTCACATTAATAAAAAAAAATTATGAACATTCTCATACAGATATATTTGCTCGCAACTTTCATTATTTGTTTTGGAAAAGTTCCAATATGTAGAATTGCCAGATTAAAGGCTTTTTTTTTTTAAAATCAATTTCTTAGGGCAACATTGGTTAATAAGAGTATATAAATTTCAAGTGTACAATTCCATAATACATCATCCATATATTGCACTGTGTGCTTATCACCCAAAATTGTGTCTGCTTGTGTCACCATATATTTGACCCCTTTTACCCTCTGCCAAAGGCTTTTGAAATAAATAAATAAAGGATCATCTGGAAAAGCTGCATGATTCTGCCAGCAGCAGCAGCTGGTGGTGGGCTCTGTAAAGGAAGAAGTAGATCAGGGAGTTACAAATGGATCTGCAGTCAGATTGCTCACATTTGAGTCAATCCTGGAAGATGGTTTAATCTTGGTGTCTTCGTAAAATAAGGATAATACTAGTTCCTCTACCATGAAGTTGTTTTACAGGTCAAGTGACAGAATATGCCTAAAGCTTGACACGGTAGACATTTAACAAACATTATTATTACTTTCCTTCATGCTCAGCAATAATCCTGAGGTCTTTAAATGTCAAATGGTTCCTACACCTGGCTTCTACATTTCTGCCAGGTCCATCTGCTGACGTCAAAGAGACTGGCGATGGCTGGGAGGAACTTGTGAAGGGTGGACTTCAGAGGAGGGAGGTATAATAAGGCTCTTCTCCCAGTAACCTGGGAGGGCTCACTGAGAACCTTTCCCAGAAATGGAGGCTCAAAAGTAACTGGGCCAAATGAAAACTTTCAGGGATGCCAGTGCTAACCTTTCACTTCGTACCAGCAGCCTCTGAGGATAAAATACACAAGGGACAAAGAGAGCAGTTTTTGCAGGAGTGACAAACTCAAGCTACTCTAAAGAGGAGGTTAGGTCACTGTGGGCAGGAAGGGAACCAGGGAGGTGAAGTGAAGTGAAGCAAAGGTACCTCTGGTTTTTAGTCACTGTGGGGAAGCTTTGCAGTGTCACTCAAGACAAGAGGGGGTGAATATTCCCTTAGGATAAGATTGTTTTACTTCAAAGGCATGCTAAAGGGAGAAATACAAATTTCTTACTTATTTGCATTGATTACCTGGACACAGTCAGGTAAGAATTAAGCTTCATGGTGATGAGCTGTGTCTGATTTAAAAAACTATAAGAGATGACAAGTTGCAGGCTGGGTTGGAGCTCCTGTCACCCCATTCTCCTCCCTGGCTGCCCCATGCCCTGCCCTAAGACACTGGGGCCATGAACTCACCCTGTCTCTGAAGAGGGGGTGGGGAAGGAGGACACCATTTGGGGGAGAATTCACAGGAAACACATGTTGAGGGTGAGGAGAAACAAGAACATGGAAAAGAAGGGCACTTCCACATGAACCATCCCCCAGGCTAAGGTGCTGGCGCTCAGGTCCCCCTGAATGTCAGGTGGAGGCACCTCACACCTGCAAGGAAAAGAGGAGCCAAGCAGTAGAGAGAGACCATTCCCGATGGCCCTTGCAGGGATGTTCACACAGTCTTACCTTTTGGCAAAAAAATGACTTTCACCTTCACAGGGACCTAGTGTAGATATAGTCTAGGGAAGAGATGAAGCCGTTATCCGGACAGAGAGGCAGAAGTTCCCGCTCCCTGGGCATCAGCAGCCTCTCCTCATGGAGGATTGGTGGTGAAGACCCTGACTGAGAAGGACTAAGGCCAACTTTCCTCCCTCTCTGCAGAGAAGGGCTAGAGATGAACCAGATGCAGCAAAAGTAGAGGCCCACACAGAGTAGAGTTCAAATATTCCTAAGTGCACAGTTAACAAGGGGAATGGCAGGCACGAGTAGGATCTCAGAAGCTCGCTTGGGAAAGTGAGGTGAACTTCTTGGAGAACATTCTATTTTCTTGTAATTAGCAATTTTAAAAAGTAGCTGAGAAAGATGTATTCCTATCACATAAATCAGAGGTTGGCAAAATTTTTTCATAAAGTGCCAGAAAGTAAATATTTTTGGCTTTGTGAGCCATACAGTCTCTGTTGCAACTGCTTGCAATAAAGTCCCAATGAAGCCACAGATAATACATGAATGACTACACATGGCTGTGTTCTAATAAATTTTTACAAATACAGGGAGCTGGCTAGATTTGGTCCATGGGTTATACTTTTGCTGACCCCAGTGTAACCTTCTAAAATATCAGTTCCTTCTTTTACTGGTGTCAGAAGTTAATTGAAGAAGTCTGAGGGTGACTACTCTCTAGGTACCATGTTATGTTCACTTCAGATTGACCTTAAGCATTCATTTCTGAGCCAACATGAACCCTGCCTTGGACAAAGCCCCGTTGACTCTCTGAATGCTGGTTTTCTCATGGGGATGTCAGGATCTTATTGAAATATGATCTTTAGGGCACATTTCAAATAAGGCATTCTCTTTGCAAATTCACTTATTCATAGAATGAAGCTATATTTAGAGCATATTCATATGTGACATAGATACTGAGAATCTTAATTCACATGAATTCTAAAAAGCGGGCTCATTGAATTTCACAACCTAATTTGCAAGCAGACTATGCTAAAAACAGTGAAATTTTAGTTTTTCAGAGAGAAAAAAAACCTTTGCCTAAGATGTGTGAGACTGTAAAAAGCTGTAGAACAGATTCAAAACCTATGGCATGTGAAAGAACCAAAACCGAAGACCTAGAGCCTTGCCTGTGTTTTCCCTTACTTCTGCAGGGAAGATGTGAGATGGGTTCAGTTTTTAGTCTTTCCTTCAAAGTGATGATGCATTCATTTTTCTGTAAATATTCACTCAATACAGATCAACAACAACAAAAATAGAAGTTTATTTTTCTCATATGAAGAGGAAACTGAAATTTGACAATTCAAGACTGATATGGAAGTTATTTCGGTATCACCAGGGACCCAGGCTCCCTTCTTTCTGTTGCTTCATTCTAAGCCTATGACTTCCAACTCATGGTCCAAGACGGTTACCCAAGCTCCAGCCATCGCATCTCCATTTCGGTCAGCAAAAATGAAGATGGAGGTGGAAGGATACATGTCATTAGTCAGAACTTATTTACCTGGCCACAATCAGCCATAGGGGAAAGTGGGAAATGTATACTTTTTAAGTGGGTAACAATGTGCCTAGATAAAAGTTGGGGTTCTTTTATTCAAGAAGAGGAAAATGGATGTTGAGAAGCATCCACCGATATGGGGGAGGCAGGTGTTAATCTAATAATGATGCAAAAATATAAGGATTAGTTGCAGAAAGTGCAATGAAAAAAAAAATAAAGAACTGCTGGAGTAGATAAAAGTCTGTGTGTTTGGGAGAGTGGGAAGTGTTTAAGAAACGCTGCTCTTAAAGTGGTTTTCAACTGGCACTTGATTGATGGGTTGGTATCATCCAGGCATAGAAACAGAAGCACAGCACAGGCAGGTCCCACGAGTCGGGGAGAGTTTGACTCTGCCATGGTTCAGCAACCAAATACAGGCCAGCACTGTTGGCCTGGAGTATGGGCAGGGTAGATAGGCCCACAACTAGGCTGGGAGATGGAAAGGAACCAGATTATTATGGGGCTTTAGGAATCATGTTGAAACCGTGAGTTTTGTTTTAGGTGCAACAGAAAGCCATTAAAAGATTCTAAGTGGAGGGTTGGCTTCATCTGATTTATGTTTTCAGAAAGATCACCCTGCCACATAGGAAGGCTGGTTGTGGGGCCTGAGGAGACACAGTGAGAGGTAGTTTTCAGCATGGGAGACAGATGGAGAGGACAGATGGTGGAGATAGAGCTGAGGGGTCTTGGTAAAGGACTAGATGTGGGGGATGAGGTTAATGCTGAGCACCATTGGCCCAGAGATCCTGTTATTGGGGACATTACTAGCCGTGGGAGCCTCAATCCTTAGGAATCACTGTGCTCTGTTTGCTTCGGAGGCGTCAATCTTCCTGTTTGGGATCAAAGTGAAGAGTCATAAACAATAATATAGTGTCTCCAAGCAGGTTTTTCTAGCATTTGCCCTTTAATCAAGTTATCAAAGGTCCGTGCCAGTCAATCAGCCATCTGAGTGGCTCAGATCCACTGAGCAAGACTGAAAATGGCAGAGTGAAGGGAATGGAGTTAAAGTGCAGGGAGGAGCTTTATTCCTGAAGTTCACACTCATCTTAGGTGGTGTGCTGTCTTGAGGCTCAGGTGACTGACTGACGGACTTATTTCAAACTCAGATTAAAATTTATAATGAACCATGTCGGCCTCTGAATTTACAGCCTGAAAGAAGTTTAGGCCCATCAAAGCTTTCTGCATTACAATTTGGGAATAAAGCCTGTTTCTCTGAGTCACTAATCCACCCTGATCACAAGAAATTGGCCTGTGTCTTTGAGGTCACTGCCAGACTCTGGTGAAAATTACAAGATTAAGACAGAAACAAACTGTCACTTCCTTGTAAATCAAACAACACTGATGGAGCAAAGCACAAGTTCAAAGGTCAGCACTGACATTACCAAAATGTTTTCTTTGCTATATGTTTTTAATTATGCAAGTATAACTGGAGATGAATAATAAACATTCTGTAGTTAAGAGTTTTGTTCTCAGAGAGTTTTGAACAGATAAAATATGCAAGCCCATCATATTCATTGCAAGCCTTGTCAAATTGCTATTTGGGGCAAGTGCACTAAAGAACATGAACTAGAGCAAATTATAGAGATAGAACATTTGAAAAGTCTAGATCTGTTATTGATATTCCCTTGTCACCTCTGGCCAACGTGCAAAACTAGATTTATTTTCTTGTGATAGACATATGTAAATACCACATTCCTTTGCCATCGAAATTTAGAACAGTAATAGCAGAACTCCTTAGGGCCTGGTTATCTTGGTAGATTACTTACTGACACCCAGTTCTGTGCTCAAGGCTGCAGAGATATAATTATGTCTTGATAACTTGAAGTACTTTGCTCTCTGATGTCTCTCATCTATGAAGCACTTTCTGGATGCTCTCCTTTTTCATTAAAGCATTTATGTCCATGGAAGTGTTTTAGAAGTCACTGGGGCTCTAAAAATTAAAGGAGATAATAAATTTAAAACCACAGCTATTTTACCTACTTCTTGAAACAAAAAATAAAAGCTGACATCTGGTAAGTTAGAAACTTCCCCTGGAACCCAAGTAACTAACTTTAATTTTCTCATCATGAAAGGGACGGATCTCCACTGGTGGCCTTTCTTATTTACACCACACACATGGCGATGGCCCCGACATCAAGTTCCTTTAGTATAAACAGAAAGGATGGCCTTTTTTCTGTGGAAGTTAATGAATTGAAAAACAAAGCTGTTCTGTATACCCACTCCTTCCCAACGAATAAAAGAACTACAGTGTTCTAAGACTTGGGCAAAATAGTTGCTTTCAAATAGTTGCTTTCAAATTAATTTTGCCCCCTTCTACTCTCCCCTTCCCCCTTCCCACACACTCCCCCACCCTTTTAAGGAGAAAAAGAACCATTTAATCACCTTATAAGGGCAGAGAGCATTAAGGGAACAGAGCAAGAGTCATGAGGCCCAGATCTTATTCTTGGCTTGGACCGTGGCTCACTGGGCGATCTCGGGGCTGTCCTTTAACCGTGTGCCTGTTGATGCAGCTGTAATATGGGGACATAGATATGTATGGGTGTGGCGCCAATGTGGGGCTTTTGGTGAGAGGTCCAAAGTTAGATGTGGGTCCATTTTTACTGGTCGTGGGCTGTTTCCAGTTAGAAATGGTTGTTTTCAGTTCAGGAATTTGAGAGTGACCAGGTATGTCTTAGATCAATAACTGATACATAGAGGCAGTAAAAAAAAAAAAAAAAAATGCCATAGGGGGTCTCTGATCTCTTAGGATTACATTGCCACAGCAGCAATATCTACTAGTTTCTGACTTTATAAAGAACTCGTCGCAATGTTGGACATTTCTTATCAACAAATCATGGTGCGTAATTTTCCTCTGAAAAATTAGCATGTTTCCTGTTGGGTATTCAAAAGAAGAAAAGGAGTGAGCATGTTCCAGTTCCACCAGGCAGCATCTGGGGACCCCTCTAGTGATTGAGACCCAGTCAAACCACACCTGGGCCTAGGGCCTCCAGGGTTTTGCCCTTTCCTCTGGGATTTGATTGTCTTTTACCCATCAAAGTAATTTGATGTTGATTGCAGTTCCCCTTTGCTGGTTTCCTTGTGAGCTCACCAGAGAGAGTATGAGCAGAGCTGAGGCCACTTTCTTTGAACACACATGCTGCTTCTTGCTTCTTCTGACTTCGCCAAGTCCCAGGAGACCTGCTCTTCTCATGCGTTCCTTGCTTGCTAAAAGCTTTCCCTCTTTTATCCATGGCAGCCCAGACCTCGGCTAACCTGGAAACTCTTAAGGAATATCTTGTGGACACAGTGGAGATTTGCACTGAGTAGCCCAGAGCCTAAGCCTTAGAAAAGAGGCCACGAGTTTATCTTTCTTACTGCTATTGTGGCAGCTGTCTTTGAACTCGAGTTGGTTTAATCACCACCTGATTGCAAGGTGCCTGAAAATCGTGAGTGATAATGGAACTTCTGACTAAAGTGAGGTCATGGAATGGGGGCTTCGCCCATCCTTTTCTCTCTTCCTCCTTCAAACACTTCTCTTAACTAAAGAGGATTCTTATTCATGTGTGACACGGAAATTTCATATTTGATTGGCTCCCAAACATCTTTTTGAAAAGTGCTATGCTTTTCAACTTCATATATGTATTTCAGGTGTACTGGGATTGGGTCATTTTTGCCCATCATGCCTTCTTTTTCTTATCCTCTTCTCCTTCTCCAGTCACTTGTCCACTGTACTTACTACCAGAGTGAAATATGAAATTAGCTATGTTCTCTTTAAAAACGTCTGGACCCCTCTCTACTGCCTGCAGATGGGGTCCAAATTTCTTTGCACTGCCCTCTTGATCTGGCTCTGACCCTCTTCTTCCTCATCTCTTCCTCTACCTCTTTCTAAACAGCTCCAGGTCAATGGACACACTGCTTTCTTCTCCCACAATGCATTCCCTTCCCGTCCAACCCCCTCCCTTTCTTTCTGGTGAGCTCCTATGTATCCTTCAAGACCCAAGTCAAATGTGGTATATCAAGGCTTACATTAAAACTGCTTCTACCTCTGTCTGCAGACAGAGTTGATAACCCCCTCCACTGAGCTATCACTGCCTCTTTGTGAGTTTCTCTTTCACAGGAAGTATCACATTGTAGATGGGCTCGCATGCCCATCTCCCTCCCTAAACTATAAGCTCCTCATGGTCAGTGATAAGGTCTCATTCATTTTTATAACTAGTTCCTAGATCAAAGCTAAGATATGCTCAATAAACAAGACAGGAATTCAACTCTAGGGTCTGATAAATATATTTCTTTGTTTTATATTTTGAAGACATCTAAAAATTGAAATCTCTAATAACTTATGTAAATTTTTCATATTTGAAGACATAGTTATTAATTAAGATCACCTTGAGAACTACTGCAAAGATGAAGGCACACCTTAGTGTGAAGAGCTCCATGTAAATGAAAAAGTCCTGCTTTAGACTAATGGAGAGAGGGTCACATACTCTAACTTGAGAAATAATAACACTTCAGCTTTCCTCAGCATTTACTATGTGCCAGGCACTGCTGAATCCTCCCTGCACATTGTCCATTGGGCTCCTTCAACAACTTTTCAAGGTGGGGATTACTGTTATTCCAAATCTGCAGGTGGGGAAACTGAAAATGAGGTTAGTTGTAAAGTCATGCAGCTGGTAAAAGGGGCATGAACCCACAGGGCTGATGCTAAAGACTTCACATCGCACCACTGCTGACTGCTTCATTAGAACAAGCAGAGTCAGGGGAGCTGTGAAAGTGGTATTAATAACAATTTTAGGAAACACCATGTGTCAATTACCGCTCTATGTATTAATTCATTTAATTCTGACAATGACCCTGTGAAAGGGGTACAATTATTATCCACATTTGACAGATGGGAAAACAGAGACAGAGAGTTAACAGTTTGCCCAGAGGCCATACAGCTACTAAGTGGCCAAGCTGGGATAGAAACCCAGACTGGCTGGCTCCAGACACCATGCTCTTAATGACCTTGCTCGGCAATCTCCCAGGAACCCAGGGACGAGGATAGTTGTTCAGATGGGATCCAGAGCTGTGGGAGAATGAGGAATTTGAGGTTCTCAGACTTGTACCTAGGGCCCAACGGAAAGTCCATCAGCTCCTCTCTAGTCACTCTAAATAGATATAACATCTAGGTAAAAACAATGTTCTTTTCATGCAACACAGGCTTCATGGCAAGCAGTCCAGAGGGCCACCGCTGCGTCTTCTAGAAGGACATTCTGGAATGTTCTTAAGGGTTCTGCTGTTACCCTGATCATTAGAGTCACTCTGTCATCCCCAACTCCCCCCATGCACATTGCCTCCCTCTATTCTACACAGCTTCCCTCCACCTCCCGCAGCCTGCTAACCATGGCTCTCCTAGGAACCTCATGTTGGCAGGAGCCCCGATGGCCTCCCTTACACATGGACTTGACTCTGCCTGATGACTCTCTGCTCACCTCTCTGCTTCAGGCACAGCTACTATTTGTTTTACACTTTTTACTGATTTCTGTCTGGTTTACTTTTTGGAAGGAAGGTGCCGCTAAATCTGATTCATCTTTTCAGCTAAGCATGGTATCAGTTGCTGGCCAACCTATGAATTTATTGCCCTTTCCCAGGTATGAGAACCTGAGCTAGTTTCAGGAAAACAAATGGAAGCAGGAGACACGATGGCCAGCCACCCAGGGGCTGAGGACAGGACAGTCCTCTCTGAAGGGGTACACATATCACGATCACTGGGATGGATGTGTTGGATACAATACCATGGGGTGGGAACAGTTTCTCTGTTCCACATCATAACCTGACCCATTCCAGATCTAAGAAATGTTATTCTATAATTAGAGGCAGGAGAATCCTCTACAGGTTAATGTCTGTAAAACTAAGGAATTTTGTCTGGTCCCAGCAGAAAACAGATGGCACAAGCAAGCAGGGTAAGTAGAAAGACTTCAGTAAAGGAACTATTTACAAAACTGTGGGTGGGCAGGATGAAAGAAAGCCAACCAGGGATGGTGACGCATTAAAGAACCATGACCAGCTCTAGGCCTAACAGGCAGGGCAGGGAGTGGTCACTGGGGCCCAGAGAGAGCTGTAGGCATCACTGTGGCTACATCTGTGTCTGCAGGAGATGGCCACCTGACAGCCACACGGCTTTCAGGAAAGGAATGCAACCTCTGCCCACCTATGACTCAGAAGGAAAGGAGCCGGGAAGATCAACACCTCGCTTTTCACTCTTTGATCTATTGCCAGTGTGTCTCGCTGGTGGAACCACACTGGAGCCAGAGGGCAAGGAGGCCCTCGAGAGTCTCCCAGGAACAGAGCATGATGGAGAAGGATGAAGAGTACACAGCAGATACTCAGCACACTAACTTCCCTCGTCCTAAGGCACTTGTCCTGAGGTAACCACACTAACTTGGTGTCCAAGAAAGTAGCACATTCCTCACTTATTACATGTCACATATTTTTAAATGCAAGGAAATCTGGCTGTTGGTGTACCTTATCCTGGAGCTTCAAGTACATTTGTTTTCCTGGGCTCTCATGAGGATTTCCACTTCAGTGAACAGAGGTCGGATATTCTTGTATCACCACAAAAGAATAGATGCTGCAGAACATGGGACATAACAGAGTTGCTAAGAACTTGCCCTTCAGCTGAGGGCATGCAGCAGAGATGGCAGCATGCCTGCCCAGAGGTGGGTGTAGCAACACCTCAGGGTACGGAAGGGAATGACCACTGACAGTAGGTGCAACCCAAGAGAGAAATGGAGAAAGGAAAATGCTGAACAGAATTTATCCTGAATTGACTAAAGTTTAACTTCTGCCATGTGAAATGGGAACCTCAAACAGAAATAAAGGTTTTTTTGGTAAAATGATAATAATAATAAATAAAAAATATATATATATATATATATATAATATATATATATATATATATATATATATATATATTTGTATATATATATAGTATAATTGCCCTAAGGACTGGCATATTCTACCCACAGCAAATTCTGTTTTGAGCATAAAATAGTGCTTAACTCCAGAACTACAGCATAACATTGGTCTTTTCTGTATCTGCATTTCCTTTAAGATATAACTATTCCCAGAGGAGGAGTTTGTCCTGAGTTAAAAGGTGTTAATTGATGTAGTGTTCAAGTCTATAAAAAGTTGATGATAGAATAAGATATGGCACTCAGGGAAAGTTGCTTCATTATTTCATCTTTGAAGGCCCAAATGGAGGTATGTTTAGATTAAAAATACCTCCCAGGGAGTTAAAAATGTACTGGCCTCAAGTATATCTCTTTCCCATCGCTCATGCATGTTCACACAAAGAGGAAACCACTAAGGGATGCTTGATGTTTAGTTGTTCTAGAAGTTGGTGGGAGGCAGGGAGGTTGAAGGTCCTGGCATGTGCCTCTAATTTATTTCCTTCTACTTTCCCAAGAGTGGGAAAAAATATTTGTGAACTTGGTGTTATTCAAAAGCTCATTCTGTCCAGTTAGCTCTTACCTATAAGCCTCTTACTTCTTTGAACCTAGAATGAGTTTTGATCTCCAGATTAATTCAATTAGAATATTTTTATTTTGTGTGGTTAACAAAAAGCTGAGTATGTGTAATTTCTCATTCAGAAAGACTCTTTTGACATCTGTTGTGTCTTGTATGTGTTCCTCCTGTTGTATCAGTCACTCTACTCATGATAGCCCAAGGTTATGTTCTCTCTCTCTCTCTTTCTCCCCCATCTCTATCTCTTTGTCTCTTCCTGACACATGATTAATACTTAATAGGTTATGGCTGGTGTTTTCCTAACAACTGAGGACTCTAAGTCTTCATCACCTCCTTGAGATGAATGGTAATGGGACACATGACATTCCTCCTGGCTAATAACCTCACATTTGGCACCTAAACACTCCTCTCATAATCTCAAGAAATTAAGATACTGTTCTTTCTTCAGTTATCCTTGGGCAGTGATTTTCATACTGCAGATCCTAAACTCAATGCAATGGGTCTTGAGCAGTTTTTTTTTTTTTAACAGTGAAATGGAATAAAATTGAAAACATCATACTATGATGCATATATGAAAATAAATAGGAGAACGTTGTTTTAGTTATGCCTGTTTGTATACGCTTGTGTTGGCTTGTGGTGTAAAATATATTTTTATTGTGGATCGCTACAAAATTCTGAAGCCACGGAATTAAGGTTATCGAAGGGCAAATTCTTCAACTTACAGCTGAGTTTTGCCATGAAGGCTTGGCCTCATGGAGTGGTGCCAGGTGCTCTGCTGGACTTTAGGGTCTTTGTCTATCTCCATGTTTCCAATTTCTCAAAAACATTTCTTTTTGTAATCCCATGCCCCAAAATGCTGCTCTCCCCACATTGCCACCTCCCTGCCTCACCCTACCCCGTACCAAGATTCCAGACCTCAGAAAAGGCATTGTCTAGCATCTATTCTAAAGCAGACTTAAGATTTTTGCTGTTCAGGAAAATGTTGCAGGGGTAGACCTGAGACTGATCTCAGAGAGACTTTTTGTTCTTTCCTTTCCTTCAGGCACACTTTCTCATACCTCCAGTCCTAGGCCATCCAAAACATGGCTAGGGGACTTTGAGATGGCCTTGTGACAGTCTAGTAGGCAACTCTGAGAGGACTGTGACTGGAGTTCTGGACCACAGATCATCCCAGCCATAACCTCATCTATTTGGTCATTCTACTGACTTTTAAAAAGATACATGAAATCCCATCATTTAAGCAAGCCCAACGGAGAATTTAAGTTAAAAAAAAAAAAAGGATTCAACAAAATTCCATTAAATAGTCACACATTCTCTCAGCAAACATTTATTGAGTGATCATTTTTCTGTGTCAGGCACCACACTGGGCACCAGGCACTAGGCTGCATATACAACAGGAAAGGAGATATACTTGCAACTCCAGAGAATGAGACCGCTATCCTGAAGAGTAATTATGATATGTCACGATACTTGTTTACATAGATACAGGCATAAAATGCGGTAATTTCTCAGCGAAAAGAAATGTTGCTTGACCTGGGAATAGATGGGGAAAGTTTTACAAATGAGAGGACACTTGAACAGAGTCTTGAGGGGTTGGGAAGCATGGAGCTGGCTAAGAGGCTCTAAAGTAAACTAGAGCTGGATGAGAAGAGGCTGGATTATACCAAGGGCATCAAGGACCCAATAGTTGTCTTAAAACATTTGATTGATATGGTTCAACTTATAACAGACTTCTCCTTTCCTTTTACCTGGCAAATCAGGTACCACTTTCAGTTGTGTTTCTCATACAGCATTTTGCTAGAGGTTAAATTCTACTATAATTTAGTTTTGTCATTCACATTTGACATATACCCTTCAAGGGCTGGACAACAGAAAGTTAAAAATGATGATAATTCATGTACTATTTCAAGTGGGTAGGAACTAGTACAATGATAGAACAATAGAAACCTCAGAAAGAGGTTCTAGAATGTTTAAGAATATAAGACATCATAAGTAAAAGTCTGTATATATAGTGCATGTACAAATGAGGTTCCTAAAGTAACTCAATATGTGCCATGAGGTCTAATTTTTGCCAACATTTTCAAGGAAAACACATTCCATTTGCTATGCTTTAAAGAATGATAGAATTTTACAATAGATTTTCTTAACCAAGTCAGTTCACAAAATTTAGAAAACCTCCCAAGGATCTTCTCTAGAAATATTTTCTTTTCTCAAAGTTCAATTTTCACAGCAGCTACCAAATCTCTCTCTTCCTCTCATCCACATAGCTGCTTCGTCGCTTCCCCACTTTCTCCTTCAAAAGCTCTCCTCCCTTCCACCCTGTACCACCCTGAACCACATTGGCCACTAGGACCTTGTTTCCACTTATCTCCCTATAGAATAGGTCTCTCTAGGATGGCAAAGCATCTAGAAGTTCTATACTTCCTAATCATCCTTTGTCCCTATAGACAAAAGTGTATGGCAATCCCTTGGAAAGAGAACTGTTTTTTACACTCATACAAATGAAACTCATGGAGAATTTTGGGGAATAAAATTCTTGTTAACAAACCAATAAGAAATGATTATTCAGTAATTGATGGCTGCTCTGCAGGTTAACCACTTAGAGGAAAATGTTAAATTCCCTACCTCACACCAAACACATTATAAATGGTTTGAAGAGTTAAATGTATAAAGTAAAAACCTAAATTAAGTTGAAAAATACAGGTGGATATTAGCCTCGTCACATAAAAATGAAAAAAGGAATCATAAAACTAAAGACCTTGACTAACACTTCATAAAAATATAAAATTCTGCATGTCATAAAATACCACAAAAATTTTTAGAAATGAGAAGCTAAAAGATTATTTGCAACAGTTAATAACAGATAAATGTTTTTCTTGCTAAATTGTGAAAAACTCTTACAAATCAATATGAAAAAGATAAACACTTCACCAGAAAAATGGTTAAAAATTATAAACAGACAGTTCACAGAAGCCTGGAAAGAAAAAAAAATATATCTAGCCTTCATCCTGCTCTGGTATAAGGGGTGGCTTGAGGAGACAAGGAAAGCAGTGGCTTATGGCCAGTGAGACCAATAATATCAAAACCTGTCTTGCTTCATTGCATTGGATGTTGACTTGGACCTAAGATGATGTGAGAACAGGTTTCTAGGTTTCTAGTGTATCACTGCAGGCTTTATTCTGGTGAGGCCTCGGAAGCCAAGGGTACAGCAGAACAAGCTCCATTACAGCTGCTGCAAAATGGCTCTGCTGGAGCGCTCCGAGCAACTCCTCCAGGGTTTGCTGGCCCTGGCCTTTATGAACCTTCACCAGCACAGGCATCTCCTGCCCTCCTTGTATTCCATAGCTTCTGCCAGACAAAGTCTGCTGTGAGCTCATGCTTCATCTCCTCGAGTCCTCTCCAGGGAAGTACTGGCACACAGAATTCCTGGCTTGTTTCACGGCCAGCAGCTGCCCACTTCGCAGGCTCCCAGTTTAGCTGTGCCTGAGAAATGGCAGTCCACCTCGAAGAATTGCTTTTGATGGGAGCAAAGCATCCTGAATGTTCTCCTGGGCCCTGACTGGCATGAGATCTGCGGGCAGGCTTCTAATGCACACCCAGTACCCTTCACTGCACTGACCTCCCTTTGCCACACAACTTCTGCTACTCAAAGGGGCAAGAATCTTGGGATGGAGGTCATCTGGTACCAGCAGTTGGATACCCCAGATTTCACACTTTCAGAGTGAGTGGGTGACATTAGTTGAACCCCACTGTAAAGGCCTCCCTCCACAAGATATTATCTTGTTGTCTAAATCAATGTGGAGCTGAAATTATTTTGCATATAAATTGTTTTGGATAAATGTTTTTTTAAAAAGTAATCTTTAAATTTTTAAAAATTAGTTGTTCATACTTTGAGCTGAAAATATCGTTTTGATCAAAATTGTGCATGGGGGGTGTTATGGACACTAATTATTAGGGCTCAGAAATGGCAAGGTGTGGTTGGTACCCCTAACAAAGGATAGTGTCCTATATCTAAACTGCAAATAGTACTGTTTGGAGAACCCTACTTCTCTAGTTATCTGTTAACTTCATCATGATGACTGAGTCAAGCATAAGCATGAGCAATGGAAATTTACTCTTACTGTTTCCTATTCATTGTCTTTCCTATACAATATCCTTTTCATGACAAACATCATTATTCTGTGGAACTGGGAGGTTGTTTTTTTGTTTTTTTTTTGTTTGTTTGTTTGTTTGTTTTTAATCACTGCCTGTTTTATACACTCCTCACAGGTAAAGAGAAATGGAAAACTTTAAAAGACTCAGGTAATTCAACAGAATGTTCAAGCAATTTATAGTTACTATGACCTAGAAATTGGGAGTTTTTCAGCTACTTATTTGGCATTCAGAGCCATCTAGTTTTGTAAAGGAAAAAGTCAGTTGTTTCCTTTTATGCCACACAATACTCTGAACACTTCTCTACTCCAAGATGTGGGTTTTTTTTTCTCTCATCCAACAATTCTGCAAAACCAGCTGAGTGTCCTACAATTTAACTCATTTCTGACACTATCTACTTGGAGAAAGTGTCAGATCCCACAGGTTAAGGGCTCAGTCCCACAAGACTGTCATCCGTGCTCCCACATCCCTTCCACACACACATTTGAGATGCCAATCCCAAGTCCAAGTTGTCACCTGGGTTTTTGACTGACCAGCTATAAATTCCACAAGGCCTTCCTTTGGTTTGATTAATTTGCTAGAGCAGCTCACAGAACTCAGGAAAACATTTACGTACTAGATCACTGGTTTATTATAAAAGGGTATAACTCAGGAACACCCAGATGGAAATGATGCGTAAGGCAAGGTACGTGAGAAGGGGCTCAAAGATTCCATGCCCCCTCTCTGAGTGAGCCACCATCCCCAAATCTCCACAACTATCACCAACCTGGAAGCTCTCCAAATCTCGTGTTTTTTTTGGGGGGGGGGTGATTTCATAGAGACTTCATTATTTAGGCATGTTTGATTAAATCATTGACGATTCAGACTCCAACCCCTCCCCTCTCCTGGGAAGTTGGCGGTTGGTGGCGGGAGGGGGGGGGCGGAGGGGGCGGTGAAACTGAAATTTCCAAGCCTCTGATCACTGTTGCTTCTCTGGTAACCAGCTCCTATCCCTGAGTTACCTAAGGGCTTTCCAAAAGTCACCCTATTAACATAAATTCAGGAGTGATTGAAAGGGGCTCTCTATAAATAAGCTACTTTCACCTTTAGTGCTCTAAACCTATTTCAGGGACTGAAGACAACAGGCAAATATTATAACCGAAGATGCTCCCACTGTTCTTATAGATTAAAAAATTCCAAGACGTTTAGGAGCCCTATGCCAGAAACAGGATGAAGGCCAAATACATATTTCTACTTCTAAATTAAATAACACAGTTCTGCAAATAAGCTTCCGTGTGTGTGTATGTGTTTGAGCTTATGTGTGTGAGTCTGTGAGTGTGTTTCCTAATAACTAACATGATTTTGAGGTTCACCTCTGTTCACTACCTCTGCATGATCAGCTTGATTATTTCCTTTATATCTAACAGTAAGTAGATCTGAGTAATTTCTAAAAAGATAAGGAATTTATGGAATTTGCTCAATCTTTCAAATATCTATAAATTAAAGACAAAGTCTGTCTTGTTATTCATGAAGTCTGCTTCTACAGCTAAAGGTATTCTTTGCTCTCTAAACTCTCATCAGTGTGCGGCTGTCAGTCTATCCACTGGGCTACATTTTAATGCTTCAGTTTCTGATTAGTACAAATGGTAGCCATTCTAACTTTTGGCCAATATCCTAGAAGATTTTGCCATAGTCCACAGTAAATAAAGTGATGTTTTCTCTTTTCACTAGCAACAACAACAAAAATATATGTTGCTTCTAATAAAATAGATGTTGAAGTTATGTAATTGAAAATGTTTGCAGCAATTTAGGAAGTACATTACATAAAAAACGTCTTAGCTCTGATTGTAAAAGCATCTTAAATTGAGTCTGTGAAAGCCAAAAATGTCAACAATTCTTGAGTCTTCGAAGACGCTCTCTGATCTTGAGAGAGTTCCTCGGCTGTAGGTTGACACAAGCCCCTTGATGAACCAAACTTTCCCAAAGGCCACACAGATATCCCAGGAAGATGCTCATTGTGGGCTTTTGCATAACTGCGATTATCATGTTCCATCCAATGCCTTTGCTGTCTCATTGACAACCGGCATCCCCTCCGCATTTAGCTTTCTCCACTGCACTGGTGGCTCCTAAGGGCTTTCTTAGCTGCAGGGACATGCTGAGCCCACACGTGGGACATGTTGGAAGTACCAGGGAGTTCACATCCCCTGCAGTTACCCTCAGCGAGTTTGGAGATAAATACCCGCCACTTCCTCACCCCACCTGTAGGGCATGTTTTGTTCAGTCTCCTAGAGGTTTCCAGCAGGATTAGACCCCTGTGGGTCCCAAGTCTGGCTGTGATCCAGGCTCCTGGCTAGGGATAGGACTTCAGATTTGAAATGTTACATTAATAGTAGGGCCCCTGCACCTAACTTACGTAAATATGACTCAGCTTATTGTTTATTACGTATGTGTGGCAGAATGCCACTATTGTTCTCTGACATTCCCCTAGCGCAGAAGCATGGTCTCCTGGCAATTAAGTTGGTGCCTGCTATTTTATTCCCATGTCGGCTTCCTCCTATGTTCTTTCAACTGGGCATCTTATCACCGAAAACTTCCTTTCTTAATCAGCTTGGAGCTGACATGTAGTGGAGCTAGGATGAAGTAGGATGAAGTGAGTATAGCCCCAGCGTTCCAGATGGTTCCTTAGGTGGAGGAATACCTCGGTGAAAAAATGTAGGACCCTGCCTCCCAGTGGTATCCTGTGGTGCCGTATCTGGCTATATGGACGTCCCCAGAGGACTGGAATGGAATGAAGCCATGTCCAGATGAGTCTGGAAAGCCCCTGGAGTTGCTGGAGCTGAATATTCCAACTGCTCACCTGGAGGCAGTGGGTTGGGTGGCCTGGATGTTCCTGGTAGTGCTGCAGCAGGCCAGCCTGGAGGTTCAGGATCAGGCTCAGTGGATACAACGATTGCAACATCAGGAAGAAGTGCTGGAAAGGCGGCTGGCAGCAGCAGAACGGCCCTGATGGGTCTCTGCATCATCCAGGTCTGGGAGCCCACTGGGGATACCGCTGCAGGTGTGGCTGGTGATATGGCAGCAGGTTGAAGTAGAGCAGCCGTTGGCCCCAGGGGGGCAAGCTGGTGGTGCCCCCAGGCTAAAAAAGCATACCACCTTGATTCAGTACACTCCCACCAGACTCTGGGGCTTGACAAAACAGATATGGCAGAGAGCCAGGGAGATGGTTCTGGGGCGGCTGCTGCGGCTGTGGGATGATGGGATCAAAGGGACTGAATTATCTTTGGAAGAGATGGCTCAGCTGGCCTCAGTAACGGCGATACCGTCCCTCAGGTGCCAGAATGTGGCATGTTCGGCATGGGGTGCAAGCAACCATGCCCTCATTAACTGGCTCATGTCCGCTGAATGAACAGTGTGGGCTGACCCTGAGGAGCTGCCAGAGACAGTGAGCGGATGGACCACGTGCTTAGATCTGGTCCATATAATTTGGGAAATGGGCGTGCAACAGATGGTATTTCAGGCCCAGTACACTAGCCCCGGATGAGGTAGTATTTACAACCCATATGAAGGACTTGATCTTGACCTCTGGCCCAGCTGGTATCTTCGGCACCATGGCAGCACTGCTGGTCCCTTATGTGAACAGGCGGATCCACGAGGTAATGTCCGCCATGGCAAAGTTGGTGGATATAGAAGTGAAACTCAAGGAGCTTTCCACCCAAGTGTGTGGTGTACCACTCCCTGCACCTCCCCAATCAGTTAGTGCACGGATGGAGGCGTGGCCAAAAAGGGGGGCGGGGCAGCGCCCAGCCCAATCAGCTGTGAAAGTGAGTTTCGGGCAGATGTGATTTGATCTCCTTGCAGCAGGGGTCACTGCAGAAAAGACTGAGCAGCAACCTAATGAAGTGCGGCTGGCGCTGTGGAATCAGCTGCACCCTGACCAGCAGTTCACCCCTATTCCCCGGGAAAGCCACAACCCGTGAGGTTCGGCTAGAGGATTATCTCCCTGATTAGGGTTTTGGCCGGTGCACCCGTTTGGCAGGGGAGCTCGTTGACAAGAGGCCATGTGCGGAGTTGACTGTACGTTGGTCGCCCCCCTCGCCCACTCCCCCGGGCAATATGCAGAGACTGCTAGCCCTTGTGGACACAGGTGCTGATAGCACCCTGCCCTATGGGAATCCGGACAGTTTTCTGGACCTGCTGCAACCATAGAAAGGCTATGGGGTTGAATCATTCGCATGCAGCAGGTCCCTATGACATTGGGTATTGGCAGATTGCCTCCTAGGACATATCAAGAGTACATATCCCCCATACAGGAGTACATTTTGGGGACTGATGTTTTGCGAGGCTTGACTGTAAATACCACTGCTGGTGAATTTTGCCTTTGTATCCAGATGGCAGAGGATTCACTGTTAATAGGAAGTTTTGTCATTAGCCTCTGGCCCATTCCTCTCTATACTGTGACGCCAGTGGAGACCCCCTGACCCACTACCCTTGGAAAAACTGTCTAGTACCACAGGCCAGGATCAGCTCATCTCCCAGCCACCCTTCTATCTCAGGTTTGGCAAGTGGCCTGTGTCCTCCGGAAGGACGGGACTTGCCCCTAATGGTCCCTTTGTCTGCTCGATCCTATCGCCCAGGCTGGCAACAGGGAACAGTGTCATGTCCTGGGCTCATGTGTTTGCTGCTGTTCACAACGTTCTCTGTCGCTGGGTGTGTGCTGAACTACCAGAGGAAGCGGCCGAGGGACTGCTGTGTCTCATTACTCCGGCTATAGCTCAGAATTGGACTTGGCTGTGTACCTGGAACACCACACCTGAATGGGACCAGCGATGGTGGGCCGTGGAAGTGCTGCTCTGCCGCGACCATCACACTCCTCGCACCTCATAGGCTATGCCATTTCCAGTGGGTGGGAATGGCTGGCGGGGGAACATGTGGAACTGCGGGAGCAGGCCCCTCACTGCACAGAGCAAGTAAGATCTGTGCCCAACTGTATCATGTGGTGGCTACCCCCTGAGCTGTGCACTAACATCATCCTTGATAATATTTCCAAGGTCTGGTGGAATGAACAATGTTATATCGGTATGGAGCCTACCGACTGGCTACCTGCAGGGTATCTTTGGGTCTGCGGGCACTACAGCTGGCCCTACTTGCCCGCTGATTGGGCCAACCATTGTACCTGGGGATGTCCCTATTTAGCTGGATGCATATTATCCATATTATTGCCCCATTTGCCTCGCAGCTGGGATCCTGTATATCACTGTTGGCACCGACAGAAATGGGCAGCATGGTGATTCTACCCTCTGGCATTATTTATTCCAGTGGTGGGATCCATAGATGTAGAATTGCAGGTAGAAACTTTAGCCCAGTACACCTCACAGGCATTGAGCACTATGCATCAGGCTATAACCCTTTTAATGGATGAAACCACACAAATATGGAAAGTAGTTTTGCAAAACTGCAAGGCCCTTGACCTCCTAACTGCTGCCTAGGGTGACACCTGTGCCCTGCTCCATGTAGAATGCTGTGTCTACATTCCTGATCATGCCCAGCAGGCACGGTCAGCTCTCCAGCAAGTGGATGCTGAAATCCAAGCCATCCATGCCCTGGGAGAAGACCCTTTGACAACTTGGTAGAATTCCTTGGGGTCCTCCTGGCAGGGGACAGTAGCCGTCCTAGCTCTTGTAGCCTGTAGCCTGGTAGTACTTTGTTGTTTTTTATATTATTGCTGTGGATTGTGGGCTCAAGGGTAGCACACTCCAGGCCAGATCCCACGCCACAACCCTGTGGGAGTGGAGTGTAGTTCCTGGGTCTGGCTGTGATCCAGGCTCGTGGCTAGGGATAGGACTCCAGATTTAAAATGTTACATTGGTGTAGTAAGGCGCAGGTGCCTAACTTATGTAAGTATGACTCAGCTTATTGTTTATTACACATGTGTGGCAGAATAACACTATTGCTCTCTGACATATATAAAGCCCATGAGGTCCCCTAGCACAGAAGCGCTCGCTCTTGGTAGTAAAGTTGGTGCCTGCCATTTTATTCTCATGTTGGCTCCTCATGCATTCTTTCAACTGGGTGTCTTACCACCGAAACCTTTCCTTCTTGATCAGCTCAGTGCTGACAACCCCTATTGCCAGAATAGGGACCTGCTGAATGAAAGCATTCCTCTCCTCAATCCTCCCTCCCCAGCTACCACCTGTGGTTCCTGAGATTATCTCTCAAATAAACTTTTCGCACAATATGTGTCTCAAAATCAGCTTCTGGGGGACGCTGACCTAACACATTGTTGCTTATCATCATATTTATTTTAGTGACACACTTTTGTGCATCTCAACCCATGCGATGTCCCTTAGATTAACCTGAGTCTCCTGGCTTGTCTAACATACAGGTGACTTTAAATTCCATGTGTGGAGGCCCTCATAAGTATATCCATTCATTTGTTTTAGATTAAACCGCTGCAGTAACAGGGCTGAATTAGGTGAATATGGAGGAAGAAATACTCAATGGTCACTACCAAGGCAGGACTGTGACATGATTTCAGTGAACCCATGTCTCCTCCCCCACAATCTCTGCTCCTCCTTGAGCTTCCCCATCTTAATAAATAGCAACTGACTGCACAGGCTCCATCCTGGGCATCACCCTGGACTTCCTTCCCTCACACACTCTACTGGATTTATCACTGAGTTCTACTGCCTCTGCCATCAGAATGTACCTGCCATCCAACCACTTCTCATCACTGCCTCTGCTGGACTCTAATCCAAGTCACCACCATGTCTACCTGGATTGTTTTAAGAACCTCTTACTGGTCTCCCTGCTTGCTCCCTCAGCCCTTTATGGTTTAATCCAGGTGTCACAAACCTTTTTTGCAAAGGGCCAGGTAGTAAATATTTTGGCCTTATAGCACATAAACAGCCACAGATATTATACAAGAAAATGGATACTGAAATTTGAATTCAATGTAATTTTCACATGCCATGAAATATTTTTTTGACTTTTTTTCCAAATATTTAAAAATATGAAGACGTTATATCTCAGGCTGTATAAAAAAGGATGGAGGGCCAGATTTGGCCCAAAAGTTTGCCAACTTCCATGATCTAATTATACAACAGTAAACCAATCCCTGTAAAATTTGCCAGTTCATCGTTCCTCAGCAACTAGCTTTCTCATCATTTCTCATCTCCCTGAGCTTCATAGGAGAAGACCTTCATTGGCGTGTGGCCATGTGACCTACTCCTTCTCTAGCACTCTTCGCTGGCACGTCCCCTCTGGTCACTTCTCTGCATCCACACGGAGGCACTCCGAGAATGCTCTTACCTCTGAGCGTGGCACTTGCAGGCCCACTCTCCGAATTCTCTTTTCTTAATTATCCGTATGCAACGCTCCAGGCCCCTCCTTTGAGTCTCTGCTCAAGAGACACCTTCTTAAATGCAGCCACTGCATTTAAACAACACACCAACTCTTACCCCATGTGGCATCCTTGTCTTCTTCCCTTCTTTACTGGTCCTCATGGCACTCACCACCTGCTATATGTTTTACCTGTGCGGTATTATTATCATCGGATTCCCTGCATCCCTCCCCAAAAACTAGGGTGGAATTTCCACAAGACTAGAGGTCATTATATCCTCAACTTCTAGAAAAGTGTCTGATATGTAGCAGTAGGCACTCCATAAGGATTTGTTAAATGAATGAATGGATGAATGAGTGAACAAATGAGTAAGTGAATAGGTTCCATTCTTCTGCTATTCTTTGGTTGGAAATGAGTACTACATATCTCAGTAGGAATAGTATGTAAATGTTCATTTCAGTCACTGAACTTTCCCATTGAGTTTCAGACCCATTTGAGGCCTGAAGGATGAGACTGGCCATTTCCTATGAGCTGCTCTTCCAGATTCAATTAGTCTTAGCGATCGAGAGAAATTGACATCATTCTCATCATCAGTGATGTTTTGACTCTAGGAGCAGGATCAATATTTTAATACTCTCACCTATATGATAATATTACTTTCTGTAACAATCATTTGTAATCACAGTTTTCTTAATTTGTTCTTTAGTTCTAAAACAATACTTCATAAAGAATAAATTTCAGTGTAAAATTATGATTCACATTTGGTAAAATATTTCAGGCATGAAGTAAAATCTACACTTAATGAAAAGATATATTCCTCTAAGCTTATACTCTAGCTCACTGTTTTGAAGTTTAAACATAAAGACTCCAAGTGATCACCTGGAAAAACAGAATTAAAGTAACTGTGTTCTGGTTCCTCATCTTCGCAATCATGGTGTTTATTGCGAACCTATTGCTTACGTGCAGGAAGATGGATCACTACGAGGGCTGTACCCTGAGCCTTCCAACCCTTCTGACAGTAATCATGAAATGCCTAGAGCTGAACCCGCAGGTGCTGGAGGCTGACTGTATCAGTGGGAGTGTTCCAAACTAACCTCATGTACAACACAATGTTATTAAAGGATCCAATCTCAACATGCACTGATTTAAAGCTTATATCTTTATTGAAGCTCAACAGCAATCATAGCAATTGGTTAGAAAGACCAACAGAAGTTATTTTTTTCTTTTCCCAAGGAATACTTAATCACTGGCATTGCTTAGAATGCTAGCACATGGTGAAAATCAAAAGCCTACTAGAACTGTGGTGGACTTCCTGGCTGTTTT
Source organism: Eonycteris spelaea (assembly GCA_003508835.1). Lineage (NCBI taxonomy): Eukaryota > Metazoa > Chordata > Mammalia > Chiroptera > Pteropodidae > Eonycteris > Eonycteris spelaea. Next base: position 1,259,818 of record PUFA01000245.1, read on the forward strand.
TAATTCTTTCAAACAACCAATTCCATTATGCACTTGGACTAGACAACTCCTATCATTACACCCTTGATAGCAACCATATCATTTCACCCCTTTTAGGAAAATCCCTAATCCTGAGTAGTAACGAGAAGCTGCCAAATGCACATAGCATGTTCCTACATGCTTAGTTTCAAACTGCATAGCCGGTCCATCCTGCAAACCTAGTCTAACTAAAATTAGGGCTGAAAAGGACCTGAGAGAGTTTATTAAAAACCTTTCATTTTCCAAAGAAAAATTTTACCTATATGCAATGCTTTTTAAAACTTTGCAAATGCTTTTACTTATTTTATGTTTCGCAACCAAGCTTTTTGTGTGGGAAGAAGGAGGGTGTGATTTGTCTTTGCATTTCTGGGGTGCATATGGGCACTGGGTAAGTGTTTCATGAAAGAATGAAATCTTAGGAGGGCCTCAGTGTCTGAGGCTGGCAAGTCCACATTGAATCCTAGTGCGGTTGGTAGCCACGATGTGTTGACTCGAAGGTCATGTCAGCAAACAGCAGCTTAAAGACCTGTCTGCCTTTAAAGAAGAAAAACCTGAGAACAGTCTCTAAAGGTATTCACAATAGCAAAACTTGTTGTTTTTGCAAGTGCCCGTAGATAGGCACTTTCTCCATCATCACACTGGGGAAACCTCGCCAAGTTTTCGTCAAGGTGTATAAATGTGTTCTATCTACGACTGGGGCTCTGTGTGTGCTGTTATGATAACGTCTGAAGGTCAGGATGTTAAGCTAGATGGGCTGGGCGATGATGGGGGGAGGTGCCTACTGAGTGAGTTCCTGGATGGAGCACAGGGTGAAGTCGTGCAAGGGAAGGTGGTACGTTTACTGGAACATGCTGAGGGTGAGTACATAAAACAGTGCTGTCAGGGTGGGGAGTAGATCTACTCTGGTGCCAATGTGATAGGTGGGCAGCCAAGGGAAGACTATATTAATTATGAAAAGTTATTTTGCCGACTTTCCAAATGTGTTCTTTTTACAAATGGTGCTGACCTGTTAACCCTTTTGAATGTTCCTCCCAAATCATCCCCTTCCCAAGTGTGCTACAGAGATGGGTGAAGAATAACCATGTTGGTGGGGTACGTCACACATATCATTTGTAATTTTTATACTGATTTTATAAGTATGCCCCCTCTTACAGATAAGAACACTGACTCTGATGAGTGTAGGTGGGAACTGTATTCAGTTCAAGTAAGATTCCAAAAACCCCATGCCTCTCCCTATTCAACCTGCTCCCTCACACCTATGTGAAGGACTATCTTGAGAAAAGTATTGTTTTAAAGGCAAAACTTAAAACAGTGGCTGAACTTCAGGGAGGCAGGTCTACAGCCAACAGGGGGAAAGAATATCCTGACAAATAGAGCTGTCCAAGAGTAACACAGGCCACCAAAGAAGGTTTCGGGGTCCTCAGAGTGGGAGAACTTGAGCAAAGGCATGGGATCCTGCACGATCAGGCTCTTGCCAAGAGGGTGTTGAGAGGGTGACCAGCACCAGGGGCAGGTGTTTAAGAAGATCCCACAGGGTGAGCCAAGCAGCTAGCAAAGGGACAGTCTCCCCACACCTCTTCTAGGAAAACGTGTGCAGCTCACACATGGGTGCTTTACTGCTCCCAGAGGATTCCAGGCACACACTATGGGAACCAACGATTATCAGGCCCAATGTCAAAGATGGTGACTATTTACTTACTGCCCTAACTGCTGAGGCAAGTCTTTGAATAGAAAAGGGAATACGGGAATGGGGGGCAAAGAATTCCTTCTTTGTGGAACAGCTCTGGGAACTGTGGGGGAGGGGTGTGGTGTCTCAAGTCAGAGAGACTGCAGGTCACCATGGGTCAAGATGGACAGTTCCACCAGCCTGTCATCTAAGGCAGCTCAGGCAGCATTTTGCTATGTGGTGGCAGATGTTACTGAAGGAGAAGATTCCAGAGCTTGAGCTCTGGAGCCAGAAGGGGTTGAAATTCGGTTCTGCTGTGGGACCTCCAGCAAGTCCCTTAACGTCTAGGATTTCCTCACCCAGGAAAGGGATCTTGCCTTCTTCATGAGGATTGTGAGGGCTCATAAAAGAATGTTTGCAACTCATTTAGTATGAGGCCTGTCTTTTACCAGCAATCACTAAAGGTAACTGCTATTATTATTATTTTTTTAATTACTCTTTTGCATTTAGGACTTTTAAAAGCCTATTTTATAGTGCCTATTATTCAAATATATTCCAGCTCTTTGACTCATTTGTGGATTTAGGAAATGGGAAAAGCTTTGTAGTCAGAGAACATTCTGGAAAAACATTGAGAAACAGTCTTCTGGGAGTAGGCTGAGATCTTCCATCTGTGAAATGGGCTTGATAACAGGATCCACTTCTTTTACGGCAGCTGGAATTAAAGAAAATAATCCATATTAACAACGCTTGATCCATAGAAAATTCTCAAAAATGTTAGCAATTATCTTTATTGTTCTAACTAATCACATCGTCATTACTGTAGTCTCCTTTTCAATTTTGGAGCATGAAATCAGTTTTTTATTCCTCTCAATTTTGTTGTCAAAAATTGCCTTGTTTTGGTTCACTTGCCGATTAGCATTTTTCCCCTACGAGGCAACTTTATTAGAATTCTGTTGGTTAATTAATAAATGTTTACAGAGGATCTGTTTGATACCACTGTAGTATTGTGAAATCTCTCCTATCCTACTAGGGTAGTTCAGGCTTGCTCGTCAATTAATTTATCATAGACTTAAACACAGTGGGTCTTCACTGTGGATGATTTTGCCCAGGCAGTATCTGGAGGCATTTTTGTTCATCACAGCTGAAGTGGGGGTTGCTACTGGTAGCTCATGGGTGAAGGTCCTGGATGCTGTTAAACATCTTAAAATGCACAGGGCAGTACCCCACAACCAAGATGTACCCAGCCCAAATGGCGATAGTGCCGAAGTTGAGAAGCCCTGGTCTCACATTTATCCTACCTGTCATCTCTGCTTGAGAAATGCCAGGAGAACCAGGGCCTGATGCCGTGGTCTGTCACACCAGCACTGGTTCTGAGAAAAGCAAGTTGTGGAGGCTTGCAAAGTTGTTTTTTTTTTTTTTTTTTTTTTTTTTTTTTTTTTTTTTAAGCAAAGAACAAAATTACAGAGCACCAAAGCATCAAGAGCATTCCCTCCTTCCAGCTGGCATCTTTCTCTGGCTTCTGTGCACTGGCAGTGGAGGGCTGGGGGCTGTGAGCATTACCTCAGCTAGAATGAACTTTTCAGTTTAAATCAAACTCCTAAGGAATCCACAGAATAGGAGCACTGAGGACTATCTGCCCAAGACTAGGAGGGGGAAAAGATTGTGTTTGGTGGGCTGATGATGCTGAACTTTCAACCCTTCTTGGCAATGTTTGCTGGCTAGAAAGCAAAGCCAGCTGTACTTGGACAGCACTTTACACAAACAGACAACACAGACTGTTATCTCCTAAATTGGAGGCTTTCTACAATGTCTTCTCTTGTGGGCACTGGACTCAGGCAGGAAGACCACCCACAGGCAAACACACAGCACCTCCCAGGGAGGGCCTGTAATCACCCACCGTTTTTGCCACCTGTTCTGGGCTGGGTTATCAGATGTGAAGGAGCCAGTTAATAACTGTTTATAAGCTATAAATGCAAGTGGCCATGGCAGGGAGCTGATAAACATTTTGGGGGCAAATTATTTGTGTAGCTGACAGTCATTTGCACCGCTCTAAACTGCTTGAAAGTATATGTTTCAGGTTACAGGATGTCCAAATGGCTGTTTGCAGGGAGGGGTTCCTATTGAAGTGCCCTGTCTGTGGTCTCTATTCAGATCACAGATAATGACAACAGTCCTGGACATTTTCAGCCTTCCGGGGCATCAGATCTTTTTTCTTAACTTTGTTTGGGGGTGAAAAGGAAATTCCAAAGCTAGAACTCTCTAAAGTATCTTGTGCCTTTTGGAGTCTCAGACTGCAATTTTGGGTTGAAATGCATGGACAGAGTTGTTTAAAACTGAGCTTTTACAAGCGCCAATAGTTCTTTTTTCTTTTTCTTTTCTTTTCTTTCTTTCTTTTTTTTTCTGCTAAAAGAAAGTGAGGATAGGGAGGCTATACTGAAACAATTGTAGATACCAAATTGAGCCTTTTAGGGCTGGCAAGAAAAAGCATTTCAGTAAACAATATGGTTGCAAATGAACCCTTGGCTGGCCCCTGGCTGGCCCCTATTGGAAATAAAAGGCTAGAAAGGGAGTATGGGAAATGAACATTTAAATAACAAAAGCGACACCTGTTCTTTCACCTGGGGTGTGGGGGAGTGTGGAGCCCACTGGCCCAGCCCCATTTCTGCTTTTATCTGCCCAGGGAAGCCAAGTTGAGCACTGGGCATGAACAGCGTTTTCAGAATCTCTGAGCCACTAGTACAGGGCGTGAGGATGGCTAACTTCAGGCCATGTTGGGTGGGAAGGGCCCAGCAGAATGCCCATAATGTTGGGTTCCAGACTCCTCCACTGTAGGCTTTTCGGCAAGTGTCTTGACATCTCTGACACACATCCTATTTGCGACAAGAAAGCTTATGGCTCAAAGCACTGCTGGAAACTATAGCCATTTGACTGGAAACCACTCTTGGGAATCCCTAATTTGGCTGGAGAGAAGACCTTTCACAGGCAAAGTCATCAACCATTCAAGGCAATAGAGAATTTGCAGTAGTGTTCCAGAGAATAAATATTGCCAGTATGTAGTCAAGAAAGGAACAAGGGGCTGGAAAACAGAGTTCAAGGGGCCTGGACTTGAATGGCTTCCAAAGGTAGTCAGGTTCACGTGGGGACTGCGAGAGAGGAGATTTCACTGTCAGAGGTGCAACAGAGTGCATAAGGTAGCTTTCATATGGGCAGTTTAACTGCTCCAAAGGAGCTTTGCAAGTTAAGATTAGGGAAGCAGGTTACAGCTCGCTTGTGATCTTGGCAAAGAGGTCAGTCTTTTTCTTGTAATACTTCAGCAAGGGCTGGAAAGTAGTGATTTGTAGGCAGGAGGGTCTCACAAAAAGGTCCAGTGTCTTAAAAAGGTAAGATGCCCGAGGGAGAGGCAGTGTCAATTGAGGCATAAGGCTGAGCAACTCAGAGGCAGCTGGACCAGAGAGGAGTATCCAAGAGACCTTTGAGAAAGAATCCCCTGGAATCAGTGAGGATATTCGACAAGACCAGGGCTGGAGGCAAGGCCTGAGCCTAAGTGACTGGGAAAGTAAAATACCTTCTACTGAAACTGGCCAATTCTGAAGAATGAAAGAAAATCTTTGTTTTCTGTACTTTAATATGGGGGTGAAGCATCTGAGGAAGAGCAGAGCTTGCTACCCAAAATAAGTCTTTTTGGGGTATCGATTATTTTAAGCCAGTTATTTTTAAGAAAACAAAAGATTCAAGCAGAGTCTTTTGCTTCCTGCTTACCAGCCTAAAGGAATTTTAAATAATAGAGCTATCACCTTAGCATAATATGAACTAAGTGTGGCAGACAGGGAGGAGCCTAGCAATATCCGTTTGTTGGACTCCCTCTGTGTCCCCTTATTTCTGGGTGGCCAAGAAGATCCAGCAAGAATTTGCTTATCACATGCTTGCTCTTTCTCATTTATCTGTGAATTGCCTTTTAGTCTTTTGAAGTCCAAACTACAACCCCTACCCACTTTCTCCTTAATTCAAGGTGGCATATCAACCTCAACTGACTGATTTGTCTTTGGGTCCTCTCATATGTGCAAACATAATAAATTTGGTTCTTTTCTCCTGTTAATCTGTCTCATGTCAATTTGATTGTTTGACCAGCTCTAAGAACTTAGAAGGGTGGAGAAAAATTATTTTTCTTCCCCCATGCAACCAAATAGAAATACCCCAAAATAGTCGAAAATGCAGAATTTAGAAAGGATGTATTTGCTTCTCTGTATCCCTAACCAGATTTCTAGCACATCCAGGGCAACAGCAATGCCCCCGGACAGTGTGGACATTACAGGCATACCCCAGGGATATTGCAGGTTCAGTTCTAGACCACCACAATAAAGCAAATATTAATAACATAAGTCACATGAATAGATATGTACAATGTTACATACTGTAATTATATAATACTTTTGCTAAAAGATGCTAAAATCACCTGAGCTTAAGTGAATTGTAATCTTTTTGCTGATAGGATCTTGCCTCGATGTTGATGGCTGCTGACTGAACAGGATGGTGGTTGCTGAGGTTGCAATGGCCATGGCAATTTCTTAAAGTAAGACAATAAAATTTGCCACATCAATTGACTCTTCCCCTCACGAACGATTTCCTTGTAGCATGTTGTGATGTTTGATAGCATTTTAATCACACAAGAACATCTCGAAATTGGAGTCAGTCCTCTCAAACTCTGCCACTGCTATATCAACTAAGTTTATGTCATATTCTAAATTCTTATTGTCATTATCAATCTTCACAGCATCTTCACCAGAAGTAGTTTCCATCTCAGGAAACCATGGTCTTTCCTCTTCCATAAGAAGCAACTCCTCATTCATTAAAGTTTTATTTTATACAATTGAGTTACAACTTCAGGCTCCATTTCTAATTCTAGTTCTCTGCTATTTCCAGCACATCTGTAGTTACTTCTCTCCAATCGTCTTCCTCAAAGTTATCTGTGAGGGTTGGAATCAACTTCTTCCAAACTCCTGTTAATGCTGATATTTTACCTCTTCCTGTGAATCATGATTTTTCTTAATGGTATGATTAATCCTAGAGTGATGAATCCTTTCCAGAAGGTTTTTAATTTACTTTGCTCAGATTCATCAAAGGAATCACTATTATGGCAGCTATTACCTTACAAAATGTATTTCTTAAATAATAAAACTTGAAAGTCAAAATTATTCTCTGATTCATGGGCTGTAGAATGGATGTTGTGTTAGCAGGCATTAAAACAACCTTAATCTCACTGTCTATCTCCATCAGAGCTCTCAGGTGACCAGGTACACTGTCAATGAGCAGTAATATTTTGAAAGAGATTTTTTTTTTTTTTTCCCCTGAGCAGCTGGTCTCAACGGTGGGCTTAAAATATTCAGTAAACCACATTGTAACAGATACACTGTCATCCAGGCTTGTTGTTTCATTTATAGAGCACAGGCAGAGTCGATTTAGCATAATTCTGAAGGGCCCTAGGATTTACAGAATGGTAAATAAACATTGGCTTCAACTGAAAGTCACAGGTCGTATTAGCCCCTAATAAGAGAAACAGCCTATTCTTTGAAGCAAGGAATTTCTCTTCTGTAGCTATAAAGTCCTAAATGGCATCTTCTTCCAATATATGGCTGTTTTGTCTACATCAAAAATCTGTTGTTTAGTGTACCCACCTTCGTTAATTATCTTAGCTAGACCTTCTGGATGAGTTGTTGCAGCTTTTACATAAACACTTACTGCTCCACGTTGCACTTTTATGTTATGGAGATGCCATCTTTCCTTAAACCTCATGAACTAACCTCTGCTAGCTTCAAACTTTTCTTCTGCACCTTCCCTCTTCTCTTAGCCTTCACAGAGTTGAAGATAATTGGGGCCTTGCTCTGGATAGGCTTTGGTTGTGTCTGGTTTGCTCTTTTATCCAGACCACTAAAACTTCTCCACACCACAAATGAGGCTATTTCACTTTCTTATCATTTGCCTGTTCACTGGCAAGCACTTTCAATTTCCTTCAAGAACTTTTTCTTTGCAGTCATAACTTGGCTAATTATTTGGCACAAGAGGCTTAGTTTTCAGCCTATCTCAATTTTCAACATGCCTTCCTCACTAAGCTTATTTATTTTTAGCTTTTTATGTAAAGTGAGGGAAATGTGACTCTTGCTTTTATTTGAATGCTTAGAGACCATTGTAAGGTTATTAATTAGCCTAATTTCAATATTGTGTTTCCTAGGGAATAGAGAAGCCTGATGACAGGGAGAGAGATTGGGGAATGGCCAGTTGATGGAGTGGTCAGAACACACACAACATCTATTGATTAAGTTTGCTGTCTTATAAAGATGTGGTTCATGGCACTCCAAAACAATTACAGTAGTAACATCAAAGGTCACAATCACAGATAACCATAGCAAATATAATAATAATGAAAAAGTTTGAGCTCTACTGGGCATTTACCCCAAAGACTTGAAAACTCAGATTAGAAAAAATATTTGTGCACCGATGTCCATAGCAGCATTATTCATGGAGGCCAGGACATGGAAACAACCAATGCGTCCTATGATAGATGATTGGATTAAAAAGCTGCGGTACATATATACAATGGAATATTACTCAGCCATAAGAAGAGATGAAATACTGCCATTTGTGACAACATGGATGGACCTTAAGATAATCATGCTAAGCAAAATAAAACAGACAGAAAAAGTTGAAAATCACATGATATCACTTACATGTGGGATATAAACCTAAAAGCAACCAATGAACAGGACAAACAGAAACTCATGGACATGGACAATAGACTAGTGGTTACCAGAAGGTAGGCGGGAAGGGGGAGGAGGAGGTAAATGGGGTAAAGGGGTCAAATATGTGGTGACAGAAAGAAATCTAACTATAGGAGGTGAACACACAGTAAACATATATATGCCTTACTCTTAAAGTGTACAGCTAAAACTTATTTGATTTCGTTAACCAATGTCACCATAAAAAAAATACATTTAAAAAGGAAAAAAAAGTTTGAAAAATTGTGAGAATTATCAAAATGTGATGGAGACATAAAATGAAAAAATGCTATTGGAGAAATGGCACAATAGACTTGCCACAAACCTTCAGTTTGAAAAAAAGGCAGTATCTGCAAAGCACAATAATTCATTAGCTATCATTTTCCGAAGTCATACTCTTATCAGGATTGCAGCCCTGAAAAAAAAGGGATTATAATTACTGGTATCCCCAATTTTCAGAAACTGAAGTTCAGGAAGTTAAGACATTTATCTAAGGTCACACAGCTTGTAAATGGTTGACTTGCGACTTTACCTGAGATCCAACTGATACAAAAGGCCATGCTTTTCCTTTCACCCTCATCCTCTCTTGACTTCTTAATGTAAGAATTCTTTCATATGAAGCTTTTGCTTCCCTATGAATAATATAATGCTTTAGGCACACGGTCAGTTTTTGCTACATAATAAATGTTAATCTTTTTACTGCTACCAAATTTCTTACAAATAAATATCAGAATCTTATTAGTCCACTACTTTAAAAAAGAAAACAAAAACAAAAAATCTCGGCCTTTTTTTTCTTAAAAGTATAAGATTAGAGATATCAAATTAATCATTATTATTTACTAAGTTAAAAGTTATACCCTATTTTATTTCATTTTTGCAAAGCAAAGGGAATTTCTAAAAGGGAAAAGAGACGACATAAATTGTTCCGTTCTTTATCACAAATTTATCTAGAAGTTTTTAATATACTTCTTCGACAAAATTTTAATAATTTTCTAAAAGTAAAACTTACATGCCTGTCTTTTAGGCAGCTCCCAGGCCAAATTCACCAAGTTTATCATTTACATATTTGGAAAAGATTGCACACAGATTATGCCATCTCTTAGTACTAGAAGTTAGAATTTAAGATTAGCAGCTACCACTTCTACTCTTAAAGTCCTGCCAGAATGAGGTTACCTTCCATATATTTTCAGGGGAAAATGAAATCAGAAACCTAGCTATGGTGACTTTTATGGGTGTTGAAGTTTTTGCCAGATTTGGTTCTGAAGGGAATTACTTTCAAAGGTATTTTGGCAGGGCCCTTGCATTTTTACCACTTTCACCTGGGACGTTTAACTGGGATCCTCAATTGTACAAACAGTTTGTCCCAACCTTTCCTGTCCTCTTTAATATAAATCATTGAAAGAATGATCTCTAATGAAAGAGAAAATAGTATATGTGTATGTGTTATACTCTATCTTTGCTACTGACTAGATGTTCTTTTTTTCCATAACCAGTTGGCAAGCAAGCAAAGTGCAGTCTTCACTAATTTACTGGAGAATTGTCATTTTCTGTCAAGTCCTATTGCTCTTTTATCCAAGGAATTTCTGCTCACCAGTTGCCCATTGGTGGTTTGGTGAAGCCATTGTTTCTGTATTATGATCCTTTTATTTCATGAGCCCAGCATAAAAATCAATACGTCTACAGAGATCGAAAGCCAGTTAAGCTGTAAAGAAATGGAAAGACATTATTTTCCCATTATGTTTTATTTAATTTTTAAATCAAAATGATAAAAATGTTTAATATGTCCATCACAGACAGGGCTTTATGCCTCTGAGGGCCAGGAAGGAAAAAAGGACAAGATAAAGAAAAAAAAAAATGAAAAATTTTCATTTGAATTTTGCAACCCAGTGAGAAAGTTACGAGATTCCATTTTTTCAGCTTATGCATTCAGCTATTGTACCCGTTGTAAGGAGTACTATGCACTATTTCTTGGACTAAAAAATAATAATTGATTTTGTTGCTGAACTGCTTTGCAAACCTTGATCCCAGAATGATGGCAAAACCAAAAAACTGAGCATGTGCAGGCCAACATCCCCACACTGCCCTCTGGTGGTAGCCCGCCTCTTGACGTCTTTGCATTGATACCAGGGGTCAGGCAGCTGGGAGTGAGCTTCCAGGTTGGATACCCACCAAGGAGGAGGTCACTGCAAATATTTTACAGTTTTCTCTTTTTGTGTATCTCGCTTTATCACACTATCTGGTTTTAAGTCATTTTCTATCCACCTTCCCACTGGGCTGCTAGCTACTTGGGGGTAAGACTGTACCATCTTCACCTTGTACCCCCAGTACTCGTATTTAATAGGGGCCCAGTGCTTGTGGAATCCATGTTAAATGTGTAAAGAAAGGGATGCCTTACTAAAGTAGAATATGGCTGAGCGATTGTCCTCACCTCCTCCAAAATAATGAAACTGTACAGTTTTTAGGCTGTATTTACCATGTATGCACAAAAATAAGCTGGAGTGAGGATACCTACATATCGGGGCCCACTTTAGATCTAGCTCCAGCCTCTGTGGCCTGGCTGGTTTGCTGACATCTCCCTCCATCACTGATACAGCTGAAGTGACTGAGTCAGCCGGGCTGAGACACAGCGTTTGGAAGAACATTTGGAACACCAATTTTCTCTCCTCATTTCAAATGCAGGGATATTGAAACACACATATAGCAAATGTTTGACCTCCGCAGTCTGTTCACAGTTTTACTATTCTCTTAGAAAGAGTGCTTCCTGATGAAATAATTTAGTTTATTTTTTTATTTCTTTCAAATCTATTCTTCGCTGTGGGAAAACCACTTCACAAGGCCTCATCTGTGAAATTACAGCATCTGTTACCTAATATTTTCCAGTTCAGACATTTCTTGACCCTAAATCTAGTTTCTTATAAAATTTTTTTATTTTATTTGAATTCATTAAAAAAAAAAACTGAAAATTTAGAGATGTTCGTCTCTCTGCAGAGAGACACCTGCTCTGCCCTGCTGATCCCTTGGCCCCACTTGCTCTCTAACCTGTTAGTCTTTGACACTTTGTCTTCACTGAAGATAGCCTTTGTAAGGATGGGCTTCTGCTTTTAGACCCTTTAAAGCTCACATGTGAAACAATGTTCATACTAGCATTGTTCATAATTGCTCAAAGTTGAACTAACCTGGATGTTCACTGTGGTGTGGTCATATTCTGGAATACTCTATAGCAATGAAAATGAATGGGCTGCATCTATACACGTAAAATGTGTTGTGTGATGACATGCCTACCCAAACACCCATGATGAAGAAGTTAAAGCATAGAGCAAAGAAAAAATATGGGAAACACTTTACATTTTAGTTTCCCATTTTTTTCTTAAATGGAAGATTTTAAGGTTGCACAGGTGAGACAAACCTTAACTGACTTCTCAGGGCAGTTTCTCAACATGTGATCGCAGAGCCCATCAAAATCATCTAAGGAGCTTGTCAAAAATGAGAGTCCCTGTGCCCACCTCAGCTCAATTGCATCAGAATCTCCAGGTGGGACAGGGAGAGTTTTAATAAAGCCTCTGCCTGATCCTTGTGTATAGTACGCTCTGAGAAAAGTGTTCTGAAGTCTGGTTAAATCCTAAGGAGGATGGCTTTTTACTAATCTCTCAGGTTTTTTATAGTCTCAAATACCATGAATGTCCCTGACTGTACAAGGCAAGAACCTAGCCCAGGAACATTCAGAATTGAGGGTGATACATGTCTTTGCCAATTCCCCAGGATGTTAGAGAATCAGATTTATAAACAGCAACAGCCTATGACTGCTGAATAGATTTTAGCCAAGATTTTTGAGGTCAGAGAGAGGCCGAAAATGCCCTTCTGATTTTAAGAAAAAGCCCTTAAGCCAAAGGATATGGCTATGCATCTGCGATAAGCTTAATATGTGCTAAGCAAAAGCAAATACATAGCAATAATCAAGTTTAGCTGGTTTTTTTACCCCCTCTAAAGACAGATTTACACTCAGTCTGAAAGCTGACCTTGGTGTCCCTATTTTATTATTCTAAGCCATATAGGAAGTAATCCTGTTGGTTGGAGGAAATTCTTAAAGGGCCAGTTTTCTTTAGTCTGTGCCAGGTGTGCAATATAGTAGGGAAACTAAACACAGGGTATGTTGCATGTGAGATCATTGATTAGTCCTTTTAGAAATGGACACATCTTCTGGACTGAAATTCTGTAATGAGTGACTAGGTCTTTATGGGCAATGACAAGGGAGAAGATTGAGGCATAAACTGAATAATTTTAGATGAAGGGGAAATAACAGCTTTCTTTCTTCTATAATTCCTATGGTTTTGGTATACAGGCCCACCCGTTTTTGTCATTATGGAAATAAGATTCATTTCAGAATATCTCCCTTAATTTGATTAATTGGTAGATTGAGTTTTTTGGGTTACTGTACATCACAGTATCTCTAAGGCCATTTGTAATAGAAGTTAAAAATGTGGACTTTAGAGCCTGCTGACTGGGTTCAAATCCCAGCTCTGCTACTTATAAACTGGGTGATCTAGGTTGAGTGACCAACTGTCTGGGTTTGCCAGGAACTGAGAGGTTTTCTTGGATGTAGTACTTTCAGCACTGAAACCAGGAAAATCCTGGGCAAACTAGGACAAGCTATTCCCCCTAGACCCGGAGCAAGCTATTCCAACATTTCATGATCCAGTTTTCTATCTGTAAGGGGAGGGCTTTATAACCAACCCTGTGGAGTGGTCAGGGGACTACAGGAGGTACTCAGCACTTGGAACTGTGCCTGACACTCAATAAGTACCAATGTGTTTTGTGTCACTTTTACATTAGAAATGGTCTGCTCCACCTCCTCGTGCTACATGTGAGCAGCAGAGAGCTAAAGTAGTGTGACCACAGAACCCAGACTGTGGACGTGACTTATGAATATAGTGAAGGGTCCACTGGAAACTTCTTGCCCTGTACAGTTGACTGTTTGAGATGCTTGAAAACCCAGTATTTGGTATCTCTCGTGCAGTAACACTTGCGACATTTAGGGCCGGAGTGTCCTCTATGCTTCTCTGGGTGATTGTGAGTCCACCTCCCAGTAGGGTGGTGTGACCATAGATTCACCTGCTAGTCATAAAATGGGGAGGCTATGATTGTTTTTATGGAGCAGGTAAAATGGTCACTGCCCCTGGGCATGGACTAAGAGGAGAGTAGCCATGGGTGGGGATGAGAGTGGGGGAAGGGGAGGTCCTTCATTCAGCATGTAGTTATTGAGCATCTACAATGTGTGTGTGGTGTTCTAGGCACCTTCCTTGTTTCATTTACAGATTAATAAACAAACACATTAAGAAAATAGCAGGGTAGTGAGAAAATAATCATAGCTAATGGTCATTGAATGCCTACTTTGGGTCTGGCATTGCTCCAAGCACTTGGTACATATTATCTCATTGAATCCTCACAATAATCTATTTCATATTAAACTAACTAATTAAATTAACTCATACTAAATGAATTAATGTATTGTTAATAATTATCCTTATTTTATAAATGAAAAAACTGAGGCATGGAGATGAGAGTCAGGATTAATGTTTCGACAGACACGCTTTTCACAACATGACACTGTTTCTTTAAAATAGTGGTTCTTAATTGGGGCTATTTTGCCCCCTCAGAGGGCATTTGGAAATGTCTAGAGACACTTTTGATTGTCACAACTGGGAAAGTATCACTGCCATCTAGTGCATGGAGGCCAGGGATGCTGCCAAACATCTTATTACATACGGGACGGCCCCCACAACAGAGAATTACCTTGCCCAAGATGTCAATAGCACTTAGAAGGAGAGGCTCTGTTCTGGAATGCATGGCGAGAGGGCAACATCAGACAGGGGCACGCAGAAAGCCTCTGTGATCTATATTTCACCTGAGTCCATTATCAGAAGGTATCAGAAGGCATCAGCCATGCAAAAGCCCTGAGAAGAGTGGGCACTGAGCATGTGCAAGGAAGCCAGTGTGTTGGGAGTGAGTGATCAAGGAGATGAGTGAGGGGGTGAGGTCGAATTGGGCAGGAAAGTATAGCTGAAGTAAGGGGGCTGGAATTTATGCTAAGCACAATCAGAAGCCACTGGAAGGCCAGAAATTGTGAGTTTATATGTGGCTTTTTATCTTCTTTTTGCTTATCTGTATTTTATGAGTATTATGGGCTGAATCATATCCTCCCCTTCCCCAAATGCATTTGTTAAAATCTTAACCCCAGTTTCACAGAATGAGACTATATTTGGAGAAGAGCCCTTGAAGAGGTGATTAAGTTAAAATGAGGTCATATGGTAAGCTCTAACCCAATGTGACTGGTGTCCTTGTGAGGAGATTAGGACACAGAGACTGGCACGGAGGGAAGACCATATGAAGACACAGGGAGAAGATGGCCATTGACAAGCCACGGAGAGAGGTCTCAGAGGAAACCAATCCTGCTGATAACTGGATTTCAGCCTTCCACCCTCCAGAACTGTAAGAAATGAATTTCTTTTGTTAAGCCACCCAGTCGGTGGTACTTTGTTACAGCAGCCCCAACAAACTGACACAATGACTGTTCGCCAATGAGAGAAAATGTGCACATAAACATGTAAAGAAAAAAAAACCAGCACAAGTTCTTTTAAAAGAATAACCAAAAGAGATGTTGTCAACATGTTTGAGACTCCAAGTAGAAATGAAAGCTTTGTTTAAAAACCAGCTATAAGAATAAGGAGAAACCGTCTTAAAGAAATGTGGGTACCCCAAGAAGAATAAAAGTAAGACTTGTCGATGGCATCCTGCCCAAAAAGGCCAGACACACTAATCTTGTGGTAAAGGCCACACCATCTCCGGACAGCCAGCCTTCAAGGGATTAAGTTTGGTGAAAGCATGCAGGGCTATGGGGAAAGCATTGTAGACACTCCCTGTCTCCTTCTGATGAGTTTTTAAAAACCGTTTTGAAAAAGTCAGTTGAGTTTGCAAAGGGCATTCAAGGTTATGAGAGTGCTGGCATCATAGCAAGCAAGAAAGGAAGAAAGGAAGGAAAGGAGGGAGGGAGGAAGGAAAGAGGAAAGGAAAAACCATAAGTAATTCAAATATTCAGCAGGCAGTTTCAAAACAGCTACTATGGGTGGATGCCAAAACAGAAAAGGAAGATTTAAAGAAAATATATAATAAAATATGTAAAACGGACTAAAGAGGAGGAGCAAAGGAAGTGTATGTTAGCAGATCTTTTCATCTGGATGTGTTCAGCATAGTGTTCGTTTGGAGATCACAGACGTAGCACTTTGAAGTGTTTCTATAAGTCGCATTAAGAATGGAATGCAACAAAGACCACAGCCATCCCCAAATCCATGCCCTACCAATGGCAGAATTGCTTTATCTGGATCTCAGAAGAAAAGCTCAATTGTATCTTTTTTGCAATGCAATCTGACCTGCATAGACTGGGCTGTTGCAGGCTTGCTAAATTTTTTTTTATTTGGAGTTATCCATTATCATCATTTATCTGAGAGCTTGTGAGCAACCACCCTCTCAGTAAATGCCCAATAGTAGTGGACATGGACCGAACATTCCACTGATCCCCCTGTCAGGGCCTCATTTCTCAGTTTGACAAATGCTTCCTGCTCCAAATTCCCTGTGGAAAAAATTTTCCCTCCCCAGATGTCTCAGTGGGTTTCGTGGGTGTTGGGTCTGGCCGGGGCTAGGAGACTTGAAATAGAGTTAAAACTCTCTGAGTAACTAAGAGTCTTTTGGCCATGTGGCCTGGCTGAGATGTGGACAGCTTCTGAGGGAGAGTGAGTGGCAGAAGCCTCCTTGGGTGAACTTCACTAAGAGAAGAGAAACCTAGAAAAGCAGAGAAAAGAAGGGAATGAAAGAATGCCCTAGCATTCAGAACTAAAGAAATTACATGGTGGGGACTGGCTGTATTGCCATTTAGTAGAAAACAGTGCAAAGAACCAAGGAAATATGACACAGAGAAATCCTGAACACAGAAGCCAAGATCCTTGGGGAAGGTGAACTTTGTTTTGAAGATGGCACATCACACCCAGTCCCTTTGTCTCAGAAGATGTGCCCTGATGCAGTCGTTGCCCTGGGCACAGGCTGTACCTAGTGACCAAAGATTATGGCTTCCATCTTGCTAGCGCATTCTCTTTCCTTGCTGGCTTTGATAAAGAAGCTGCCCTTTTGGAGAGGCCCACATAGCAAGGGACTGAGGGTGGCCTTCGGCCAACAGCCACCAAGGAACTGAGGTCCTCACTCCAATGGCCTTGGAGGCACTGAGTCCTATGAATGACTGCCCATAGAGCTTGGAAGTGGATCCTGCCTCAGCTGAACATCTGTTACAGGTTCGTGGGCCAGTGGGGCCAACGCCTTGACCTCAGCCTTGAGTGATTCTGAAGGAGAAGACCCTGTTGAGCTGTGTGCAGTTTCATGACCCACAGGAACTGTGAGATTTAAAAAACGTCAGTGTTTTAAGCCACTAAATTTGAGATAATTTATTATGCAGCTAGAGATAACCAATACAGTCTCCACCTGAGTCTTATGTCCTGTTGTAAGACCCTGAGTCAGAGACAAGCCTGGTGCCACCCTTGTCTACAGTACAAGCAGGTAAGACTCCAGCCTCAAAAGTCCCTGCCATTTCTGAAGTTTGAGAACATATTGGTATGTCCTTGTTGGTATTTGACACGATTATATTAAATTGCCACATTGGGCCTTAAGCACCAGTGTTATGTCCTGACATTGAGATTCCCAAGATTTGACCCTGTATAAGTTATTGCTCCATCAGAACTTGGAGTATCTGGATCTCCTGGCCAATTAATACTACAGTGGCCTCTTCAAATCTCAAATCCTGCCCCCCATTGCCTCAGGCTGTCTCCACACATTATAATTCTATGTGAACTAAGATGTACAAAAGGTTGGCCATCACTCATCCAGTTAATTGATATGAATTGTAATATTTTAAAACACCATTTATGAATATTAGTCTATTGATAATTATATGCTGAATGGGACACTTACTTTTTTTCCTGCCTAGGATTCATTCTCCCTTTTCTAAATCATAGAATCCATATTTTTCTGGAAAAGCTCCTACTTCTTTACTCTTAAATTCCTGACTACATTTCTGTCTGGATCCAGCGCTGGGCACCTTCCCAGGCTTGGCCAATCAGAGCACAGACCCTCTGTGGCCTCAGTGGATGGCTAGGGGTGGGGGAATCTGCCTCAGGCATGGAAGAATGAGCCCCCATGTCAGAGGGTTTGGTCTAGATTCCTGGATGAGACTCAAGTCCAGTTAATAAGCCTTAATTTGGAGATGTTTGAATTGTTACGATAGAGTCTTCTTTTTCTGGGGTTTCAGAGAAGATGAAGAATGAGCCCAAACATCCTAGCATCTGTCTCCCAATACTGATACTGCTTGATAAATGGCCAACACAGAGCAAAGCTGAGCTGAGAGGGAGAGGATGAAGCTAGGTTTTGATGGCATCATTGGGTTAGGGTGCCTGGATCCCACTATACCTAATGGTAGACTTTTCAGTTACATAATTTAATAAATTCCCATGTTCTTGCTTATACCAGTTTGAATTGGAAGAGTCCTGACTAATCAAATGATACAGAGGATATAGCACACAAACCAGCCGGTTTCATTTTCTTTATCCCTAAAACAAGACAATAAAAGATGTCGATGTGCATACTACTGATGATTAAGTTAATATTGTTGCATCTATGACAGGATTTTGAATGACACAGATTCTCTGTGCTTCCGAAGAACAGTAGTAATATTTTTCTCTTCTGACTGTTAGGCTTCTGTTATTCTACTGACAGAAGGATGCACCAAGATACCAATTTACCTGGTATTTTTAACTATGAGATTCTTGGTGCCACTGACCCACTTCGTGACCCTCTAAAATCCATGGTATGAGGTTCCTGTTTGGCTACTTGCATCAGCCTGCACAATATATTTAAGACAGCAACAAGGTCATCACCAATTCTTTGTTTCTCAACCACATGTATAAAGGTGAGTTGTGAAATGGTTTCTTAGCACAAGTACAAAGTGTGAGACGTGAACAGCCTCTACTCTAGATAAGCATATAAAACATTGGGTTTTACTGGTTGAGAACATAAAGTATTTCTGCGCTGCCACTCCAGGCCGCTGCAGGCATAGGCACATGCAGGCCTAGGTCTGAATGACAGTGAAGTGGAAAGTCTGATCTGAAAGTCTGCAGTGGTGGCTCTCCGCCCTGGGGAGTTGGCACCGTGTGTGGTCCAGGAGTTCTCCAATTACACAGCACCCCCGTCCCCCCCAACCATTCCAACAAGTCCTCAGGGGGCAAACGCTTTGTAAAGCTTCCTGGGGATTCCCTGGCCACCCCTACTCCAGGCTGAGAATCAAAGCTTTGAATTGCCCTTCCTGTTGAGAAGTCTCATCTCCCAGGATCTGGTCAGAGAGGCACTGGACTTAATCTGTAGATACCTTATCTTCAAAAGAAAAATATTTTCATGATTATCAAAGTAAGTGATATGTTCATTAGAGAAAAAATTTAGAATACCAAAGATATAAAGAAGAAAAAAAAATTCATGTATACCCATGCTAGCCGCCGTCATCACCACCTGGGTGTATGTCAGCAGAGCACCACTCGGATCCTGAATTAATATGTATTTCTACCAAACCCCCACGGGCTGAGTGCATTTTCAAGTTTGAGAAGCCCCAAGCTAGATAATCTGACAACTACATTGCAATACATTTCCTTATTGTTTCCTGTATACTCATTGTAAATATTGACTAATCAATACTGCAATTGCTGACTTTTAAAATGTTATTTTAACTTTATATGAATATTATTCAAAGATTGAATTTGGTGTGCTGATTTTTCTCCTTTAATTAAATGCTGTATCCACCATCACTTTGATTGTTTTTGAGGCCTTTTGAAAACCCAGTTTTCTCCTTCATTCTCATGTAAAGGATAAAATGACAAGTGGCACACAAAGGGTTAATGTCTACCGATTGCTTTAAGACCCATCTAAAGATCCCATGGCCACCGCCAGCCAAACCCAGATTTTGCAATGTTTGCCATGCATTTTCATCATGCTGAAAGATGGACTGAATGGAGAATTCTTTTTGTTTGCACGTGTGTGTGTGTGTGTGTGTGTGTGTGTGGTGTGTGTGTGTGTTTCTCCCTGCACTGTCTCCGTGTGTGGCCTCCTCAGGGTGAAAGCGCAGTGTTCCCACTTGCTTATCCTGAAGGCTTTCCAAAACCGCCCTCCCTGCCGACAGACAGCAGGGGGTGGGGCGGCGGGGGGGGCGAGGTGGGGGCTGGGGAGGGCCGGGCGGGGGTGTGGGGGTGGATAGCGGACATCTCTCCGAAGAGACAAACAGCAATGAGCTGCAGAGGAGATTTCTGAGTCTGTTCCTACTCAAGGAAGGTGAAGGAGCCCTCGTTTTAAAGGCCTCTTTTACAACCCCTGTTTCTTGTTAGACTCATAGTTTTGGAAGGTGCCCAAAGGACTGTCTAGAGTGTCCCAGCCATCTCAAACAGTGCTGGGAAAACGGAAGAGGTGGCTGCTGCTGCCGCTTGCAAGTAGGGAGGAAGGGCTGAGCAATGCCTGCGGTGTGGGGCCGGAGAGAGGGGAGGGCGTGGGGCCGAGGTGGTGCTCTGTAATAGACGTTGAGTCAGAACTCGAGCGAGATGAGAGTGGAAGTAATGTCCACCACTTCCCCGGGGCCATCGCCTAACCTGGTTATTCTCTTTCACACATGTTCCAGGACCTGTTTCTCCCCAGCTCGCTCTCTCTTCCCACACCGTCACCCGGATCCTGCCCTCCTCTGGGGTTCTGGGCCTAGCTCCTTTTCTTTCTTCTAAACAGGACTGATTTTACCAGGGCTGTTTGGTGGCTGAGAATGAACTAGGCCCTGTCTCCTCGACTGTGGCCCAGGGAACAAGCCGGCCAAAGCTGAGCAGCTGCTCTGTGAAAACAGCCCACACCTCTTATCTACTCTCTCCCCACTGAGCTGGGCACTCTCAGCCGCTTCCCTCCCAGCGGGTTTGCTGTGAGTTGTAGGCACACTCTTCTCATCAGACTTGATTGTCACCACAGGCATCTCAGTCATTCTGAGCAACCGGTCCCTGCTTGGATTTCCCAACAGGCTGAGGCCCCAAAGTCTTTTGTTTGCAGACTTGTATCCTCCCCCACCCCACTGCCATGAATCATTGACCAGGGGAAAATACCCCGGACAAAAACTCCCCCGTTCACATCTGGTCAATTTTCAGCTAAAAAGTTCTGCATCCAGGTGAGTAGGCTCTGGATCTGACCTACTTGAACAGTGAGAAATAAAATACAGGGCATTTCATGTGCGTTTGGCACCTGTGGAGGCCAGCATTCTGTGGGTGCCCAGCACAGGCTCCAACTCGCGTGGCAACACGCAGCCTGCCTGCCCTGCGCTTTTCCTTACCTCGGTCTCAGCCCATCCTGTCTCTGCGGAGGTGGACAAGCAGATTTCTCAGGGCTCGAAATTGTTTTTTCACATGTGGACTTGGGCCAACTCCCAAAGGTACTAGAAAAAAGTAGGCAGTTTGGCCACCTAGGTGAAAGCCATCGATGGCATTTTTCCTAGCTTGAGTTAAATTCAAACCACAAAACTCTTGTGTTTTCCACAGTTTTTCTTGCTAATAGGACTATAGATGCCTTTAAAAAACATTTTAAAATAATATTTCAAAACTTAGCATTCTTTGTTTTTACTCTCTGTAAAGACTATTTTTTTCATAATTTCTCCATTGCTTGCCTTGGGGAAGAAGGTATAAGGTACAGAAGAGATGAAATATGCTAACTAGAAAGCAGATGGGACAGGAAGGAAACAAAATCCTGTGTTCAGATCCCTATTCAGTAATCAGCACAGCCACAATCTCTCTGGGTCTCAGTTTCCTCCTCTGGAGAATGGGAAGAAAAATGTTATTAGCCTGATTACCCCACAAGATGGCTTTATGAGTCAAATAAGCTAGTGTTTATAAGAGCATTTATTCACTATAAAGAGCTACACAAATGTGCTTCAAAAAAAAAAAGTGAAGTATTAAGTACTTCTGGATATTTAAAAAATAATTTTAAGTATTAAGTGCTTCTGGAAGTCTAGCTATCCAGAAATCTGGATGTCTAGGTCATTGGTTCTCAGATGACAAATGGTGGTCCCTGCACGATCTGGTCCCTGTGCCCAGTTGCTTTCTTGAGGGCTCAGGCTTTGGGTGGACTTTCCAGTGTAGCAAGTATGAACAGTAAGAGCTACAACAACTCATTCTTCACTTACCTGTTTCTTTATCATAAACATTTAGCACTATGGTGAAGGATGCAGATGGCACTGGAACAAGACAGACGTAGCTTTGAGTCTGACTCTGTCACTTAACTTGTCTGAGCTGTTACTTAGCTTCTCTGAGCCCAGTTTCCTCATTTGTAAAATGGATATAATAATAATACATATCTTATAGCATTCTTATGAGATTAAAAAAACAATGCATGCAAATTGTCTACTAGTGCATTATCTAGCACGTTGATTAAATGTATGTAAGATGATGATGAAAATTATTTTAAAGGATTGAGGGAGAAAATTCCAGTGAACTACTTATTTTGGCATTTAGTGGTAAGACTTTCTATTAGTTATGTCTCCATTTAACTAGCATTTACCAAATACTTTCTATGAATCCAAACATATCTTTGTGTTCTCTTTAATGAGGCACTACCACCTTCACCAAGTACTGACCACTAATTTTCTAGTTCTGAGACCTCCAACTGCAGTGTGCAAAGGGGAAATGAGCACAGGGAAATGTAGGATTTGGTTGAAGGTGATGGAGGAGGGCTTCGGTGGGTGCTGGGGTGGTGGGAGCAGAGTTCTGACATTTGGAATAGCTTGCAAACATGGTAAAAATGACCGGGGAATGGACTGCAATAGCAATAGCAAAGAGACTCAAAAATATAGTGGCTGAAAAGAAAAAAAATGAGATTCTTTCTTTCTCACTCAAGGTTTGGGTAGGCAAGCCAGGGCTATAGCAGTCGTCTGATGGTGTCAGAAAGCCAAGCTCTTTGCCTTCCCGCTAGGGTGTTCATCTGGCCCGTTTGGCTCCCTGCATGTATGATGGCTTTGCGTACTAGCCAGAAGAAAGGAGAAAAGGGTGAGGGAAAGGCACAACCAGTCTCTTTAAGGACATGACCTGGAAATCACACATATTCCTACCATAATTTAGTCGCATGACTACAGCTAGCAAGGAAGACTGGGAAATGTAGTCTTAATCCTAAGTACCTTGTGACCAGCTAAAACTTGGGAATTCTAGAGGATGCTAGAGAGGACAGCAAGCAGACTAGGGGGTAAGTTGTGAAAGATGGCAATATAGTAGACCATATAGCAGAAGAACACGGTTTTGCCATGTAAGGGAGAACGAGTAAGGAGAAGGCAGGAAAGACAACTGATGGCCTGGGGGAACTGAGCTGGTGAGCACTGAGGACCTTATGGGCCGTCAATGAAGCCCGCGCGCGCCAAAAGATACTCTTCTCTCCCCTCCTTCCCCATTATCATATACCAATCAGAATGTAGCTTATTGCCACCCCTGCTACGCGGCCAATCCCCTGCCTACATGTATCCTATAGCCCACTCCGCCCCTGAACACCAGTGTATATATACCCCTGTCTCACAATAAAATTTGAAGGCTTGATCAGAGTATTGTCTTGCCTTCGCTCTTCTCTCGCCCCCATTTTCTTTCAGGTCGGATCCTCCTCGTCCCCACAAATAACTAGGTCCCGCGGGTCGGGACAAGTGGCGCCCAACGTGGGGCTCGAGGCTCGGATCCTTCGCAGGCGGACCCCCGAGTAAGATATCGTCTGGCCAGACCCCTTTTTTGATGATGCAATAGGAGACGCCTTTCGCCGCTCACGGAGGTCGTCGTCCCTGGTGAGTATCGGCCGCCTTACAAGAAAATGGGAACTAGATTAAGTAAAGAAGCGGTCTTCATAAGAGACCTAAAAAGTTCACTTAGGGAGAGAGGAGTTCGAGTTAAAAAGAAAGACTTGGTAAAGTTTTTTATTTTTGTTGATGAAGTCTGTCCGTGGTTTATTGTTAATGGCCCCGAAATTCACCCTAAAAAATGGCAGAAAGTAGGTAGAGATTTAAATGATTATCTTATCAAAAACGGTCCCGATTCTGTTCCTGTTTCGGTATTTTCTTACTGGGGTCTTATCAGAGATATTGTTGAAACTACTGACCCTGATAAACGCCAACTCTTGTCAGTAGCAGAATATTGCCTTCGCCCTCTATCTCGGGCAGCCTCAAGGTCGTCTCTTTCGGGCGATCCCCCTGCTCCAAAATCAGCTAAGTCCCCCTCCCCTAGCCCGACGCCATCTTTGCTCAATGCCCTCCCTGATGCCCCTCCCAAATGTTGCATTTATCCGCCTCTCCCTCGAGATTCGGACCTTGTTGATACACAAAAGGTTTTTCCGGTCCTGTCCAAGGGCCAAAATGGCGAGCCTTTGGATCCGGGAGACGCGGCCGAACTGGAAGGCGAAGCGGCCAGGTATCACAACCCAGATTGGCCCCTTGCCGCCCCGTCGCTTAATCTCCCTTCTTACACTCCCCCTATTCGGCCTCCCAATGTTTGCGCCCCGGCCTTTTTGCCCCCGTCGGCCCCCCCACTGCCCCTTCCGGCTCCCGGTCCTGTTAGCCCCCCTACCGGTACTGAAGACCTCATAGCGCAGATAGTAGAACAAAGAATAACCCGCCATCTCCAAAAATTGGTTGTTTCCCAACCTTCGCAAAAGGGTCCCTCTAGAAAACCGCTTATAACCACAAAACCTAAAAAACTGCTCTTTCCTGTTCTTACCCGGGCCTCCGCCCGCTCTGACCCCGCCTCCACAACACATAGTCCGGAGGAGGGTGATATGAGAGCGGTGGCGAAGATGCCCCTGCAGCCCCGGAAATAGAAAGTGAGAGGGAGGAGCAGACTGAGCCGGAGCCGGCCGAGCCTGCTGATAGCCCTAGAGAATTTTATAAAATCCATTTCAAAAGCTTAAAAGAGCTGAACGCGGCCGTTAAAGCTTATGGCCCCAATGCCCCTTTTACTCTTTCTGTTCTTGATTCGCTGTCTCGAGGAGGACATTTACTTCCAAGTGAATGGCTGCGTATAGTCCAGGCTGTGCTTACCCGTGGTCAGTTTTTAACTTGGAAGGCAGATTTTGCTGACCGCTGCCAGACCATCGCTGCTGCCAATGTAAAGGACCCTCATTCCCCAACAGCATCCTGGACTTTTGATAAGCTTACGGGACAGGGCAGATATATCTCTGAAACTAGGCAGCAGCGCCTCCCCCTTGGTCTTTTATCTCAAGTGAAAGATGCGGCCTTGGGCGCTTGGATTTCACTCCCTGCTTCCGGGACTGCTAATACTCCCTAACTAAGATTACTCAAGGCTCGCAAGAAGATTACAGTGAATTTGTTAGCAGGCTGTTAGAGGCCGCCGAAAGAACACTTGGTTCCGAGGCTGCCAATGATAAGATTGTAAAACAGTTGGCCTATGAAAACGCCAATTCGGCATGTCGAGCAGTCCTCCGAGGTAAGACTCGGGACAAAACTCTTGATGAAATGCTGAGAATGTGTAGAGATGTTGATCCTTTTACATCTAAAGTTCAAGCCCTTTTAGCTGTAGGTGCCGCTGTTCAGACTCCCCCGGCTTCTTATCCTCCTCCCTTCCCCAGGGGCGCATCGCCTATGCGTAACTGCTTTAAATGTGGACAGCCAGGCCATTTCGCTCGCCAATGCCCTACCACGGCTCCTCCTCCTAGAGTTGGGTCAATCCCCGGCATTTGCCCTCGCTGCCATAAGGGGCGGCACTGGGCCAAAGAGTGCCGTAGCAATCCAACAAATCCTTTTTACAGCACCACAAATCCTTTCACCCCCCCCTTTCAGGGAAACGGGCTGAGGGGCCAGCCCCGGGCCCCCCAGCCAATTCCATTCCAGCCGGCCTCGGGGAACAGCCAAGCTGTAGCACTCCCGCCCTCTATCGGGCCACACCCGGGAGTGCAGGACTTGACCTCTGTGCCTCCTCCTCAACAATATTAACACCTGAAGAGGGAGTTACAATTATTTCTACAGGAATTTATGGCCCACCTCCAAAAGATACCTATTTTCTAATTTTAGGGCGAGCTTCCACCACGATAAACGGCCTTATTGTCCACCCTTCCTTAGTTGACAATGACTATACTGGAGAAATAAAAATTCTTGCTAGTGCCCCTCAGTGCCCTGTCAGTATTATGAAAGGCCAGCGCCTTGCGCAGGCGCTCCCCCTCCCTTTAAGTACATCTTACCCTGCTATCCATAAAAAGCGAGGCCCCTCTACCCCAGGTTCTTCAGACTTATATTGGGTCCAGGCTATTACTAAAGAACGCCCTACCCTTAAACTTAAGATCCAAGGAAAATTATTTGGAGGGATTTTAGATTCGGGGGCCGACTCTACGGTCATATCTCAGGCTTCATGGCCCCCCAGCTGGCCCTTACACGCCTCCTTGACCCATTTGCAAGGAATTGGGCAGTCAAGAAACACTTTACAAAGTTCACAGTTATTGAACTGGGAAGATGAAGTAGGAAATACGGATTCATTCAGCCTTTCGTAGTTCCTGGGTTGCCGGTAAATCTTTGGGGAAGAGATATCCTTTCCCAAATGAAGGTCATCATGTGTAGCCCTAATGAAGTTGTAGCACAGCAGATGCTTTCACAAGGTTACCTCCCTGGTCAAGGGTTGGGCAAACTAAAACAGGGAGATCCCAGCCCAATACTGGCTACGCCTAAGACAGACCGCTCAGGTTTAGGGTTTGAAAAACATTTTTTGTAAGGGCCGTTGCTCCTCCTGCACTCCAAGCAGACAAGATTACTTGGAAAAGTGATGTTCCTGTCTGGATCGATCAATGGCCCCTTACTACTACAAAATTAAATGCAGCCATAGAGTTAGTGCAGGAACAGCTGGCTGCTGGACATATTGAACCTTCTACATCCCCTTGGAACACTCCAATCTTTGTAATCCAAAAGAAATCAGGCAAATGGCGGCTCTTACAAGACCTCAGGGCGGTCAATAAGACTATGGTCCCTATGGGCGCATTACAACCTGGAATTCCCTCTCCAATAGCCATCCCTAAAGGGTATGTCAAATTAGTTATTGATCTAAAAGATTGCTTTTTCTCCATACCTTTACATCCTGATGATTGCAAACGTTTTGCCTTTAGTTTACCCATTACCAATTGTGTAGGGCCTTCTCCTCGGTTTCAATGGAGAGTCCTCCCACAAGGAATGGCCAACAGCCCTACTCTTTGCCAAAAATTTGTAGCCCAGACTATAGACCCCTTTAGGTTGCTCTTCCCCACTTTGTATATTATCCATTATATGGATGATATTCTTCTTGCCGGTCCTGACCAGCAACAGCTCTATGCGGCCAGTCAGCAACTAGTCACTGCCCTCCGAGATCGAGGACTACACATTTCCCCAGAAAAAGTCCAGGTCCACCCCCCTCAACTATTTTTAGGCTTTGAATTATTTTCTAATAAAATCCTCACTCAAAAAATTCAGCTAAAGAGAAGCTCCTTAAACACTCTTAATGATTTTCAGCGTCTGCTAGGAGACATCAATTGGCTTAGACCTTATTTAAAACTGACCACCGGAGAGTTAAAGCCCTTGTTTGATGTCCTACGCGGAGATCCTGATCCCTCCTCCCCCCGCTCGCTTTCACCAGAAGCACAAAGGGCGTTAACCATTGTAGAGCGGGCTATTTCTGAACAGACCATTAGCTACTTCTCTCCACATTTAAGTTTGTGGCTGCTCATTTTTCCCACTCCCTTCTCCCCTACAGGAGTCCTTTGGCAAAACCATCCACTATTTTGGGTTCATTTGCCAGCCTCCCCCCTAGAGTCTTAGCTACCTATCCTCAATTAGTTGCTGCCCTCTTACGTTTAGGCCGAGAGGCAGCCCTCAAGTTGTTCGGGAGAGACCCTGAAGTTATAACCCTCCCATACAACACGTCTCAGTTACAATGGCTTATTCAACATGATGATGATTGGGCAATCAGCTGCACCTCCTTCCAGGGGACAATAGACAATCATTACCCTGCGGACAGATTAGTCCAGTTCCTTCAAAAGACCCCGGTTGTCTTTCCCAAAAGGACTAAAACCACACCAATTGCTGGGGCCGTAATGGTGTTCTCTGATGGGTCCTCCTCCGGTATAGCCGCCTTCAGCATTAATGGGCAGATTACTCGAATACAGACAGACCTCTCCTCTGCACAGCTTGTTGAATTAACTGCAATAATCAAGGTTTTTGAGCTTTTAATAGATGCCCCCTTTAACCTTTACACTGATAGTGCCTATGTAGCCACCTCTGTTCCCCTATTAGAGACAGTGCCTTACATACGTCCCTCTACAAATGCTTCCCCCCTATTCGCAAAATTACAAAAACTAATTCTAAACCGCGGTGCCCCTTTTTTCATCGGGCACATACGCGCTCACTCTGGCCTTCCGGGGCCGCTTGCCAAGGCAATGACAGGGTTGATCTGGCAACTCAATTAGTAGCCTCTGTCACGTCAGACTCACCCTTGGTTGCAGCCCAACGGGCTCATGAACTACATCATCTCAATGCTCACACTCTTAGACTCAAATTTTCAATCACCCGAGAACAGGCCCGCCAAATAGTTCGGCAATGTCAAGGATGCCTAACTCTCCTCCCAGAGCCTCATACCGGAATCAACCCCCGGGGGTTAGTCCCAGGAGAGATATGGCAAATGGATGTCACTCATTACCCTCCCTTTGGTAAATTAAAATATATTCATGTGTCTATTGACACCTGCAGTGGTTTTCTATGTGCATCCTTGCAAACGGGAGAGGCAACTAAAAACGTTATTACCCATGTTCTCTCATGCCTGGCATATCTGCCACAACCTAAAGTTTTAAAAACTGACAATGGCCCTGGATACGCCAGCTCTAGCTTTAAACAGTTCTGTGCACAGTTAGGTATTAAGCACATAACGGGAATTCCTTATAATCCCCAAGGCCAAGGTATTGTTGAAAGAGCCCACTTAACTCTTAAAAACATGTTATTCAAACTTCAGTCGGGGGGAGAAGCACTCTACCCGAAAACAGGTAATGCAAAGACACTCCTAAATCATGCACTATTTGTTCTCAATTTTCTTACCCATGACTCCGCGGGTAAAACCGCTGCTGATCGCCTTTGGCATCCCTCCACGGCAGATAACTATGCACAGGCTATGTGGAAAGATCCGATGACCAACACATGGCACGGGCCTGACCCTGTACTCATATGGGGGAAAGGACATGCTTGTATATATGATGCTAAGGTACAAAATGCCCGATGGCTCCCAGATAGACTCATTAAACCCCTAGACACAAATAAAAGCAAAAACAATAATAATTCCAATCCAGGGCATATTAACCCCTGAGAAGCCTTCCCTTTTTGTTTATTTTCAGGAGGCAAAAATGAAGACATGCACGCTACTGATCCTCGTCATGGCCCTTCGCCCCGTTTGGACCCATCAAATTCTCAATTTCACCTGGACAGTCACCAATGAAGCAGGAGACGTCGCCTTCAATTTCTCCACATTAGCAAGTACCCCCCCTTGGCCCGTTCTTACCCCTGATCTCTGTGATCTGGCTGCCGGAGCTTCCGCGGCCTGGGGACTCCCAGACATTTACCTCCCCCTTCCAAGCTCCCCCTTGACCTACCCTCACTCTACACCTCCTGGGTGTCAACCGCCGTAAGAACCTATCTCAGAGAACAGAGTTTTATGTTTGCCCTGGAGCTCATAGAGATCGAACCCTTAACTATAAATGTGGATACAGAGACTCCTATTTCTGTGGCTCCTGGGGGTGTGAGACCACGGGAGACGCTAGTTGGAAGCCTAGCTCCACTTGGGATTATATAACTGTAAGTAGGACTTGGAATCCCAAGCGTAACTCAACCGTACCCACTCCCGAATGTCAAAAACCCGATCCACAGGGGGACGATGTACACCGCTCTCCATTGCCTTTACTGACAAGGGAAAAAGGGCCCCTATTGATGGATGGCTCAGGGGACATGAATGGGGGCTAAGGCTTTATATTTCAGGAACTGACCCTGGGCTCACTTTTAAGATCAAATTACTTCGATCCATTCCAAACGCCAACAAGCACGTTATCCTTGGCCCTATTGCCCCTAAGACAAAAGACCCAAAACCTTCTAACCCTTCCCCCCTGTCTGCTAGTACTGTTTTCCAGGCTTTGCTCCCCCCGGTTTTACCCTCTACAGGCGAAATCCTTAAAGGCCTGGCTAATGTGACTGCAGAATCCCTTAACTCCACTGGATATAGCGAGTGCTGGTTATGTTTCTCCCCCGTTCCCCCGTTTTACGAAGGGATAGCAGTTTTAGTCAATACCTCAGCAGACCTCATACTTACCAATGACTCCAGCAAGACTCGCTGGTCAGATCCCTTCCGTTTTTCAGAGACCTCTCCGGGTCTCACGTTGGCTCAGCTTTCGGGAATAGGCCTCTGTATACATAGCCCCCTCTTGCGTCTACCCCCTCAGCTAGTACCCATTTGTAACAGCTCCTTCTCACCCCCGCTGTCCTATGAATATCTTGTCGCGCCCAACGGTACTTATTTTGCTTGCTCCTTTGGCATAACGCCCTCCGTTAACCCGCGCTTACTAATATCTAACAATGAATATTGTGTTTTAGTCATGCTCATGCCCAAAATTTCCATACATCCCACCGAAGACCTCCTTCCATATTACTCGGGCTCTGCTCGTACTAAGCGTGAGCCGGTAACCGCCATTACCTTATCTGTATTATTAGGATTGGGAGCAGCTGGGGCCGGAACAGGCATTGCCTCCATAATTACTTCTAAACAACAATATTATGCTCTTAGTCAGGCTATTGATAAAGACATACAAAATCTGCAAGAGGGTTTAGACAGCCTGAAGGAATCTGTTGTCTCTCTCTCAGAGGTAGTGCTCCAAAATCGCCGAGGGTTAGACCTCCTCTTCTTGAAAGAAGGAGGCCTCTGCGCTGCTCTTAAAGAAGAATGTTGCTTTTATAAAGACAAAACAGGATTAGTACAAGATAGCATCGATAAAGTTAAGAAAAACCTAGAGGCCAGGCAAAAACAAAGAGAAAAAGATGAGGCCTGGTACAAAAACTGGACCTCTGCCACCCCTTGGCTAACTACTCTGATCCCCACCATCCTTGGACCCTTGGCAGGATTCTTCCTTTTAGTGTCTCTTGGCCCCTGGGCCTTAAGAAAACTGACAGTTTTTATTCGAGAGCAGGTTGACCAGCTCGTCAAGCCAGCGGTTGCTGTTCATTATCACAGACTTACAGCCTGTGATGAAGAGTCTTGCATCGAGCCAACCAATGCTCCAGGTCTCCGGTTCTCAACTTTACAGGCGCCTCGACCGTGGTACCATCGATTTTGGCGCCGTACTTAATATGGCTCATATGCTGGTCCGCCAGAACCAGGCATACCCCTAAGTATATGAGGGTATGGGCATCGAGATGAGTGCGAGACAAAGTACTGCAAGGGAGGGTTCTTCCTAGAACCTCTCTGGTCCTCCCTGAGAATACGCCTGGCTTGCATAGAGGTTGGTATCCATATGTACATAAAGCCTTGATATATTAAGATCAATTTGGCTTTCAGCTCTGCCTCTCCTCCCCAAAAGATACCGAGAGCATTTGCAGGATGTTACCCTGCTGGAGGAGCCAGGCCTCTATTCCCTCACTCGATTAAGGCCCACCTTTCTAAAATAAATAGAAAGGGAGGAGATGTCGGGAGCCACACAAAGACAAAAAGATGGCCACGGTTCATGAGGTTCCTGCTTCACTTCCTGGAGATTAGCTGCAAGCCCGCGCGCGCCAACAATGAAGCCCGCGCGCGCCAAAAGATACTCTTCTCTCCCCTCCTTCCCCATTATCATATACCAATCAGAATGTAGCTTATTGCCACCCCTGCTACGCGGCCAATCCCCTGCCTACATGTATCCTATAGCCCACTCCGCCCCTGAACACCAGTGTATATATACCCCTGTCTCACAATAAAATTTGAAGGCTTGATCAGAGTATTGTCTTGCCTTCGCTCTTCTCTCGCCCCCATTTTCTTTCAGGTCGGATCCTCCTCGTCCCCACAAATAACTAGGTCCCGCGGGTCGGGACATTGGCCATGTAAGGGAGAACGAGTAAGAGAAGGCAGAAAGACAACTGATGGCCTGGGAACTGAGCTGGTGAGCACTGAGGACCTTATGGGCCGTGTGTTGTAAAGAGAGCAGTGTGGTGGGAAGTGTGGGGTTTGTGCAGGTGGCTGTGGAATGGTGGCACACTGACCATGTGAGATTGTAGGAGAAAGTATGATTTGGAGACTGGCACATTTTCACTTCATTCCCTTTTGTGGGACAACCTGATTCTGTCTGGGATTTTTCTCTACTACTTGAATCATTTGCTCATTCATTATGGGTCACTTACTGGCTTTTTATTGATGTTTCTACTTTCTTAAATGAGCTCTTTCCACTAATCACTACTATGTATGATCTAGATGTAATAATACCAACAAGGCAAGAGGTGCTGTCTTGCCTTGGTTGAGAAGGACGAATGCAATCACCTTTCCTGATTTCTCTAAGTTTGCAATCCTGAGATCACCAATGGAACTGTTGAAGCTGCAAGCTAAGAAGCTAGACAGATCTGAACTTGCGTGAAACAATGTAGGAAAGGCGTATCAATATATTTTCAAAAACTTAGGTAGTTCCCATCTCCATCTTCATTTTTGAAAACATGAAAGCTCCAAGCTTAAAGTTTGAATTTTTGTGCCAAGAAGACACATGACAGAGGCCATTCTTCCCAGCTAAATGCCTCTGAACATGTGTTCCTACATTCTCATCTGTTTCTCTGTAGAGAAAACATGCACAGAACCAACAGCATGTTTGGAGAGTATCTCATGATTTCAACAGCCTTCCTCTGTGAGCCACCAAATAGGCTTTAATGGTGGGCATTCTGTGTTCTCGGCTTGAACCTAACTTTACAGAGATGTGGTTCTTTAGCTCAGACATGGCTGGTGTTTCCAGGATGCGCACCAGAGTTGCTAGAGCCTCTGAGACTCTTGGAGAAAAAGAAGCATGCTAAATGTGTTGGTGCAAAATTCGGTCTTACCTGACAAGAAGCAATGTAGCTTATGTTGTTACTGGAGAATGTGGGCCTGTCATATTGTTCTTCAAATGGTGACTTATCAAGAAGTCTCCAGGAGCAATGGATATGAAGTTAAGTTACCTCGGTACCTTGTCACTCAAAAAACTTGAGCAGGCCATTATAGCTCCATGTGCCAGACATCTGTGTGTTACTAAGGATAAAAGGCCTGGATGTGATAGACATGTAAAACACACAATTACAATAGACTGTGTGAGTTATAGATTGGGGGCGATAGAGCTACAGCCAAATGTGAGATTTGGTGCCCTAGAGCCAAGCCTTTTACATTCTGGTATTTCAGGGTCCAAAGAATAAAGGTAGCCCTCCCCCAACCAAAAAAAAAGTGAAGCTGTCAGTCCAAGAATGTAAATGCCATCAACATTGACAACGTAAACAGAAAAAACAGGAGAGATTGAGATGACAGAGAGACAGGAGAGAAGCAGAAAAGCTTAGAGGTAGGTGGGTTAATGTTCTCCTCTTACAAAGTAGGGAGACAAGAAATTTCATCTTCAGTTGATGAAAAAAGAAATGATGGTATAAATAATATTACATTACAGACAAAAATATTATATTGGAGAAACCAAAATAGTGAAATACCCTATTGGCAAAAAAAGTGAAAGAGAAATAGAGAGAGGGCTCAAGTGAGCTGAAGTCAATCGACAGTGTCTATAATGGATACATAGAGAAATAAGAAGGGAAACATTATTTAGAGATGTGGAAGTAACCATTTAAAAGAGGTAAAAGTGTTTGCCTCTGGGGAGCTCAACTGGACCTGCAGAGGCATTAGGGTGTATCACTTGCTTTTCATTATAAGCCTTTTAGTACTGATTTTTAAGTCTTATTGCATTAGTTAGAATTAGGTTTAATTGCAAGTGACAGGACACTCAAAATAACAGTCGTGTAAACAAGAAAGATGCTTATTTTCCTCTCGTGTCAGTGATGGTGGCTCTGCTCCATGGAGTCCTCAGAGCGATAGAATTCGTCTAGCTCATAGCTCCACAATGCCACCCCTAGGCTGTGGTCCTTATCCTCGTGGTCTGAGATGGTGATGCCCATGTTCCAGGCAGCAGAATGGAGGAAGCGATAAAAGAGAGGGCGAACCGAGCATAGGCATTGGCATGCCGTCTGTTACAGAAGGGTCCTGGCAGTCATCATATGACACTTTTTCTTACATTTTATTGATCAGAACTTAGTCACATGACCACACCTAGCTGCAAAGGAAGCTGGGAAACATAGTCTTTGCACTAAATTTTAATGCAACACATAAAAAATTCTACTATGGAAAAAGAAGAGAATACATACTGTGAGACATTTAACCATCCCAGCTATACTCACCTTGATACAATAACAAAAATCATAAGTTACCAATGTTACCCCAATAAACTTAAAAAAGAATTTAAAAAAAATCATAAGCATTTAATAATAAAACTATATTTTCATAAGAATGAAAATATAAAAAATTAGAATGAATTGATGTAAGGAGAGAGGGATGAATAGATGAATTTATGCGTGATAAAGCCAAATAAAGTGGAATGATCATTGTAGATCTAGGTTGGTAGGTATGTTCACTACACATTTTCAACTTCTATATATTTGAACATTTTATAATAAATGTTGAGAGAAAATAAGGTTAGGGAACATTTTTTAAAATCAATTATTTTTAAACTAATTTTTAAATTCACAGCATGTCTGCCTGAGAACTTGGTTTCTTCCATCTCTTCACTTTAAGTCCTCAAGTTTTATCTAGAGCTCCTCTTATTCTTTGTTATTCCAACTACTTCTTTTTACTCTCAACCCTCTTCCTTCTGCACTTAGTCCATTTCCTGGTTCGGGTTTGGGTCCTCGCCTGAGTCTTAACATGTGAACTCTAGTGTCTTTAGTCTTTGAATTGTCTGCTTGTGTCTCTCTCCCCATAGGCTCTGCCTTGATATGATTATGAAAAAAGAAATACTCCTTGCCTCACGGACAAGCTCACTGCACTGATTGCTGGTGCAGGTTTCCCCTCCCATTCCTCTAACCTGGGAATTGAACACAAAATTTTGTTCATCAACTTGGAAATATATTTTTTCTTCCTCTCCTTCTTCCTTCCTTTCTTCTTTATTTTGTGCCACTTGGCATTATAGCAGCTATATTATAGTTTACAATAATGATGAAGGAATGACAGTGCAATTTTCTAAAGATATTTATTCCCTAGAACAGTCAGTATAAACCAGGAACATAAGATTAAATCTCATGTAGGTCATGAGTGAAGTTGTGGTCATTCATTCAACAAATATTAAATGCCTACCATGAACCAGACACCATAATGGCTCTGGTCATGATTGATCCGAAACACAATCTTTGAAGAAGCAACTTAGCTTCTATGAAAACCGTAATGGCCTTGCTCTACACCATCTTTTGGGGTCATACCCATGACTGACCCTTTAGAAGAGACTGCTGATCAGGAGTCCTTTTGGTAATTCAGTAACTGGGCCCCTTAGCCAGGGGCCAGAAGAACCTGCGCTAGAGGCATTCTCCCCTGTGGTGATTAATGCTGTGAGCAGCATGCCATTACACCGCACAGATCTTCCTCCCCTACCCACCCTACCTACCCACGGCACAAATACCTCACAAGTGGACCTCGCAGATATCTTTTGTGCTTGGCAAAATCTGAAGCAAGCAAACTGCACTGATTTTCTGTGTATATGTGCTCTCAGACGCAATCTAGTTTCTTGCATAAATAGTTCCTTCATTTACTCTGAGTCAATCATCATCGTTTACTTTCTTCCTACTCTCATTGATATGATTTTGGGTATCTTGTCACTGCCCAGATAGGTTTTTTATTATGTTGAGATTCCCCGGTACCTTTTCCCTTTATATTTTGCCTTTGAAGGCAGCAGTTATAAATGTATTTAGTGTGTGGCCTTTGTGTAGTGTTTTCTGCCTAGTATCTCCAAGTTTTATTTCCATACAATTTGGCAAGGGGTGGGAAGGAGAGAAAATAAGGAATGCAAGCCAGTTGTTAGGATGGAAAACAAAAGGGTCTGTAATCTCCTTAGCTGACATCTGAGGTTGGGAACAAAACGTCTTGAATTCTTCATATTGTTTTGACTTTCCAGGTTATAGTAGGTAATGGTGGTGAGTAATTAGGTAAGGAAGGCTACTTAATATGTCTGCCCTTGCAGTCTGGCCTAAGTGGCACTGGCCTCTTTATGCATAAAAATAGGTTATAATCAGACACATTTAATGTGAACCAAGAGGGATCCATTGCCCCGCTTTCTCTTTGTAGTAGAAAAGGACTGAATTAATCATCATCATCATTATTATTACGATGCATTTTCTCCTGGCTTTCTCAGAACTCATCAGTTTGGGAGCAATAAGAAGATAATCTCCTCTCCCCTGAGAAAGAGAGCTGGGTGGTGGCCCTTCTGTTCGTGCCTTTGGTGCAAACTGGCAAGATATATGAGAAGGAGCCTCTCTAAATGCGTGCAGGTGGCTTCTTGCCTCGGGTAACAAGCCTCATTGTCCCTTTGTGTCCTCACATTCAGTCAGTCTCTGCCAAAGCAATAAATGACACTGTAGAAAAGGCAGGAGGGCAAATAGGGTCCCTAAACAAAGGAGGTAGTTTGGGAGGAGGGAAATATAGAAAGAAAGAAAATCCCTTGAAACATCTTAAAAGCAGCCAAGTCTAAGTATGAACATATGAAAGAGACATTCTCTTTTATTTCACCAAGTGGAATTAAATTTACCTTCTGGCCTTTTTTTTTTTTTTTTTTAAGAGATTTTTGAGGCACACAGACGAAGCTCCTCCAGAAATCAAGACAATGGTCATTGTCAATGATTTTCAATTCAAGCAGACATTTTGGACTGTATTTTAATAATAAAGGTTGTATAATAAAAGCAGGAAGAGTAATAGTCAAATATTCTTTGATTGGACCAGCACCTTTCCAAGGAGCTCACAGTGATTTATGAGCATTGTTAATTGACAGGCAAGTCTTGGTCAGCTGAATGCACGAGCAGCAATTACTAGCCTTCTGTGCAGACAGGGAACTGAGGATCCAAGTGTTGCCCTCCAGCTCCCTGAGTCTTGGCCTGAAAGTACAGGCCAGGCTAACTCTTCTCAGTCTTGCACCCAAGCTGAGGGGGCCGCAGCATCACTGTCCAAATCTTGTGTCTTGGTGCCGTTTCAGCTGCTGGCCAGTGCCTCTGGGAGGCTACTGGGCCTGGCAAGAGAAGGTGGTGGCCTTGGTTACTAGGGCCTAGACTCCTCTGCCTGTAATCATCCTGTATTTCTCAACCCTGCATTTCCCTCCACATTTTGCTTTGTGATTTTACCTTGCTAATTGACCTCTTAAAACCCTGGTTTTCTGATTTATTAAATATAGAGCAATAACACATACTTCTTGAGAAGGTTTTAAGAACTTGAAAAGAGCTATGTAAAGCACATAGCATTGTGTATTCCATATAGGAGATTTCAGAAAATGCCGGCTTTACCTGTTTTTATTTTAATGTGTGGGATTGGTGCTCTGTTGCTTTCCATACATCAGACAAGCTTCCCTTTTAGAAATGCTTTCTTCTTTGAAGATTGTCTTTAATGTGAGTTTTTAAGCTGATTTAAGTGTGATTACACCCCCCCTAACACATGCAGAATGCCAAATCTCAGGGAGAGCTTGGTTATACTTTTTGTTATTTGTTCCAAGTCTAATTGCTTAGAAGGTGAGAAAACTTTGCAAACTCATTACAAGCAAAAGTTTTCCTCTAAGCCCGAGCCGTATAGAGCTTGTAGCAAGTATTTTGGAGTGTACACCATGGGCAGCCTCCTGGAAGAAAGGAGCCTTAAACATCCAGTCAGTTAGAGAGAAAAGACAGAGACACATGGAATGAACACCAGAGTGAACATGGCATTCACGGGTGGATGGAGTTGTTAGAACATTTTAGCACAGCCGCTGGAATTTAGGTTCAGGACTTCATCTTGCCTCTTTTTTAAATTTTTGAAAACTTTCATAAGGACTGAAGACATTTTAGGATAAGTGTCTATGTGCAAAGCTTTTGGCAGAGACAGAAAAATTATCTTTCTGAATCCAGGTTTGACTTGGCCAGGGAATGACTTGAAAAAACATCGGAAAGACAGAAATTTGTGAAAATCGTATTTACTCAAGACTGCAGAGAAGGTTTCTGTTTAGCCTGAAAGTGATGTTACGCAAATTAAGAAGAAAAATACTGGGAGGATACGCTGGGCAGTGTTTCCCAAAGTATGTGCCACAGAACCCAAGTCTCATGAGGTGCTTGGTGACAGGGGTTCCATGGCCAGATAAGTTTGTAACACCGTACATTAACTCTCTCTCTTGAGGATAGCAGAGCACATTCAGATAGAAAAGCTTTCAGAGGTCCTGGAGTAAAGAAACCTCTCACGTAGATCCTATTAGCAATTTCTGAATAGCCATTCTTTTTCTTTTCTTTTTCTTTTCTTCTTTGCCACTAAAACTGAGATTTTGTTCGAGAGATAATGGGCCTGGCCCCAGGGACTGAATCATGATATCTCTATGGCCACCATAGAACTTGTAGTCACCTTTGCCAGGGATGAGCAAGGGGTGGGCACGTGACTCACTTCTTCTGGTCAATGAAACTTATTGAGGGGATGGGGTCTTTAGGGACTTCTGGGAATAAAACGAGAAATGCAGGGAAAATGTGCTTTCTTTTTGATACCTCCTTGCTTTCTGCTTTTGCCTGAGGTTTTGTGAGAGAATATGATACCTGAAGCTACGGGCTCCATCCGGGGACCAAGAGGAGAGGACTGCGAGAACTGAGACGGGAGACACCAGTCCAGTTCCCAGTACTGTGAAGCAGCCCAGCTCTCCCTGGAAATGCCCTGCCATGCTTATTGCTAATGTCAACAGACGTCCATATGGTGTTAGCCACAGGTGCTCTGGAATGGCTAAAGAAGGCGCCCTTTCCTTTCGTTTACTCCAGTGTTCCCCAGTTTGTGGTAGACCCCATTAGTATTTTCCAAATGACGTTCCTCCTTTTACGTGAAGGGGCGCTGTGTATTTCAAGATGTAGAGTTAGTGTGAAGAGTCCATTCTCGAGAACAACTATCTCCATCCTTCACCAGTAGGTACCTACTTGACGGTGCACACTTGGAGAAATGCCAGTGGGAAGGGACCAAGAGAAACAAGTGGGACGGTTGGGTCCCAGGCCCCACTCCCCAACTAATTCAGCTCTTTGTGCCTTGGTTTCATCATCTGGAAGGTGAAAGGCTAGCCTATATCACCTCTCCCCTCCTTTGCCAGCTCTGAACACTTAGTATCTGTGAGTCCAGGGTCCATGTACCATACCACGAATGGGGGTCCCAGCAGTAGAACTCTGCCAATTAATTGAATCTAAGGTGTCCAAGGTTTCAATATATGTATGCACTTTTAAACAAGATGACAATAACACTGAAAATATACTGAGGGGTCAACTAATTATTTTACTTTACTTTTTTAAAACTTTGCCTTTCCTTGTTCTCCCCAGTGCCTTTTCTTGGAAACGAGGGAATATTCAGCCGGGGCCACTGCCACAGTCCTGACCTAGAGGGACTCAGCCACCTTGGAGCACTTGGGGAAGGTGAAGCAGCAGCAGTGAGGGAGAGCTGGGAGGCGGTAACGCGACCCGAGCTCCTACACTCCTGGGGTCACCGGTTCAGCTCGCTCCCAGGTCGGTATTTACTATGCCTGTGTGAAAATCCCACAGCAG
Source organism: Eonycteris spelaea (assembly GCA_003508835.1). NCBI lineage: Eukaryota > Metazoa > Chordata > Mammalia > Chiroptera > Pteropodidae > Eonycteris > Eonycteris spelaea. The sequence goes on from PUFA01000245.1 coordinate 1,299,197, forward strand.
AACTCGATAGCACACCCGGTTTTAGGTTTCCCTGAAGCAGCCGCACAGCCAAGCGGACCACTGCTGCCCCAGGACGGGAGGTGCCCCCCTCTAGGGCAGCTCAGCGAACAGCTCAGCCATCCCACCCTGTAGATGCTCCCAGACTTAAGAAGCAGGTGGTTATTTATTAGCTATGCCCTTAGCAGGCTCAAGAGGTTGAGGTTCTGTTTCCCATTTTCCTGCAAACGTATCCTCTTCACCCCACAACAACCCCTTCTTCCCGACCACAAAGAAACGACGGGGAAACAATACGGAGGTTTTCCAGCCCCGTGTACATGTGCAGAGGGCAGGGAAGAGGGAAGTAAAGAACCATGAAAAGAGATTTGTTCCCCTAATTGTTCTCGGTTATCCTAAAAACCCAAGCAGCAGGTTTTATTACGCAGCTTCTTAGAGATGTGGAAACTGAGGTCCCAAAAGCTTCAGAAACCTGTCCAAGGACACACAGCGAGAAGTGACAGAGCTGAGATTTTCAGCTCAGGCCTGTCTGCTGTCAAAGCCATGCTCTTGACTCTGTCACCACCGCCTTGCTCTGAGGACATGCTACTTTGATTGGGAAATTCTTCCAGAGCTTAAACTAGTTTCATGTGCAGCTTTCAGAGTTAGGAAAAGGCCAAGAGGTTTATAAAGATTTTCAGATTTAACGTGCTCAGCAACTTGACAATTTGGGTTGCAAAAGTTCTGCAGATTTCATCAGAGACTGTAGGGGAGGAGGTAGAGGGAAAGAAGCCAATCGTGGTAAAATGCCCACAGCATAGACAGTTCAGGGCGTTGGGCCCAGTCGAATCAGCCTCCTTGGGAACTGAGTCTGCCTGGAGGTCATCCTGGGACTGCTTCCTTGGGGTGGCTTCTCATGCTGTGACACAGCAGCCCGGCACAGTGTTCCAGCCTGGTGGTGAACGAATGACATCACTGGCTGAGGTCATCCGTCTGGCACTTTCTCAAGAACGCTGGGATAATTTTCAAAGGTGGCAGGGCAAAGACAAGGATGAGAGAAGACTCCCCTTTAGGAATCTCGTGTTGATAGCCATCTGTCAATCCAATCCGATCTGAGATTGGAGCTGGCTTCAGCAGAAATTACATTTTTAATATTAAAGGAAGAATCGGTGAGCTTGTGTGGGCCTAAATGAATTTCCAATGGATCAGCAGAAAAGTCAACAAAAGGTTGTGTTTCTTGTTCTAATCCCTTCACTTATTCCATCAAATGGTTGTCAGATGTTCAACCACACTAAAAGTCAAGGAAAGCCCACACCAGAAGGCTAAACTCTGGCTGCAGTGAGGTGTCTTAAAAACAGCAGGATTACGTATGGTTCTGGAACCAGTTGAAAAGCTCTGGAGAAGAGCCTATCCTGTGTGCTTTATGATGCCTAGGGGGGAGGAAGGAGGAAGGAGGAATAAAAGGCCTGCTCGTGGCTGAGCTAAAAGTTGGTATGAAAGTACGGGTTCTTTACGCAAGGCTCTGAGTAACACAGACTTTTCTCCCTGCATTGGAGCAGCACTGGTGTCCTTCAGCTTTGGAGTTCTGAAGCTTTTTTTTCTCCAGAAGTACTACCTTCAAATAAGAAATGAAGTAAGAATCTGGATTTCTGATGTTCATCAAATCAATGTTTACAAATCGTTTTCCATTTCTTTTCCAGCCCTAGTGTTGTGGAGCACTGTGTTGATAAGGCTTCTGAGGCCCTGTCTGGGCTCTGAAGGATAAAGGATCAGTTAGTAGGGCCTGCCATGAGACCCCATAGGGCAAAAAGGCAGCACATAGACCAGGTAGCTGCATCTCCTATAGAATAAAACAGTGGCAACCAACAAGAGTTTAGAGTTACATGGACTGTTTCAAATTCTGTGACAATCTTGTGACTTCTGTAAATCTTATATTGTGGGGTTCATTTTACACGATGTTAGATGAACAAAAAAAGATACAGCCTCTTTGCTTTTAAAGTGATCTAATCTTCCTTGTAAGTCACCTTGCTGGGTGGCTGGAAAGATACCTTGCAGGGAAAAGAGGGAGGTAGTGGGAACTACTAATGTGCCAATATTCTGTATTTTGGGTTTTTTTTTCCTCATTTAAACAGTCCTTGGGGATGGGTTAGTAATTTGGCCTCTCATATACACTCTTGCTCTCTTTGCTTTTCCACAGAGGTACCTGGGTGTCTGGAAATGGGGGAGGAGGTGGTTGCGACCTGTGGCTGAGGGGAGGAGCCTCAGCTTGGGAGCTGCCCTGGGATTCTGGTCGTTGCCATCTGCATTGGTCTGCGTCGTCTGGTCCCAGATATCTTTGAGCTGCTGTCCTGGAGTTCTGCCTGGTAACCTGTGGTTTGTTCTCTTGGTTTAGTGAGACACCACAGTCCTCCTAGATTGGGCCTCTCTTCGACTCACTGATGCCCAGGCCCTTCTGAGTTTCTCTTCTATCTGGCCCCTGGTGAGGATGCATGGTTTGCAGTCTCTGAAGCAGTGTCACTGTATCAATTAGGATTTTGTAGCTTCAAATAACAACACAAAACTTTAATTCATACTGCCTGAAGTACTGAGAAAATGTATTATCTTACACAATGAGAGGTCCAAAGGTAGGCTGGACTCTAGATACTGTGTTCACCAAGATTCTTTCTTTCCCTCCACGCTATCATGAAGCTGTTTTATCCCTTCAAACTCTGTCCCGTGGCTGTCAGTGAAAGTCAACTTGGCTTATTTTCTTGCTAATGACTAAGAGATTGCTAAAATCACTCGCCAAGCAAAGATGGTGGTGAATTCCAGGCCTTCGATCTGGCTGGCTCTCTTTCTCTCCTTGTCTAAACAGATCTCTCCCTAAACTGTGTGCTTTGCTTCTCCAGAGCAATGAAGAGTGTCTTCCCTACACCATGGAAGAGACTCTGTGCTCTCAGTCCATGGGGCTTGGCTCCTGCTGTTGGAACCATTAATCCATTGCTTTGTTATTCTCCCAATATTATCACTCTGCATCTGTAAACTGAGGATAACATGGCACCAATTCATGGGAGCGTTATGAGGATAAAACGAGATAATTTATATAAAGTTACTTAGTATAGCTCCTGGCACATAGAAATGCTCAATAAATGTTAAGCTATTTTTTTCTTAGTTCTTTTAGGAAATGTTAATTTTTCCATTGGCAAAAATAAACATTAACATTCTGAAATAGTTTGCAGAAAGATGATGTTCCAAATTATCCCATTTTGAAACAAATTATCCCATTCTGAAATGATAATTAGTAAATGTATATGAGTTATAGCTCATGATTCTCCTACTTTTTGAAGGGTATATAAACAGAGGTCTGTGAGAAAAGAAAGTTTATCTGCTTAGTTGATTGCTATATCCCCAGCAACTAGAAACAATAGCTGGCACAGAATTAGGGCTCAACTTACTAGAAGACATCTTCTAGAGTAGAACCAATCTTGAAATTGTAGAGAATGCTTAAAGAAAAAGTGTAAGTCCCAGATCCTCTCTCCAAGCGGTACTGTCACCATGAAATGTTTTGGGTGTTCACACTCAATCAGAGCTCTCTCCAGCTCTTCAAACCTCCACCAAACACTCAGTAATTTTATATCTTGTCTCCTCCTCTTGCTCTTGGCAAAGAACGGTTGAAACCCAGGGAGGCGCCTTGCTTGCTCTGATCTACTGTGAAGACATGCATGAAAGGCAGGTTTAATAGTGTTAGTGACACCAGGGACTCTTCCTTGCAAAGATCTAGATTTTCAGATCACGAAGTGCTCAAGAACAGAATATTTTATGTATTGTTCTTGGAGAACTGATTCAAATAGAGAAACAGAAGGAGTTGGAAATAGGCATGAACTGAATAAGTCAGCTTTCAGTGTTCAGTGTGTAGGAAGTAAATGTAATGGAGTATGTCTGAGACTGGATTTCAGGAGCTGGATCTTCATTCAGTGGGTAGAATTCTGCTAAACTTCAACTGCTGCCATGATTTAGCTGGAGTCAAGAAGGAAATCAAAAGACTTTCATGTAGAGACAGGTGGATAGTTATGCTCTGGCTAGTGGGCCCATTTTGCCTCTGCTGCTGAACAAAAATTCCGTCCACCCAGTCACTGCATAATGAGCCTCAGTTCAACTGGAAATACATCCTTAATGCTTCCCATCCCGCCACAGGACAAAGGGGAAGCCCAGTCAGGTCAGCACTTTGTAGCATCCTCATTGGAAGAGAAAGGTAATTTTGTCATTGGCTATCTGCTCTATCTCCCTCTGCTCATGATATTTCTTTGATCTACTTGGCACAGGTGGTAAAGTTGAGAGCCTGTCACTGCCTATCCAGTCCTTAATCAGAATCTCTGCTTTGAGGTTTGTTATATATTGTCATGTGCAATACATGCAAATAGATCTCCATCTCTCTTTCTTTGTCCCCTTCTCTCTTCTTTCCTCTAGTCTTTTGGAAGTATTTCAAAACTGAGACAGTTCAGAATGAAGGAGAATATTTGGGTTATGAAAGGCTCTAACTAGGTGCTGTGTAATACGGTAGTCATTAACCACCTGTGGCTATTTAAATTTGAATTAGTTAAAGTGAAATACCCAGTTCCTCAGTGGCAGTAGCCACATTTCAAATGCTCAGTAGCCACATGTGGCTGCTGGCTGTTACATAGACAGTGCAGATAACAACACATCCATCATCACAGAATGTTCTACTGGAAGAGCTTCTCTTGATCCTGTGGTCTAGGGCCGATGGCATCAGCTTCAATGGAAAGTTGGTTGAGCAGCTCCAGCTCAGACCCACTGAATTGAAATACTTTTTAAAAAGATACTCAGGTGTTTCATATGTATGTTGAAATTTTAGAAGCGTTGCTCCAGTCGCTTGATTATGACCCACTAAAGGATTAAGGCTTTGAAAGGTGCTAAGTTTTTACTTTTTCCTGGGTTCATCTCATAGGAAAATAGTGCTTATTCTCTCCCTCTAACAAATTTTTCTTTATGTCCTTTAAAAAGCTCTATTTTTGTCCTAAGTTAACCTGTCCTAATAAAGTCTGCAGGTTAGTTCACCAATGTTAATTTCTTGATTTCGACAAATAACATACCATGGTGATATCAGATGTTAACATTAGAGGAAGCTGGGTGAAGGCTATATTGGGGGCTCTCTGTACTATCTTTGCAACTTTTCTATACACCTAAGATTATTTCAAAATGAAAAGTTTACTAAAATAAAAAGTTAACCTAAAGTATTTTTTAAAGTAATTTTCATGCATTCAAATTTGATCTCCTCCAAGCTACACTTTTGAGGACTGATTTGTAAGTCTCCCCAGGAGAATTTACCAAAGAGCTGTCCAGAGGTCATGTCTCCTGGGGTGCTAATTTGATGTGGATGATCTCAGGCCATGGGTTCCAAAGTGTATCCAGGCATTGCCAGAGCAGCCAAGGATGCCTCCAGGGGTCCTAAACTGTCAACTGACAGGGTCTTCTGTTGACAAATTAACAATTGGTATTGATGTACACACACACCTTTGTTATATAGATAAGTGTTTTTAAGGAGACCTGGACAAGATCTGACAAGTTTTTGTGCACTTTATTTTTGTCGAAGATCTGAATCAATCATCAACTACTTGTCAAAAGCCATCCAAGTGCCCACGAGGGTGGTGGAGATTTACCAAGGAGGATTCTTGTCCTTTAGGAACCTGCAAACAAGCATGACTAAGGCAAAAATTTCAGCAAAATGATGCAACTTATTTTGATCTCTTAAATTAGGACATTGGTCCTCTCTAAGAGTTAAGGGGTCTTGTGATGGTGGCAAAAAAAGCCACTGCATATTTTCCCAAAGTCTCTATTTTATTCAAAAATTGAGGGAAACGCCAAAATAAATTAATTGATTATTATATAAAATAACTATTTTTCAAGTGAAATGTCATGAATATTTTATGTCATAGAAGAGAAAATCTGCATGAGTTTTTAAGTTGAAACACAAAGTATAAAGGTAATGCTTTCCCAAATTCCTGTTTTCTCTTTCCTGTGGTCAAGGTACCCTTGTTGGAAAGTACTTTTGGTGGAAAGATTTGAGTAGCACATCTTTATAAATTTAATTCTTTTTAATTCTTTATAAAGAATTATTTTGATTTTTTTTTCACTTCAAAGTTCTCAAATCATTAAAGAACTGAGTTCCTCATCATCAAATCCTTTTTGTTGAACTTGTCTTTGGTAGTACGAGGCAAGACCAGTATACTTAGAATCAACAGTTCTGGGAAAGAAAGGCACCAGGTGGAAAGGAGAATCTGGTGCTCCTTCAGTATGATGGGAGCATAAATTTCAAAGGACCAGAAGATACAATTAGAGCTTGAAGTATGAGAGAAAGCATTCAGGGGCCAGTATGTCATGATAACATGATTTTGGATGTCACCTGGACCTTCTCTGTCCCTTACAGCTTAAGATAAACGCATTCCTAACTTTTTCACAACATAAAATAATTAAAAGTCCTTTCTAATTTCCTCAAATTTATTCCTCATAGTTCGTCCAGTCTCTTGCTCTGAGTTTGCTAACTTCTTGATTCTTTATTCTTTCATGGGCCCATTTCTACTGAAAAAATCTACTGGAGCCAAACATGCCATGGTTTATATAATACTAAAGGCATGAGTGTGTCCTATGAAGAGAATGTAATGCCCATCGCACAATATTCTGTGCCAAACTGCTGACTCTTTTGTTCATACTCTGACCTCACTCCCCAGAAGCTTGTGTCTCCTGTGTGAACCCACCTACTTGAACTACCGGAACCCACCACCTCCTGGGAACTGATTGTAGTTTCCATAAGTTACCATCTCTAATCTCATTCTATTGGCTTCTTATAAGGTAAGTGGGGTAACCAGTTGTCCTGATTTGCAAGGGTCTTTCCTGATTTTAGTATTGAAAACCCTATGTCTTGCAGTAACTCTCAATCCCAGATAAACCAGGAGGGTTGATGGCCATACAGGTAAACCTCTACCACCAGCTAGTCCAATTAACATCTTCTAGGAATTCTAAAAAATTAAATTTTCTCCATCTCATTCCACAATGAGGTTTGGATACTTTCTGAAAACTATGAAAATTATTAAGAGATTTTTAAATACCTAAAACATATAACGATAGTTGTATTTTAGAAAGATCTCTACGATAAAAACCACAATGAGATACCACTTTACTAGGATGAATGGCCATAATTAAAAAGACAGTTAACAGCAAGTATTGGCGAGGATGTAGAGAAATTGAAATCCTATTCACAGCTGGTGGGAACATAAAATGGTGCACCTGCTGTAGAAAAACCGTCTGGTGGTTCCTCAGAAAGTTAAACATAGAGTACCCTATGATCCAGCAATCCCACTCTACCCGAAAGAATTGAAAACAGGTATTAAAACAAAAACTTTTACATGAACGTTCATAGCGGCAGTATTCACAATAGTCAAAAGGTGGAAACAACCCTACTGTTTGTTGATGGATGAATGCTTAAGACAAAATGTGGTATATCCACACAATGAAATATTATTCATCGATAAAAATAAATAAGCTATATTACAGTGTACTGACCCATGCTATAATGTAGGTGAATTTTGAACACATGTTAAGTGAAAAAAGCTAGTCATAAAGGTCTGTGTATTATCTGATTTCATTTATACAAAATATCCAACATATGCAAATCTGTAAAATATATTAGTGGTTGGTTAGGGCTGGGGGAGGTGGGACAATTTCTAGGATTGTGCTGATAAGAGGTACAATTTCTTTTTGGTGTAATGAAAATGCTCTAAAATCAATTGTGGTGATAGTTGCACAACTCTGCAAATCTATTTAAAGCCATTAAACTGTATACTTTAAACGGGTGAATTTTATGGTATGTGAATTATACCTCAATAAAGCTGTTAAAAGAAACAGAGATTTGATAATATGTGAAGACTGAACTTCATAGAGATAAGATTGGAGGCGGGAAACCCAATTAGAAGGCTTTAGCAAAACATCATAAAGATATGAATTATGGTAGTGGTTGAGCAGTGAGCATGGAGAGAAGAGAGCTAGTTTGAGAGCTATTGAGAAACTCTGTTTCACAGAGGTGCAGATTGGTTGGCATCTGAAGCTGGGGAGATGAAGGGGCTTTGTCAATTGGGCAGCTCATAATGCGTTTAACAATATAGGGCGATTCAGGAGGAAGAGGCTTAGAGTATGAAAATGCTAAGTTCAATCTGGACTGGTTAACTTGGAACACGGTTAATTCAGGAGCCTATGGCACATCCAAGTGACATACCAGTTCTGCCTTTGTTTATAGAAATCTAGAAAGGGGAAACATCCTAGGTTGGATAAATTTGGGACAGATAGTATTATTTAGAGCTACCCTGTCGAAGAAGGTAGCTGCTAGTTGCATGTGACCACTTAAATTTTAAAATTAGTTAAAATAAAATTTAAAATTTAGACAATTAGTTGCATTATCCACATTTCAAATCCTAAATAGGTATGAGTAGCTAGTGGCTATTATATTGCACAGCACAGATATTCTTTTATTGTAGAAGTTTCTTTGGATTTTATCTACTGAATGATCAAAATGGATTTTACCTACCGAAAAGAGAATAGAACAGAGAATTAAAAATCCTTGGGAATTCCAACCTCTAGAGGTGAGCAGAGCAAGAGAAAGCCTGAAGTGAGAGAAACCAAGAGTTTCAGAAATCAAGGGAGGAAAAAATTTCAAAGGATAGTCAGGGAACAAAAATGCCACAGATACAAGTAAGACAATAATTGACAAGCACCCACTGAATTTATTAACAGGAAGATCATCTGAGGTCTTGGAAAGAAAGACTGGAATGATGGAGCCAGACTCCAGATCGTAGTGGTTTCAAAAGTGGAGAGTTAAAAACTAGAGCTGGTGAGTATAGACAATCTTTTAAAAATATATAAATGGATGTGAGAGTAACATTGTGACTGACACATACTACATAATACATGGTTGAATCTTAAGAGCCCCTGACAAGGTGCCTCCTGAATTTTAACGTTTCATGTGGACCTAGAAATCTTGTTGGATACAATGCGAGACCCTCATCTGTTAACCTTTGTTAATCTTTGTTAACATCAGGACTGCCACAAGTAGCCTTGCAAAATGTTCATGTGTGGGCCTGGTTAACTGGAAGCTCTTCCCCCCCCTTTTTTTTTGTAATGATTAAATGAAAAGAATTAAGCTGATTTTTGACAAAATAAAAAGGTGTACTTTACAGCAGTAGAAGATGAAAAGTTAGTTTTTCTTATATTTTAGTGTTTTTATTTCATATTACAAAAGAAATATATTCTTTTGCAAAGAAATTTAGAAAACTCATATAAGCATAAAAGAAGAAATTAAAATTATCCATGATATCAATTTGTGGGTTTTAGCTCCAGAAAAAGAAACCCTAATTTAAACAACACAAACCATTATTTCCTGACATAATAGGAAGTCCAGGGGAGAGTGGGTTGCAGGGCTGGTTTATTTAGTGGTTCATTGATGTCATTAAAAAATCTGGATTCTTTTCCTTCTCTGATCAGCCATCTTCTGTGCAGTTTTATCATCAGTCTTGTGGCAAGATGGTGGCAATAGTAGCTCAAGGTGTCACTGTCACATGCAGACATAATTATGTTGAGAGAAAGAGACTTTTTCATCTCTTTTAAAAGTGAAAAAATTTATTGTAAAAGCTTCTTATTGAACTCCTCCTCAAATCTTGTTAACCAGAGCTGGGTGACAAGCCCACTTCTTACCCAGTGCTTACTCAGGGCATAGACTCCTTTCTGAACCTTTGAAGCTGTGGGGGTTGTCATTTGCCCCTGAGACCCATAAATAATAAATGGACTTGGGAGACATTTAAACAAAAGAAGAAAGTTATTCTAAAGAAAAACAGGGGAACTACATATTGGGGAGATAATCAACAGCATTCATAGTTAACAATCTGTAGGTTTAACCTTTGTTAATATTTTGTTAAATATCATTTCTGTGTGTGTGTGTGTGTGTGTGTGTGTATGTGTGAGTGATAATATTGTTTATTCTGTCATAACATGTTTTTCCCCCTTAACAGTACATCATGAATATCCTTCTATGCATAAAGGATTTTCTATAGTATCATTTTATTAATTTTTTTTTATGATATAGCATAATTTGTTTGCCAAAAAAGAATTAAGAATAAATATTTCCAAGTCTGATGTGGAAGTTTTCATTTCAGTATGCTATATGCTAACATGGTACTTCAAACCTAAGGTCTTGCTTTGTTTGAAGGTAAGTAATAAATGAGGAAGGAACCTTGTATTCATATTTATTTTAATAAATAATGTTTAATTAAAATGTGACTATCTCTTAGCTTCCTAACAAAAATTCCTAGAGTAATATTCATCACACATCAATTAGTCCTTGATATGTGAATTACTGGAGTTCTATTTAATAATATGGTAAATATAACAATAAAATATTAGTCATTTCTCATGGGCTTGGACCCTCATAAAAATCTCTGAGACTAGGGGCTACTTATTTTGCATTTCTTATGGGACTGTCACTATGGCTGTTAGCATTTTATTTGCAAGACAAAGTATCTCATCTTTCTTAATAAGAGTTCACTTTTTCGAGAAATTAATTCTTTCATGTGAACTACCTAAAAAACAGTGAGGAAAGTGTGCTTTCACAGGTAAAATGAAATTACTAGTGAAGCATGATTATTCAAACTAAATGTGTATTTCCTTCTATTTTTAGAATATTTTAGGGAAAAAATAATATTAGAGCCCCAATTTTGCTGAAATAACTGCCCCAATTCTCAACTTGATGAATTTGCAAAGATATCACTGAGAAGATACAAGGTCAAACTTGTTCTTTACATTCTAAGTTATGATAAATTTATACTGTTTTCTCTAAGACTTATATTTGGCGAGATTTCCCATTTCCTGAAAGTCTTGCCAACTAGTTACTTCTCTTGATCTTGGCAGGTGAGGATAGCAACATATACCTCCCCTGCTGGTCCTTTATTTGAGCTAAGTTTCCTACCTTCAGGCTAATTCATATGCAGAATTTCACTGCTAGTTGACCTTGTTGCCTATTGATTATCTGGCCAACACTTGATTTTCAGAAACCGAAAAGTCAGAACTGCTTCTTTTATATTTTATCCATTCATGTTTGGCTAGCACTTCCAGTTCAGGAAGAACAAGGCATATTTTGTACTATAGAGATAGAAAGGACCAACCACCAAAACTTTTAATTATCATCTCTGGTCTATAGGATAAAAAACACCAGAAGAAATAGCAATGCAGTCAGCATTACTAAATTTCAGTGATTATAACTTTTAAAGCTCACCAGAAAAAAAATTTTATGCAAATTTACCTCTCTCTCTTCTTTATTTCCCTTCTCCAGCAAAAACATTGTAAATTGTTAAAAGTCTTCTGGTTACTTGTCATATTTGGCACTAGTTTAATTGGTTTTGGCAAGTGTATTTTAGTGACTCATAAGAGAATACTTTTAGTCTTTTTACTAACAGATGCCTGTGCTGAAAGCAATGACAACAATGTCACATGGCTATAAAATTGCAAGGAATTTGCTGCTGGTGGTCCAATAAAAACAAACTTGTATGAAAAGAGCGTCATGAGAAGATAAAAGATACACTGTTATAAATGTTTAGTCATAAAAGACCTTATCTATTGTCATTTATTTAAATGCCGTAAGTTGAAATTGGAAATCTGCATGAGACATCGTAAGACCCACTAAAATTTTGAATCCAGGATGTTTCTAATCATATTTCATTCGAACCACTGTTCTCATTTTTTATTCAGGGAAAGTGCCTCTAACATCACTAGAAAATTCAGTTGATATCCCACTCAGATTTTGCTTCTCTTAAACATTTCTTTTTGAAAACTAATGTGTCATATTTCCAGGTCCTTAAAATTATTATCATTTCCTCATGCATTCTGATTCAATGGCCTTTACAACTACATGAGTACTCTCCTTTGGAACATGACATATTTATGCTACTAATGGTTGAGTGCCTGTTCGTGCTATGAAGTCAGCTAAGAACTGGAGAAACAGCTCTGAACAAGTCCCTGGCCTCAAGGAACCTCCAGTCCAAAGGCAGAAGTGGCAAGAAAACACTTGAACTTTTGTGCCTATCGAGAGCTATTTTAGGAAAAGTCCTGTATGCCATGTCACAGAAACAAGGGTCATTGGGTAGGGAATTTAGGCTCCCTCTTATCTCAGACCCAAAGAGAATTTTGGTATTTGCCTGTTCTGCTTTAACTCCACCCCAGCATTCTAGGGAGATTCTGCCAGCCCTGATTATGGATTGTTATGCTTCAAAAGCAAGAGAATGGGTACAGAAAGGCTGAAAAGGTAATAGGGGACAATATTTTCCTAGATTAGTTCCTTGACTTCACCATTACAAAGAATTCTCATGGTGGGCAAAGCAGAAAAGACACTTAAAAAATAATTAAGAGGCTACATCATTGCACCTAAAATCAGATAAGCAGAGGCTAATTAACCTCCAATCGAAAGGCATGCCCATGACCAATTCCCCCCAACCTGGTCTGAGCCCAGGCCTCAAATTCCAGAAGAGGGTCTTTTTCTCTCCATCTAAGCTCTTGCTTAGTCCATGGCCCAGATGGTCAGTCACAGTAAACAATAATACATTTCCCAGAGTTTGGAACATGCAGTTTGATCGAACACCATATGTAGGCAACAACATAATGTCAATAAACTCTCCAAACTGATGTACGGATTCAACACAGTCTCTATTAGAGTCACAGCTGGCTTCTTTGTAGAAATTGACAAGTTGGTCTTAAAATTCATATAAAAATAAACTCTATTTATATGAAATATCCAGAATAAAAAATCTATAGAGACAAAAGTAGATTAGTGGGGCTGAGAAAAATGGGAGCATTGGCAGATTATAACTAAACGTTAAGGGGTTTCTTTCTGAGATAAGGAAAATGTTTTAAAATCAATTGTGGTGATGGGTGTGCAACCTTGGAAATATACTAAAATCCATTGAATTTTACACTTTAAATTATTGAATTTATGGTATGTGAATTATATTTCAATAAAGACTTTAAAAATTATGCCTTTTTATTTTTTACTTAGATGAACATACAATTAAAATCAGTAACCATTTTTAATGGCTTTATAAAAAAAGATAATGACTAATGTCCTCTAGAAAGGTTGCATCCAACTTATTCAACTTCCCCACCAATAATATATGAAGACACCTGTTCCCTATTTAGTGGGCAGGCACTAGGATGGACATTTGGAGTTTTATGGCTGGCAGCAGTTCTGAGTGGTTGGAGTTTGTGCTATATCGGTTATTAAAAATATTTTGGAGGGAAAAAATGGCGTAGATGATAGAGGCTCTATTTATACCTCTGGCGACCAAATCAAAGTTGTGACAGAAACAAGGAGCAGCAGCAAAGAAAAATCTCCTGAAAGCTAGATCAACAAGCCATACATCAGAGAGAAATCAAGAAATCACCCTGCAATGGCAGAAGGTAGGATGGGGCAAGGATACAGGGCTGCCCAGTCTTCAGCAGCTGAGTGAGACAGAGGCAGCAGCAGATATCTCTTAAAGGGGCCATGTCTGCGAGCAGATTTTCGCGGTGATGGACCTGCCCTCTCTGAGCACCAGTGCCAATTTGGCTATGCACAGGGGACACCAGGGACTTACAGGGAGACATTGTCAGAGAGAGGGCCAAGGTGAGACTCGTTCTGTACAGAAGTGCCCACGGTATCCATTGTTCCTCTGTTGAGCTCTCCCCACTCCTAGTGCATGGACACAGTGCCGCCATAGCCGTGACCTCCTCAAACTGAATAACAGGTGTTGCTCTGCTCAGAGAGATTCCCTCAAACCCCACCAACTCGCAGCCCCACCAAGCCACATCCAGGTATATTCTTAGCGAGTCAGGTGCTCCATTCTGAGCAACACCTAGACTCACTCTAGAGGCAGCTGGCCTTGGTTTCTGGTGTGACCTTTTGAGGCAACTATAAGCACAGCATCCGGTGAATGCTTGCTGAATCTTAACAGTGGCCCTGGAGGGGTAGAGGCTTAGGCTAAATTTGGCCTGCAGCTGAACCATGATCGGGACTGTGCCACTGAACAAATCCATACTAATAAGACGGGCAGCTGATTTCTCAAAAGAAACTATGCAGGACAGAAGGACTTGGCACAAAATATTCGAGGTGATGAAGACCCAGGATCTACAACCAAGAATACTTTATCCAGCAAAGCTATCATTTAGAGTTGAAGGACAGATAAAGAGTGTCTCAGACAAAAATAAGCTAAAGGAATTTATCACCACCAAGCCAGTATTACAGGAAATGTTGGAGGGACTTCTTTGAGAAGAAAAAATATATATGAAAACAGGAATAAAGAATAGTAACAACTACATTCCTATCAATAAGTACCTCAAATGGGAAAGAATTAAGTGCTCCAACCAAAAGATAGAGTGGCTGACTGGATAATAAAATAAGACCTCTACATATGCTGACTACAAGAGACATACTTCAGATTAAAAGACACACACAGGGGATGGAAAACGATATTGCTTTGATGGACCTCGAAGGTATTTCAGTCAGACAGAGAAAGATAAACCATATATGATTTTACTTATATGCGGAATCTAAGGAATAAAAAGAACAAACTAATTAAAAACAGATTCACAAATATAGTGGACAATTTGGTGATGGACAGAGGGAAGGGGTATTTGGGGGGCTGGGAGAACAGGGTGAAGGGTTAAAGAGGTACAGATTAGTAGCTGATGGATTGTCATGGGGATGGGGAGCATGGCAGAGGGAATACAGTCAGCATTAATACGTTGGCTGGGTAGAAGCTCAGGAGAGGGAGGGAGCAATTGGGGGGAAACGTCTTATGAACTATATAGATGTACATATACTTGAAACTAATTAAAATAAATAAGTTAAAACATTTTGAGTATCCCTCCTACCTATTTCCCACATCCTGGCCCTCCTTGGGAATCATCAAATTTTCCATATTTTTATTAAATTGATAAATTGAATGTAATTTGGTAAAATTTTTAAATTATAAGTGGGGTTGAGTATGATTTCTTTTTGAAGCATTGACTTATTTTTTTGATCAAAGTAATTTACACATGGTTTAAATATTAAATTAGATTTTAAAAATTTAAAATGAAAAGCACTGGTCCCTAATCCCATCTCAGTCCTGTTCTCCAGAAGAACCATGTTACTCGTGTACCATTTTCTGATTTTAGTTCTTTGTGTGATTCTCAATTTCTTTAGATTTCCTTACTGTCTCTAAATAATATGCATAAACTTCTATTTCTTGATTTATTTCTTAAGAAGCTCTCTCGAGTTCTTTTCACTGTAAGGATTTAGCTCATCTCCTCTTATCTTCCATGTAGTCTTGTCACTATTTTTATCTTTATCAGTTGCTTTTGTAACTTTGAATAATATACTTACATCTCTCTCTCTCTCTCTCTCTCTCTCTCTCTCTCTCTCTCTCTCTCTCTTTGGTCAATTACAAAGATAAAGAATTTAGGCTCATAATTGATCCTCCTGTCATTTTCCCCTTTCCACTTCCCATGTTCTGTCATCTATATTTAACAATTTCCACATTGCCAAGGCTAATATTATTTATTATTTATATTTTGGTCTGAAATGATAAATGCATCTTGCCATGTCAATACGTTGAATCTAAAGCAGAAAATCAATAAAGTTTTTATGTTGCTATGACCACGTATATCCGTTTACTGCAGATTCAAATAATGTGCAATGTTTATATTTCCTTTTCTCGTTCTCCCTGAAACTTCTACTTGCTTATTTATTCTGACATTGTTGGCTTTATTACATCTTTAAATAGTATTCCAGAGCCCTATGAAATGGATAAAATCTCCTTTTCTAAGGTACCTCCTTCCTGGACACCTAGTCCTCTCATACTGCTTGTTTCCCTAGGTTTGCTGCACAGCCGTATCACGGAACCTCCCTTTGTCATTCTCCTGGGTTCAATTCACTGTGTCTCAGATCCTTGTATTGTTCACCTCTAAATATAACTGACTGAGAAAGGCTGTAAGAGAGCTGACTTGTTCTGAAGATATCTTTACTGCATCATTTAATTTATAATTAGATTGAGCATAAAATTTCCAGATGATAACATTAAAATACTTTTGTTATAACAGAAAGCTTGATTTTTAAAAAAGATTGGTAGGGGGTTCCCAGTAGAAATAACTATAAGTCCAAAGTTGAATTGTCTTCAGGTATGGTTTGATTCAGAGGTTCACAAGGTTGTATGAGCTTTAGCTCCTTTTTTTTTTTTTTTTTTTTTTTTTGTGATATCTGTACCCATCAACCCCAAAACTGTGATCAGGATATGATCTGTGTTTTTAAAAATATTGTTGACATTTATTAAGGTATATGTGTCTCATATATGGTTAATTTTATAAATGTTTCTTGGATTTTGAGGAAAACATATATTCTTTTATAATAATAAAAAAGTTATTTATTTTTTTCAGATTCTAGAAGTACTTGTATTTCACAAACTTGGCTTTCTTTCTTAGCATTTATCAGCTCTTTCTTTGCCCCTATACTTCCTCTATTTGCTTATCCCACTGTTGTACCCCAGTAGTTGTGATAAAAACCATTTTAAACCCAAAAAGTTACTTGAACTAATTATGGTATAAAACCTTTGTATACCTATATCTATGAGACTCTGGTGCGTAGGTGCTCAAAATTATTTGTTAAAAGGATTTAATGAATAAGATGGAACAGCACATCTAATCAAAGCAAATCAATTCTGTTCTGCTTCATAGGTATCTCCATCTCTTTCTGCAATTTTCCCATTTGTTTTATTTTTTTTTTATTATTCCTGTTCACTATTTAAGATAAATATCTAATTTCCAGTGGGAATTTCTCAGGAGCAGAAATATATTATTGACCATAGCTATTGCCTGCTTTTTTATCCACCAAATTTCAGACTATTCATTTATAAAAGTACAGAAAACCTGTGGAAGAATGTTTCCTATTCATGATTAAAGGAACTCATGAAGTATCAGTTTTCTCAAATTCCCAGAAATGTCCTAAAGATAATCACCGAGGGGAGCCCACTTGTGCTCACAAACAGGCTAGTATTGCTTCAGTGGGCACAGGGCCTCTTTCCTGGGTACAGAGAATGGGGACAAGGAGGGGTGACAAAGGTTCAGGGGCGGAAGGGGTCCACCCCTCTAGAAATATCACCAAAGGGCCTTGCATAAATTTGGCTTGACTTATGAAATAAATCTACCCTCACCCAGAAAAGTTTCTCTTTGCCCTAAAATGAAACTTCTATATTCAGACTTACATCGGCAATGTTGTTCTTGTTAAGGACACAGTCCCCTTCAACCTCTCCTGAACCCCAGCAACTTTGGCATAATTTGAATTTGTCATATGGCGCTGATATACAGAAAGGTTGACCTGGCTGCTAATATTGGCCAAAGGAGTAACGTTTTCTTAGCAGGATGAATATTTTGCATTTAATAAAAGCAAGATTCTAAAAATTGGCTTCTATGCTATAACATTTAATCTTCTAAGAGTATATATGGCTTGGGGATATCCAGGGGTGATATCCAGGGGTGAGTTATTTTATCCAGAGAAATCTCTTTTAGTGATTCCAGTTGAGATTCATGTCTAACAACTTCACAAGGCAGATGTTTCTTTCAGTTGGCTTTATGTGTTCAGTGTGGCAAAGCTTGACCATGGAACTTAATCACAAAGATTTGATCAGGTATCAATAATTATAAATGGTTATATTTCTTAATGAACTTTCTCCACACTCTGGTAAACTAGAGATGCTAGCTTAACAGCATTCTGTATAATTCTGGAGAGAGAAGAAGAATGTTATGGATCTCATTCTAAGTGTCTCTTCAAGATGAGCACCTCCACACTTGAATTTGAAATAAACCAAGGCAGCTGGGCCAGTACACTGGATGTCTCTATGCTTTCCAATTCTTTTCTTCCTAACCTAAGTAAAATCAGAAAGCTTTTCCCTTTCTAAATTGTAGGCTACCTAAAGTGTTACAAGAGTTTGAAAAATAAAACTTAGTTTTAGAAAAATTCCACTTTTAGGAATTTAATTGTTAAATATACTTTCTTTTTAAAACTAACCTATGAAAGAAACTTCAGTCGGCATTTAAAAAAAGAAACTGGAAACTGCTTAAATGCCAATTTTTAAAAAGCGACTGAAATACGCTGTAGAATATACTGATGTATATATAGCATCCAAATCTAATAGAATTGAATGCTATGCAGCTAGTAAAAGGACTGAGATTTGATCTATTTGTGTTAACATAGGAAGTTCTTCAAGACATCTTATTGTGTGAAAATAAGCCAGATGAAGTAATACAAGTATCGATAGTATGATCACCTCCATGAAAACATTTTAAAATAAGTGTGTGTGTCTGTGCAATGCAGAAATAACTATATAAACTATTAATAATGAAGGTGAAAATGACCAGGTGAGGAAGTATATTACATTTTATTCTACCACTTTCTGTACTAGGTGAATTTTTTATTACGTATATGAATTGATTTTAAAGATCATGTTATCAGAGGTTATCTCCATGGTAAGGTTTTAGAACATTAGTTTTATAGTTGTATACATTAAAGAAACACTAGCCAATGTTATTTTTCAAAGCCCCAATAATAGAAATATAGTCCTAACAATGACAAGTATGGTGGCTCAATTTCAAAGTTTGTTTCTATAAAAAAAAATTATAAATTATCAATTTAAGCTCCTCTTGTCTAATAGATATGACATTTGTGCAAGAAAACTTTTGAGCTGATATGTGAACTAGGCTCTGGAATCTAGTTGAGTCTGGGTAGGGAGGGTTGTTTCAAAGTGTAATAGACTAGAATTGGGCTTTTAAAAAGAATATTAGAGAAAAATTTTTGAAAAATATTAATGCATAATGATTTCACGAAAATACATAAAATGAATAAACTATAGACAAAATGCACTTTCCAGCATTTTTCATTGATTGTACACATGTGGTTCATAAACATTGTTAAGTTTAAAGATTTTTCTCAAAGATATCATTTGCCATATTTCTTAAGAAGAAATACCACCAAATGGGGACATTAAAACAAGTAATAGATGTTTTCCTTTCACGAAGTAGTTGTTTAAGTCATTCTGCATTTCCTTCCCTCTCTGGATAGTTTCAGTTCTGTGGTTAAAATTACTTGAATCCAGCCCTGAATATTTAATTAATACACAGTGAGTGACACTCTGTTCCCCCATAACCTCACATAACTCCAGAGAGAATGCAAAGCACTCATACTCCCCTTGGACTTGTTGATTAACTGATTGATTATAAAGTATGATGAAAGTTGATTCTGGTGTATATTACTTCCATAAAATTAATGACTGCCTCAAAAGTTGTTCCAGTCTACATTCAGCAGGACCTGCAAAGTGATTTTCACTCAGCTTGAGGTTTTTCTCTGATTAAAACTAGACTTTTCTGTTTTTCTTGAAGTTGAATTTCAAAGTCAAGTTTCTGTGATTGCTCAGTAAGCAAGAAGTGAATTAGATTTGTATTTGTGACTTAATGAAGAACCTTAGCGTCTGATGGTAAGAGAAAAAGAGGTAGTGGAATGTGTTTTGGATAGGACCACTGGGCTTCAGACGGATGCCACATCCCACCATATTTACTTAGACTGTTTAATGTGACTAGTCAAATTTAGGACAAAAATTCTTTGTTATTTCCGAGGAGAATATTTTAACAATTTGGGGAGGGCAGGAATTGACTTTTGTTACAAATGCATTTCAGTTAAAGGTACCCAAATATTTGCTGATGAAACACTTGTTTAGGTCATAGTTAAGAGTCTATGCACTGGTCCTCGAATCCAACTTGTCATATCACTGAATGCTCTTTCCATCACAGCAGAGTGGCTACTCATATTTTATGAATTTTCTGAAAATTTTTCCTCTCTCTGGATTCTTATGGATCCCCTTGTTACTGAATTTGGGTCCCTCTCCTCAATGCCAGTTCAATTTTAATTCTGGTAGTAGTAAAAGTTTAATATTGCTTCAGTTTGAACCAGCTTTTGCCCAAGTCTGTTTCCATCTGCCAAGAGTTGTTGTGAATCTATATCCAAAGTGGGAATTTGTTTGGCCCAATAGTGCTTCTTTAAAAGCCTTGAAAGTTGGTGTGTTTATTGTCTTTTGCTTTGAGGACTCCAGGCTTGCTTACCTCCCATGACCTTTTGTCCCTGTGTATCCTTGTATGTAAACAGTTTTGCAGCAGCAAAACTCCAACTTTCAATGGCCTTGGCTGCAGGGCTGTGAGTAATGGTTTTCAGTTTAGAGAAATCTCTTTCTGAATTCATTCTGCTCCGTGTCTCCTGACCCTAAAAGTGCTGTTGTTAGTAACAGTCAGATATGTCATTTCTCCTTCACATGATCTTATTTTTAGATGAGTATTTTCAAAAAGAGCGAAGTGAATAATTTGTATTCAACATTCATTCCTTGTTTTCACCAAGTTTCATTCCTTGTTTCTTACATCTTTGGAGATATGTCTCCATATTTAGTCTTCTTTTAGAAGAAAGCTATTTCTACTTTCTAGTCAACTGGCTTTTGATCTGGATGGATCTTTCTATTCTCCCAAATGCCAACATCCACATCCCAAATCCTTAGGGAAGGAGCACAAGCCAGTTTCTGCCTCCGAACAGCATCGTATGGAGAGAAAAGGTCCACTGATTTCAATCCTTTGCCCATCTTTTCTCAAACACCCACCCCATAACTGCCTGGCAGACCACATCTGAGCAGAGGCCTGACAGACTAGAAAAGGGAAGAGGGCTGGGCTTAGGATCAGGACGAGACCCAAGGACACTACTTCCCAGAGAAGAACAGTTCCTTCACAGTGGGATGCTGTTGCGCAATCTGAATGTGACTCCCTGGGGTGGTTCCTTTGCCCAGAAACAAACCTTGGGTTGAGGGGAGAAGTCCAGAATGGAGCAAATAATGCTTTTCTGCTGTTCCATTTATGAATTTATTTTTCCCAATTTGGGAGCCAGAAATTGCTTATTGTTAATGGAGAATACGTCTTTTTGGGATATTGATTATTTTAAGTGGTTATTTTTAAGAAAAAAAAAAATCTCAGAAAGAACATTTACCTCCCCTTTACCTGCCTAAAAGAATTCCAATAGAAAAACTTGCTTAAATAAAGGGAGCTTAGCATAATATGAACTAAGCGTGGCAGACAGGGAGGAGACTAGCAATCTGTCCATTGGGCTCCCCAATCTGTTCCTTCATTTCTGGGTGGCCCAGAAGGTCCAGCAAGAATTTGTTTACCACTATTTACTCCTTATCATCTACCTGTGGATTGCCTTCCTTCCCTTTGAAATCCGAACCACTACTCCCTGTTCTCCATAGCTTATGATGGCATAGAGGCTTCAACTGACGGATATGCCCTTGAATTCCATATTATTATGGAGCCTTAATATGTACATACTTAATCAATTTGGTTATTTTTGTATCTCAAGAAGAAAAAATATTTAATGCATAAGTGGAAAAATTAAGGGAGTTTGGACAGAGGGCTCAGTGTTGTCCAATGGAGCTTGAGGAGGCAGCTTTTTACCAGAAGAATGAACTGTTGAAGGGTGGTGAGGGTTTGTGAGCAATCAGAAGGGTAATTGAAGATTCATGAGCCAAGATGTAAATGTGCGGGCAAGCCCTTGAGGGTTGGAGGAAGACTGCCTTGCTAGAGTGAGGACTTTGTGTAAAAGAGTTGTGGGAAATCTCATTTAACTCCAAGAGTTGCAGATTCCTATCATGATGACATCGTTTTTTATCCTCTGTCTTCTTTTAATCCTCTTACGGACAATATTTAGATGGTGTGATTTGTCTAGCTGCATTGCCCAGGCTGCTTCTCCTCTAAACCACATTAACCAAAGTAAGACTTTGTATTTATTTTTCTGTTATGTTCTCCCGTTAGAATCTTCTTGATTTTTACACCTAGGAGTGAAAGCCAGGGGTCTTCTACAGCCATGCCACAGGTGCCACAGACTTCATTCTAGAACCTGAGCTATGTATTGAGCCTGCTCATGCCCACGTCCAGTAGCAGAGATCATGTAAGTGAAATGAATTATCTAGAATAATCAAGTTAAGTTTACTTTATCATTATCATATGCTATTCACTGAATTTCTATGGTAAAGTAGTTTACTTTTATGATTAATCATTGCAGTAAACCATTGTTAATAATCACATTTATTTAGGGTCATTATCTTTCAGGTTAATTATTGGAACAGTTAGCCATCAATAAGATGAGGCATCATTCACTTTTTGGCCTCTAAGCTAATTCGGTTATTGACAATTGTGAGATTCTTTTTAAAAAATATCGATAGCCTCCAGTAGTTAGAGGTCTGTATTCCCTCTCCCAAACAGCCTCATCACCACGACATATGTTTAAATGAAAGCGAGTTTCAGACCAGATTCTGCCACATACAACCAAACATGAATTGCCAGGTAAGCACAAAAATGGCCATTCAACTTCTTTCCCCCTTCTCTTATCTTTTTAGGCATGCTGACCAGCCCCTTGCAGGAAATAATCAGTTTGATATAGTCACAACAAGATTTCAGGTGACAGAGAGGATAGACACTGCCCTCCATTACTGGAGACCATAGGACAGAATTCTATCTCAAGGGCACTGTCAAGGGTGTGGTTCTAGGCAAAGATATGCTAAAAGCAAACTTCTGCTTCTGTAATCTGCTTGCTTGTTTGACGTGAACCAGGGTGTGGTTCTAAGTTTTGTAAATTGCCTCTTTTGGGAGCTCTGGGCTGATCTCCTCTAACCCTGTGTGGTAGAGAGTCAGTTGCCTCTAATAAAGGCTCATAATTCATCTCAGCTGGCTCCATGGGTCTTAGAATTGATCGCTCCACAACAGGCACCACAAGTGTTAGGCTTCTGGTTCTCCAGACCAAGGGAGGAGGTGCCAGTTGAAATCTTCTAAGCCAACTACATGCCTTAACACCACTCATTTCTCCAGTAAAATCTTACTTCTAACACATGTGATAACTAATAAACCCTCCTGGGCAAATGGAGACAGGATTATTTGAAACCTTTGCATTCCTCCCTTCTGGAGCTTAAATTCCTGATAAGTGTTCTTTATATGTTAACCCACACTATTTATTGACTGATCACCCTAAGGCACAGATGAAAGTAAAGTATAAACATAGTTATCATCTGGTTTGCCTAAATGTTAGGTCCTCCTCCCTTTAATTCCCAATAGCTATCCTAAAGCTGCTTCCAGTAAAAATATAGCCTAAGTCAAACTGCATGTTTGCTGTGTTCATGTAACTTCCATACAAACCCTCTAGCACCTTTTAATCCGTGTATCATCCTAACAAAATTGCTACCATTGAATTTCTAATGTAGAGAAATACAAGAGCCACCACTGCTGGAATCCAAATTCCGATGATTGATTTCACAGAGATCCAGATCAAACTACTTAGATCCATATATAGTAGATGCTGGGATGCAGTGCTCAGATACCAGTAGTGCTGCTTGGGAGTTCTGCTGGAAGTGAGCCTCACTTAACCCCCTCCGGAAATTGCCTAGGCTGAAGCCATCTACTTAATCCAAGATTACACCCGAAGGTAGCAAGTTCCTAGGGAAATTTGCATGTAAAGACAGAAATACTGGAATATAAAAGTCTGGCCCCATTGCCACAACACCTTCAAAGGTCCATCCCAGCTCCAGAACTCCTAACTTCTCTTCCTGTCCCATCCTGCTTCCTTCCCTTTGCTCACAGGTGTTGATCCTGGGAGCGCTTCCCAATAAACCATCCCCCACACTAATCTTATCTCAGAGTCTTCTTCTTTGGAATAATTTACTCTGAAATCACAAGTTTGCAAGGATGCCTGTGTAGCATACCCAGATGAGGAAAAGGAGTTGTAAGCATTCTGAAATAGAGGAACCTGAAGTATAGCACCAAACAGGCCTGGAACCTCTGGGCTCCACATCATCCTCACTAGCTATTCTGGAATGCCTGCATTCTGCTTCAGGACCTTTGTTTCTAAGTTTTGAGCACTTATTCAATTGTCCAAAAGATGATCTGTAAAGACTATGTCTTAAATTTAGTCTTTATTTGTATTGAAGTAACACATGCACCTAGTTGAAAGAATGAAATAATCTTACAGAGCTTATTTGACAAAGGCTGGTGGTTGAACACTGACATCAGTTCTCACCTTCTTGAACAATAGGATTTCTGAATTTTAGCTGAGCACATGGCCAACAGCTAATCACTGCATTTCCCAGCCTCTCTTGCAGCTTGATAAGGCCATGTGCCCACAATCTGACCAATGGACGTGTGTCATTTCTGGATCATGTTTCTGCCAAGGCATGCACATGTGCTCCCCGACCCATTCCACCTTCCCACTGGCTGGGATGACAAGAACCAGAATGTCTGCCTTGATCCCAGAGATAGAAGGCACATTTTCAGGCTCATAAAGCTGGCTTTCCAAATCAGATTGCTTCTCTCTGGACCATATTAAACTATATATATTAAAATACACACACACACACACACACACACACACACACTTAGTATTTTGGAGTCTTTTTGTTAAAGCAGCTTAATCTGTACATTCATCTATATAGCTTGTTTAAAAGAAAAAAAAATAATCCTATTCTCTTTTGTTTTTCCCAGAAGCAATCACCATATGTTAAAATAACATATGTTAAAACTGATTCTCTATTGAGTTTTCAATGTGGAAGATGAATATTCCACTCTCTCTTCTCTCTCACCCTCATCATGCCCCTGCATACCTACTACCAACTCCTCCCTCTCCAAAAATAGTTATGTTGTAATTTTAAATAGATAGATATTTAGCATTTATGTAATTATGGGAATGCAGATGGTATATAAAACTAACCTCTGCAGTGCACTGTAGATGCTTTTTCTTTCTTGAATAATATTTTGTTTTTCCCTGGAGATGATATTGAGATATTTATTTATTTTTTAAATTTTCTTAGCTTCACATTGACTTATCATTAATCCAATTGTATTCCTCAATTGCATTCTCTCCTCTCAATATGTTCAAACACGCTTCAGAAGCAATCAGTTTCATCTGTTTGCAGAAATATTCAAAGAGCTTTGTGACTGCCTCCATCTGGAGTGTTGTTCACTAAATTTGCTATGTGTGTTTGATTTGCCATCTTTAACTGGATATAAACCAGTTCTATAACTTTGGATTGCTATGCAAATCTTAATCCCTTCAATGGGCTGCAAGGGATGCTGTGGCTATGTGACATAACATGTTTCATTCAAAGGGTTCCATATGCGAGTGTTCTTGGTGGAAGCTTTCTCCTGAGAATATTAGCAGCCTTCTGCACAATGAAGAAATGTAGCATTTCCAAAGTGGATGAATATTTTCCTTCTTGGAATTCAGAAAGCTCTTCCTACATTAAGCAGAAAGATGAATGCCAAGTAGTAGCCTCTTCAAAAAACAAAACAAAACAAAACACTAACTCAAGGTATTATTGTTTAATTGTTTCCAATTCAATATTGTTCAGCTGTACTATTGCACATGGATACTGGCTAACCTTCAGTCTGGCAGAATCCCCAAATATTTTGTGTATGGTACTATAATGCACAATCCTTTGGTCTTTGTCCAAGTTCAGGGTTAGGTGTAACTTTAACGGAGAATACCTGGAATCTAAACAGCCAAGTTTAGAGCTTAAACAGAACCTTCTTCCTCAATATGTCTTTCTACTGCCAACATAGTGAGAGCTTCCCCTCCCTGATCGGCCAGGAATTCCGGGAAGACAACTTACCTTGGCACATTTTATTACAAGATTAAACTATGCAGGGAGGCTGGGAGAAAACATAAAGGGCAGAACCTGATCAACAATTGTCAGGGTCTCTTCAGTTATCTTAAATTCTGGTGTGATTTGGATGCCTGAACAACCAATGTGGTCTGATGAAAGATTATCAGCTGAGAATAACCAAGTAAAGGAGAGTGAAGATAACTATTTCCCATTTGGGACTGAAGTGAGAGTACTCAGCATAGCTCTCTAACACACACACACACACATGCACACTCACACACAGAGTAATACATAAATTTAATACTTGATCATTTTAATCTGGCTATTGATATTTCAAAAATTTGGGAAGGAAATTATCATGAGTTGATTTTCAGTTGTTTATGAAGGCATTTCTATGTGGAAATGTCTTTGAAATTTGTGCTTTTATGTTTGCAATCATCACCACACATTTATGAACATCTATAGAACCTGTGCCAAGTGCTGGCTGCCACATACACAAATGACTAGTGACAAAGCAAGATAAGATACATTAAATAACCAATAGGAAGGGAAGGGGAGGAAGTAGAGAGGTGGAGACTTTATTCGCACCACAAAGAGAAAGATTAGAATGTATACCAATGAAAAGGAGGAGGTAAGCCATCTGTGCAAGGGGGACAGTGTGTGAGTGGGGTGCAGAGGTAGAGATGGACCTGAAGTGTACCTGGCATGTTTAGAGAGCAACAGGATTCAGGTGTAGGAATAATAAAAGACCACTGTGAAGGGGTAAATTGATTCTAAATTGTGGCCAAGCTGAAATGCCAACTTAAGGGATTTGAACATCTTGAAGGCATTGGGAAACCGCGGAAGGTTTCCGTTTTGTTAGGGGTATGGGGTTGGTCTGGGAGGAGAGGAAATGTGATATATACAATCACTACTTTGGGATGACTCAGATCAGAATGGAGAGGGACTGTGGCAGACTCAGGGGGAAGAGGTGAGAGCCTGGCCTAAAGCTCCCAATTTTTAAGCACCTAGGCTGTAACCTATGTTCCAGGCTGTGTGAGCCTTACCATTCCACCCCTTATGTCAGGTAACTTTCACAACACCCAGTGGAGTTGCTATCTGGCTCCATCTTACAGATCAGAAAACTAACTGAGAGGTCCAAGGTCACATAATAGGCAAATGACACAGGTGGGATTTGAACTCTTTTTTTTCTGATATCCTATCTTTCTACTATGATACATCAGCCTCTTGTTTTTTTTAAATGGTTGGTCATGTTAGTAACGGAAGGCAAGAAAGGGAACTCTATTTAGGACTGGGTTATCCCTGCAACCTCACTGTCCTTATGTTGTATCGTGATTTCGTGAGTAACTCAATATCTTCTGATTTCCACCCGGAATTTGTGAGTAAAAACCAATTGGTGCTGCAAGAGTCTCCCTGAGAGCCAAGTCCTGTGATCACTGTGAGCTGGAAAGTGAGTAGCAAAACATGTTTCAGGTTTGTGGGAAATTGTGAAGGACAAGACAGAAATCATAAAGGCACAATTGAATTACGCTGTGTTGTGGCCCCTGGGATCACAGCTGTTTTCCAGGCCTACAATCATTCTCCTCAGGAAATTTAAAACGTGAAGCTCTGGGTCCACAGCCTTGCACTACTCTGGCCACGTGGTGACAGGAAGCCCTGTGTTTGTACAGGTGGAGGAGCGAGCAGCCTTGCAAAGTGGGTGGCTGGAAGCCCTTCCCAGAGCACAGGTGGGCTGTTGGAGGAGAAACAAATCCAGGAAGAGGCTCGTGTGTTCTGGTGCTATCAGCTCCCCACTCCAGAGGGAGGAGTGACCAGTAGGCCTCTCCACGTTGGTGGGTCATTTCAGGGCCAGAGTCAACTCAATGCTGCAGGCTCTCTCCACCCCACCTGTTGCAGAGGGATTTGGTCCTGGCACGAGATCAGTTCCCCTTTCTGAGCAGCCCCGAAAAATTACCTACAACACAATGCCTGTGTACACAGCTAAGAACAACCCAAACTAAATATGCTTTTTGAGAATACATATAGAAATGTCATAGATTTCAAAAAAAGTCTCTCTTTGGAAGAAAAGGGACTAAAGGAGACAAAACTCAGGATAGTGGTTACCCCAGGTTTGGGGTTGGGAGAGGCCAGGAAAGACAGGACCACCAAGATGACTGTGGTGTTATCAGTGTTCTAGATGCTGAGTTGGGTGTTAAGTTCAAGGGAGTTGATAAAATTATTAAAAAGAAACAAATCTACATATAAACCATAGACAGGAATGCATGGGCCAATGATGCGTATGTCAAGAACCTAAGATTATAATTAACCCATTTCTGTTTACCCGAAGTGCAAAAAGAATGAGAAAACAAAAGATGTGATACTACAGGACTCTGCCAAGGCGCCCCCATGCTGGGACCCCCTGGCTCCCCCATTACTTTGCTAGAGGTCTTAGTGTACAACTTGATGACCTGGCACCAGCTATATGCAGCCTTTTGGGCATTTGAGGCCACTAATACTCACATGCAGAGACAGCACAGTTCTTAACTACAAGACCATGAAATGAGCAATGGTTGAAAATTCATTTAAAATGAACATCGAGAATGGCAATAATACCAGATTATATTGGAAATTTAGGTGTCAAGGATCATTTTTTTAAATTAAAGACATTTAATGTCAAGTAGAAAGTCAGAAAATGTGAATTTTTGCATGTGGCCCACAACTAAACAGTGTCATAATCTCGAGAAACAAATTTTCTTCACAGGAACCAGAATAATTCAAGTATACCTCTTATGGTCTTTCACCCTACATTCCTCTCTCCATATGTAAAGCGAAACATCCTTTCCACCCTGAAAGAACACAAAGTGTTGTGAGTTTGGTCTAGCTGGTCTCAAAGGCACCTTCTGGCTCTGAGGTCCACGCTGCCGTGTGGGTTGTGTCAGGGCACTGAGGTCGCTAGTTATGACACAAGGCCCCTGCCATCTCCTCTGGCTAAGGAGGTCCATTTCAGCGGGATTATTCTGATACTTCCTGTCACTTGTTTCTCTTTTTGAAGTTATACAATTAATCCCAACTTTCCATACCTTGAATGTTTGAAAAACAGAATAGAGTCATTAAAACCAGTGAAAGAGA
This sequence comes from Eonycteris spelaea, assembly GCA_003508835.1. NCBI lineage: Eukaryota > Metazoa > Chordata > Mammalia > Chiroptera > Pteropodidae > Eonycteris > Eonycteris spelaea. The sequence continues at coordinate 1,328,047 of PUFA01000245.1, forward strand.
AAGGAGGAAGAGGAAAAAAGGCAGAGAGGTTAAAATGACGGTTCATGGCAGTCTGAGAAAAGCCAGGTGACCAAACAATGTATCTCCAAATGTGCCTCTGAATTTTTTCACAACCAAGTTCATAGAATTAAAATGGCTGCTGGTGAGATATGTGCCATTCATGGTATTACTGAGGAACAAGTAAACTCAACAAAAATGTACTGAGAAATTCCTATGAACCAGGAAGTGTGTTAGGCCCCAGGAACAAAGAAATAACCAATCCAGACATTGTTCCTGACCTGGAGGAATGTCTGTGAGGAAAACAATGAAAGAAATGATGGCATCTAAGTAAATATACAACATAATCCCGAGCAGAGACATGTGCTTTAAAGGAATGGTTCAACATATGGGGAGGGGGTGACATTGTGGACGTGGTGTCACAGAAGATTTCTCTGAGGGGGCCCAAGTAAAGGAAAGAAGCAGCCAAATGATGATCTCGCAAGTGAATTTTCTCAGGAGAGAGCAGCAGTGGGTGCCTAATACCTGAGGCAGCAGTGGCTGTGCACCTGGCCTGTTTAAAGACCAGAAGGGCTTGTGTGCCTGGAGTCAAAGCCTGCCACAAGATTTGCAGGGCCCAATGCAAGATGAAAATGAAATGAAAATGCAAGGCCCCTTGTTCAAACATCAACAAAATCTTCAAAATGGCAACAGCCTAGCATTGACCAAAGTATGGCCTTTCTAAACTCAGGGCTTGAGCAACCAGACAAGTGGCAGCTGGCTCAGCTAGATCTAAGGCAGGAAGTAACGTCTGAGAAATACTTAAAGCTGATTGTGAATGCCTTTGTAAGGTATTGAGGGACTTTAGAGTTTACTCCAAGTGCATTAGGAAGCCATCAATGAGTTCTGAGTAGGGAAATGGAGTGGCCTGACATGCTTTTAGAAGGATGTCTGGTGTGAAGATGAGCCTGGAGAGACCAGGAGTGACAGGAGGAAGGCCAGTGAGGTGGCTAAAGAATTGTAACAATGACAATAAATACAGGAATAACTCAGTATGGACCTCTTTTGTCACAACTGGATACTATATTGTCCTTACCACTACCCATATTTGGAATATTCTATATGTTCTTTTGATCTGGCAATGAATAAAACTACTTTGGCAGCTGTAGCAGATATGAGTAATGTGCTTAAAGACTCAAAAAACTTAGGCAGGAGGAGAAGCTAGGCTGAAAGTGCCCTTTACAGTCTCAGGATTCCCTTACCTCAATTGATTTGACATCAGGGGGACAGGATATAGAATAGAAACACATCAGTCTCCCCTGTGCGCCCCTGATCTGGAATTTCATTGACTTTTTTTAAAGGAAAGGGAAATTTCTGAGGGCCTCAAGAATGTCTGTCAACAGCTCCTGCAGGTGTCACAAGAGGGGAAATTTAGAATTCGAGTCAGGAGAGAGGGGTGGGCTTTAGGTAGAGTAGGTGCCTGCTGCAAGGTGCAGCTTCAGTGGGTGTTCCACTGTTTCCTTCCTCAGCCATTGAGGGGCATCCGGGAGAGTCTCACCTTCCAAACACTGGCTTTGAGAGTTCATGTTGAAATTAGGGGAGGGAGACTGGGGATGTTCCTGGCTGAGAAAGGAGGTGAAGGAGGTCAAGGATTCAAATTAGCTGACTGCTTATGGACACCCATGCTCTCTAACACAAACTTGTGCCTGACCACTATCTGTGTTTGCATAGTGAAGGAAGAGGTTAGATCACCACCTAAGGCCACCCATTTGGAAATAGAGAAATCAGGATTCAAAGCCTCACTCATTTTTTCCATCTTGCCAAAACATAATAGTGGTGGGTTTTTAAATGGTCATATATCCTTTGACCTTCCTCTCATTGACTCCTCCCTTTGAATCTCTATGGACTTATGAGTGCTTCATAAAATTCCAAGCCTAGGTCAGAAAAGGCCAGAGAGTTTCCATCTGGTTCTCCTGGAATCTTTGCTCTTGGAATACTCACTCTTGGAATGTTCTCTCTTGGAATCTATCAACCACATTGTGAGAAGCCCAAGCCGCATGGAGTAGCCACACATTTAGGCACTCTGGTCAGCAGTCCTAGTGAGCCTGGCGTTGAGTGGCCCAGCCCGGGAGCCAGCCATGTGAAGAAGTCATCTGGGAAGTGAATCCTCCAGCTCCAGCCGTTCCAGTCTTTCTGGCTGAAGCACAGAACAACTGGAGCCAAGATGAGACCATCTCTACTGTGTTCTTTCCAAATTCTCGACCCACAGAATCCATAAGCATAATCTAATGGCTGTTGTTTTTAACATTACGTTTGGGAGAATTGGTTATGCAGCAATAGATAATAAGACTAATAATTTTGCCTTGGACTGACTTGATGGTGTGAATGAATCTAAGATCACATGTCTAATAGGAATGAGCAATGTGTGCCATGGAAATATATTGACTATAGAAACAGCAAATTAATCCTTCATTTGATATCAACCCTGGACCAGTTTTCTAGAAATGTCCTGTATTTTTAAAATCCTTTCACTTAAATGACAAGTATCTGAAACAAGAGGTTCTAGGGCCAAATAATTAATGTATCTTTCTATATAAAGTTTTAAAAAGTCTATTTGGCTTATGTAAAATGATTGAAGTCTCCTTTTAACACCGTAATTCCATGCTCTATAGTCCGTAAAGTCATTTAGAATTACATGGCAAACGATATCTTTAAATCAATGGCTGGTGGAAGCAATTTTAAATCAAAATGCTAACCCCAAAATAAAAGGTCTTTCAAAGTGAGTGGCAACAACATTTATATGAGATCAATAGGAATAGATGTTTGGGACCCACTGATTCAGGCAGAAGCCCAAATAGTGTTCCAATTAGGAGACAAAGGCAATGGATATTTGTAAGAAAGGGAAGGGGAATAATTATAACAATACAGGGAAGGCATTTCTACTGGTGCAGATAACATAACATAGAGAGGTTAATTCTAAATAGTGTTTTTAATTTTCAGTCTGGTAATTGTCAGTTCAGTCTTCTCAGCTGAAGCCACAGATAACATGGAGCAGAGATGAGCCATCTGCTTTCTCGTTATCTCTGCAAACAGTTCTTTGGGGCATAATGTTGTTTTAGTACCAGTCCAAAGATTATTTTGCCCTGTTTTAACATTCCAAAGATTTGAGGCATAGACATTCAAGGCAGTTCCTTTGGGATAGCAGCAATGGCTCCATTTTAAAGTGGCTCTATTTTTGACAAAACCATTTTAATAACTTTCATTTTTTTCAGGAGTAATATGTTTTAAGCTATATTTTATAGCTTTGGTCAAATTTATATCAGATAACCAAACTATATCCAAATTACATTTGAACATTTTTTTGAGGGCTCTATGTACTTTTACTTGCTTTTGACAAGCATGATACCCTATAAACATTTCCTGTTTCTTTTTTTTAAAGAGATGTCTTTCCTTTGAAAACCCCCTTCACTAAAAATACATCATTCTAAAGATAAAGCAGTTGTATTATCTAAATTCAGTTTTCTGTAGCATTCTGTAAAATTTCATGACCACAGAGAATAAACCTCCTATATTTGATTTCAGTGTGTCTAAAATAAGACTTGAGTATGAAGACATGAGGGTGCTGCCTTTGTGCTGGGGAGCCGAGCAACACGTTCAGGTCATTCCTTCCAGGCTTTCAGCTCACCGGTGTATGACAGAATAGTGTGGAACTCCTGGGGGAAAATAATTCTTGAGGAACAGTTTTCAAAGGGGAAAATAAGGCATTTTGAAAAGAGCTCGGGAAAGTATCTGGGGCAGAATAGGAAGGAATGAGAATGTGTAATAGCTAAAAAGAGACATTTGGAAGGAGCTGAGAATGAGGACAGAAAAGGGGAAGAAGTGAGAGCAAAGGAGTCATGAAGTAACACCAAGAGCTCTGAACATTCATGTCACCAACATGACTATCGTCACAAACCCTAGTGGGTAAAACCTGCATGGTTCTCTTGGCAATCCTTTTGCCTCAAGGGACCTATTTACAGCACAAATCCATGTTCTTGTTGCTATGTCATACCCATGAACTCCAGATTCCTTTTGTGTGTGTGTGCAGTTAGAATTGTGGCAGAAACCCACATGAAAGACTTGGGTTACTGCAGTGATAAATCTCCTGGAAGATTAAGTGGCTCTGATGACTTCCATGCTGCCATCTGGACTGTGGTCATTTTAAAGGTTAACTCTTTATTGTTTTAACTGGTGTGGCTAGCATTGTTTATGTTGTTAGATTAAAAATAAAACAAGGGAAACCTACCTCACCACCACAAAGCTTATAGCCTTAATATGGCTGAAGGTCTGCTTGTGAGCTTGTCAGGAATTACTCAACAACTACTTGAAGCCAGAGGCTCCAGTAAATTTAAACATTCGATAATGCTTGTTTTTGTTTAATTTAGCGAAGCAAGTCCAAATCGTCAAACCTACTTCCATGCACAAAGCAGCAGCTTCTATAAAAACAGTTGTCCTCAAGATTCCAGGAACACCAATGTAATCGTGCTGTTTTTAAACCTATTGGAGATTTACTTTCCCATGAGAAACACACAAACAACTTCAAATCAAGTTCAACTTGGATGAAAAATGCTTTGAGAATTGTTACCACATTTTATACATGTTTTTCTATCCCCTACACAGTAAGTGCTCATGGGGTTCCCCAGAAACCACTCTCTGAGATGAGAGTTTGTGTGCAGGATTTAATAAGAAAGTACTCCCAGGAGACCAATTAGTAAGGGGAGGAGGCTAAACTAGGGCACTATCTCAGGCCTAATCCCGAGGCGGGAGCAGGGGTGTTAACCTGATCCTGCAGGGGACTCTGGAGTGTTTGTTGCATCTCAGAATTTGTCCCAACTGGCAGCAAAGGAGCTGGGCTTTCCTCTTCCTTAAGCATAGAGCCTCTGGAAAATAAGACTAATAAAAATTCTCTAGTGTGAAAATAATTTGGGTGAAACTTAAGATTTAGAGAAGGATTTGTGAGTTTATTTACTGCCAGATACCATATAGATGTTCAAATATGAGAAAGTGTGAGTAACCTTGTCAGTTCCTATTAGAAATCAATGGTTCCAAACGCCTAAGCCCTTCTCTATTGCTCCTCTCTCCTATCCCTGAAGTTTAGGAGTTCTCTAAAAGAGTAGATTGAGTTTAGACATGTCCTAATTATCCCAGAAAACGGTGCTCCTTATATTTTCAGTTATTGTTATTGTTTTCCACCATGGCAATCCTCCCTTCTATGGCACAAGGAAATGAGAAAGAGTAAGTGGAATCCCATCTACATTCTATGACAAGGTTTTCAGCTACCTTTTCAAAAAAAAAATATCTATTGTGTGCCTTCTATGGTCCAGGCATTCTGCTAAGTTTTGGCCATTTAAAGCAAAAAAAAAAAAAAAAAAAAAAAAAAAAAAAAAAAAGATATAGCCTATAGAAGAGTCAACATCCTTGGAACAAAGGCTGGGAAGGATGGAAGGAAACAGGAGACTGGAGAGGTAAGTAGGAGCCATTTAAGGGAGCTTTTTGGAAATTATGCTAAATACAATGAGCTTTCATCGGTCATATTTCCCGGGGCTCTGTGCTCTTAAAAATATTATCAGCTTCTTATTTCCCTTCACTCCATTCTAGGACAGTCCAAGACCACAAGATGCAAACATTCAGATACCTCCTCCTCCAGCTCCAAATCAAAATTTCCAAGTAAACCACCCCTAAAGGTCATGGATTTTTATAGAGTGTAAGTGATTATATTCTTTTAGGTCTATTGTCTGCTTGTCTTGGCCTTTTCCTGAATTATTTTAGTTCTTGGGCACATGACACTCACATAAAATAGTCAGCAAATTGTTAATTTTTTTTTTTAACTAGAAATATTTTAGAAATTTTTCCTCTCTTCTAATATTAGTTATCATAATGTAATCTTTTATTATCAGCATGGGCATTCTTAAACTTCTTATTTGGGGTTTAATATTTGATATGCAAAAGAAATATTTAACAATCCTTAAAAGGAGAGAGAAAAAGCTCTAAAAATGATGTTCCAAATCAGAGTCTGTACTTGGTTTCAGCATTGAAGAAACATAGGTTCTCTCAGGCTGCTAACCCTCTCTAGGATTCTACTTTCCTGATTAGTATAAATGTCAGTTCCTTTTTTTGATGACTTTAAATATTCCGGTTCAGACTAACACCCACCAGATTTCCTGGGGAGGTCTGAACTATGGGCAAAGCTGGTGGCAGAGCCTAGTCATATTTTCTCACCACTCTAGGCCCAGGATGTGCTCCCACTCTACTGTGGGTAACGCTGAAATGTGTGGTTCTCTAGCAAGACATAGGTGCGTTGTGATACTCAGGTGTGTTTGCAGTGAGTTTGCAGTTTGTCTTTTAAGGGTCCCCACACGGAGGAGTGGACTCTATTTCCCTGGATGGTGGTGATACAAGAGAACAATCACAAATAAGGCGTGCTAATGTAAGAATGACTAATAGTCCAAACTTCCCACACTCAGCCTTGAAGAGTAGCACTAGTTTGACACTCTAAGAGACATAATATGACTTAAAAACTCTCTATCTATAAATTATAATACTATAAAAAAATTCAAATGGAAATGTTTTATACCACCCTTTAAGAACATGTAACTTAAAATCAAAATACTCCTCCACAATTACCAATTGTATGATTCTGAGAAAGTCATTTAACTGTTATGTAAAGTGTAAACATAATATGCAAAATGGAAATAATAATAATAATATTATGAGTTGAATTGTGTCTCCTAAAAAGATATGTCGATGTCCTAATCCCTGATCCCTGTGAATGTGACCTATTTGGAAATAGGGTCTTTGCAGATGTAATCGAGTTAAGATGAGGTAATCAGGGTGGGCCCTAATTTAACATGACTGGTATTCTTACAGGAAGAGGGAAAGAGACATGGGGGCAGATACACAAGGAAACCACTAGGTGAAGACAGAGCAGAAAATAGAGTGGTGCATATACAAGACCACCAATGATTGCTGGTGACACCGAGCTAGGAGAAAGTCACGAACAGATTTACCCCTAGAGCCCTCAGAGCCCACACCTTGATTTCAGACATCTAGCTTTAAAAACTGTGAGAGAATAAATTTATATTATTTTAAGCCACCTTGTTTGTGGTACTTCATTATGGCAGCCTAGGAAATGAATAAAAATAATATCTATCCTGCCTTTTTCAAAGGAAATTGTGTATGGATGCCCTTTATAAGCTTTGTAAGTTATGAGGACATTTTATTTTGCAAGAAATCAGAAAACTCAATCTGAACTGACCAGTGAAAAAAGGAAATTTACTGACTCAAGAGGCAGATGAAACCAGGCAAATGATTCTATCTCTTAGTTCTGCTCTCAGACTATTTCGTCTTATTCTAAGGCTTTCTATGGAAGCTGCTTGCAGTTCCACTCACACAGCCTCCCAGGTTGAAATTCTGGTGAAAATTCCCTGTAGCCTCTAAAGAAGTTCTGGGTTGCACCAATTCAAGTCATGTGCCCATCTCTTAACCAATCACTGTGGCCATAGAATATGATGCTCCAATTAGCAAAGCTGGGTCACATGCTCCACCTCTGGAGTAGGGGTTTGAGCCTCTCTCCAACCACATGCACTCAGCTTGGGATATAAGATGTTCCTTGAAAAAGTTTGTGTCATAACTAGATATGTCACATCTTCCTCCAGCTTCTGTCCTATTTCTTTGCTCCTCTTCAGCAAAATATCTCAAAAGAATTCTCTATTGTCTTGACCTCTGGCTTTTATTCACAATGTGGGTCTCTTTTTCATCATTCTACAGACAGGCATCTCCAAGATCATCGATGACCTCCAATGACCTCTAGGAGGCAAAGCCAGGTCACATTGTTCTTCTTGTTCTTAGCTTCTTGGCAGGACTACCCCCTCCTCTCGATACACGGTACCTCACCCAATCTTCCAGTCAGGGTTCTCTCCCACCTCCCTTGCTGGCCCCTCTGTCTAGAAGACTCCTACATAGAAGGGGAGCGTCATCCTTTAGCTGCCTTCTTTCCCTCATTTTCAGTGGAAGGAGAACCATTTCCAGGGGCTGGGGCGAATAGTGGGAGCACAGAGAAAATGCAGCCTATGCAGAGAGGAAGAAGGAGTAACATCTGGCTTCTCCCTGCTTACTGATTTCCCATCTCTAACTGGTGTCTCTCGTTGACCAAACTCACAGGAAACTATTTGATAAGGGAGCTTTCGGGAAGTGAAGCTTATGGGAATTAGCCTTCAGTGAAATGGTATAAAGGAGGGAAAGAGTGGGGAATAAAACTGAAAACAATTGGGCAGATGAATAAGATCCGTAGTTCTATAAAGGAGAGCATCTTTCCAGTAACCAGAACCCTCATATGTTACATTAATCTAAAGTACCTTGTTCTTCATGAGGTTTCAGGGAGTATTGCCTAATATTATAAATGCTTAAGGATTTTTTAAACTGGGGAGTAGGGCATCCATGTTTTCCCAGATTATGTATACTCATCTGTGTGTACCTTTATACACGTGGTATGTAATGTAGAAGGTGGAAAGAATATGTTGACAAGAATATTATACTGAAAAAGTAGTAATTTTTTTTGCCAGTAGCATTTTTTAAAATCGTTTTCAATTATAGTTGTCATACAATATTATATTAGTTTCAGGTGTACAACAGAGCGATTAGACATTTATATCATTTAGGAAGTGATCACCTAAATAAATCTAGCACCCATCTGACACCATAGTTATTACAATATTATTGACTATATTTCCCATTCTATACTATACATCCCTATGACTATTTCTTAACTACCTCTTAATTCCTCCCCACTTTACCCATTTCCCCACCTCCAGTCCAACAATCATCAAAATGCTCTGTGTTATCTATGAGCTTGTTTCTGTTTTGTTTGTTTGTTTATCCTGTTCTCTATATTCCACATGTAAGTGAAATCATATTACATTTGTCTTTCTCTGTCTGGCTTGCTCCACTCAGCACACTATCCTTTAGGTCCATCCATGTTGTTGCAGATGGAAAGATTTCATTCTTTTTTTGGCTGAGTAATATTCCATTGTATATTCCATTGTATATATGTACCACCTCTTTATCCATTCACCACTGATGGACACCTGGGTGGCCTCCATATCTTGACTGTTATAAATAATGCTGCAATGAACATATGAATTCGCATGTCCCTTTGAAGTAGTGTTTTGGATTTCTTTGGATAAATACCCCAAAGTGGGATTACTGGGCCTTTCTTTGCCTCTTATTATAGCCTTTGTTTTAAAGTCTGTTTTGTCTGGTATAAGTATTGCTACACCAGCTTTTTGTTTGTTGGTTTATTTCTATTTTCATAAAATATATTTTTCCATCTCTTTACTTTCAGTCTCTGTGTGTCTTTTGATCTGAAGTGAGTCTCTTGTAGGCAACATATGTTTTGTTTTCTTGTCCATTCAGCCACCCATATCTTTGGACTGGGGCATTTAATACATTTACATTTAAACTAATTGTTGCTAGATATGTATTCACATTTTCAATTTTTTCTTCTTAAAGACATCTCTTTAACATTTCTTGTAATACTGGTTTGGTGGTGATAAAGTTCTTTAGCTTATTTATTTATTTATTTATTTATTTATTTATTTATTTATTTATTTATTTTTGGTCTGGGGAGCTCTTTTTCTGTCCTTTCATTCTAAATGATAGCTTTGCTGGGTAGAGTAATTTTGGTTGTAGTTCCTTGCTTTCATCACTTTGAATATTTCCTGCCAATGCCTTTTGGCCTGTAATGTTTCTGTTGAGAAATCAGCAGACAGTATTATGGGAGCTCTCTTGTAGGTAACTAATTACTTTTGTCTTGCTTCTTTTAAGAACCTCTTTGTCTTTAAGGTTGGCATTTTAATTATGATGTCTCTTAGTGTAAGCCTGTTTGAGTACGTCTTGTTTGGGACTCTACGTACTTCCTGGGCTTGTACGTCTATTCCCTCATCAGATTAGAGAAGATTTTTTGTCATCTCTTGAAATAGGTTTTCAATTCCTTGCTCTGTCTCTTCTTTTTCTGGTACCCCTATGATATGAATGTTGTTATACTTGATCATTGTCCTAGAGGCCCCTTAAACTATCATTTTTTTAAATTCTTTTTTCTTGCTGCTGTTCTGATTGGGTGTTTTTTGTTACCTGATCTTCTAAATCACTGATTTGATCCTCTACTTCATCTAATCTGCTCTTAATTCCTCCTAAGGTATTCTTCATTTCAATTATTGTATTCTTCATTTCTGACTGATTCTTTTTTGTTTTCTTCTCCACTTTTATATTTTCTATCTCTTTGTTAAAATTCTCACTAAGATCACCTACCCTTCCCTGAAGTTCATCGAACATCCTTATAACAAGTGCTTTGAACTCTGCATCTGGTAGATCACTTGTCTCTATTTTGTTTAGTTCTTCTTTGTGGATCTTTGTTCTGTTCTCCCATTTGGGACATGTTTCTTTGTCTTCCCATTTTGGCTGCTTACTTATGTTTCTTTCCATGTATTAGGTAGGGCTGCTATGTCTACACACTTAACCACCTTGACTATTTTAACTAATTACAAGTTAAGACTTGCAATTTCAAATTGAATCTAGATTTTTAAGTGGGTAGGTTTAATTAAATAATTGCTAAATTTTCAAACAACTCTGAGCTAGGTAGACACAAGAGACATATGCTTTATATACTTTTGTTGGTCTGTGCTTGTGCCTTGGCCAAAGCAGAGGTTGCTTTCTGGCAGCCAAAATAAAAAGGAAAACGCATGCTTTGCGATCCTCATGGTCTGCTAAGGCAAGAGCTCTAATTTATTGGAAAAGAAAAACTTTCCTGGAATAACATCTCAAAGGTAAATTTGTTACAAAGATACAGGTACAAAGGATATTTGAGCAACATCACAGATATCTGCAATAGCAATAAAAAAATTCAAAAATATATTTATCTGGGTTATTCTTATAAAGTATATAGTCTGCCATCCTGCTATGAGCAATCCCAAATAAGACCAAGGGAAAACACAGAACATTTCTATGAGATTACGTTGCCTCAAAATAGAAAATTTTAAGTTCTAATTTGGTATAGAGGGAAGGCTTTGAATACGTGGAAAAGTAAAAAGTTAGTATGTCTCATAGAACATGTTTCCACAAACAGAAATTGTCTTGGGCAGGTTTAGGCAGAGGCTACTGGGCTGCCAGTTCTTGTTCCCACTCAATGCCAAGTTGCCAGAGAGTGAGGAGTCTGTGTGGTTGACTGGATGGAAAGATTCCCATGACTTAGAATTGTATATATGAAATGTCAGGTTGTCACTTTGTTAGAAAATTTAAACAACTCAACTTACTTTTTTTTACCTCTTAGATGGAAGGCCATCCAGCTTCCTCATAGAAATGAGCTTACAAACTTTCTTTCACTCATTTCTTCACTCATTCAAGTAATTGATATTATTGACCAAAGATTATATGACAGACATTGAGAAAATAGTGAACTAGACCAAGTAAAGGGAAAACTGGTAGAAATGGAGGTCAAAGAGTTAGCCAGGGTCAGATCATGCTCAACCTTGTAGACCGCAGCAAGAATTTAATTTGGATTGTATTTCCTAAGAGTTGTGTGATATGATCTGACTTACACTTTACAAGAATCATTTTGGCTACTGTGGGGAAAATAGTTGGTCAAGGGCCACGAGCGAAAGCCAGTAGACCAATAGAAGTATTGCAAGAATCCAGGCAAGGGTTAGAGTGACGGAGGCAGTGTAGCAGGGTAGGATTCAGACCACACTGTGAAGTACATAGACAGGATTTGCAGTGGCATAGAATATGCAGTATGAAAGGAAGCCCAAAATCCAAAAGGATGCCCAAACTTTTGTACAGTTACTAGGTGAAAGTTCTAACAGTTGCTGAAATGGGGAGATGACAGGCAAAGAGTTCTATGACAAACATAGAAATGAGGCTTATCAATGGTGATGTCCAGTAAGCGGTAAGGAGCTGCCCCCCTTTCCTCCTAGAATGGCTTTGGATTTGTGTAGGTGCCTCAGAGTTCAGTCCTGCAAAACACAGAAGAGATAACTCTGTTTAGAATTAGCAGGACAAGTATTTCTCATTGCTTGTTCATGGGCTGAATTGTGTCCTCCTCCAAATTTGTAAGTTGAAGCTCTAACCCCCAGTACTTCATTATGTGACTGTATTTGGAGATATGGTTTTTAAAGAGCTAATTAAGTTAAAATGAAGTCATCAGAATGGGTCATAGTCCAATATGACTGGCATCCTTATAAGAAGAAGAGAAAAGAACACAGACACTTGCACAGAAGTAAGAGCAAGTGAGGACACGGGGGGAAGACAGCCATCTACAAGCCGAGGAGACAGGCCTCAGAACTGACCAATCTTGCTGACATCTTGATCTTGAACTTGCAGCCTCCAAAAGTATAAGAAGATACATTTTGTGTTTGTTTAAGCCACCCAGTCTGTGGTACTTTGTTATGGTTTCTCTAGCAAACTAACATACTCACCTGATCCATTAAAAAGATCTATATTTTTTATTATATGATACTTTTTATAGAAGAAAAAGTCTGTAGGAATTGAACTCTTGCCCCTCCCAAAATAAGCAAACAAATAAAATTGACCTAATCATTGAAATTACTTATATTTTCCATCTAAATGCTAAAGCCTCTATGCTAACAATAATTTCTGCTTATTATGTTGAACATTTTTCCCAATAACACTTGTCCAACAGATTCAATAGATTCTCATCATAACTACTGGATTATACAATTAAAAACCATGACATCAGCATATTGAATCAGCAAATAGATTTATGACTGATGGAGCTAGGACAATATCTTATTTTATACCACTTAAGATTGAAATCTGATTTCTATTATTCTGATCTACACACTTCTGCTAGTGGTATGACCACACAGGCTTTGACAGAATATTTGGATTCCGAAATCTTCTGAACTTTTATTGCTTAGCCTATGGCATAGATTAATAAATACTAAGAAATACTTCAGCTATCTTCTCAGTAAGAAAAAAAGTATGTAGAAAAGGTCTGTAGGAAACTCATTGTCACTAACAAAGACCCATTCAAGTCTCATACAAAATATTAGGTGGAGACACCTGTGTCATGGGGACATGGAAATAGTGATCATGTGTGATTGAGGGAAAGTGGAAAGTAGCTCTTCTTGAAGATATTATGGGCCACCTGTGACTGTCCATCTTGAAGGTATTAATACCTGCGTCTTTCTCATTATAGCAAAAGTTATTAAAATATCCAGATCCACGGCACAATTAAAACGACTCTGGAGGCATAAAGATCTTCATCCAGTGCCACCTTCCAAATTATTACTAATAACCATTTGTATTGTACTGAGGATGGGTGGAGGAGAGAGGTACCAGATTACAACTATAAAATACCGAATCTCAGACTGGATCCCTATCATGTGCCACTGTGTCCCCAAGTCTTCATTCGTTGGTGGCCTATGTGGCTGTCTCCTGTTAATATTTAATTTTCTTCTATTTTTTTAAAAAAAACAGTTTATTTTCAAAATTAAGTGGATTTGTGTTTGTTTTTGAGACTTTTAATTAAGATGCTGACCTTCTTATTTAGCCAGACTATTTCTGTTTCACCAGTATCTATTAAATCAAAGACAGGGTTTCCAGATGTGGGGTAGTCACAGCTTGTTTTAAACTGTTTATTAAAGTGAGCAGCAAAGAAGCTGCACTCACAAAACAGTCAAATTGAGGCTCATGAATTCTTTGCCCCACTGAAAAAGCTTTATGAACTTGATGCCACCCTCACTTTGTTCCATGTTCATTAACCTTGCCTTTATTCTACATATGTAATTAGGCTCAGGAATCTGAGCATTCAGAAAAAATTTTAAGTAGGAATTGATGATTTTCAGCTCAGTTTATTACCTAATTATTAATAATCCCCAAATCTGATCACTCAATGGGAAGACGCCAGTAAAAGTCTCCTTGCACTTCTCTGTCAAATAATGGTTTACTCTGTTGATTACACATGGATTTGGACAAGTGTTTCCTTCTTTGACTCCTCTTCTGACTCCTAACCTATTTTTCAATATATATAATTTTTTGCTAGAATATTAGCAGAAACATTGCCCAAGTTAAGAAGGTTTAAAGATTGTTGACCTAGAATGCCTCCAACCTGACATTTCAGTATATTTCTGCAGTTTTGGTGTCCAAGAAGTAACAGCAATGAAAAATAGTTGTTATTGAAAGATATATGTTACAGGCCACTTCACAAAAACCAGCTAGGTAACCAGCAATTGCTTCTCAGGAAGGAGGTAAGAATAAATGTATTCTTTGAAGTCTGTTATTTTAATTTTTAATCTTTTAGGTGTACTAGAGGAGCGAGGTAAGGAAAGTACATGTCTCCAGTGGTGATAAGAAAGAGTAAATATTTTTCTTTCTTGGAGAAGAGCCAACAGTTTTATTTTCTAAGAAATCTAAGCCCTGAGAAATCAGAATTGATAGGATGTGTTTAATAAAATAACAGAAAAATACTTGGGTAGGAAACTCCAGTCGGTAGGTTAGTTTTACTCAAAATTGGAAAGAATGTGGATTTTGTCTTTGATGTACCCTCACTCCCCTCCCCACTTCAAATGTGGACAATTAATGATGTACACAATTGACTACAAAATACTTGTGCAGAGCCAGGCACCATCAGTTGTTCTAACCAAGAATCCATAGTTTAAGATGGTGAACTTGCATTCTAGTAAGAAGGCCACACTCAGAGGCCATTCCTTAACTAACACTTGAGGTTTTTTAAAATTAGCATGGTGAATGTCAAAAATGGGATTTTATTGGTGAAAATAATGACCTGTTGACTGTCACGATAAATGCTATAAGTAAGCTCTAAATTGAATTTAAAGGTATTCAAGATACATGGATAGGCTAAAAAAAATTTGTTCTTTAAACTTTGCCCCTTGAATGTAAGGATGTAAGATTCAAATGAGTCTATAGCTGTGTCCTTTGCCATAGTACTCATACTTGATCCTTAACAGTTCTGTGTCCAGCCATTGGTTAAGAGTTCTGATGAGTAAACTAATAAGGTTAACAGAGTCCTGCATCTGGAATATTGTCATGTTTTTCTTATGTGAGCCTTTCATGCAATGTGGTGGTCAGAGGCTAAGAGGATAGAAACCTGGAACTATGGAAAAAGTGTGAAGAAGTGTTTGGGGCCTGGTGCCTGAGAATGTGTTCTTGATAAATATTTGTAAAGTAGTAGAATTTGATGACTTACTTTGATTATAACCCGATAGTGAGGTAAGTCACTAACCCTTAGCTACTGTTATCTTAGACCAAATGGAACCTGAGTGGTATATTGCCAAATTGGCTTAGGTCATTTTGGAACACATGCCCGCATCTGGTTCATGGTCTGTTTCTTCTTTTCCTAGTGGTCTTCCTTTTATCTTCTGTCTTGATCAACCTTAAACCAGACAGAATTCCAGGGATTCTGTGTCCTGTGTATCTCCTATTGCTTTCTCCCCTCACCCACACACAAACTGTTAACTTACTATAAAGTCTCGGTTGCTTACAATCTCCAGAGAATTTCTATTTAAAGCCCAAAATAACAACAGAATTTCAGGCATCAGAAAGAGAGTAAGGGTCACTTGCCACCCAACTACTTTAATATATTAAGGGCAGCCCCTGGCAGTGCTATGCAGTTAGTGGGAGGAGGAAGAGGAGACAGAGATAGCTCTGGCATATCTGGGAATGGAGTGCCATTTCTTTTCGGATTTCTCCATTCTATACTTGCTTATCCTCATCCCATAATCCAGCCTCTAAACTTTTCACAACCTTCTTCTACTGTAAAAATTCCTTCTACTGTCCATTTCTTTAGCATTCAATATTCTGACAAATCATTATTACAAGGATGTAATGAAGCTTGTGGGTTCATAATTTTAAAATGACCTATTTAATTATCACCAGGCCTTTCATGCTCCCAACCCTGTAAGGGAACCAATAAGAGAAATGTTAGAGATCAGAATAGTCCATAGAGAAGGTAATTTTAAGCAGAGGTCTTTGCCTATGTCCCAAATTGTGTACTATGTGCCTATCAACTTCAGCTTTACAGATTGTTGGTTGCCAGCAGTGACATTTTATTTATGAAAAGATGAACAGGTTTTCTGTTTATTGTTTTTTCTTTTATTTCTCCTGGTTTCTAGAGTGCTGCATTATTTTTATCATTTTTATGATGATAATATATAATGAATGGACATCTTGCCTTTCTCTTAGGAATATCAAGTACTTTCTATAAAAGAATATAAATATATGTACATTTTATTAGAATATTTCCATTAAGTCAATGTAAGATGAGCTGGTAGATGTTTTTATTTTTATTTTATAGGCAAAAATATTGTAGCAGATGTTGTTGGTATCCCACTGGATCCTTATCACTTCAATGCTGGCCTGCCACTTTCCAGCTGCCAGGAGCTGCATCCCTTTGCTGACAATAGGCAAGATCACTCTTTCCCATTCATTGGAGGCAGAAATGCACAGGGGAATCAGCCATCCCTGACCTCACAGCCTTTGCAATGACTGATTCCAGTCAGTGTATAAATACCCCAGCTTCCCCTACCCTAGTGGTTTTACACCTTCATACTCTGTTAAACCTTTATCTTGTATTATTTCCCACAGTTTCTCCAGCTTAATTAAACTCCAGCTTAATTAAACTCCAGCTTAATTCCATGGGCAGCAGGTGTAACGATATGACCTTAACTGGATGCCACTCTTTTTTATGTTGTGCTAGTAAACTGGTACTCAAAACACAAAGAAAACAAACAAACAACAACAAAACAAAATCAGCCCTAATTAGCAAATTAACATTTGCTAATTTCCGCGGTGTAAATACTCCCACCATGGCCTATTTCAAGCTCTCAGTGTGACGTCACTGAACATGGAACGGAGGAGAGATAGGCATAGTCAGCTCTCCTCAGCAAGTACCTGCCAATTCCAGCACACCACTTCCTGTACCTCTTAAGTAAACTGCACTCAAATCTCTGTTTCTGGGTCTGCTTCTGGGGCACACAAAGTGAGATAGAAAATAAAATTTAGAGAAACTAGGTAATATCCTTAGGCGTGGACACTTGGCAGGTAGCTGAAGGAATGCCTTATCATTACCTAACAAATTGTATGGTAAGATGTGATATTATTATGTTAGTTACTTAGGCTTTCATTTATTTGTCAAGTAGTAGTGTGTTAAATACAGACGCTTTATGTAGAAAAGGGAGATTATTATTTGATTATTATAAAAACTAAATCAAATAATAAAATTCTGTATTGCAATGTTCCATCATAATATTCTGCCAAAAGATTTGGTTTCTCTCCATTTATTATTCTTTGCTGCATCAGTTTCACTAGCCCTGGACTATCGTTTGCTTATATATTTAGTGAGGTTAATTTTACATAGGAAGATTAAGAACTGTAACATATTTATTGTATTCTTCGGGAGAACAGAAATAAATTAATCAGTTTTGGGCTTTTTCCTTAAAAAAAAAAAAGGTGGCTAAAACACATTTAGAATCTCATAACTTTTGAGAACACTGCTTTAAAATCACTTCTTAAAAATATTTTATTTTCTACTGCCAAGAAATTCCAAGCAGCTCAACTCCTTTTCCTTTTCCTTTTTAACATGGGCTCCACATTGCCAAGCACACGAAGCCTAATCTTCAGGAATTACCCTCCAGTGTGCAAAATGCAAGGATTTCAACCATCAGAACATTCCATCTTGGATCCTGCAAAAATGGGTCAGTGTGCCAAATATGATATGTGATATGAATTAGATGCTAAGAAACTTGGATGACTGATTCATACACGGTTTTCAGTACTTCAAACAGTCTTAGGAATTGTTCTGTGCTCTTCTGGTAGAAACAAAGAGTTTCACAGATCAACAGTAAATAATCATTTCCTTCAACTAACCCTACATGTAGATTTTAACTTCTTTTAAACTATATTTCTACATATGGCTGTCTCAATATCCTCTTCTATATCAACCCTTTCTTTGAATTGTTTTTATTTAGCAGATTATACCAAAGTTGCTCATCTTCTACCAGAGGATTCCAGGACTATAAAGCATTTCACAATTATTAATGGAGTAATTTACATATAATTTTGTGGCATAGAAGTAGTTACTGGGTCTAATTATGCAAATTAAAAGTGGATAAATTGTAGATTAGGCCATTTTCAAATAGTTTAGGCATGGGAAGAGATATGGGCATTTAGTTCATTTCCCTCTCCCCCCCAAAAAAAAAATTTATCAAATGCTTGCTTTGTATTGAGAATTGGACTTGCTAAGAGTGTTCTAATGGAATACAGAGAGTTAACATCTTACTATTTTTTTTTTAATTTTTGGTCAATGTTTTGCTTGTATCTCCCTCATAACATCTCTAATACCATATCTTGCATTTTTTGATTTATGTATTTATCTTACTTCTTTCATTAGATTTTAAGCACTTGCATTTGTCTAACTGCCTCGTAGATACTTGAGAAAAATTGTTAACCTGAGCTGACCTGAGAGGTGAATGCCTTTTTTTTTTTTTAGGCCTGTGTTTGAGCTTGCAATAGAATTTAGGGCTCCTGACTTCAGATTTTCAGCTGTTTTGCCTTCTATTTATAACATGTAACATAATTAGTGCTGTGTCTAAAGAGTTTATTGTTAAGGGAATACTCTCCTGCTTAATATGGCAATATGTATAAATGTCTATTTGGATAGAATTTTTTAAAGTGTTAGATTTTATTCTGACTCAGCAGATTGATTCTTTCACTGGCTCCAACAAATGTGGCCCAAAGTTGTGGGTGGCAAAATGCAGCCTGTGGACCACATGTGTTCTCTAGGCTGTATTCAAAACACGGAGAGTTCTTGAATTCCAGATGTAACCCAGGCTTCTGGTACAACTTGCCTAAGAAAAGCCATGCCTAAGAGATTCTGAGCCAGTGATGAAGCTGGTCCCTGAAAAATGCATTGCCCTTGCCCACCCTACCCCCCTCAGAGTCTTTAGACTTCCCTTAGTTCTCAAGCTTTGGCCTGCTTTTAATTGAGTACTTAGGAATCCACAAGAAATCTTTGTACATACTTTTCTGTTTCCTACTCCTCTCCAACTTGATCTGTCAGCTTTTATCCTGTGCCTTCTTCTCTTTATTCCAATCCTTTCATCTCCTCCTCCATTCCCCCATCCGCCTCAACAAAAAGTAAAACCCAATACCCTGGCTGGGCCACAATGATTGAATTTTTCCCTAGCATTGCGTCAAAAAGATATAATTCTGTGATATGATTAAATTGGAGTGTATAAAATGGATGCCACAAGAAAAAGATGAAAACTAATCTACCTTGTGGATGATACATATGTGGCATTTGTGCTGTCGATTGCTCCTCCTGCACCTATGGTGTACATTCCTGCTCTGCCCTGGAATTTTAACCACTGAGCCTGGCCATGATTCAAGAATCCTTCTTAACATTGAGTTTCAGGTATCTACTGCCCTCAATCAGAGCTGGCCCACAATTTGGAATCATTTTTTTTTAAATCTTCTTTTGAATTCCTTCTCTTCTTGGGTGAGAAGAATTAGTTTTTTAAGGAGAGTTTTCTTCCAGTGTGATTTCTAGGCCAGCAGCATGAGCATCACGTGGGAACTTGTTAGAAATGTAAATTCTCTGGCTCCAACCCAGACCTATAGAGTCAGAAATTCTAATGATCAGGCCAAGAAATCTGTGTGTGTGTGGAGGGGAGGAGTTGCCTCTGATAAAATATACATAATATAAGTTTACCCTTTTAACCATTTGTATAATATACGATTCATTGGCGTTAAGTACATTGACGTTATGCAACCACTCCCACTACCCATTTCCAGAATATTTTTATTATCCCAAATAGAAATTCGGTACCCATTAAACAATAACTCCCCATATCCCCCATCCCACTTCCAAGTCCCTGGTAACCTCTATTCTGCTATCTCTATGAATTTGCCTGTTCTAGGTATATCATATAAATGAAACCATACAATATTTGTCTGTGTCTGGCTTCCCTCACTTAGCATGATGTTTTCAATACTTATCTATGTAGTAGCATCTATCTGAATTCCATTTTTTTTTACAGCTAAATAATATTCTATTGTATATACATTTCACATTTTGTTTGCCAATTGATCTGTTGATAACTATTTGGGTTGTTTCCACCTTTTACCTATGTGGACAACACTGCTACAATATACGTTTGAGTCTCTGCTTTCAATTCTTGTGAGTACATATTCACAAGCGGAATTGCTCGATCATACGGTAATTCTATGTTAATTCTCTGACGAACAACCATACTGTTTTCTACAGTGGCTACACCATTTTATATTCACACCAGCAATGCACAAGTGTCCCAATATCTCCATCTCCTTCCCAACACTGGTTATTTTCATTAAAAAAAATAATAGCCACTGTAATGGGTGTAAATTCATATTTCACTGTGGTTTTGATTAACATTTCCTTAATGATTAGTGATATTGAGCATCTTTTCATGTGTTTATTGACCATGTGTATATCTTCTTTGGAGAAATGTCTGTTCAGACCCTTTGTCTGTTTTTGAAATGGGTTGTTAATTTTTTGTTGTTGAATTTTAGTTCTCTATATATTCTGGATATTAATCCCTTATCAGATATGACTTGCAAATATTTTCTCCCATTTTGTGGGTTATCTTTTCACTCTCTTGATAGTGTTCTTGTGAATATATACAAGTTTTCACTCTCTTGATGTTTCTTGTGCCTTTTTTTTTTTTCCTTGTTTCCTCTGCTTTGGGTGTCATGTCCGAGAAATCAATGCCAAATCCAACGTTATAAAACTTTTTCCCTGTTTTTTTCTAAGAGTTTCATAACTTTAGTTCTTATGTTTAGGAGCTTGATCCATTTTGAGTTAATTTCTGTATATGGTGCAAGGTATGGGTGCAGATTCATTCTCTTGCATGTGGATATTCAGTTTTCCTAGCACCCTTTGTTGAAAAGACTGTCCTTTCCCTATTGAATGATCTTGGCTCCCTGTAGTGATCTGTGCCTTAACTAAACCTCTAGATGAATCTAATGCACAATCCAGTTTGAGAAACACTGTTGTAAGTGTATTTTATCCTTTATCTTACACTTAATCAACCTATGATTAGGATAGTTATAACCAAATGACCTTTGCAATGCATCAACTAGTCAATGCATGAACTATCACTAAAAGCATTTTATCTTAAAATTATAACCAGTATCACTACAATAATTTGATGGGAATCCTAGATAATAAGAGTGCTCATATCAAAAAGGAAAATGTTACAAATTAAATTTATTCTTTTTATAACCAGTAAATGATCAACTGAATTTCTTATTACCATTTTAAAACTAACCACAAAAAAAGACCCACGACATGTGGTTAATTGGGCTCTAGAAATCAAATTTTCTAATAGGTATTCTTAAAAAGGTTTATATATGCCCTTTGAAAAATTTTACCAAACTTGATCTTAAACTTGTTTATGGTAAGCGATGTTCATATCGAGTTTCGTGTGGTGAGCTAAGAAGACCAAAATTTTAAAAGTTCTACTGAATTTTGTATTAAAGTTTGATTTGAACCATGCTAAATTGGTACTTAACTTTCATGTATTAATGAAAAAAGAGTCCAACACCTAATAAATAGGTCTACTTGTATAGTTAAAAACCAGCTTGCATACAGCCAAACTAAGCCAGCTATATCTAAGTGTGGCAACAATATGTATGTCCAAGCTTGGTAACAATACCTAGAAATTTATTGTCAATGTAGGCCTGGAAGGAAAAGAGTTTCATCAAAGCTGCCAAACATTTCAATATTCAGTCATACAGGTTTATTTCTACGTATTATTTAGATATCCAGGTTTATTTAGCTGACAAATTAGACTTTAATTTTTAGTTAACTATATCTTTTAATGGTTGGTCACCATCCAATCTTGAAATAAATGTTAGTTTATTAAAGTAGTAAAGGTTAAAAAGTTTAAACCACATGCTGTAGATCTCAAAAATCAAGTCAATACGTGTAAAGAGAAGAATTATTGGAGAATTTAGGAAATCTGGCCCGAACAAATTAATTCATCAGTTTAGCCAAAGGTCTGTCAATGAATTCAAGAACCTTTTCAAAAAGGGAAACATCTGTTGCAATTTAAGTTTCTGTTTATAAGTGAATGTTGTAGATTCCTCTTTTTGGAAAAGAATACAAAATTTTACAGAAATGTATTTGAAAGTTAATTCAAAATTATTCTATGTCTTTGAGGTGGCAATCCCTAGGGGATTTGAACTATTACTGTACTCTCTACCTTTTCTTGGTGATGGAAAAGAATTTGAATCTCATTTGGATTGAAAGTTGTTACAATAAACCATGATGCCAACCATCTAGGAAGAGATCACTGTCCAGAAGAACATAATATGCAAGGCCTCTACTTACCTGAGTTGGATTTATAGAAATGATGGAGATTTAAAGGTACTCCCAAATATATACATATATATCCTATAAATACACATATACCATATACATACATTTCTGCTTTACATATTTATTTAGAACTTAATCTTTAAGTAAGAAGAAACTTCACTATATTTTGAGCTAGGTAAGATGGGTATTACACACATACAATAGTTAAAGAAAGCAAAGCTCAGAATCAGTGCATGAATTTGTTCAAGAATGCACAGCTAACAACTGGCAGGGCTTAAACTTGAACTGATGTCATTTGATACTGGGGCATTGTTCTTCCAGTTGCAACACATTACCTTCCTAGCCATTCCCAGCTGTGTTTTCATAAATAACTAGGGCTCATCAAGGGTCACCGACCCTTGCTACTCAAAGTGTGATCTGTGGACCAATAGTATTGGCATTTCTTGAGAGCTTGTTAAAAAATGCAGAATCTCAGGCCCCACCCAGACCTAATGAATTAGAATCTACATTTTAACAAGATCCCCAGGTGCATATTATTGTTTGAGAACCTGTTTTAAAACTCACTTTGGGAAACCAATGCCAGAATTTGCATGCTAAAAAAAGACCTGCTGAAACCCTTAAGATTTAATTCAACTTTCAAAACAATAATTTTTTATATTTCAAAGATGCATATGATTGATTTTTGTGGATTTTGTTCTAAACTTATTAAAAGACAAAAGATTTACTATTACGAGCTCGAGACCAATGCTTTAATTTTTATTTAGGAACTGGTTCAATACTACACAGAAGAAACTTGAGCAATTTATTGTTGAAAACAGTCTTTAATTCAAGAATAAAGCTTTTAAAAAGATTTTGTGCACTTAAGTTCAAAACTCATGGTATCGTCTATTCCTTTCAGTTTTTTTTTAATATACTCTGGGTGTTCTTGGTAATATTTATGGTTTTTAGTATAATTAACTGTGGGGAACGTGAAGCTTTTAGTTTGTTCAAGAAATTGGGGATCTCAATTCAATAGTGACCAGCAGTAGGCATGAATACAGTAAGTCCTCACTTAACATTGGCAATAGGTTCTTGGAAACTGCGACTTTATGAAACAACATATATTGAAACCAATTTTACCACAGGCTAATTGATATAAACAGGATTTAAGTTATTACAACATATTTCTGGTCACGAAAACATCTCCAAACATCTAAATAAAGACCCAAAACACTTCTAATAGTAAACACTGAAATAAATGTGAGCTATACATATATTTAATAAAGATTAATGAAAACAAGTTAAGATAATTCTCCAACCTGCTTATTCCAGTTCAGGGCTGCAGGTGGCCAATGCATCTCCTGGCAGCTCAGGGTGCAAGGCGGGACCCCACCTCAGACAGGACAACTTTCCATTGCAGGATGCCCTCACACACTCCTGTGCTCACTCAGAGAGGGATAAGTTAGACACACCAATTCACATTATGTTCCCATCTTTGGGATGTGGGAGTCCAGAGAAAACCCACACAGAGGTGGGGAGAATGTGCAAACTTCACACAGTGGCCCCAGCTGGGAATAGATTTTTTTCTCAACAAAAGAACATTGAAAAAACAATGTTATTCTATGACCTATTCTATGCAATTGGAAACAACTTCATTCCAAATTAAGACCAGTCTCTTTATTATTGACTTTTGTTAGCTTCCTAAAACTAAAATCATCCCTAGGCAAAGACACATTTTCATTAGCACAGGGTAGAAGACAACTTTTATTATCAAAGGCCTTTATCAAGCCTGTGGCTTCATAATAACCAGCCCTCGATGGCAGAAGTTGATGACAGTCACTCAATAGTTAAATTTTGGTTTAAGGGTCTTTGTGAACTGCAAAATTGAACTGGCTTGTAGAAGAAATCCATAGCCATGTCCAAGAGGAATTAAGTAAGTTCTATCTCTGGCATTTTATATTTAATAAAAATCCATAGAATCAAATTTTGAAACTATTGTATCTCTGAGTTACTTAAGTGTAGCAGAGCCCCTGTCTAAGATGGTATCATTTTCTTCCTGAGTCCTAGGTGAAATTAAATATCTCAAGAGACCTTGTTGGGATCCTAGGGGTCTATTCATATGGGAGTCCAAGGAGCTCTGTTGGGAGGACATATGTTATTGTATAAAGTGCTGGCATTTAGTTCTTTCTTAACTTTCTCACAGGTAGAGCAGAGAGGCAGGCTTGAAAATCTTTAAAAATTGTGCAGAATTCAATGGGTAGAGTAAGCACATAGCAGCAGACATAAAGTAAATGGGAACTACAAGCCAAATATCTCAGAGCCAACGTCAGAAAGCAAGGAAAGTTTCAGATAAGTAGATTCAGAACAAAGGGACTTAAACAGAAGTTAAATGCAGCATAGAATGAAAATGTGTGTAACATCATTAGTCAATACACACAATGAGATACCACCACTACACACACAGCAGAATGGCTAAAATAAAAAGATTAGCAGTTCCAAGAACGGTGAGGATGTTGAGCAACCAGAACTCTTATACATTGCTGAAGGTAGTCTATATTGGTACAACCAGTTTGGAAAACTCTTTGGCAATATTAACAAATATATACTCCATGGACCAGCAATTTTATTCCCAAGTAACAAAAATGAGTGCATATCTGAGTTTCCAGTCTGGCATGTAAAAAGCTTGGAAGTCATTTCTCTATCCTAACAACAGGTAAAAAGCTGAACAAATAGAAAAATCAACAACTCTTAAATATGTCAGAGAAGTGAGTCACAAGGAAAGCACTACCTCCAAAATGGAGAAACAAGCAGGAAAATACAGAGACACACAACTTTTACTGCAGCTGAAACCCATGAGCAGAAATCTCCATGAGAACCAGTACTAAAGTTGGAAAATCTGAACTGTAACTGATAAATTGCTTATTGGCTTATTGGGGACAAGTCTGAGGCTTAAAATCTCAAGAGGTGTCTAGTCATGGGGTGGGTGGAGAGGCACACTTTTGTGAGTTTTAGTTCCAGGAGCTCTAACAACTTCTCACAGTGAATATCAAAGAGAAATCCCTCATGCTTCCAGCAAAGAAGAGGGAAAAAGAAACCATTTTTGAAATAAGACAGGGAATTCTGTTCTTAAGAAGACCTGCCCTCAGAGAATCTGTTCTACTAGAGCCTAACCTATTGGAATTTATTTGACATGGGAAAGGGGGAAAAACGATCTCCAGTTCACTATAGCCATCTTGTCCCACCTCAGGAGAGGGGAAAAACCGAGAAGTACTTGTTAACTTCACAGTCCAGGGACACAGACTCACTAAAAGATTGAGACCTATTCATAGAACTATAGAATGTTTCCCCTCTTCCAATATCATACACTAAAAGTCCATTTACTGGAGTTCCTTTTACCCAGTACAATATGTCTAGCTACCAAGAAAAAAAAATTATAAGGCATACCAAAAGGCAAAAAAACACAGTTTGAAGAGACAGAGCAAGCATCAGAACCAGATTCAGATATGACAGTGATGTTGAAGTTATCAGACCATTAATTTTGAACAACTGATTAATATAAATGCTTAAAGGAAATTGTTTCTCTACTCATTATACTTCTGACCCAAACGTGTAGGTTTTACACACTGAGCAATTTTCCAATTTCTCTGTGGACAACAACTGTGTCTTATAATTTAATTCAATTCTGATACTAACTTCCCAGCGTTAGCACAGACCCCCATAAGCTAAGGGCTCAGTCCCACAAGACTACCCCACACTTTAGATGCCAGTTGCAAGTAGTGGGTCCCAAGTTATCCAACTTGGCTACAAATCACAGTTGTCCCCAAAACCTGTCTTCAGCTTTGATAATTTGCAAAAACAATTCACGGAACTTAGGGAAACACTTTACTTACATTTAATGGTTTTTTTTTTTTTTTAAGGATAGAAAAAAACAACCTGATGAAGAGGTATATACGGCGAGGTCTGCAGGGGTCCCAAGCACAGGAACTTCTGTCCCTAGTAAGGCAGGCCACACTCTTGGCACCTTTACCAACCTGGAAGTTCTTCAAACCTCCCTGCTGAGTGTTTTTATGGAGGTTCCATTAGGTAGACATGATTGATTAAATCACTGATGATTAACTCAACCTGCAGCCTCTCACCTCTCCCTGGAGTTCTGGGATGAGGGCTGAAAGTTCTTACCCTCTAATCACATAGTTGTTTCCTCTGGCAACCAGCCCTCATCCTCCAAGAGTCATCTTATTAGGATAAACTCATGTATGGTTGAAAGGGGCTTATTATCAACAACAACAACAACAACAAAACAAAAACAACAACAAAAAACACTATTACTCCTATCACTCAGGGATTTATAGGAGTTTTGGAAGCTCTGTACTGGGAACCAGAGACAAAAAGGAAATACATATTTCTTATTATATCACAATGCCATAGGGCTCTAATGGAAAAAGTAGACTACAGAGACTAACAGATGGGTGACATAAGCAGACAGATGAAAATTCTAAGAAAGAACCAAAAGCAATGTCTAAAATAAAAAAAAAAATACTTGAACAGAAATGAAGAATGCCTTTGATGGGCTCATTAGTAGACTGAACATGACTGGAGAAAGTATCTCTGAGCTTGAGGATATATGGATAGAAACTTCCAAAACTGAGAAGCAAAGAGAAAAAAGACTAAAGAAAAATAAAAAAGAATATTCAAAAACTGCAGGAAAATTACCAAAGGTGTAACTTCTACACAGAGAATATGAGAAAAACAGAGAAAGGAACGGAGGCAAAACTGGAAGCAATAATGACTGAGAATTTTCCCCAAATTAGTGTCAGACATCAAACCACAGATACAGGAACACAGAGGATATTGAACAGGATAAATACCCCCCCCCCCAATACACTTAAGAGTATCATATTCAGACTATAGAAAAATCAAGCATAAAGAAGATATCCTGAAAGAAGCCAGAAGAAAAAACACCTTACCTATAAAGGAACAAAGATAAGAATGACATCGGATTCCTATAGGAAACCATGCAAGCAAGAAGAGAGTGGAGTGCAATATTTAATGTGTTGAGTGAAAAACGCCCCAACTTAGAATTCTGTATCCTGTGAAAGTATTCTTCAGAAGTGAAGGAGAAATAAAGACTTTCTCAGACAAGAAAAATTTAGAGTTTGTTGCTAGTATTCCCACCTTGCAAGAAATGTTAAAATGAGTTCTTCAGAGAGAAGGAAAATATGGGTCAGAAACTAGGATCTATATAAAGTAAGGAAAAGCAGTGGAGAAGGAAAAGATGAAGGTAAAAATAAAAACTTTTATTTTCCTATTCTTAGTTGATCTAACAGATAACAGTTTGTTCAAAAAATAATAGTAATAATGTGTTCAATAATGCATACTTATTTATATATGTATATATATGCTTATGTATGCTTATGTATTAGTGAAATGAATGACAGCAATGATATGAGAAACAGGAGAGAGAAATTAGAACTATTTTGTTATTATAAGGTACTTGCACTACACCCTGGAGAGGCATAGTGTAATTTGAAAGTAGATTTGGATTAATTACAAATGTATATTGCAAACTCTAGGATACCAATAGAAAAAAGTAAAAAAAGAAATGTCAACAACTTACAGAGAAAGGAGAGCAAATAGAATCATATAAAATGCTCAATTAAAATCACAAAAGGCAAAAAAAAGAATTGAATTAAAAATAGGAACAAAGCAAAAGTTGCTAAGAGAGTAAATCTTAAGTGCTGTCATCACAAGACAAAAAAAATTTGTAAGTATGTATCAGATGAATGTTAACTAGACTATTGTGGTGATTGTTTTGTAATATGTACCAATATTGAATCATCATGTTGCCCACCTGAAACTAATATAATATTATATGTCAATTATACCTCAGTGAAAAAATAGGAGCAAAGAACAAAGGCAACAAATTGAAAACAGTAATAAATATGGTAGATATTAATCCAACTATATCAATAATCACTTTAAACATCAGTGGTCTAAATATACTATTAAAAGAGAGACTGTCAGTGTGGATCCAAAAATAAAACTCAACTATATATTGTCTACAAGAAAACCACTTTAAATATAAAGACATATATAGATGAAAAGTAAATGGATGAAGACAGATACACCATGCTAACACTAATCAAAAGAAAGCAAGAGTAGCTATATTAATTCAGAAAGAGCAGATTTCAGAGCAAGAAAAATTATCAGAAAGAAGAAGGGTATTCCATAACGATAAAAGGGTCAATTCTCCAAGAAGACATAAAGATCTTTAATGTGCATGCACCTAACAACAGAGCTTCAAAATAAATGGGGCAAAAGCTAATAGAAAGAAAGGGAGATATAGAAGAATCCATTATTACAGTGGAGATTTCAACACCTTTCTACCAGCAATGTACAGATTTAGCAGGCAGAAAATTAGTAACTACATAGCTGAACTCAATAGAACTATATTCAAATGTATATAATTAACATCTATGGGCTACTTTGTTCAACAACAGCAGAATACATATTCTTAAGTTCACATGGAACATTTACAAGACAGACCACATTATGGGACATAAAACACACCTTAACACATTGAAAAGAAGAGAAATCATATAATGTCTACTCTCAGACCACAAGAGAATTAAACTAGAAATCAATGGAAAGATATCTGGAAAATTCCAAAATATTTGGTGATTAAACAACACTCTTCCAAATAAGTCATAGGTCAAAAAAAAAAATCTCTAGTAAAATTTTAAAATAATTTTAACTGGGTGAAAATGAAATACGACTTATCAAAATTTGTGGGATTCAGCAAAAGCAGTACTTTGAGGAAAGTTTACAGTATGGAATGCATATATTAGATGAGTTTTGGTGCATTCAGAGTGGGATGGCCATAGATGGAATGTGTATATTAGACAAGAAAATAGATCTAAAATCAATAATCTAAGCTTCCATCCTAGGAAACTAGAAAAAAAGAGCAAACTAAATTCAAAATAAGAATTAATGAAATAATAAAAATTAAAGCAGAAATCAATAAAATTTAAACGTGAAATCAATAGAGAAAATCAATGAAACCAAAATCCGGTTCTTTGAAAAGATCAATGAAATTGATAAGCCTCTAGCTGGGCTAACTCAGAAAACAAGAGAAAGGATACAAATTACTGACATCAGAAATGAAAGAGGAATCATCACTACTGATTAATTAAAAAATAATAAAGAAATATTATGAACAGTTCTATACCCACAAATTTGATAATCTAGATGAAAAGAATCAATTGCTTGAAGGACACATCTATTAAATGTACACAAGAACAAATAGACTCTCTGAATAGGCTTATCTCTATTAAAGAAATTGAATTAATAATTAATAAATTTCCAAAACAGAAAGCACAATGCCTAGATGGGTTTATTGGTTAATTCTACTAAATATTTATAGACGGAATTATACCAATTCTCTACAATCTTTTCCAGAATTTAGAAACAGAAGACATACTTCCTAACTTATTTTATGAGGCCTTCTTTACACTAATATCAAAAACAAAGACATTACAAGAAAAGACTACAGACTAATATCCCTCATTAATATTGACACAAACAGCCTCAACAAAATATTTGCAAATCGAATGTAAGAATATGTAAAAAGAATTATAACCACAATTAAGTGGTGTATATCGTAGGTATCCAAGGCTGTTTCGACATTCAAAATCAATGTAATCCATCACATCAACAGACTAAAGAAGAAAAATCACATGACAGTATCAGTAGATGCAGAAAAAGCATTTGACAAAACTCAACCCCCATTCATGATAAAAACTCTCAGTAAACTATACAAATAGAGAGAAACATCCCCAACTTCATAAAGAATGTCAACACAAAACTACAGCTAACATTAACTAGAAATTTCTGCTCAGATGAGGACCAAGGCAAGGATGTTCCCTCTCACCACTCCTTTTCAGCATTATTCTGGAAGTGCCAGCTAATGAAGTAAGAAAACAAAAGAAAATATAAAAATACAGATTGGGAAAGAAGAAATAGAACTGTCTTTGTTCGTAGAAGACACAACTGTCTATGCAGAAAATCCAAAAAAAAAAAAAAAAAAAAGACAACAAAAATACTCCTGGAACTATTAAGTAATTATAGCAAGGTTACAGGATACAAAGTTATATACAAAAGTCAATCACTTTTTTATAAATCAGTAATAAACAAGTATAATTTGAAATGAAAAAACAACCATTCACATTACCGCCTTTCAAAGGAAATACTTAAGTATATATCTTATATGTACAAGATCTATATGAGAACTGCAAAACTCTGATAAAAGAAAACAAAGAACTAAATAAACAGAGAGATCATCCATGGTCAAGGATAGGAAGACATGGTAATGCCCTGGTTTGGAACTCCACGAGCCAAGAAGGAAACTGACACTGATGCAAGCGCAAGAGGGAGTTTATTGACAAACTCGAGTTTGGACTCCACTCATTCACTGACGCAGCAGTGGTTGAGAGGAGCCCTGACCGGGGCTGGGACCTAATTTAAAGGGTAAAACCGCAAGCCTTGGGGAGATGCCTTGGCGTTACCTGATTGGGGGGTTAGGTTGACCTTTAAAGGGACTGGGTGGTAGGTTATTGGGTCCGCGTGCAAAAGGGGGTCGTGTGCAGTTGAGTTGCGTATAGAGGGGGCCGTGCGCAGAAAGGGCCGAGTGCAGAAGGTAGGGCCGAGTGCAGAAGGTGCCGGGAGCAGTAATCAGAATATGTGCAGGAGGAAATAAGGGTGGGGTGCCTTATGGGCCCACCGATTAGCTGGCTTGGCTTGTTTGGCCAGGTGGTAAGGCATTGTTCTTGACTGGCCTTTGGGGAACTTTTCGTACAATTCATCTTGGGATCACTCAGAAAAATGGAATTATTCCAGTCTTTCAACATCATCATCAGGTTCCTTCACCTCAATTTAAAGAGTCGATGCAATTCCAATCAAAATCCTAGCAGATTATTTTGTGGATATCAACAAATTGATTCTAAAGTTTTTATGAAAGGAAAAACACCCAGAATAGCCAACACAATATTGAAGGAAAAAACCATAGTCACAGCACTGACACTGATTTCATGAATTAATATGAATCTATAGTAATCAATGTTGGCAAATATACAGATAGACTAGACAAATAAATCAAAGGAACAGAATAGAAACCCCAGAAATAGTACCACACAAGTATATCCAACTGATCTTTGGCAATGAAGCAAAGGTATAAAATGGAAAAAAGAGGGGGGAGGAAAAAAATGGCTAAGATGATAGAAGCTCTGTTCATCCTTCTGGCGGCCAAATCAAAGTTGTGCTGGAAATAAGGAGCAGCAGCAAGGAAAAATTGCCTGGGATCTAGATGAACAAGCCATACAACCATAGAGATATCCAAGAAATCACCCTGCAATGGCAGAAGGTAGGACGGGATGAGGACTCAGGGCTGCCTGGTCTAAAGCGGGTGCGGGAGTGGCAGAAGCCTCTTAAAGGGGCCGCATCCGAGAGTGGATTTTCCCAGTGATGGACCTGCTTGCTCTGAGCACCAGTGCCGATTTGGCTGCATGCAGGGGGCACCAGGGACTTACAGGAGACATTGTCAGAGTGGGGGGCCGAGGCGAGACACCCTCTATACAGAAGTGCTGGTGGTATCAATTGTTTCCTGTTGAGCCTTCCCCACTCCCAGTGTATGGACGCAGCACTGCCATAGCCAAGATGTCATCAAACTGGATAACAAAGGTTGCTCTGCCCAGAGGATTCCATGAAACTCCACCTCCCATAACTCGCCACCCCACCCAAGCTATATTCAGGAGTGTCCTTGCTTAGTCAGGTGCCCCTTGCTGAGCAGCTCCTAGATTCACACTGGTGGCAGCTGGTCTTGGTTTCTGGTATGGTCTTTTGAGGCAACTATAAACACAGCATTTGTGGATTGTTTGCTGAATCTTGACAGGTGTCCCCAGAGGGGCAGAGGCTTGGGCTAAATTTGGCCTGTAGCTGAACCCCTCTCAGGACTGAGCCACTGGACATCTACTTCATAAATCTACACTAATAAGACCAGGAGACTTAGGAGCTTTACTTAATACCTAGAAACAGACATGGAAAGGCAGCAGAAACTGTATAAAAGAACAGAACAAAGATCCAGATGTAAAGGAGCCAAGTAATCCAACACATGCAGAGTTCAAAACACTGGTTATAAAAATGCTCAATGAACTTTTGGGAGGTGTGGATAAATTAAGTGAGAACTTCAACAAAGAGATAAAAAACATAAAGGTGAAATGGAAATTATAAAAGGGAACCAGTCTGAAATGAAGAACACATTATCTGCGATGAGAAGTATATTAAATGGAATAAACAAAAGAATAAACAAAGTGAATAAAGAAAAGGATCAAATGACCTATCTAGAAGATAGGAAAGCCAAGTACACTCAATCAGATTGGAAGGAAAAAGATGCTAAGACCATAAAAATAATTTAAGGAGCATATGGGACATTTTTAAAGGTTAAAATATCCATTTGATTGGCATACCTGAAGGAAAACAAGATGTTGAACAGTTGTTTGAAGAAATAATGATGGAAAACTTCCCTAACCTGGTGAAGGAAATGGACATATAAACCCCAGGAAGCTCAGAGAATCCCAAAAACCAGGGATCCAAAGAGGCCCACACCATGACACATCATAATTAAAATGCCAAAGGTTAAATACAAAGAAAGAATATTAAAAGCAGCAAGAGAAAAACAGATAGTTACCTACAAGAGAATACCCATACAACTGGCAGCTGATTTCTCAAAAGAAACTATGCACAACAGAAAGCCTTGGCATAAAATACTCAATGTGATGAAGACCCAGGATCTACAACCAAGAATACTTTATCTAGCAAAGCTATCATTTAGAGTGAAGGGCAGATAAAGAGCTTCCCAGACAAAAATAAGCTAAAGGAATTTATCACCACCAAGCTAGTATTACAGGAAATGTTGGAGGGACTTCTTTAAGAAGAAAAACATATATGAAAAACAGGAATAAAATGGTAACAACTACATTCCTATCAATAAGTACCTCAAATGGAAAAGAATTAAGTGCTCCAACTAAAAGATAGAGTGGATGAATGGATAGGAAAACAAGAGCCCTACATGTTGCCCACAAGAGACTCACTCCAAATTAAAAGACACACACAGAATAAAAGGAAAGGGATAGGAAAAAATATTGTTTTGATAGATCTAAAAGGTATTTAAATCAGAGAGAGAGAGATAAACAGTATATGATTTCACTTATATGCGGAATCTAAGGAACAAAAAGAACAAACTAATCAAAAACAGACTCACGAATATAGTGGACAATTTGGTGACGAACAGAGAGGGGAGGGTTTAGAGGGCTGGGATAATGGGGTGAAGTACAAATCGGTAGCTGATGGATGGTCATGGGCTGGGGAACACGCCATATAAGGAATGTAGTTAGCATTAATATGACGGCTAGGTGGAGGGTCAGGGGAGGGAAGGACCAATTGAGGGGATTGTTTTATGAACTATATAGATGTCTAACCAATATACTGTATACTTGAAACTAATTAAAATAAATAAATAAAAATTTAAAAAGTTTTAAAGAAAATAAATTAACTAATTAAATTAAAATAAATTTTAAAAATGGGAAAAAAAAAGTCTTTTCAGCAAATGATGCTAGAACAACTAGACATCCGCATACAAAAAAATGTATCTAGACATGGACCTTATACTCTTCACAAAAATAACTCAGAATGAATCATAGAACTAAATTTAAAATGCAAAACTATAAATTTCCCCAAAGATAACATAGGAGAAAATCTAGGTGACTTTGGGTATGGTGATGACTTTTTAGATACAACATCAAAGGCACAATCCAAAATAGAAAGAATTGATAAGCTGAACTTCATTAAAATTAAAAACTTCTGCTCTGCAAAAGACACTCTTAAGAGAATAAGGAAGCAAGCCACGGATTGTGAGAAAGTATTGTAAAAGACACATCTGATAAAGGCCAGTTATCCAAAATATACGAAGATCTCTCCAATCTCAACAATAACCAACCCAATTAAAAAATAGGCCAAAGATCTGAACAGAAACCTTATCAAAAAGATATATAGATGGCAAATAAGCATATGAAAAGATGTTTCATACCATATGTCATTAGGAAAATGCAAAATAAAATGAGATACTACTACATACCTATTACAATGACCAAAATGAGAACAATATGACAATATCAAATGAGAAGTAATAGAAATTCTAATTTATTGCTGGTGGGAATGCACACAGATTTTTAAAGCGGCTTTATTTATAATTTCCAAAACTCAGGAATAAACAAGATGTCCTTCAGTGGGTGAATAGATAAATAACTGTGGTAAATCCAGACAATTGGATATTATTCAGTGCTAAAAAGAAATGAACTCTCGAGCCACGAAAAAAAATATAAAGGAAACTTAAAGACATATTACTAAGTAAAAGAAGCTAATCTGAAAAGTCTACATACTGTGTGAGTCCAATCATTTGACATTCTAGAAAAAGCAAAAGTAAGGTAACAGTAAAAGAGTTAGTGGTCACTGGGGATTAGGAAGGAGAGATGAATAGGCAGAGCATGGAAGATTTTTAGGGGAGTGAAACTATTCTGCATGATATTATAATTGTGGGTAAATGTCATTATGCATTTGTTAACACCCACACAATGTATACCACCAGAGTGAACCCTAATGTAAACTACAGACTTTAGGTGAGAATGATGTGTCATTGTGGGTTCATCATTTGTAACAAATGTTGATAGTCGGAAGGTTGTGCATATGTGTGGGCAGAAGGTATATGAGAAATCTCCATGCCTTCTGCTTCATTTTGCTGGGAAACTAAAACTACTCTAAAAATAAAGTCTATTAAAACAAAACAGAAAAGGTTCATATGCCCATCAAAAGACATATTTGTAACAATCAAAGCAGCCTAATGGAAATATAAATGGTGGCATTTGCATTCAATGGAATACTACATGGCCAGAACAAGCTACAGCCGCATTTAACAACATGGATGAGTCTCACCTAAAAGACACAAGACAGTATATATTTTATTGTTCCATTTATATCAAGTTTAAGAACAGGCAAAACTATTGTGATAGAAATAAAGATCACAATTACCTTTGGACAGGGGGAAGTTTGAGTTAGGAAGAAGTGTGAGGCTTTAGGAATGCTACAAATGTTCTATATATTTTTATCTGGGTGGTCAGTTCTGTGAACAGAAAGGGGACTACCTGACAGACATGACAAGCTCAGGGGGATACCCTGGCAGGCCTGACAAGATCAATAACTGAAATTAACCATGTGAAATGTTCTGATCATAAAAATTCCTGAGTAGGTTATAATGGGAAGTCACATCTTAGACCCATAATGATAGATAATTCATTACCTTGAGCCAGCCCTGTGCATTGTTTTTGTGCATCTGGAATAAAACATACTTAAAATGTCAGAACGACCTCTTCTCCAGGTCTCCAGAGATAAGCATCCCCATACTGGGGCAAGGCAACCTAACATTCCTCATTGTAATCTTTTACCCACATACCTCTGTATGTTACATATCAACTGTCCTGCACACACCAATGTAAAAGAAATATGTATCTCTCCATTGCACTTTTTATCCTAGAGATTTCCCTGCTTGCCTTCTCCCACCTTCTTAATCTGCCACCAATGGATTTCATATAACCTTTCTTATGTCTTCTCCTTAGATTCTTATATATAAAATGAACTGCAAACTTTATGTTTAATGACAAAAAAAAAAAAAAAAAAAAAAAAAAGCCCGTGGGAGCATTATCTCAATCCTTTGAGATTTTGCTTCAGGTCTGGCTCTTAGCCTTGGCTCAAATAAACTTTTAACCATTCTTTAGGTTTGGAATTTCTTTCGTCAACATTACACAGGTGCACTCATATATAAAATTTAAGCTACACACTTAAGATTTATGCCCTTTGCTGTAAAGCATGGAGAATTTCCCTCAGATTATCCTTCAGCCTGGTCCCCATGTTCTCATGCCTGGATACCAAGATAAAGCTTAAATGAGAGTCATCAGTTGAAATCCCATGAGACATTGACAGACCAATATGCTGGCAGCTTTGGTGATAAGAGAAGGTAGCAGTAGCAGCAGCAGCAGCAGCAGCAAAGAGAGTCCTCTGCAGAGACAGCAATGTCCTCACCTTTAGGCATTTACAGTTTCAACAGCTAGAGCAGCACCTTTAGTTAAAGAAGTTATGGTACTAGGGGTGTCACAGCTGTTTTTGATATTTGTGGGGCCTGGAGACTTCACCACTGAGGCAGAAGGAGAAAAATGGAAGCCACATTGTGGGGACCAAGAGAACCAGTTCATAGGCTGCTATCACTCGAGGAGGTCAATGCATTTATACCCTTGTTTTATACTAGAGTTCTGAGCCATTGGAGGTAGAAAATGGAAACACAAATGAAGAACAAAATGGCGGCCTCATTACTAATAGAGTAATGGGAGAAGAAGGTGTAGAAACATGAAAAAAATGGTACTCCTAGTACTGAATTAGACAGGTTTATTCAAACATTAAAGGCAGTGCTGGGAAACCTTAGCTCCCTGCTCCCCTATAATGACAAAGTATTTATCATTTACCTCCTGATCGAGAATAGCCTGAAGCACATGCCGTCTGTGATAAAGACTCCAACAATGAAGAAGCATGGAGGAGCTGAGCTAGAAGTGCTCAGTTCATCATGCTCCCTACTCAGATAAGTCACTACCTCCCAGAGAAAGGAGAGAGAATAAGGCAACACTGTACAACATGAACAGGTGTCCTCTACCTGGAAACCTCAGGAGTGGAGAATGAGTGCCTTTCAGTAACTGCCCCAGACATCTGGCAGGAATATGAGAATCCTGAGTTGCACAGAGCAGACAAGAAGTTGTCATTACTGGTATGGTCTATTTTAGTCAGATAATGGTGTGGCCTTCAAATTAGGTTGTGATAGAAATGGCACACCCTGAATTTAGGACATTTTGTGATAACATCTGGCAGTAATCATCTTATGTCAGGATACTCAGAGGATATCAGGAGGCAACAGGAGAACATGGTAATTTTTGTCTATTTATGAGAAGGAAAAAAAGGTAGCCTCAGGTTTAGATCAGAAGTGATTGCCGCAACTCCGGATACTCTTGCCCCATGATGCTTGGAAAAAGAATACGCCTTCTTATGAAGTAGCACTATGGTGGAGGAGAAGATATATCCTCATTGAGGATGGTCTTTTATCTTTACAACCAGGTCCCCCATGAAGAGGTCAAACCCAACTTCTCTCCCACCTAAAATGGCAGCAGGATTCTGATCAGATCTTCTGGGATAGAAAGCATGGAGAAATCTCAATGTACTTTTTGAGCACATTGCTTTTATACACAAAATAAGAGTAAAAGATGGGAGAAAGTGAACAAAATTACTATCAAGTTTTAATACAAATATGTAGAATTGCCACAACATGTGTACAATGTGTGAAAAGTACCACAAATTTCAGGTACTTTACAAAAATTGTGTTTGGGACAGCGTATTTTCAGTTATCACTGTATGGCATTTTCTTAATGTTTGGGAAATTATTAATATTTTGAGATTCATATTTTTACATATAATAATTCTCTTAAATATAGGATTGTATCAGCTTCATTAAGATCTTTATTCAACACTCCAATTCTAGTGTTATGTGGCTTTAATTTTATAATGAAATCAACATCATAAAATAGAATCCACCTGAAAGATATGCTTTAACATTTTTTAAGCCAAAATATTAGCAGTCTATAGCAACTATGCCATAGAATGAAATACAAATGGAAAGTTTCAAATTCTCTGCTAGGCATATTATCAAGCCGATCAATGCATCCTTGAGAGAGAAAAGATGTTCTGGAGAGAGAAGCCTGGAGGTGCACAGAGCAGACGTGACCAGAAGGGACACTAGCAAGGGAGGCACAAGGATGTGAGCAACCACAAGGAAGGAAGGAGGGAAGGTTGTGACAAACTGCCCCCATTTCACAATTTTACAAAGATCTGGGTCTAAACTTCTAGCAAATTGAGATGGAGAATTTATAAAACCATAGTTACTTAAGGCAAGTCTTCAAGTTTGCTTTATTCTTGGTATAACTTCCTTTAATTCTCTGGATCGTTGCAGTGGTAAGCATC
The DNA here is from genome assembly GCA_003508835.1 of Eonycteris spelaea. NCBI lineage: Eukaryota > Metazoa > Chordata > Mammalia > Chiroptera > Pteropodidae > Eonycteris > Eonycteris spelaea. The sequence continues at coordinate 1,366,589 of PUFA01000245.1, forward strand.
TGCAAACAAAAAGACATTCTTCATAGAAATAAGAAAAGAAACGATTCTTTTTTACAATGCCACTGTTTCCTTTCTCCCTGATTTATTTAATCATGAGCTTCTTCATCTGTCCTGAATCTAATGGTAAGGACATTTTCTTGTTAGTCATTGAATGCCTATTTCTCTCCTCCTTGCACTACTGATCAAGAGAAGCAAACTTTTCAACTTCTTGAAACTCTGTTTAAAATGTTTCTTGTATGACTCAGTTGACATATTCATTGGTTGATAAGCCATCCCACTATGACTAACCAGTGTCTACTTTTGACATCTTCCAGTAGAAGAAATGAATTGCTGTGTAGAAATTTCCCTTCAGATGGCCCCTACCTCAATCATAACAACAAACTAATTCTAAAATGGGAAACTTTCTTTTCAAGGGATCAGAATATTATATTAATGCAAAGCGCTTACTGCAACCAAGTTCTCTACCTCTTAAAATAGAAGACCATGACTTTCAGTTGCTGTAGGGATTTTTTTAAAAGTTCTTTACTTAGCATCCAAAAATAAGACTTTTTTTCTAGTGTTTCAGATTTTCAGAAAAATAAGAACATCCTTCTTAAGAAGCTGTCATCGGCATTAAGCTCTCTGAATGCAGCTGACTGAAAGGCGGGCTTTTGCATGCAAGGTGGAAATCTACATTCAATTGAAGGTAACTAGAAAGATAATATTTAATACTAAGATGCCATAGGATCCAGGCCTTCTCTTCCTAACCTCTCTGAAGAACCTTGTATATTATTCATAGTGAGTTTCAAAGCAGACCTGGATCACTGGGCACTTGAGAATGGTTGACCGTTATGGAGGACTCTACTCTAAGAGGAAGCCACAGTGATGGATTGGGCTTGAGAATATGATAGAGGGACCATGATTCAGTACTTGTGGATGTTCCCAGGGCTTTTTTGGGAACCACAGAATATCATAAGAGATTTTCACAACATGTATTTAAAGTGAAGGGAAAAGCAAAAGGAAGAGAAAGATATACAGGGTAGTAGAATAAAGGAAAGCTAAATTTAAAAAAAAAGTAGCTAAGTATTAACTGTAGAGTGAATAGCAATGATAATTAAAATTATTTAACATTAATTGTTTAAATTTAAATCTTCCAATGCTAATTTAGGTCATGACATAATTGATACATAGACCTTATTTTAAATTATATAATTATCAATACATTTTGTCAAAATCCCCTGAATTAGATAAGTAAATTATTCCTTATCACATTGCTTACTATTGTATCAATAAATGTCAATGCCAGGTATTAAAGGAGTAATTTTTTTTATCACCATTGCACAATACTAACAAATATTTCTTCAGCTCATTGTTTTACTTTTATATTTGACAGATAGACCAATTTGCTACTAAGTTTGTTTCTCTGGCTTGGGCTGTAAAAGCAGCATCCTCCCAGAAGCATTTTGACTTGATGCAATATTACAGAGATGCCAAGACACAATTTCAGTGAGATCTATACTTGCTCAGGTAAATTCAACCAAATTCATGGGCTATGTTAGCTAAACTGTAAAATATTATTCAGTCATTCTGCTTATAAAGATTGTTATATTTTATACGGTTACAATTTCATCTGACTCCTATCTAAAATTGATGTGAAGGTTGGATGTCTATGACATTGAAAATTGTTAAAAACATACTGATCTTTATGAGCTTAAAGTTGGGTAGTGCTCTAAGCCATTAGCATCCTTATTTATCCTAAGAGTATACATAGTATTTAGAAATGCAGATAATTGATAATGTAAGGCCAATTGCGTACAACTTGATGATTATTGTCTTAGCATTTTATTTAGTAATAGGCTAATGGCATTCTTTGTAAAGAGTGCTAGTCAGTCTTGAGCTTAGCTCTTTTATTTAATTATTACATTTTTATTTTTTTGATTATAGTTGACATACAATATTATATTATATAAGTTTCAAGTATACAACATAGTGATTAGACATTTATATAACATATGAAGTGATCACCCTGATAAAGCCAGTACCCATCTGACACCATACATAGTTATTACAATACTATTGACTATATTCCCCATGCTATATTCTATACCCCCATGACTATTTTGTAACTACCAATTTGTACCTCTTAATCCTCTTCCCCTTCACCCATCTCCTCACTCCCCAATATGACAACTATCAAAATGCACTCCATATCTATGAGTTTGTTTCTGTTTGTTTGTTCATCCTGTTCTAGATGCCACATATGACATTTGTCTTTCTCTGTCTGCCCTACTCCACCCAGCATAATCCTTTCCAGGTCTATTCATGCTGCTGCAGATGGCAATACTTTATTCCTTTTTATGACTGAGTAATTTTTATGGTGAATACATACACACACCATCCATTTGCTAGTCATTCATCTCTTGATAGACACCCAAAGATGCCTCCATGTCTTGGCCACTGTAAATAATGCTTCAATGAACACATGGATTCACATGTTCCTTCGAAGTAGTGTTTTGGGTTTCTTCAGATAAATACTCAATAGTGGGATTACTAGGTCTATTGTTATAAAGTCTTTGTTTTAAAGTCTATTTTGTCTAGTGTAAGTATTGCTGCCCCAGCTTTTCTTTATTTTCATTTTCATGAAACATCTTTTTTTATCCCTTTACTTTCAGTCTGTGTGTGTCTTTCAATCTGAAGTGTCTCTAGTAGGCAGCATCTCTGTACTTCTTGGGCTTGTAAGTCTGTTTTCTTCACCAGGTTAGAAAAATTTTCCAACATTATTTCTTGAAATAAGTTTTCAATTCCTTGTTCTTTCTCTTCTCCTTCTGGTATGCCTATGATGCAAATGTTGATGCACTTGATATTATCTCAGGGGCCCCCAAAAACTATCCTTTTGGGGGATTATTTTTTCTTGTTGCTATTCTGCTTAGGTATTTTCTGCTACCTTATCTTCCAAATTGCTGATTTAACTCTCTGCTAATCTACTGTTAATTCCTCCTAAGGTATTTCTTCATTTCAGTTATTGTGATGAAATCGATTTATTAAAAGTTAATTTACCAATTTTCCAAATATTAATTTTAGCTGATATCTTTCTTGAACATATTTGCCCACTGGGAATAAATTATTCTTATATATATTTAGTTAATTCATTCAATAAACATTTATTGAGTACCTACTATTTCTAGGTATGTCCTATGTGTTGTGTCCATAACAGGGAGCATCAATACCAAAAAGTCACAGCTCTCATCACTTAGGAAAGATGAACAATGAATAGATAAAATATGTTAAAAATAACATCAGGTAGTTTTAAGTGCTATGAAGTTTCACCTGTACCTCCTCTTCTTTTCTTTCCATACTAGATTTCAGTGTTCTAGATCTGATTTCTATGCCCAGGAGAGGAGCCAGGAAAGACAGTGACACTGGTAAAGTCACGTGTGGATCCTTGGTCCCCACACTGGATGAGAGATGGGGGTGCAAAATGGCATTTGAACAGAGACCAGAGTAAACATGGAGCATGAGCCATATGATATTTGAGGGAAGAATAGTTCAGGCTGAAGGAATAGCAGATATAAAGAACCTAAAGACAAATTCCTTAATCAATACTTATTAAAAAGAGTAGAGTAGAAATAAATGGTCATAAGAACACTAGACTGCCTATGTTCTCACTTGTTACAAGTTGAATTTCCTTAAGATGTTCCCATGAATATATGCATTTAATACATTCAAACAGAATATTTCTTAAAATATACTTTTGATAAATCTGGCAAATTCAGCAAATTAATTATTAAATAGACATTTATAATTACTAACTATAAAATAGACATTTAATAAATATTTATTGAAATAATGATAAGAAAAAGACTATATGAAAGAAAATGTCAGGGATTATATTGAACATTACATCTAAAAGCTGTAACATACTGGAACCTAATTTAGGCTTGGAACTAATATTCCCTCTCTCATATCTGACCCCATCAAAAATACATATGCAGGCCTTTGAACTGCAGTCACACATAATCTATCTCTGACCCAGCCTATCTCCTACTACCTTCCTCTTTACCTTTGAAGGAGCCCCCGGAACTCAGCCTTCTTTCCTCTTTGGCTGAATTGCTTTCTAGCCCTTGAAAATTTGTTCCTCACATTACTGCACAATCTTCCTAATTTCTTATTTTCTTCTGCACCTAAAGGTAAGTACATAGGCCTTTTAATTTTTAAGAATCTTATTCTTGATCTCAGAAAAGAAATAGAGTAACAAAGCAGCTAATACGGCAAAAGTTAGAAAAGTTATAGAATCTTTACATAATTATCAGATTACCTGATCCTTTAAGATAGTGAATGGATCTATGAGGATTAGACTTTTGTTTGTGACCTTTTCCTCTCCCCTCTAAATTATATGAATTAGTTTTACCTCTTTAGAATTTGCTGAAAAGCAAACTAGTTATTATAATTGGTTATTTAAACATGTTGATATTTATTTTAGCAAATATAGGCCATAGTTACAACAGTCAGTAGATACTGGTTCCAGCTTGTGGTGCCTCCAGAAAATGGCCCATCGCCTTGTCCCCACTCTTCATACCTTTCCTGAATAGTCATTAGCAATCCCGAGATGATATCCATCCTGTGAAGGTCAGCAAAGAAAGGAAGTATAGAGACTGTAGTGCTGTTGGTAAGGTCATATAGGATCCATAATCTCTTCCCTGGTGACTCCAACAATTTGCTTGATTGGTCCTGAAGAATAAGAAGATCATCTCTCAAAATGACTCTTTATCATCGATTTGTTGTTCAGTCTGGATGTGAGATATAGTCAGTCTTCCAACTGCCAGTAGAGAAGGCGGCTGGTAAAGTCATGGAACTACAGGGACACTATGTTTGGATGGCTAACAATATAGGTAGGCATGATAAGTGAGAAATTAAGATTTCCAAAATAATAGAGAGGTTTAGAAAGGTACTGCATGCCCCTGTTCTCTATCTTCTGCTGAGATATTCCCCTAATATCAACATGGGCTGAAAACAGATTGTTTCCCTGTTTCAAAAACAGAGCAGAGGTACCTTACAATAATATAGAATGGCAGATATCTGAAATATGCGTTGCAGACTACTGTACTTCGCTGAGATTTTGCCCTCTACATTTATTCCTGGAGGTGAAGTTCACTAAACCACTCTTCCCTCTAGCCCCAATTTTGGATAAAACAATCAGTATAAAACAATAGATGTTTCCTTCACCCAAATTGGCAGTTGTAGCTTCTAGGACTGCAGCAATACATGACACCCGTTTAGTGGATCCTTGACCCTCCCCTCATGCTGCCTCCACAACCAAATGAAGAACAATACTCTGATCAAGCCTTCGAATTTTATTGTGAGACAGGGGTATATATACACTGGTGTTCAGGGGCGGAGTGGCTATAGGATACATGTAGGCAGGGGATTGGCCGCGTAGCAGGGGTGGCAATAAGCTACATTCTGATTGGTATAGATAATGGGGAAGGAGGAGAGAAAAGTATCTTTTGGCGCGCGCGGGCTTGCAGCTAATCTCCAGGAAGTGAAGCAGGAACCTCATGAACCGTGGCCATCTTTTTTTCTTTGTGTGGCTCCCGACATCTCCCCCTTTTTTATTTATTAAAATGCCAAAGCTTTCCCAGCTATGGCGCAGATAGACTGTGCCTGTCTTAGGCGACCCTCCGCAGGTCTGGGCCTTACCCGTCATTGGCACATGAAAGTCTTGCAATCATGCCCTGTCTTAGGTTGGTCCCAGCCCTGAAGGATTCTTACCCGTCTCTGACTACCAGCCTCTGCAAATGGGAGATGTATATTAGTTGAAACCTGAGCCTGGAGCCTGAGACCATGCATTTGTGGAATAGAACGTAAGCCTTCAATACTATTGATCATGCTTTGTAGCACTGCGATCCCCTGTAATTCAGGAAGCTGTTTTTGAAAAGTGTCAGCAATATGTGTTTCCAAATCTGCAATTAAACCTGAAGCATTACCATACCCCAAAATATGCTGTCTTACTTTATCCCATTCAAACATACTTTCATGATACAATACAGGAGTTATACAAAAAGAAGTAGCAGTCCAATTACATTTAAGTTGCACACATTCCTGCAAACTAACAATTTGATCTCCTAACAATATAACCGTTTGCTGTAAATCTGCTACTTGACTTTGCAATACAGAGTCAATTTGTCTTTGAGAAGTCCATAACTGTTCAGCATCCCGATGCCAGGTTCTAACATGATCAGCGGTCCGTACAGATTGATGCAGAGCCACTCCAGCCGTGGTAGCAGCAGCAGTAACATCGATGATACCCACAACAGCAGCCATCAGCATGCCAAGGAATCTTTTAGCTCTTCTTTTAACATGGCCCATCAGTTGCTGCAAAATCATAGTGGCAGGAGAGTCCTGCCAGGGTCGAGACAATCTAACCGGCATCCACACTTCAGTTCTAGCTCTAAGGATATATAAGCTTTCATATGACTTGTTAAAAGGAATAGAAGAGTTAATAAAAGTGTAAAAAGCACAGTATTTACATGAAACATAACCTAGAGCTTCATTCCACCCCACCTTGCCCTTCATAACGATATAGGAGAGCCGAACACAGACTAGAGCAAAGTGAGTAACATTTTTAAATCCTTCCATACTTAACAAAAACAAGTGACCTACCCCAACAATTTGTTCAGAAGTCTGCAAAATTGTCAACCATGCTTGAGCACCTAGCTGTAAACAGTGTTCTCCAGCTCCCATGCAAATTGGCATCCCTTCCGTTCCCACGGTATAGTTCTTAATCACTCTCCCTGTTAGATCCTTGTAGTATACTGACTGCTGCAAAAGCTCACTGGTCTGTTTCACCCAATGCCGATGAGCTGCTGTGCTACCTTGTTCATCTAGATTTAAAAAATTTAATAAGTATATAAATGCTCTATTAAGCCTTTGTCTCAGGGTATACCATATTCCCCCTTTTTTATTTTATAAGCTTATCCTTCTTAGAAAATGTTGCAGGAGACACCCCAAGGATGTCTTCTGTGAACTCTGGTTTTTTCCCCTCTAACGCTTGCGCAGAAAACACAAAACAGAAAGCACAAAACAGACACTCAGACAAGGACAATTACTGAGGTGTAGGTGGGCCTAGAGAAATTTGCCACCTACCACTTAGACAAGACTAAAGACAATAAACAGACTTTGACAACAGGGCACAGGAGGCGGCGTCCCGCTGCCTGGCCATGGTCTGGGAGATATATGACTGCGTCCAGTCTCTCCACGGACCCCTGGTGACCGGTCAACAGAAACAGGAACATAAAGGTACCTTTAAAAGCACTGAAACTTGTAATTTAGTCATTACTTTTCTCATTTCCAATACAAAATCAAGTTATCTTCACTGTTGATTCCACGCTAAAATGTCCTAAGTTTTAGACTAATTTTAAAGTTTTTAAATTTCAAGTTAGAGAAAGGCCCTTTACCACACAATAATGAAACCTGAGCAATGCAAGTTTGTGACTACAAGAATATCTTTCAACAATACAGTATTTAAAATTCTTTTTCACCAGCGGTGTTAGTTTCCAAGGACTATCCAATGCAGTGGGCCCTTCTAAAATAGAGAACAAATTAGTTAAAGCACATGTGAGGATAAAGGGAAGGACAGAGCCAATTATATCTCTCAATAATTTTTGAAAATTATTAACAGTATTGAGAGCTTCTCGCCTAATTTCTATTTTTTGAGGAGTAATTTTGTTGCAAAATTTTATATCCTAAATATTGAACAGAATCTTGTATATTCTCAGGAGCTATCTCGAGCCTATATTTTTCCAGAGCAGTTTTTTAGGTTTTGCGGTTATAAGCGGTTTTTTAGAGGGACCCTTTTGCGAAGGTTGGGAAACAACCAATTTTTGGAGATGGCGGGTTATTCTTTGTTCTACTATCTGCGCTATGAGGTCTTCAGTACCGGTAGGGGGGCTAACAGGACCGGGAGCCGGAGGGGCAGTGGGGGGGCCGACGGGGCAAAAAGGCCGGGGCGCAAACATTGGGAGGCCGAATAGGGGGAGTGTAAGAAGGGAGATTAAGCGACGGGGCGGCAAGGGGCCAATCTGGGTTGTGATACCTGGCCGCTTCGCCTTCTAGTTCGGCCGCGTCTCCCGGATCCAAAGGCTCGCCATTTTGGCCCTTGGACAGGACCGGAAAAACCTTTTGTGTATCAACAAAGTCCGAATCTCGAGGGAGAGGCGGATAAATGCAACATTTGGGAGGGGCATCAGGGAGGGCATTGAGCAAAGATGGCGTCGGGCTGGGGGAGGGGGACTTAGCTGATTTTGGAGCAGGGGGATCGCCCGAAAGAGACGACCTTGAGGCTGCCCGAGATAGAGGGCGAAGGCAATATTCTGCTACAGACAAGAGTTGGCGTTTATCAGGGTCAGTAGTTTCAACAATATCTCTGATAAGACCCCAGTAAGAAAATACCGAAACAGGAACAGAATCGGGACCGTTTTTGATAAGATAATCATTTAAATCTCTACCTACTTTCTGCCATTTTTTAGGGTGAATTTCGGGGCCATTAACAATAAACCACGGACAGACTTCATCAACAAAAATAAAAAACTTTACCAAGTCTTTCTTTTTAACTCGAACTCCTCTCTCCCTAAGTGAACTTTTTAGGTCTCTTATGAAGACCGCTTCTTTACTTAATCTAGTTCCCATTTTCTTGTAAGGCGGCCGTACTCACCAGGGACGACGACCTCCGTGAGCGGCGAAAGGCGTCTCCTATTGCATCATCAAAAAAGGGGTCTGGCCAGACGATATCTTACTCGGGGGTCCGCCTGTGAAGGATCCGAGCCTCGAGCCCCACGTTGGGCGCCACTTGTCCCGACCCGCGGGACCTAGTTATTTGTGGGGACGAGGAGGATCCGACCTGAAAGAAAATGGGGGCGAGAGAAGAGCGAAGGCAAGACAATACTCTGATCAAGCCTTCGAATTTTATTGTGAGACAGGGGTATATATACACTGGTGTTCAGGGGCGGAGTGGCTATAGGATACATGTAGGCAGGGGATTGGCCGCGTAGCAGGGGTGGCAATAAGCTACATTCTGATTGGTATAAGATAATGGGGAAGGAGGAGGAGAGAAGAGTATCTTTTGGCGCGCGCGGGCTTGCAGCTAATCTCCAGGAAGTGAAGCAGGAACCTCATGAACCGTGGCCATCTTTTTTTCTTTGTGTGGCTCCCGACAGTTTCCTTCACCCAAATTGGCAGTTGTAGCTTCTAGGACTGCAGCAATAATGACAACCGTTTAGTGGATCCTTGCCCTCCCCTCATGCTGCCTCCACAACAAATGAAGAACATTGTTTCATTTTTCTTACTAACTCTCTGGTTCAGTCATCATGCTGAATATGACATATAAGTACCAAGAAGCCAATGTTCAAGGGCAAGGCTTCAATAAATGAGAGGGCAGCAGAGAAGATGGAGAGGCAAAGTGGAAGAGGAAGTCTGAGCAATTGCCTAGAGGGATACTATTACCAGGAATGTTGCCAAGGCAAGTGCTTTTGCAGGTAGAGCAAGATGTGCAAGGTAAAGAGTAAGATAAAAACCTGTTGTGAAAACTGGGGCCCAGGGTCAGAACTGGATATCACTGGCATCTTTGCTGCTAGAGCATCTAAGTGTTGAGTCACAGCCACTTAATTCCACTTATTAATATTTGATTTGGTTCTATGGACTGGGATGTGAGTGAGCCTGCTATTGCAGGTAGAGCTTCAGCTGCAAGGCAAGCTTCAGGAAGTCTTCAAAAGTCAGACAAGAAGGAATGGCAAAAATATCTAAATATCAGAGGTTGGTTTCCAGGGAATTAAATGACTAGCATCAGGGACTTAAGGAATGTTCTTGGCAAGAAGTTTGCATGCAGGAACTGGACAAAAAGAAAAGAATAACCCAGTAACATCTACATCCACACCTAGTGATGAGAGAAGGCAGGATAACTGAACTGAACTTTTTCTATTGTTGTTTAAAAGTGAGTTTAAAGAAAATGAGACCAAGTCTCCAGGTCAGGATAACTTGGCTACTTCAAATTAGACCCCTATGATGCTGAGTGTTTGCCCTGACTGCTATTATTACCATTCCGACCCAAGGTTGCCAGACTAGCCTTCTTCCCAACCCTGGCACCTAGGGCTCTGTTTAGCTCATTAATTTAGCTCATTGCAATGACCTGATACAGCTGGCTACTGCTAGACTCCTGGCTTGTCTGCTGTCAGCCTAGCCCAAAGCCGGATTTTCACACCTGTGGTAGACTTGCAAATTTAAAGCCGTAAAATTAGACTATAATGACTGAGTGAGAATAGGAACAGAAACAAAACTGCAAAAACAACAAGAAACCAAGAACACACAGAACTTAATTTTAGACATCAGGGTTTTTCCTAGACTTATTCTCACACGTTTCTTGGAGGTATCTCCAGTTTGCTAAGTCTCTTATTCAATCAAATATAAGTACCAAGAAATATGAGAACCCTAGTTGTGTCCTAAAGTCACTGCCACTAATTAGATAGTAGTGGCAGCTCAGATGAGCAGGAACTCAGGGAATATCAGCAGTGACCCCTCTATCCTTGGAATGTCACTCTCCTGCTATAAACCTTCAGTGAGTTCCTACTGCCCTTGGAATAATTGGACTCTTTAACCTTGCCTTAAGGTCCTATGAAAACTCTTTCCTCTCACTAATCCCGTTAATGCACCAAATAGTCCAGCAAAACTTAATCACTGTTTCTACACTTAACATAAATCTTTTCCACTTTTGACTTTTCTCAAAGCTTACTTTCTATTGAATAACATTTTATTTTATTTGCACATCCAAATATAACTATTTTTCAATGCCATCTAAAAATACCATCTTTTCCAGAATGCTTTCTTCCTGATTCCTACTAATCTCCAATTATATCTGTATCTTGCCCATTTCACTCAGTATTTTAGCTATACAGTTAAGTAGGTCTTATTTCATCTTCTTATATTACACTGAACATTCATCAGGTACAGAGATGATATTTTAGTTATTTCAATTGACCAGATTGAACTAATTATATATATATAATCCTTAGTTCATATTATCAATCATTATATTTGAAGTAAAATACTTAATTTAAATATTTTTTCCTTTTATCTCATTCCCCATTCATATTTTGTCCTTCCTCTCCATAGGCAACTGCTTAAATGAGTTCAATGTATAACATAAATGTATATGTAATCTTGTAAAATATGACATTCTATTATATTTTGGTAGACTTTTTTTACTTGTTCCTTTTTTTACATAGCATTGGATTGTTTTTTTAAAAAAAGCTCTATTCACGTTGCTCTGTAATTCGTTAATTCAGGCTGCCGAAGGTATTTCACAGTACGTACCCTTCACATTTTACTCATTCCTCCAGTGATGAATACTAAAATTTCTTCTACTGCCTGCCACCACAAACAGTGCTTCAGTGACTACTATGTGTGAAATTTCCAGTAGGTTATATATACCCAGGCAAGGGCTGGCTAGTTCAGAGGGTATATGCATATTCAATAGTACTAACTACTGAATTTTACTAGATATACCAGTCTACTCTTACTAGCAGTGTACAGCCTTGCTAATACTTGACCTTATCTGATGTTTTAAATGCTTGCTATCTAATCAATGCCAACTTATAATTCATGAATTTGTTTAAATTACTCTTATCTGATTTTTTAAATGAATTTGACCATTCTTCTTGGTGTGTGTGTGTGTGTGTGTGTGTGTGTGTGTGTGGTGTGTGTTCATTCTTTGGCTATTTAAGTTTCCACTTATGTAATTTGCCTTTATATAGGCTTTGTCCATTTTTCAATGAGTTTTCCTGACTTTTGTTATTGATTGATTTGTAGAAGTTTCCTTGTACATTCTCAATATTAGCACATTGGTTTTAATTTGGGTATGGTATCCTTCATTTAATAATTTTGATAAAATTAAACCATCAGATTTTTACCTTCTTGTTTGTGCTTTTTACATCTTAAGAAGAATTTCTCTACAACACCAGGATCATAAATTTATTCTATATTTTCTTCTTAAGTTTTATAGTTTTGTCATTCATATTTAGGCCTCTAGTCCATCCGAGATATATTTATATCTACACACATACACAATGTATGTGTGTGTGTCTCTGTGTGTCTGTGTGTGTGTGTTTGGTATAAGATATGGATGTTTTGTTTTTTCGATGTGGTGAACTAACTTTTTCGTTAGCACACAGTAAATAGTTTTGTCATTTTATCATGGCTTTGTGGTACCACATTTTCATCTAAGGTCTCTATTCTGTTGAATTTCTTTATTTGTCTGTTTTTGCATGAGTTCATACTGTTTTTTTGATTACTGTAGCTTTGTTGTGTATCTTAAATTTTAGTAGGGCAAATTCCCTCCTTTTCGTCTTCTTGTTCAAAGTTGATTTAGCCGTTTATGAATCTTTATTCTTCTATATGCATTTAAAATAAGTATTTAAAGTATTCAAAAACACCTAACTACAGTTTCAAGTGGCATTTTATAGTATTTATTCAGGATTTGGAGGAAAATTGATATTTTTAGAATGTTAAGTTACCATAAGGGTAATCTATTCTCCATCTATTTAGACCTTTATGCCCTGTAATTAGATTTTAAAATATTCTGCATAGAGGTCTTGCTTATTTTAAAAGTTTATTACTAGGCACTTCAATTTCCTACCGCTCTGTATAGTGCTTGTTTTCTATCATGTTTCTAGATGGTGATTAGTGGTATAGAGAAATGTTACTGACTTTTGAGTATGATTTTGTAGCCAGCATCTTTGCTGAACTTCCTGATTTCCTTCACCTTTTTGACCTGTTATAATATCTGTATGTAATTTGCTTGTTGCTTTTATAATATTAGGCCTCAAATTCTCTTTTGACAGACATTAAGGTTAAGATTGATTGGCACTCTAGCCCTTTTTATTGTTTTTGTTGTTTATATTTCCTTTGTATATTTTTCAACAATTTTAATTTCTACCTTTATCTTTTTGTTTTTAAAATCTCTTATTTTGACAATTAGTTTTTGTTTTGCAATCCAATATGAATACCATTAACATTTACTGTAATTACCGTTACGTCATTTCTTTTTCCACTTCTTATTCTTTTCTGCCTTCTTCAAATAGATAAAAATTTCTTCTGCTGGTTTGAGATTTATATTCTAATCTTATTTTTCTAATGGTTTATCCCTAACTTATTAATACCAATTGTTACACTTTTTCTTGTTTTTCTATTTTCCAAGTTCATCAATATCTATATTTTTCTTTCAAATGATACAAATAATTTAGTATTCTCTCACCTCTTTTCAGTTCTTCCCTGCAATATTCCTGTTCACATCATCTAGAATTTCAGTTTCGGATTGTTAGAAATGTGTTTTTCTCCATTTTTCATCCTTTATTTCCTCTTTGTTCTTTATTTTTTGTCCTTACATTTTTTAGACAAATATAAATGTTAAAAAGTTATTTTTCACCCTTTGGTCCCATATCTCTATAATGTCACACTGATTTTTCTCTATTTATTGGATTCTTTTTTCTAAAAGTCTTTGTATTTCTAAAAATTTGTGATAAAATATACATGACATAAAATGTACCATTTTAATCATTTTTTATTTTTTAATTGTGGCCAAATACACAAAACATGAAAATAAAATTTGCCATCATAACTATTTTTAAGTATATAGTTTAGTCGTGTTAAGTACATTCACATTGTCATGCAACCATCACCACTCCCCATCTAGGAGCATTTTCATCTTCCCAAACTAAAACTCTGTATCTATTAAACAGTAAATCTCCATTCCTTCTCCTTCCGGCCCTGAAAACCATCATTCTACTTTTTGTCTCCATGGGTTTGGCTACTCTATGTACCTCATATAGATGGAATCGTATAGTATTTGTCCTCGTGTCCAGCTTATTTCACTTAGCATAATGATTCAAAGTTCATTCATCTTATAACAGAAGTCAGAAATTTTCTTCCTTTTTAAGGCTGAAAAATATTCTATTGTACGTATACACCACATATTGTTTATCTATTCATCCATTGATAGACACTTGACTTGCTTTCACCTTTTGGTTATTGTGAATATTTGCTATGAACATGAATATACAAGTATCTGAGTCCCTGCTTTAAAAGTTCTTTTGGGTATATACACGGATAATTGCTGAATTCATGATAATTCTAAAATCTTAAATTCTAGAATCATATGATACTTTTTATGTTTAATTTTTGAGGATTGGCACACTAATCTACATAATGGCTGTATCATTTTACTTCTACAGTCTCACAAAGCAATGCATAGGTTCTAATTTCTCCACATCCTCACTAACTTTTTGTGTTTTCTGTTTTCTATGATAACATCCTAATGGGTGTTAATAAGGTATTTCATTGTGTTTTGACTTGCTTTTCATTAATGATCTTTTCTAAGAATAAGCATTCTATTGCCATTTGCATTTCATGTCTTTGGAGAAATGTCTATACATATCCTTCCTTTATTTGTTTATCTCCATCTTTATTGAAATAATAAACAATACTTGCTTGTATTTACATTTTATAATTCAATTAGTGTTTTTTCAATTATAGTTGGCATACAATATATATACCAGTTTCAGCTGCATAGCATAGTGATGAGACCATACAACTCGCAAAGTGATCACCCCACTAAATCTAGTACCCCTATTCCCACTTACACATTTATTACAAAAATTATTAACCATCTTCCCCATGTTACACTCTACGTCTCCATGTCTATTCTGCAACTATCCATTTGTACCTCTTAAACCCTTTGCCTTTTTTTGTCCCCCCTAACTCATCGTCCCATCTAAATATTCTCTGTATCAATGAGTTTATTTCCTCTTTTTGTTGTTGATTTTTTCTTTAGATTCCATGTGTATGTAAAATCATGTTATATTTGTCGTTCTCTATCTAACCCATTTCATTCAGGGCAATACCCTCTAGGACCATCAAGGCATATCTTTTTCCATCTCCTTCCTTTTAGTCTCTGTGTACCTTTTAACGTGAAGTGAGACTCTTGTAGGTGGCATATGTAGGGGTCTTGTTTTCTTATCCATTCAGCCACTCTGTCTTTTGGTTGGAGCATTTAATTCTTTTCCATTTGAGGTACTTGTTGATAGGAATGTAGTTGTTACCATTCCTTATTCCTGTTTTTAATACATGTTTTTTCTTCTTAAAGAAGTCCCTCCAACATTTCCTGTAATACTAGCTTGGTGGTGATAAATTTCTTTAGCTTATTTTCTGGAATCTCCTTCAACTCTAAATGATAGCTTTGCTGAGAAAGTATTCTTGGTTGTATTCATCACATCGAATATTTTGTGCCAAGTCTTTCTGTCATGCATAGTTTCTTTTGAGAATCAGCTGCCAGTCTTATGGTGCTCCCTTGTAGATAAGCAACTGCTTTCTTTTGCTGTTTTAAGATTCTCTCTTGTATTAACCTTTAGCATTTTAATTATGATGTGCCTTGGTATTGGCCTCTTTGGGTTCCTGGTCTTTGGAACTCTTGTCAGCTTCTTGGGTTTTTTGTACATTTCATTCACCAGGTTAGGGAAGGTTTCCTTTATTATTTCTTCAAATAGCTCTTCAACATCTTGTTTTCCTTCAGGTATCCTATGACATGGATATTTTTACCTTTTATAGTCCCATAGGCTCTTAAATTATATTATAGTCTTCTTTTTTCTTGCCATCCTGATTGAGTGTCCTTGGCTTCCCATCCTCTATATCAGTGGTTTTGATCATCTTCGTTATCTACTGTGTTGATTCCCTTTAATACACTCTTCATCTCAGATAATATGTTCATTTCTGACTGGTTCCCTTTTATAATTTCCATTTCCACTTTTATGTTTATTAGCTTTTGTTAAAGTTTCAATGAGTTCATCTACACTTTCTCTAAGTTCATTGAGCATCTTTATGTTTTGAACTCTGCATCTGTTAGATTACTTGACTCCATTATTTCTCGATCTCTGTTCTGTTCTCTCATATGGTTTCTGCTTCTCTGTCTTTCCATTTTGGCTGCCTTTCTGCGTCTTTTTAGGTACTAAGAAAAGCTAAATCTCTTGGCCTTAAGTGGCTTACGTGGTAGTTGTCCAGTGACACAGTCCTGAGAAGGGTTCAGCTGCAGGCCAATTTTAACCCTAGCCTGTGCCCCCTACCTATTAAGATTCAGCAAGTGATCCCCAATTTGTGCTTATAGTTGCCTCAAAAGGCCACATCAGAAACTGAGCCAGCTGCCACCAGTGTGAGTCTAGGTGCTGCTCAGCAAGATGCACCTGAATAAGTGAGGACACACTCTGGATGTGGCTGGGTGGAGCTGAGATTGGGAGATGTTGAGTTTCAGGGAATCCTCTGGGTGGAGAGACTTCTGTATCCAATTGATGAAGTCCACACACTGGGAGTGGGGAGGGCTCAACAGAGGAACAGTGGATACTGCTGGCACTTGTACAGAGAAAGTCTCACCTAGGCCATCATTTTGGCAACTCAGTGTCCCCCTGTAAGTCTCTGGTGCACCCTGCACACAGCCAAACGACACTAATACTTAGAGTGAGTGGCCCACCACAAGAATCATCTCTTCTTGGGTGACATAGTCTCTTTAAGAGGATTCTGCTGCTGCCACTACTATGGCCTCCATCTCACTCAGACACTCAGACGGGCAGCCTCAAGTCCTTGCTCTGTCCCACTTTCTGCTGTCTCAGGGTGATCTTAGTTCTCTCCTCTATTGTATGGCTTGTTCATCTGGATCCAGGTGATTTTTCCTTGCTGTTTGTTCCTTGTTTCCATACAACTTTGATTGGTCACCAGAGGATAAACAGAGCCTCTATCACCTACTCCATTTACCTCCTTCCTTCCCCCATTTTTCAATTGGTTTGTTTTCAGATTGTTCATTGCTAGTGTATAGAAAGGCAACTTATTTTTGCATAGTGACTTTGCATCGAATTCATTTATTAATTCTAACACCTTTTTTTGTGTGTGGAGTCTTTAGAGATTTCTATATATAAGATAATATTATCTGCAAACATATAATTTTGCTTCCTCCTTTCCAATTTTGGATGGCTTTTTTTCTTTTTCTTGCCTAATTGCTCTGGCTAGGACTTCCAGTACAATGCTGACTAGAAGTGGTAAAAACAGGCATCTTTGCCTTGATCCTGATCTTAGAGGAAAAGCATTCAGTTTTTTACCATTGTGTAAAATGTTAGGTGTGAGTTTTCCATAAATGAGCTTCATTATGTTGAGGCAGTTTCCTTCTAGCCCTAATTGTTGATTATAAGGGGTTGAATTTTGTCAAAAGCTTTCTCTGCAGCAACCGAGATAATGATTTTTCCCCCTTCATTCTCTTCATGTGGTATTTATATTGGTTGATTTTCTATATTGCACCATCCTTTCATTCCAGGAACCAATCCCACTTGGTCATGATGTAATAATATTTTAATATGCTGTTAAGTTTGTTTGTCGTGTTTATTGAGGACTTTGCATCAATATTCATAAGTAATATTGGTTGATGGTTTACTTTGTCTGGCTTTGCATCAGTGCAATGCTGGACTAATAAAATAAGTTTGGAAATGATTTTTTTCTCTTCAAGTTTTTAGAAGAGTTTGAGAGGACTAGTCTTAATTCATTTTAAATATTGGATAGAATTCACCAATGGCATTATCTCTTCTTGGGATTTTGTTGACATTTTTGATTATTGATTTAATCCTCTTACTACTTATATGTGTATTCAGATTTCCTATTTCTTCATGATTCAGTCTTGTTAGGTGTATATTTCTAGGAATTTACCCATTTCGTCTAGGTTATCCAATTTTTTGGTGTACAATTATTTATAGTATTCTCTTATAATTCTTTTTACTGTAATATCAGTAGTAATGCCCCATTTTACTTCTGATTTTCATTATTTCAGTCTTCTCTCATTTTTTCTTGTCAACATAGATAAAGGTTTGTCAAATTCATTGATCTTTTTGAAGAAATCCTGGTTTTATTTATTTTTTTCTATGTCAATTTATATCTGCTCTAATCTTCTTAATTTCCTTTCTTTTGCTAGCTTTCGTTTAGCTTTTTCTTCTTTTTCTAGCTCCTTAAGTTGTAAAGTTGGTTGTTGATTAGAGGCTTTTCCTTCTTTTTAATGTAGGTGTTTATTGCCATAAACTTCCCACTTAGCATACTTTTTCTACATTCCAAAGTTTAACTATGTTGTGCTTTATTTTCATTTTTATCAAGATATTTTAAATTTCCCTTGTATTTCTTTTTGACTTCTTGTTATTTAAGAGTTTGTTGTTTAAAGTCTACATATTTATGAATATTTTAGTTTCCTTTCTGCTATTGATTTGTTTCATTCCATTGTTACTGAAAAGATACTTAGTATGATTTCAATCTTTAAAAATTTTAAGACTTGTTATGGCACAACATATGGTCTATTCTGGAAAATGTTCCTTGCGTGCTTGAAAAAAATATGTATTATGCTGTTTCTGGAAGGAGAGTTCTGTATATGTCTGTTAGGTACAATTTGTCTATGATGTTGTTTGTGTCCATTCTTCCCTTATTGATCTTCTGTCTAACTGTTCTATCCATTATTGAAAGTGGGGTATTAAAGTCTCCTAATATGATTGTAGCTAAGAAATTTTTTTTTAAAGGGAGTCTTTGTGTGGCAAAGTTTCTAGGGCCAGAAATGGTTGAGATTTTTTTTTTTAATTGCACTCTCTTATTTAAATGATGATCTGGATAAATACAAAATTCTAGCTTCAGAGATTTTTCTCCTCTTCAATACTAAAAAATGTAACTCAGTTGTCTTCTTACAGGAGTTTTTGAAGTATCTAAAATGAATATTTTACCTATTCATTTGTGAGTGATCTGCTGTTTCTCTCTGGAAGAGTCTATTTTTATTATTCTTAAATTTTAGTATAATGGATGTAAGTATGAAAATTATTCCCATGCAGTCTCCATGTTTTAGCTAATGAATTTGGACATTTTATTGACTTTGATTTTTATGAGATTCATGGATAAATCTTCAGTGCTAGCAGGGTTCCTGTAAGTGCACTAAATAAAATTCATTGAATGAATAAATGATTAAATAGACACTAAGGGACTTTGTATGATTCTATAAAATGTATTAACATTTCTTTTGCAATTTGTCTCAATAGCTAGGCAATTTTATAGGAGAAAAGCAAAAAATAGACATTTAATAAAATTTAACAATCTGAGTTTCATTAAATGGTCTATGGATTATATAAAATAAGAAAATACATACTTAGGAGAAGAATCATGCAAATCTTGGTCAAAAATTCAACAGTCTTCATACATGTCACTTATCATGTAGATAAGTGATTTGTACAGCCCTTTCTCCCCTACTAAGGTGGGACTAACTTGGAAGGGCTATCTGTTTTTGAATGATAATCTAAATTAAAAACTGTGCTGTACTCTTTTAAACTAGTGATAACACCACTGATAATAATTAAGATACTTAGAAGTGGAAATGGTAGTTGTTTTTTCCTCAAAGTAACCACTTAGGATATCTTAAGGGAAAGTTAGTGACTACAGTTAATAATGACTATAATTAAACAATACTTTATTGTATATTTGAAAGTTGATAGATAGCGTAGATTTTAAAAGTTTTCATCATAAGAAAAAAATTTTGTTACTATGTATGGTAATGGTGTTAACTAGATTTACGTTATATACTGCAAATATACGAATATTAAATCATTATGTTGTACATATGAAACTAATATAATGCTACATGTGAATTATATCTTAATACATAAAAAATCCACTTATATGAATGAATGCAAAGTTAAACAGAAGTGGAAGAGAGCATGAGGATTTTCTTTGCTTAAAACCCCTTGTTATAGTTCTGGGCTTATTTTACTTAATGATATTTTTTTTTTCCAAATAATAAACAGCATGTGTGAGCCCCATTCATCATATTTTCTGCTTCTCCTAAAATCATAGCAATGATGTCTGCCTTTAAAAGCCATGCATGCTTGTAAGTTGTCACAGAGTTAGGAACAGATTTAATCTTTCTTGAACATAAGTAATTTAAAAAAAAGTTGATAGGAAAAAAATATAGCTCCTCTTTTGGCTGTGAATATAGAAAACCTCAGGACAATTTATAGCTATAAGAGCATTATTGTGACAATATAGTAAATACAAATAGAGGTTAAGAAAATGCTCTGACTGGTGGAATTTCTAAAGGTTTTTAGATATTGAGAATCTGTTATATAAAACTGAGTTATATAAATAACTAACAGTAAGAAAAATAAAGCCCATGTTTTCTACAGAAATTGTATGAATTATTGAAATCTGAGAAAGTGTTAACAGTCTTGAAAATATGAATTCTTTGGGTTTTGCATTTCTACTTGCAAAAGTGGTATGGAATATTTCAACCAGTCTGCCAAATAATCTATGCATAAATTGGAGAGAGCAATTCTCCTGAAAGAGTTGCTTTATATTTTTTAAAAAATAGTATCCAGTTTAAAATAAACTCATTTAACTTTTACATGCTTTTCATATTTCCCTGTCTTAATTAGTTCCTCAAGTTAACTTATTAACCAAACAGTATCAAATTCCAACTCATGCCATTTCATTCAAATATATTGATGAATATAGGGCAATGTGATAAAATGATTCTGATGAAGGAAGCATAATGTTATATTTGCTTTCAGAATAAACTCCTATTCAAGCCTGTACATCCTGTAATGGCCGCATTGTTACATGGATCCTAAGGTATCACTCCCTTTGGGAACATATATGAAATATAAAACTTTGGCAACCACAGTACACAGGCATACTTTAAAATTCGACCTTTAATATTTTAACCCATGTGTATACAGCTTCTCTTTTGAAATAGTTGCCTGGTTTGAGAATTTAAGCAATGAAATTCAGGTAAAGTCACCAACAGTGAGGTGATGTGGTCTAAAATAACTTAGGGGAAAGTTATCTTTAACAGAGATCAATTAGGTTTTCAGACTTGAAATGGACTCTGTAGATTATGTAATCTAAAAGACCATAAAGGGAGCTATTGGAAGGACTGAAAACATTTTTTCACCCTGTAATTTTTAATGTAATCCAGTTAATTAATGTTTATATCTTGCTTAGCAAAATCGAATCTACATTTTTGCATTATCTAGATGCTATTCAAATGTAATTCCCATTACTTTAACTGGAATTGTTTGAAGGAAAAAGATTCTACTATAAATATATACTAACATTTTTAGAGTTTAGTTAATTCCTTGGAAAAAATACAACTTCATTACTATTTACCTACTTTGGCAAAAGTCTTTTTATATAGTATCAGCTAATTTTCTATACTACCACACTTATGTACAAATATGAGGGGAGGGATATATGGAATTATCCAAATACTGTTTTTCAATATTTTTCTGAAATTATATTCAATTTTAAATTTAACTTTTAGAAGATAGTTTTGGCATTTTAAATATCATTGTAATTAATCCTGTATCTGGTGTATTTATTTAAAGCAATAGTAACACATTAATTTACATTTAGGTTTTATACAGCATATTTCATTTCTATAATGCCAACTTAAAGTTGAATAGCATCTTCTTATGTGGCTATTGCTTTGTTTTATGCTGATAGATTTTATAATAAATAATATATGGGCCTTTTCATTTCATCGCCATTAAATTAAAATCATATTAGATAAAAAGTATGCTAAAAGAAATACTTCAAACATAACTATATTTGCATCATTAACATGCAAATTTTGATGTACAAACAATAAAATATAGTCCTAGTCATTTAAAGATCAGAATAAAGACATCTAGAAAGGCAACTGCCTTGTACTTATTCCTACAGATGGTATAGTTTATACTGCTTCTTTCATCATTTTACTACTTTACCACTCATTTGGGATTTGATAGCTATGCTGGGCTGACTAGAAATTTTTAATATGAGAAGAGAACCTGTTGGTGTTTTTTTTTTCTTTCTAAATTTAAAACTTTCTAAAAAATTTAAAGTTTTGCATTTGGTTTTTCATTTACTTGGAATTGGAATTTAATTTTGTGTATAGTTAGAAATCCAACTCCATTTCTCTCCCCTGTGAAAAATCAATCATTCCAGTTTTGAACAGTTACTTATTGAAGAGGTGCTCCTTTCCTTTTGGTGTCTTATCAAAATTATCTTGATTATTCTTGGTACTTAATAATTTTCCTTTATAATTCCCTTTCAAGGTCCAGAAAAAAAACCCTACCAGTAATTTGATAGGGAATTACATTGAATGTGTAGATTAATTTTGAGGAAAGTTGACATCCTTGTGATATTAATTTTCATAGCATAAATATATCTCTCCTTTTATGTAGATTGCCAATAAAGTTTTATTATTCCCTCTATAAATATCCTGCATTTATTTTAAAAGATAATTACTAGCTGTTCTTATATATTAGTGATTATGATTATAAATAGTTTCTTTAAAAATTTATATTTTCTAATTTGTATAGCTAGTGTATAGGAATGCTGTTTTTATTAATTGTACATGCACCCCTAAATCTTGTTGAATTCTTATTCTAAAGATTTATCTGCATATTCTCATTTTTTTCTGTGAATGCTCATTTGTTTGTGAATAATAGTTTTTTTTCTTATTGTGGTAAAACACACATAACAAAATCTACTACCTTAGCCATTTTTAAGTGCACAATTCAGTGGTATTAAATATATTTACATTGTTGGGAGAGCATCATCCCTATACATCCCCAAAACTCTTTTCATCATATAAAACTGAAATTCTATAGCTATTAAACAATAACTCATTCTCCTCTCCCCCATTCCAGGGCAACTGATTTCACACTGTCTTTATGATTTTTGACTATTCTATATACTTCATGTAAGTGGAATTATACAGTATTTGTCTTTTTGTAACTGGCTTATTTCACTTAGCATAATGTCCTCAAGGTTCATCAATGTTGTAGAAATTGCAGAATTTTCTTCTTTTGTAAGGTGGAATAATAGTCCATTGTATAAATATATTTCATTTTGCTAATTCATTCATTGGTACATGTACACTTGGGTTGCTTCCACATTTTAGCTATTGTGCATAATGCTGCTATGAACATGGGTGTACAAATACTTCTTTGAGACCCTGCTTTTAATTTTTATGGGTATATACCCAGAGGTGGAATTGTTGAATTATATGGTAATTCTGTTTTTAATTTTTTGAGAAACCGTCATACTGTTTTCCATAGCAACTGTACCATTTTACATTCATACCAACAATGATTAAGGGTTACATTTCTCCACATCTTCTCCAACATTATTATTTTTGATAGTAGAGAATTCTAATGGGTGTGAGGTGGTACTCATTGTAGCTTTGATTTACATTTCTCTAATGATTAGTGATGTTGAACATCTTTTGTGTGCTTATTGACCATTCATGTATCTTTTTTGGAGAAATGTCTATTTAAGTCCTTTGCCCATTTTAAAAATCTGATTGTTTTGGTTTTGTTGTTGAGCTTTACAAGTTCTTTATAAATCTTGTATATAAATCTCTTATTAGATATACGATTTGCAAAATTTTCTCCCATTCTCTGTTGTGAATAGTATCTTTTGATGCAAAAATTTTAAATTTTCATTGTCCAATTTGTCTATTTTTTCTTTTTTACTTGTACCTTTGATGTCATATCCAAGAAATCATTGCCAAATCCAATGTTGTGAAGCTTTGTTCTGTTTTCTTCTAAGAGTTTTATTATATTTGGTTTTACATTTAGTTACTTAATCCATTTTTCATGAATTTTTGTATATGGTGTTAGGTAAGGGTTTAACTTTGTATGTGGATATCCAGTTTTCCCAGGACCATTTGTTAATGAGACTGCCCTTTCCCTGTTGAATGGTCTTGGCACCCTTGTTGAAAATAATTTGACCATATATGCAAGAGTTTATTTTTAGTCCCTCTATTCTATTCTGTTGATCTGTATGTCTTGTCTTCATGCCAGTAGCACACTGTTTTGATTACTGTAGCTTCGTAGTAAGTTTTTAAATCAGGAAGTGTGTATGAGCGCTCCATCTTTTTATTCTTTTTCAAGATGGATTTTGGATATTCTGGGTACTTTGAGATTCCATATAAATTTAGGGTGGGTTTTATAATTTCTGCAAAAGAAGTCATTAGGATTTTGATAAGAATTACATTTAACCTGTAGATTGCTTTGGGTAGTATTGACATTTTAACAATATTAGATTTTCTAATCCGTAAACATTGGATGTATTTCTGTTTATTTATGTCTTCTTTAGTTTCAGAAATGTTTGTAATTTTCAGTATACAAGTCTTTCATTTCCTTGGGTAATTCCTAAGTATTTTATTCTTTTTGATGCTATTGTAAATGGAAGTGTTTTGTAATTTCCCTTTCAGATTGTTTGTGTACAGAAATACAATGATTTTTGTGTGTTGACTTTGCATTCTGCTATTTTGATGATTTCATTTATTAGTTCTACTATCTTTTTTTTTTTTTGATGTAGTCTTTAGAGATTTCTACATATAACATCATATAATCCAGAAACAGAGATCATATATTTTTTCCTTTCCAATTTGTATGGCTTCTATTTATTTTTCTTGCCTAATTGTTCTGGCTAGAACTTTCAGTACTATGCTGACTACAAGTAGTGAAAGCAGGCCTTCTTGACTTTTTTCTCATCTTAGAGGGAAAGCATTTGGTATTTCACCATTGAGTATAACGTTAACTGTGGTTTTTCCATAAGTGGGTTTTATTATGTTGAAGTAGTTTTCTTCTATCCCCAGTTTGTTGTGTTTTTATCATAAAAGTATACTTAATTTTGTCAAATGTTTTTTCTGCATCAGTTGAGGTGATCATGTGTCTTTTCCCCTTATTTTGATCAAATTTTGTATGTTGAACCACCCTTGCATTTCAGGAATAAATCTCACTTAGTCATGGTATATAATCCTTTTACTACACTACTGAATTCTGTTTGCTAGTATTTTGTTGAGGATTTTTGCATTAATGCTCATAGGAATTTTGATCAGTAATTTTCTTTTCTTGTAGTATATTTATATGGCTTTAGTATTAAAGTTATGCTATCCTTATAGAAAGTTAAAAAGTATTCTCTCCTCTTCAGTTTTTTAGAAAAGTCTGAGAAGGATTGGTATTAATTCTTCTTTAAATGGTAGAATTCACCAGTGAAGCCATCTTTTAACCTGTTTGTGTCTTTGGATCTAAAATGAGTCTCTTGTAGATAGCATATAGTTGGTTCATATGCTTTTCTCCATTCTACCAATTTCTGCCTTTTGATTGGAGGATTTAATCCATTTACATTTAAAGTAATTACGACAAGGGGGACTTCTGCCATTGTGCTATTTCGTTTCCATATGCCCTATAGGTTTTCTGTCCCTTTTTTCCTGCATTACTGTCTACTTTTCTGTAAAAATTTTTCTAGTGAAATGTTTAAATTCCTTTCTCATATCCTTTTGTGTATAATCTATAGCTATTTTCTTTGCACTTAATATCCCAAAGTTATAACACTTCAGTTTAAATTTATACCAACTTAAGTTCAATAACATACAAAAACTTTTCTATATAATAATACTAGCTTTTATGATTTCCCATGTACTTATCTTTATTGAGATCTTTATATGACTTTGAGTTACTGTCTAGTGTCCTTTCATTTAACCTTGCAAGAATCTTTGATCATTTCTTGCAGAGCAGGTCTAGTGGTCACAAACTTCCTCAGCTTTTGTTTATCCGAGACTGTCTTAATTTCTCCCTCACGTTTGAAAGACAGTTTTGGCAGATATAGGATTGGTGATTGGCAGTTTCTTTTTTTTTTTTCTTTTAGCACTTTGAATATATAAGCCCACTGTCTCTGGTCTCCAAAGTTTCCAATGAGAAATCTGATCATAATCTTAGAATCCCTTATATGTAATGACTTGCTTCTTTCTTGTTACTTTCAAGATTCTCTCTATTATTAGCTTTAAAATTTGATCATGTCTTGGTGTGGGTTTCTTTGAGTTTACCTTACTGGGAGTTTGTTGAGCTTCTTGGATGTTCATATTAACGTCCTTCATCAAATTTGGAACATTTTCAGCTGTTGTTTCTTCAAATATTCTCTCTTCCCCTTTCTTTCTTTCTCTTTCTCCTTCTGGATTCCCACGATGTGTATATTGGTCTGCTTGATAGTATTCCACAAGCCCCTTAGGCTCTGCTTACATTTCTTCAATCCTTTTTTCCTGTTCCTCACCCTCAATAATTTCCATAGTTCTACCTTCAAATCCACTGATTCTTCTGCCTGCTCGATTCTGCTTTTGAATCCTTCTAGTGAGTTTTCCATTTCAGTTATGGTACTTTTCATCTCCAGGTTTGATTTTTTTAAAAAAATTTCTATCTCTTCGCTATTTCCATTTTGTTCAGTTATCATTTGTTGACTTTCTCCACATCTTCCTATAGTTCTCTGAACATCCTTAAGACAGTTGTTTTAAAGTCTTCACCTAATATATCTGTCATTAGGTCTTTTTCAGGGATTTTGTTGATTTATTTTTTTCCATTGAATGGGCCATACTTTCCTATTTGTATGTCTTGTGATGTGTTTGTTAATCACTGGACATTCAAATCTAATAATATAGTAACTCTGGAAATCAGAGTCTCACCCTTCCACAAGTTTTCTGTTTGTTTTTGTTGTTGTTGTTGTTGTTGTTGTTGTTGTTGTGATTGTCATAGGCTGTCTCTGTGCCCAGGAGCAACCCAAGGCATAAACTCTGTCTTTTCTGAGCCTTTCTCTGGGCATGTGTGGTCACTCCTAATTTTCCCCATATATGCAGCTGTTTTTGAATTTCCTAGTTCTTAATGTTTGGCTTCCAAAAAGGGGGGAAAGCAACAAAATGAAGGAGAGGGAAAAAAGGTGCTGGCTATTTAAGTCCCTTGGACGTCACTTCAGTAAGAGGGGAGGGGTTGAAAAAATGAGTGGAAGTACAACAACAATGGATGCTTCCTCTTTGTCCACACCTCTGTGATCAGAAGCAGCAATCGATGATTAGAAAACAGATCCTTATATTTGCTGAATCCTTTTTGGACATCCAAGCTTCTACACGCTTTGTGCAAGCTGCTCTAGGAATACATGCATGACCACCTGCCACTAGCTGGGGGTAGGGTATGGATTGGTGTTACTGTGCTAAGATCTGAAATTGACCAAAATTAACCACAGTTTACCAAGTCTTCCCCTGGAAGTTGCAAACCTTCAACAGACTTCGGAGTATAAAAATAGTTTGAAACAGATCTATCAGTGCAATTGTTGTCTAGATGGGGAGATAGACTTGTGGTGCTTCCTACTCTACAATTGACCCAGAATTTACTCCTGAATAATAGCAGGTTTGGTTCTTCCTTTCTAATATATATAATATATACCTAGCTTTCCCTTGTTTTTGAAACAGCTAGGACCAATGTTGAACAGACATGGTTATAACAGACATCACTGTGTTCATGGTTTTAAAAGGAGTGTATGTACCACTTCATCACTAGGTACAGTGTTTCTTGCAGGTTTGGAAAAGATAACTTTATTAAGTTAAGAAAGTTTCCTTCTATTGATATCTTACTAGTATTTGATCAAATTTATAAAATGATTTTCCACCTATTGAGATGATCTTAGAATTTTTCTCCTTTAATCTGTTAATAAATTGTACTATGAGATAATTTAATTTTAAACTATACTTACATTCCTGAGACAAACTTAACTTGGACATGATGCACTATTATTGTTGTTGGTATTCAATTAAATTCAGTTCACTGGTATCATATTTAGGATTTTTGTATCTATAATCTTAATAATTTAACCCATTTCCCATTTGTCCTGAGAATACTGTCCAGCAGCAGTTGCAGCTGTAGTGCTTACCTGAAGATAACTCACGGATTACAGTCCTCACTTTACCCTCAAATTTTGCCACGAAATATCTGACTTTTATTATTATTTTCGCATTGCTCTTGTATATTGATAGTCTTCAGAAACAAATGACATCATTCTATTTAGCATTCTGTTTTTAGTAGTGGTATTTCCAGTTACAAAATATAGTAATTCTCAATTGCTGAAAATGTCAAATCCTAGAAAACATAGCTTTATTATGCACGATGTTAACATCATTCTTGAATGTTGTTTATTGAAGATCCATTTGATGAATCCGATTTACATATACATTTCTGTTTCATTAGGATTAGAGACAAGTTCTATTTAGAAATAACTACAAGAACAGTTTTTGTATTTTATTTTCACATTGAAAACCAGTCAGATTTGCTTCGGCCTCAAAGAGCATGTTTATGTAAAATTAAATTAATGTTGGCGGTGAGCTACACTTTTTTTTCTACATGGAAAATGGGTTAACAGGCTTGTCATTTTCGTTTGTCATGCTATCCTTATTAGATTTTGCTGTCAAGATTTCAATGAGTTGATAAAGTAAGTTGGGAAGTATTCTTTTTTTCTTTCTATTCCCTGGAAGAGTTTATGTAATACTAAATTTACCTATTCCATTAAATAGTTGGTAGAATTCACTTATAGAGCCTTATGGATTTGGTCTTTTCTTGAGGGGGTATTTTCAACTACTGACTCAGTTTTGTTTGGTTTTTAACAGTTATAGTATTGTTATCTTTTTTTCTTTTTGATATATTTAAAGAAAATACACATTAAAATCATTATGAAATTGTTTATAACACTCATATTTTTCTGATCTTTGAATTGTCTTTAATTTTGCTGTATTTTTTTATTCCTAATGTTTTATTGTATCTTTTCTCTTTTTATTTGATGCATTTCTTCAGTAGTTTGCCTATTTTATTACTCTTTTCAAAAAGTTAACTTTGGGCTTTGTTTACTTTTTACCAGTCTTTTATTAATTTATGGCCATTAATTTTCTTCTATTTTCTTTAGGACTAGTTTGTTGTTCATTTATAATTTATTTTGGAAGTATATATAGATCATTATTTTTCAGCTTTTATTCTTTCTCAATATCAGAATTTCTAAAGGTTGATTATGAATTTCCCACGAACTTCAATATGCTGTATTTCTATTATTATTTAGTCCTAAAGGATGTTGAAATGACAGGACTTGTGCAATTAAATTGGAATATAAACTCATTTATTTGCTATACTGCTCATTCAAACTCACTTTGAGGCTGAGATTTTCTCCATACCCTCGATAGGAATTAGAGAAAGTCACATGAATATTCTGATCTCTCTCAATAATAAAATTCTGGGTCACTTCTAGCCACTAGAAAAATAAGCAAAAATTCTCAGTTTAGCAGCTAATAAACCCATGACAATATTAAAATTAAAACTTCAACATTTATCCATACTTAAAGTTTTTGCCCTATCAGAGCTCATATCTGCTACAGGTGAGTTGTGAGAAAGTAGGGGTCTTATTTAACTAATATTGTCATGTAATTGTATAGGCCCTCCTTGGACATCTTTCCTTCATAGGATGTTTCCCTGTGTTCTTTAGAGTCACTACCCATCCTTAGGCATCAGCTGTTCAGGTCCCCTATTGGGGTCATCTTGAAGTCTCTGCTGGATTTCTTTCACCTAAGCCCCACATCTGCTCCAGAGGAAATGTGCATCCTTTTGTCACTATAAAACCCAGGAGTAAGGTGGACCCAAATGCATTAACCTTTCTTACCTAACTTTAGGGCAGTTAGCTAGCCACAGTACTTGCCTTTAAGATTTGTAAGGTTTGAGTCAAATAGTCCACCATGTCTCACACATTCCAGGGGGATACATATTAAATTTTCCAAGTGATCCTTTTGAAGCCCCTTTTACTTGTCTTGATGTGTGGAATTTAGCACTGCAATAGCTCTATCAAAAACATATTCTCTTCCTCTAATCTCTTATCCCTATCTCTAATCCTTCCCACCCAATATTTTTATATCCTGAATGTAAATGAGGAGTTAGGATCGTAAAATTGATGTTGATGACTTTCTTTGAAAAGCTTATATAGAAGACTACCTTTTATTAAAATGTGAGGTTTGCCATTTTAGAACCTTGATTGAAAGTCTAAAAACATTTTTTAAAATTCTGTTATATATTTATTTTCTAATTTCCCTTATGATTTTTTCCCTCTGACCTATAAGTTATTTAGAAGTGTTTTTAAATATCCAAATATATCACCTTTAAAAAATATTTTTAAAATATCAATTTCTAACATAATTCATGAGGTCAGAGAACATGATCTTTGTAAAGCAGATTGCTGGAAAGCTGTTGAGGCTTTATGACATTGTTCATAATAGTCAACTTTTATAAATTTCCCTAAATGCTTGTGAAAATGTTTATTTTCTAACAGTAGGATGGAGTATTCTATACATGTCTGTTATATCAAGACTGTTAATCGTGTAGTTCAATTCTACTTTTTTTTTTAACCTGACAATTATTGTAATGAATATTAAAAATTCCTACCATGTTTATGGACTTAAAAGTTACCCCTTGAAATTCTGACAACTTTCATACCTATCAGACTATTAGTAAGTGATGATAAGTTGAGAACTTGTTAACCTCCTTGGTAAACTATGCCTTTAAAATATATTTGGTTTATTTCTTTATCCTTAAGGCTTTTTACATGAAAGCATATTTTGTCCAATATTAATATTCTAAGCTATTCTAAATGTTTCTTTTTCTTTATTATTTGCCATACCTTTTTACTTTACTTGCAACCTTGCCTTTATTTTTAAGTGACATACAGCTGTATTTAGTTTTTATCCAACCTGAGAGTTTCTTTTACCAGGAACGTTAATGCTTAATTCACTTATTGCTTTTACTGAAATATATGAATTTTTACTATTTTGTGCTTTTTATTAATCATGCTTTTCCTTTATTTTTCTCCTTTCCTGCCTTGTATTAGATTGATTAAATTTACTTTATTATCCCTCTTTTTATTAAGAACTTATACCTTTCCAGGTTTCTGATTTCAATAAGTTTCAGTTCCAACTTGGGACATTAAGAGAGCTTAAGACCATGTCTTCTGTCCCTAGAAGACTGTTAAAACTTAGACCATTTGGTAATTGAGAATGACAAATGCCTCCACGACAGCAGTGGCATAAGTGCCAGCTTAATAAGTTAGTTTTCAGCTCCCTCATTCTTTTTGGCCTATGAGTATTTTACATACTTTTTGCAAGCTCAGCCATTCATTTTGAGTATTTTTATAAAAAAGTATTTTCAACCTGAAGTTCTTGGTGTTTTCTTGCAGGATGTTCAGGCTTATTATCTGATGTGAGATACAAAATAGTATATGAAATAAATCACAGGTTATAATTTTTAAAATCTAAAAATATGTTGTGAAATATTTTTATACACCTATCATAGTGGAATGAGAATCAGGAATCGTGTTTTAGTTCTGATTTTGTGACTTTGGGTAAAATCACCTAATATTTCTTAAACTATTTAATTACCTTTAAATTAGAGCACTGGATCAAAGTATCCCTAATATTTTTCAAGTGTTAATATTCAATGGGTCCATGAAGTAAAAACAGCATTGTGAAGGTTCAGGATGTAATAACATTCATCATATTCCTAACACTAACCTGCCATTCACTGTATATTTTTCACTAAACCTGTCAAGCCTCAAATTGTCTTTTTGTTGACCCGAGTTGTTTTGTTTTGTTAATTGTAGTTAAAAAAAAAAAAGATAGCAAGATTTACCTTCTTAACCATTTTTAAGTCTACCTTTTAGTAATGTGAAGTATGTTCCCATTGTTGTGCAACCTCGATTTTTGAACTTTAAGGTTTAAGTCACTTATTGGTAAAAAAAAAAAAAAATTTAAATACACACCTATTTTTACCATTTCTACCTCACGCTCACTCATCTCTTCTTCCTTATAACTTTCTTTGTCTGATACAATAGCTGGAATGTGGAATCAAGAGAGAAAGGGTACAACCTAAAATCATCTAACTAAAACTCTAAGACTCAATTTCTTGTGCTGTCTTATGTTTTCAAATATTGTATAGTCTGAATGTTTCTGTCCCCTCAAAATTCATATGTTGAAATCCTGATGCCCAATGTGATGGTATTAGAAATATTAGAAGGTGGACTCTTTGGGAGGTGGTTAGGTCATGAGATGAAGTCCTCAAGAATGGAATTATGCACTTAAAGATGAGATACTACAGAAAGAACTCTCTAGCTCCATCCATCACATCAGGATACAGCAAGAGGCACCAGCTACAAACAAGGAAGATGGCTCTCACCAGAATACAATCATGCCCATGCCTTGATCTTGGACTTCTCAGCTTCCAGAAATAAATTTCTATTGTTTATAAGCCACCCAGTCGGTGGTATTTTGTTAGAGCAGCCGAAATGGACTAGACACATGTGTTTTTCTTGAGCCTTTTTGCTGGTCTAACACAGCTTTGGAGAGCTATGAATCACATATTTGACTTTTGCAGTGTGAATATAAATATACTAATTTTTGGTAAAACATTTGAAGGTTTAATCATCTTTCTCAAAAGCATCTTTGATATTTAAGTAATATTCTTTGAAATGCCTATGCTATCTTCATCTGTGGGGTTTTGTTTGTTTGTTTTTGTAATTTTAATAGGGTTAATTTTGCTAGATCCTTTTATGCCAATGGTTTTGCATGTGATTAGTTATCCAACATCATTTATATTGACTTAGGAATTCCTTTGCAAGACTTTCAATTTTACTTTGCAGTGACAAGCATCATAGTGTTAGATGTTTACAACATCAGCACCTAGACAAGGATGTCCTTGCTATGGGCTCAGACTAAAGCTACTATTAAAGTGGTAGGGAAAAGAAATATTTGAGGATATCTAATTTTATGAGGCATGAAATTCACTAAAATATATTTTCATGTCATGATTATTTCTGCTTCACTTTTTTCTGAGTTTAAATAATAAACACTCAGAAAATGAGGCCCCCTCCTTTTCCATTAGTCACAAAGGTATTCCTTCTAGTAGATGATCTCTTTCATTTAAATAAAAATTTACTTCTGAATTTGTTTTATCACTTCTATTTAGAGGCCAGCTTTTTAAGTTTCAACATTTTAAATCTGTGGACCTCTGGAAAAATAAAGCAATATTATACAAACAGTCTTTTCAGTGGTGGTGGTGGTGGTGGGGGAATCAAACTTCTTTTCTGGTAGTATAGAAAAAAAGTAGGCTTGATCAAAATTTCCACTTGCCATTGATTTTAGAGACAGTGTGAGGAGAGTAAAAAATGTATTTCACCAATCCAGCATTTTAAAATTTCCAGTATTAGGATGCATATTAAAATCAAGAGTTATAATTATAATCAGCTGTTTTTCCTGTATTTATTTATATATTAGCTGTACCTAAATAATATGTCTTACAGTCCATGGAATCTTAAATTAGAATCTAGTCCAAAATTCCAATCTAAGTAATAATGTACTATCAACTATTAGCCAAAAATATTAAACTAAAGCAATGGTTATGCAGAATGCAATTTTCAAGTGCTTGCATTCTACTGATAACAATAGTAATAACAATACATATATTCCTTACCAGGTATTGTTTTAGGTGTTTTATTTATTTCTTACAATAACCATTTTGAGATTATTATTATTAGCCTCTTTGTTGTCATGCGTGAGGACACTGAAGCAGCGAGGTTAAATGACTTAACCCATTGATGAAGTGTTAAGGTCAACATCTCACATAATTAGTGGGTGAGTTAGATATTTCTCTTAGATACAAAGTTTTTACCTACTGGTAAACAGAAGAATTTATGAAAACATACTGCTAATATTTAGTATCTGCGGAAGAATGGGTATCTATTTGCAGAGCAAATAGCCAGAGAGTTTTCCTCCTTAAAACTCTGTAGTAGGCAGATTATAATCTCCCTGCTCCCCAAACCTTCAAAGATGTTCACATCCAATCTTTGAAGCCCATGAATATGTTACTTTACATAGTAAAGGAATTTAAATTGGCGTGATTATGGGTACAGACCTTGAAATTAGATTATCCTGGATTGCTCAGATGGACCCAATCTTATCATATGAACCCTTAATATTAAAGAATCTTTCCCAGATGCAGTCAGAGGGAGATGTGACTACATGAAGAAGGGTCAAAAACATGCTGGCTTTGAAGTCAGAGAAAGGGGACCATAAGAGAAAGATGTATATAGACTCTGGAAGCTGGAAAAAGCAGAAGGATTTCTCCTGCAGAGCCTCCAGAAATGAATGAAGCCCAACTGATACCTTGACTTTAGATGAGATCCATGTAGAACTTCTGACTTACAGAACTGTTAATAAATTTGTGCTGATTGTGAGATAAAACTTTTGTGCTATTTAAGCCACTAAGTTTGTGATTTGTTACACCAGCCATAGGAAACAAACACAGGCTAACCTAATTCAATAAAATATTGCACAGTATACGAAAATATTTTAATAAGTGAACCGTTTATAAGGAACCATTTCTGTATTAATCAACCTATAAAGTCTGGATAAGTGTTAAAGAAGCAGTATCCATTTAACTTACGAGAGCTATGCCTTGAAGATGCTTACGAAAAACAGGCTAGTTTGCTTGGCATTTCCCCATGTGTTACACAAACCACTGGTAATTTTAAATGGTACAGGGAAATATACTAAATTTTCGTAGCATTTTTACCTTTGCCCTCTGTTTATGGCATGTGTTGATAGTTTTGCGCTCACATTAGTTACTTATGACTTACTACACTTTAGTGTATGACTCAAGATAAACGCGCTAAATTCACTCAGCCTCCCCTGACTGTCCTGAGGAATTCATTCGCTCCCCAAATTTCCTGGGTTTGCGGTTTGGAGAAAAAACTAAGCACCAAATATAGGCCAGAATGCCAAGATCGCGGGGACGATCGTCTCCTGCCAAGCCGCCACCTTTCTTATTACTGGTCCTTATAACACTACAACAGTACCAAGAGCGCAAATATCTATCTTCCCGCCTCCCTTACGAGCTGCAAGATCCCGCACTATACGAGCGAGCAGTATCAGACCTCGCGATACTTCCAATTATCATAGATCTTTGTGCGCAGGAGGCTACAGAAAGACTGCTACGCCCATGTAAATCAAGTTCTGTTCTCGTGAGAACCGGCTGACAGTTCGGGAGCTCGTTCTCGCGGGATTTTCTGAGACAGAGTTGGAAGTTGCGGTAGGCGGTAGAGGCCCAACTCTGAGAGGGAGGATTAGGGTTCGACCTGCCTACCTCCTGTACTCCCTCGGCGGCGGAGCCTGAAACGACTGGGTGAGCGCCGCCTTGTCAGCCCTCCAGCGTCATTCCGGCTCTGCCGCTGCCTCGGATGCCGCCATCGTTTTTTCCCTGGACCCCGCCGCATTCTGCACTTTCTCGCCCTGTGGCTCGAGCTCTAGGAGGGCGATGTACAGAGGGCGGCGGGAGGTTGTGTTGGCCGCGGTTAGGCCGTCCGCTCGCCGCCTTCTTGCCGTCCTCCGCGATTTGTCTGGTGTCAAAATTAACCAGGCTGCCAGACCCGTCCCCCTGGCCAGATGGATCCCTCTGCCCCGAAGCCCCGCGCAGAAACCGCCGGCAAAGGTATAAGCTCTGAGCTCGCCTCTCTGCTGACACCTGTGTTTACTGCGCCAGTTTGGAACCGTTTCTGCCGGTTCCCTTGGGGTTGGTATTTCACCCAGTGGCTCCTCTGAGTGACAGCAGGGGATTGTGAACCTCTCCAGGTCTGAGATCAATTCTTTGCGATTTAGTGCTGACACCCGGGACTCTGGAATCATACTGCTCTTGGATCTAGTGCTAGCTCTGACAGTTTACTTGCTGAGCAAAATTGTGATCATTGCTGAGTTCTTGTGATTATTAAATAAGATGGTTTATGCAAAGCACTTATGTGACCCAGCGTCTGGCCCATAGTAAGCTCAGTAAATGTTTGATATTTTTATTCTTTATGCCCCAGTTCTTTGTGAATGGTAGTTTGTTGTTGTTAAGTAGATAAAAAAAAAAGTTGAGGTATTTAGTTGATTTTACTTTGTATCACAAAGAGCTTAATATATGGTGTACCTGAGGGTCTTACATTCCGCCTTTAAGGAGTTACCAAGAGGGTTTAAGGAGGGTTTGTTATCTGTCACAAGTCATCTGGGATGCCTTCTTGCCCTCGAATTAATAGATTTCATCATTTATAGTGACATAACAGAAAGCTCAGGAGCCCAGAGGTGGGAGAATAATTGCCATGGTGAGGAAGAGCAAGGAGGCCAGTTTGGAATGCAAGAGAGGGAGAGGGTCAGAAGTGAATGAAGTTAGAGGAAGACAGGGGCAGATCATAAGAAACCTTACACTCACCCTCCACCCTTATTTAATCCACCAGGAAATTCTTCCAATTTAAGTTATTTGTTCTGGAGTTTGAATACTGAAAGATTCCAGCCCTAGGCCAAAGTTAGCTGAATATATTTAGTTCTAGAAATTATACAAACTCAGGAACCAAATAGATTTACATAAATTGTGTAAAGACATAGGCCTCTGAACATGCTGTACCCTCTGACTGACGTACTCTTCCGAGACCTTCCATTTTAAATTATGTTTCCTCAGTACTTCTTTCTCATAGCACACTGTTCTTTTCCTCCAGAACACTTATTACAATTTCATGTTTGTGAATTCTTTAATAATCTTTCCTTCAGTAGATATTAAGGAACTATGAGATCAAGGATGTATTTTCATTAATAAATTCAGTATATGTTTATTAAATGACTACTGGTGTATTCGTTGTGGGGATAAAATTTTTGAATAATACAGACAT
The DNA here is from genome assembly GCA_003508835.1 of Eonycteris spelaea. Lineage (NCBI taxonomy): Eukaryota > Metazoa > Chordata > Mammalia > Chiroptera > Pteropodidae > Eonycteris > Eonycteris spelaea. Next base: position 1,403,246 of record PUFA01000245.1, read on the forward strand.
TTTCTTGGAAAGGAAATTACTTTTAGTGAGACAAATGAAAACAAGTAAACATGGTAATTAAACATTGTGAATAATGGAATATCCTACTTTAAGGTGGTCAGAGACAAAATCTCTGAGATGATATAAAAACAACTGAGAGAAGAACTGCTTAGCATGTGTGAGTCAAGGTAAAATTTGACAAATTATGTTGGAGAGGTAAGTAGAGGCACATCATACTGGGGCCTGTAAACTATAGTAAACAGTTTGGATTTTATTTGTAGTGGATGGTTATTGAAAGATTTTAAGTTAAAGATTTTGTTAATTTATATTTTTAAATAATTATTATTGCTGCTATGTGGAAAATGTATTGTAGGGAGAAATTAGTGGCAGCAGAGAAAATGGTTAGGAATGTAGCAGTACTTTAGGAGGAAGGTAAAGGTGGCATGCTCTAGGGCAAACTACCATTGTGGGTCAAATCTGGCCTAACATTTTTTCATAGATAAAATTTTATTGGAACACAGTCATGCCATATGTTTATGTGTTTGTAACTGCTTTTGTGTTACAAGGGCAAGAGAGAGGATAGCCTGCAAAATCTAAAATAACAAATAGCTAAAATATGACTCTACAGAAATAATTCTCCAGCAGTTTTTTGAGAGAGATGGTAGAACGGAGGGAAATGATACATATTTGAAGTAGAACCAGCCAGACATTCTGATGGATTGGAAGTAGGGAGTAATATGAAAAGAAGAATAAGGGCTGATTAAAGTTTCCTACCTTGAAAAGTTGGTTAGACGATGATGCCATTTAATCACTATAATTTTTTCATATTTTCTTTCATTTTTTCATTTTGTGTGGAGAATATCTGGTTAATTATTGGCATAAAATTACAGATGTTAAATAATAAATTAATGAATTAGGCCTTTAAAATTAGTAGGCATTTGCCAAGTAGGTAAACGAATGTAAAATTGAAATAATGTATTAAGAATTGCTATAGTGGTTAATTTAGGTTTTAAGGCTCAAAAAGTACTATTTTGAAAATAGAGCCCATTGACCTATCTGTTATTCCTGTACAGTGGATCAGAGTTTTAGTTTCACATTTAAACTGTGTTTTAGAATAGTATACAAGTTCTCAGATAGTTTAAATCCAAAGATTAGAGAGAACAGATTTTTCTCTGTGTACTTCTGATTGTTATGCAAAACACAACCTCACCAAAGTTAGTGGGAATAATGGTTTTACTTTTAAGAAACAACTGATGAGAAATAGCATAACAAGCAAAAATTGCGTAAGAGAGGATAGATACACTAGTTATATTATAATCATGAATGTTATAAAAAACAAACTTGAAATCATCAAGAAGACCACAGGAAACTACCAGTAGTTATCTGATCTCAATGAGAAATGTGTGAGAAAAATAATTTCTACAATTTTTACAGTCGTAGCCATATAATTCCTCTGGGATTCTTTTCTTTTTTTTTGGTGGGGGTGGGGGTGGGGGTGCAAGGCAACCCTTGATTGACGGTTGACCTCACAGATTACAAGGACTTTGTCAAGTTTACAACCCCTTTTTCTTTTAATTTTTTATGCCTACAGCACCCAGTCTTCCTTGGTGGTCTCCATCCAAGTACTAACCAGTCCTGACCCTGCTTCGCTTCTGAGATCAGACGGGATCGGGCTTGCTCAGGGTAGCATGGCCATAGACTAGGATTCTTGCTATAAGAAATTCCATTTGTAAAATTTTTACTTAATTTCCACTGCTTGGTATTTTTTAATTTACCTATATTATACTCTATAGAGACTTCCCACCCCACTCATAGTGCTATATTTTCTGAATAGAAAATAAAATAGCTGTACAGTTAAGGACAGAATAAATTCATTTATATAGAGGTTAAACTCTTCAAAAACATAATAGAATCTTACCATAATGAGACCTTAGAATTCTTTTTTAAGAACCTCAATTCTTCAAAACTTTGAAAGGAAAAAGTTGTGACATAGCTGGTACCCTTCATTGGTGGTTCCCTTGGTTAGTTGTATACATATTAAAGCAACAGTTTAGAAGCAGCAATATTAACAGAAGAAACAGCTGTCTCCAGAGGAAGAAAATGGATTAACTACAAAAAGAAGAATCACAAAAGCATACATAGGTTATGTTCCTCAGTCATCATTGAATATTTAAATCAGTGATTCTCACCCCTGGCTGTGCTTCAGAACCACCTTGGAATTCAACAATAACCAAAGTAATAAAACCAGATACCCATGGCAATATCCACTGAATCAGAATGAACAGAAGTAGTATACGGAGAGATTATGACATAGCCAGATTGAGAACCACTGGAAATAAATTATGTACCACTTATCCTGCTTTTATAGAACATTTGATGACATGTTTTAGGAAAATATATATAAGTATAATTTATCTTGTTTCAGTTATTTGGGAAGAGTGTTTATGTGAGGTGTTACTTTATAAACTAGATTTGGAAACTTCATTTTCTTCATTCTTACAGACATATGGCATCCAGGAGAAAGATGTCTTGTCCCTTCTCCAGAAAATGAAAAACTTTGTGAAGCAAGCATAAAATCTATCATAGTGGATAAAAATGGGAAGTCATTCGCAATTGTCTTATATTCAGATTTTCAAGAAAGGAAAGTACCTCTTAAAAAACTTCAAGAAGTAAAATCTGTTAAAGATTGCTCCCGGAATTATATATTTGATGATGAAGATTTAGAAAAACCTTATTTCCCAGACCGAAAATTTCCATCAGCTGCTGTTGCATTTCCATTATCTGAAGATGGAGAGTCTATTCCTTATACTATAAATAGGTATTTGAGAGACTATCAAAGGGAAGGAGCCCAGTTTCTTTATGGACACTTCATCCAAGGAAGAGGGTGTATTCTTGGAGATGACATGGGACTTGGAAAAACAGTACAGGTAACTATTTTAATAACTTTATAATTAAAATATAGTAAAGTCATTATGAGTAGATACCATATGCAGATCTCTATTTGTACTCCCATTTCTTATGGTAGCCAGTGTGTGTGTGTCTTACCCACCTGACGGTTAAGTCCTCAAAGTTAAGGACAGTGCCTTAGTCATCATTTTATCCTCAGTAATTATGTAGTATTTCTGAAATATGTTATTCAAAATAATGTTTTGGTATGATTTGGCTTGATTTTACCTTTAGTAATACTAGTACTAAGTTATTAATTATGTTTACAAAGTAGTTTAACCCTCTTAGTAATACTTGATGGAAGGGAAGTATTCTGACATTTGTTAAGCTGGTTAAATTGATTTCTTATAGGCCTTTTGTGCATATTGTATGAGACATTTTTAAATCTGGAATCCCTGGGCCAATGGGAATTCTATTGGTGGACTTTAGAGAGGCCTTCTATTTCCTTAAAATGTGTGTCAGAATTTGGCGTGCGTACTACATATTCTTCTGCAGAGAGGATCTATGTTAGTTACCTATTGCTGTGTAACAAGTTACTCCAAAATTTAGCAGCTTAAAATGATACACATTTATCATATTATAGTTTCTGTGGATCAGAAATCCAGGTGTAGTGTAGCTAGGTCCTCTGGCTCTTCCTCTCACAAAGCTGCATTCCTTTCTTGAATAGGGAGGAGTCACTCCCTGGCTTACATGGTTTTTGGCAGAATTCAGTTCCTTGTGGATTGTTAGACTGAGGCCGCAGTTTCATGCGAGGCATTCATTAAGGCCCTCCCTTGGTTCCTTGGCACATGGGCCTCTGCATGGAGCTTTTCACGTGGCAGCATACTTCATTAAGGAGAGCAAGTGAGAAGGCAAGAGAGAGCACTAGTAAGACAGAAATTATGATCTTTTGTAACCTAATCACAGAAGAGACAGCTTATCACTTTTGCCATGTTCATTTCATTAGTAGCAAGTTGCTAGATTAAGTCCGTACTCAAGGGGAGATTAAACATGGTTGTGAATACCAAAAGGTGGGGATTATTGAGAGCCCTTTCAGAAGATGCCTACCACAAGGTCCTTAGCTTTCATTAGATTTTGAAGAGGTTTATGATCCAAAGAGTTTAGAGTTCTGAATCTAGACTTTATACTAATAATCATTCTAGATTTGCATAAGTGTCTGTCTAGTTTGTGAGTAAGTCTTTCCATTTTCCTTTCTTATAAATGAATTTAAGCTATTTTATTCTTCTTGGCATCTCTGTTGTTAGTGGAACTCAAAGGTAAGTAGAAAACTTATTTAACATTTTTAAAACATAGGTGAATAATGCAACTATGTATAAAGTTCTGGTGTAAAAAGCTAGAGTAAAATTAAGTCCTTTGATATCATTAGCCATACTCTCTGTTCCTTTAAGTCAGTGCACATTTTTCTAGCTTACATATTGAAGGTGCTAAATAATTGCTTGTGGAATAAACAAATTTGCTTTCTTAGGAGAATAGGTGGCAAGAATAAAGAAAGGTGGCTTCCAGAAACTACTGTATGTGACCAAGATATATAGATGAATTATAGAGGAAAATAAATAATAAAACCCTTTCATGACTATCTTTACATATACTTTTACTGTTTTTACCCAGCTAGAATGTTCTTTCTCGTACTTCTTTGACTAACCAATACCTGTTTCTCTTCAAAGTCAGAAACATGAGGGTGCTATAAAATGTGACCTATAGTTTGGGAACCCCCACCCTAAAACTGCGAAATACCATTCAAATTCTTCTGCATGTTTTAAGCTCAGATTTCATCTCTGAAGAACACGTTACAGAGAAGTTCCCCTTATTTACATTTCATAGAATTATTTAAAAGTGATTTTACTGCATAATTTTATATTATCTGACACACTGAAATCTTTGGAAGGCTTCGAGCTATGTTATATGTGCTGTGAAAGTCTTTGAAGGCTCATCTCCTGAAGATTAGGTATAGTTTCTGTTCTAACTTTGATACTTAGCTGGATTTGTCTGGTCCTTGGGGACCTAGTTCTTTGGTTCTTGAAACTCAGAATAATTTCTAGATAAATAGGAGGTTTGGGAGACTCATATAAGATAGAGTGTCTATAGATATAATGACTAAGCCAGTTGAAGAAGTGTGACAATAGTCAATAAGTTCACTAGAATTTCAAAATGCAGTAGAATTGGATAAAAATGGTCTATGAAAATAGACTATTGGCATTTACTGTTTAAATTATAGTATTATCTTTTCTTCTTCATTTTTTCCCTTTTTCCTGTTATCAGTCCCTTAAATTTTCTCCTTCTTACCTTCTAACTCGACCTTAATATGAAATTGTATGATAAAACAGTTTATTATACATACCAAATAAAGTTTGCCTCTCTCATTTCAAATTTAAAAGTCGGTAAATTTAATATTTTACATTTTTTAAGGAATGAGGATTGAAAAACTGTGTATTTGAGCTACTGACATGGAAATCACTGGTATCTTTAGCAAGAACCATTTTGCTGGAATTTGGGGCACAAGCCTGATGAAGTAGGTGAAGACATGGACAGAGGAAATAGCCTCACCTCTTTAAAAAATGTGGCTTTGAAAGGGAATGAAAGTGACCTAGTAATAGCTGAAGGAGGATGAGATTTTGAGGGTTTCTTTTTTGTTTCTTTTGTATCATTTAGTGATAGGAGGAACTTGTGTAATTTTTAAATGAACTGGAAGGATCTGATTGAGAGGGGCCAGTAGAATATTTGGTACAACATACATAAAGATATGCATAGCATATACTTTGTATAGGCTTGTCCAAGGACACATAGACGTACATAAATATGCAAAACGTGGAATCACTACTATCTTACAAACTGATTTTCCCTAATATCTTATTATGAAACTTTTCAAACATAAAGAAGTGTGGGAAGAATTTTACAATGAATATCCACCATTTAGATTTTGTTAATTTTCTATTTTATTATACATGGCTTTATCACATATCTGTCCATCCATCAAGCTATCTTATGTAGCATTTTAAAGGAGCAGACATTAGTATATTCTGTCTCCAAACACTGGAGCATATATGTCATTAGCTGGAGTTCAATGTTTATTTACAGTTTTTTTTTCATTTTAAAGTAAAATTTACAACAAAATGCACACATCTTAAATATACTCACCATTCCATGAGTTTCAACAAGTATACATCTCTGAAGCCCAATAAGCCTTCTGAAGATACAGAACATTATCATTGCTCCAGAAAATGTCTTCATTTTCCATCCTAGTCCTGCCACTACCCCTAGGAAGCAACCAATGTCTGCTTTTTGTATAATGGATTAATTTTGCCTTTTCATATAAATGGGATCATATAGGACACTCTTGCGTAAGGCTTTTTTCACTTAATGTAATATTGTGAAATTCATCCATGTTATTGAGTGTACAAATTCATTCCTTTATATTGCTGAGTGGTATATTCCATTGTATAGATGCTGCATTTTGTTTAGCATCCTCCTGCAGATGGACACCTGGGCTGTTTCCAGTTTTTAGCCATTATGAATAAAACTATTAAGAACTTTCTTGAACAATCTCTTGTGTTTTCATATCTTGGGTAAATAATAAAGAATAGAATTTCTTGATCATAGAGCTGATATATGGTTAGTCTTATAAGAAATTGACAAACCTTTTCCAAAGTGTTTGTACCATTTGGCATTCCTACCAACAATGTATGAGAATTATGGTTGCTCCATATCCTTATAAAATTTGGTTTTGCGAGTATTAATTTTAACAGTTTTGTTAGGTTTGTGCGTATATGTTTGGTTGCGTATGTATTTGCTATGTGCATGTGTGTTTATGTGTATATGCATATGTGTTTGCTTTATTAAGGTATAAATGACATACAATAAACTGCATAAATTTACAGTATATAATTTGATAAGTTTCGCATATATATATGCATCTAAGAAATGATCACTATAGTACACAGTCAAGATAACCAACATTTCACCCCAAAAGTTTCCTGATATCTACTTGTGCCCATGATATGTTCAACATCAGTGATTCATCATGTACTGTTTTCACTTTTGGTGTTTAATGGACTAAGAAATTAAATTGAGAAGGAATGCAAAATCCTAGATTTTAATGAAAATTTCCCAATATTTTCTAGAACTCTCACACTAACTCAATAGGTAATTTGAAAATAATTCCTCTCTATACACTTACATAACATTTAATTAGCTAATGTAACTATAATAATTTCAACTGGACTATACAGGTTTGGGGAACTGACCTCTGATAATCAAACAGCTCACCTGATAGGAGGGAGGTGAATGGGCATTTACTATAGATCAGTGGTTCTCAAAAGTGTGATCCCTGGATCAATAGCATCAGCATCACCTGAGAATTTGATAGCCTTGTGAATTTTTGGATCTTACTCCAGACATACTGAATCAGAAATTCTGGGGGTGAGACTTAGCAATCTGTATGTTAACCAACCCTCCAGTTATTTTGAGGCCCACTAAAGTTTGAGAACATTTGCTTAGACTGTTGTTTTCAGAGGGGACGAAAAACCTTGGTTAATTTGGAGAATTATTTCAGTGAAGATTGGCTAAGAGAATGTTTAGTTTATGTGAATATACATAGGATGATTACTTTTTAAAAAATAAAATTTTGGAAATGGAAATGATATTAGAGGTAATCCTATTCAGCTTCTTTATTTAATAAACAAAGAAACTGAGACACAGGAGTACTAAATGACTTCCCTATCTAAGGTCATATATAGGAAGTAACTATTTTCATTCCATCAGTACTTTTTTCTCTCCCCTTTGCTGCCTCTCTCTGGCAGTCTTTTACTCAGCTTTTAATTAACTATATTCATTTATTCAAAGAGTTGACATTTATTAAGCACCTAATGTGGGTTAGCCCCTGTTTTAGACACTAAAGAACCTAATATAAATGCACATGATCACTATACTTAACACAATTCACAAATGGTGATAAAAATAAATGAAGCCAAAGGGTCATTATCTAGTCTGGTCCTTTGCTTTTTATTGGATTTGCTTTTGAAATCTACCAAAATTTAGAATTAATTTTAGAGATATCAATTCAGACATTAAAGGTTTCTTTCTTTTCTTTTTCATTGAAGGCATACAGTGTTTGAAAGGTTTATCATAAAAGATCTCACTCATTGAATCAAAATTATTTTTTTGTCCTAATTTGGTAATTAGTTTTCATGGGCACAAAGTCTTAAAAACTATTAAATAAGTACATGTATTTTACATTTTTATTTCCCCATCTGCTATTTGAAGATATTTGTACTTTTTTGAGCAACAGAGGAGAGATAGAAATTTGTAAACTATAAAAATTTTCTTTGAATCTTTGTCTCTATATTTTTAAATATTAAATAATCAAAGACATCATCACTGAAGGCTATCATTTAAAAAAGCTATATATAGTAAACCTCATTCCTAAGAGAAATGGTGGTACTGCTGGTAATTACAGTTTTTTAGGTTATTGTCAATAACATTTTTTCAATAATATGATCTTAGATTCAAAACTTATACTAAAACTTAAAAGTTTTTTAGATCACAAGTCATGTTGTTCACTCAGGAATATAGTAATAAAGAAAAAATAATGTTGATTGTATTTTCATTCATGGAGAAAATGCCATAATATTCAAAGTGTGAGAGACTAATCTCTAGAGCCACAGACTCTTTAAAGAGGAAACAAAAAATGTCCTCTTTGTTTTAAAGATAAATTGCTTTTCTTTTCTGGCATGTAGTTCAGATTTTAGGGATAGAAGTTTTTGAAGATAAATAGTCTTCAAAACTAGTCTGTCCCCATTTTAAAACAGTGCTTTGTTAATGTTGTTTTTAAACAAGCAAAAATTATCATACTTGTCGAAGTATTATTCAAAGTACTCTTTCACCTTTCTGTCTCCTAGGGAGATGAAAAATAAGGAATGTAGGATTTTTTTTTTTTTGATCCTCTAAGAAATAGACAATTTTTGCTATGCCTTCGGTTGATCTAAGGTTTGTTGCATTATTTCCCTGCTCTGATTTACTCTGTATATCATAAGCTTAAGTGAGGAAAATGGCCTATAAAAATGTTTGCCTGACATTTAGAAAGGAATGCCTGTAAAAACAGAAATCTTTCCCAGACTGATATTTTATTTCTGAAATGCAGTTTTGGGGCTTTTACTATTCTATAGGTATCTGATTTAAATGCTCATTTTTGTTCTTTTCATCTCTGAACAATTTTAGAACTATTTCACATTAAAAATGTTCTTTTTTAAAGATTAGTTTTTCAAACCATTGTAAATATGCCATTTACCTTCTATGATTAAGAATTGACCCTCTACTGCACTAGTATAGCATGACAGAGATGGCTAGATCTCCACTTTGCCTTCTCAGATTTGGGGCCAGAACATTTTCCAGTTTCCTTTGCATGTTTTGGACTTGTGAAAGGTTTGGTCAACAGAAATGAGGGCAGAAGTGCTGAGTGTCAGTTACAATCCGGTGTATAAAATTCACTTGTGTTATTCTTCTTGTTCTCCCTGTTTGTGCCTTTTAGATGTTGACACATCACTGCTATACCTGACAGCATTACCTTAATATATTGAGCTAAAAGTTTGTCAGTGGTTTTAGTTAGCCTCTCCAGTTAGTGTGTATTCTCACCTGAAGTCAAGTTTATTTTTATTTCAACTTACCTTTTTGGAGGGTGGATAGGTGAGTGATCTTCAGAAGTAGTATAGATGATTTAAATGAGACGCAAAGATTATTTTTTTAAATCATTAATGGATTTATTAAGTAAAGCTAATCCATAATTAGAGTTTATTTATTTGGTTCCCTTCTACAAAACTTCTTAAAAAGTGAGATTCTTAAATAAAATAGACATTTCACCTATCTTTGTTTCATGGAATTTGACAAATTAAGTTAGAATTAAGATTGCATATATTATCTTGCATAGATGAACTGATTGAATTATGAGTTATCATAATTAGGAATATAGTTTTCCTATAATGAAACAATCCATAGATGAGTTAAGAGAAAAGCAACAGATTAAGTTTTATATTACCTCATTTAAATTGCTGTATAGTAATAGGTATCTTTTTTGCCTTTTCAGTAGTCTTTGAGGACCAATTGCCTATTATGCAGAGGAATATTTGTATCAGTGTGATTACAAATAGTAAAATGCACAGATCTTAAGTATACAGTTCAATGAGTTTTGACAAATACCCATATACATATATATAGAAAGAGTGAGGGAAAGAGGGCGCAAGTGAAAAGAGTGATTAAGGAAGTACCTATACTCAAATCAAGATATAGGACACCTCCCTTAACTGTAGAAGTTTTCTGCATGTTTCTTTCTCATTAGTTGCTTAAATTTTTAATTATAAATTTTCTGTGATTCTTTCAGTGTTAAATTATATTCCAAGAAGTGGTCAGAACCTGAAATATTATTAATATTTATATTCATTAAATTCCAAAATTAGATTACATACTTTTAATACAAAGAATAAATAACATTAACTTAACATACTAAAATAATTATAAAGTGGAGCATGCATCAAAGCTCTTTTACTGATTATATTAAAAATATTTAAATTGTCCAATGCTTAGACTGTTATTTGTGGAATATTCTTCCTGCCTTATTTATCTGGGTTCTACATAGTGCATCAGGGATTTTGCTCACATCAGTTGCTTGGTGAATTTTTCAATAACTTTAGTTTTTGTTCATCAGTTTATTTTTTCTCAACCATGCTTTCTCAAACTCATCTGCTTTCCACCTCTGCACCCCCACCTCAGCTCTCCCTCTGAATCAGCTGGATTTCACACTACTGGAGAATAGAAATAAGCTTTTCATCTAACTTTTTCCAGCATCCACCACAGTACCTGGCATGTAGTAGGCAATAAATATATTTTTATTAAATGTACTCATGAATTTTAAGTTGAATTGGGTATCATATGTTTCTGTGGTTATTTATATTTAATGATCCCTATATGCCAGGCTTATGATAGACATTTTCCATTAAACATACATGTTAATTAGGCATATTGTTCCCATTTTATTGATGAAAAAATTGAAATTTATAGAGTTAATGTAAATTGCCCAAGGTCATATACAGAGTTGGTTGGTCAAACTCTAAAGTTTTTGCCATAACTCCTGCATTACACTGCCTTACATAATATGGGTTAGGAATGCAAATTTTGCTAGAAAATTTTAAAACTCAGCACGTTTGATTATTCTTGTATATCATCATTTTTAATCTTTTAGTAACAATTTACTGAAAATATACTTTATTTGTTGTGATATACAAAATTATTTAAGGGAATAAAGGCTTCTTTCTTAAGTAGAATGATGCTAACAAAAATTGCTCCTGCTTATTGAATCATTAATATGTACCAGCTTGACATTTTACATATATTTTTTTTTCTAAGAACTAAAATAATATTGATAATGCCAAAAATATACAAATGCATTCTCATAAAAATGCAAGCTATAATTTTTATTGAGCTGAAATTCACATAACAAAGTAACCATTTTAAAGTATACAGTCTTGGCATTTAATGCATTCACAATATTATTCAATCCCTCTCTCTCTCTGGTTTCAAAACTTTTTTATCACCACAGAAAACACCTCGTATGTATTGAGTAATCACTCTTCATTTTCCATTCCTACCATCCTCAGCAACCACTAATTGGCCTTCTGTCTCTCTAAATTTGCCTTTTCTGAATATATCATATAAAAGGAATCATACAATTTTGGCCTTGTGTGTCTGGCTTCTTTCACTTAGTGTAATGTTTTCAAGGCTCATCCAAGTTGTAGCTTGTATCAGTACTTCATTCCTTTTCTAGCTGAATAATATTCCATTGTATAAATATCACAATTTGTTTATCCATTCATCCTTTGGTGGACATTTGGGTTGTTTCCACCTTTTGGCTATTATAAATAATGCTGCTATAAACATTTGTGTATAAGTTTCTGTGTGAACAAATGTTTTCATTTCTCATGTATGTATACCTAGGAGTAGAATTACTGGGAAATGTGGTAATTTTGTGTTTAATTTTGGGGGTACTACTATTCCATTTTCCACAGTGGCTATACTGTTTCAATTCCCACCAGCAGTATATGAGGTTTTCTGTTTCTTTGCATCCTTGCCATCACTTGTTATTTTCTGTTTTCTTCATTGTAGCTGTGAAGTACATATGAAGTGGTGTCTCATTATAGTTTTGATTTGTGTTTTGGTAATGACCATGATATTGAACAACTTTTCATGTGTTCTTTGGCCATTTGTATACCTTTGGAGAAATGTGTATTCAAGTTGCAATAAACTGAATGTTTATGTCACTCCCAAATTCATGTGTTGAAATTCTAATTCTCAATGTATTTGGAGATGGGTCTTTTGGGAGGTATTAGGTCTTGAGGGTTGAGTCCTCATGGCCTTTTTAAGTAGAGACTCCAAAGAATTTGCTTCCTCTCTGCTCTCCATCATCTGTGGATACAATGAGAAGACTGCCATCTGCAGGAAGTGATCCCTCACCAGACACCTGATTGCCCAGTACCTTGGCCTTGAACTACCTAGCCTCCATAAGTGAGAAATGAAAGCTTGTTGTTTAAGCCACCCAGTCTATGGTAATTTGTTATAGCAACCCTAAGTGACTAAGAAAGTCCTCTGCCCATTTTTTAACTGAGTTGTCCATATATGTATGGGTTTGTTTCTGGTATTTCTATTCTGTACTCTTGTTCAATTTGACTATCCTTATTGTCAAATTTGTGTTAATTACTTTCTTGCTATACCTTTTCTATTTTTATCCTTTTGTATTTCTATGTAAAGTTTTAATCATTTTGTCAAGTTCCATGAACAAATCTGTTGTGTTTTTGTTAGGATTGTGGAGTTTAATGTATTGAATTAAATTGAATTTATAGAACACTTGGGGAGAATTAACATGGAGCAATAGGTCCATTTATTTAGGTCTTTAATTTCTCTCAGCAGTTTTATAGTTTTATTGTGGGCCTTACACATATTTTTTAAAAATTCGTTCACCAAAACTGACACAGCAAGAAATAGAAAATAATCATTCTTAATATATTTTTGATGGTATTATCAGTAGAGTATTTTTTATTTAATTTTCTAATTTTTTGCTGGTAGTACATTAGTTTCTCCTTATTCTTGGTTTCAGTTTCTACAGTTTTAGTTTCCTATGGTCAACTGTGGTCTAAAATATGAAATGGAAAATTCCAGAAATAAACAATTCGTAAATTGTGTACCATTCTGAGTAGTATGGTGAAATCTTGAATCATCCTGCTTTGTCCTGCCCAGGACGTGAATCATCCCTTTGTCCATGATAGTGTATATGCTCTATATGCCACTTGACTATTAGTCACTTAGTAGCTGGCTTGGTTATGAGATTGACTGTTGCAGTATCACAGTGCTTGTGTTAAGTTACCCTTATTTTATTTAACAGTGGCCCCAAAACACAAGAGTAGTGATGCTGGCAATTCAGATATTACAGAGAAGATGTAAAGTGCTTCCTTTAAGAGAAAAGTTATCTATCTACAGAAAAAAAACATAGTATATATAAGGCTCTGTACTATCTGTGGTTTCAGGCATCCACTGGGGGTCTTGAAAAATATCCCCTATGGGTAAGGGGGGACTGTATATAAAAATCAAATTTATTTTTGTATATTGACTTGGCTCAATTCTTCACTTATTAGTTTAAGTAGTTGTTTTGTAGGTGCCTTATGATTTTCTATATCAACAATCATTTCATCTATGAAGAGAGGCAGTTTTACTTTTTCAATTTTATGTCTTTGGTTTCTTTTTTGGCCTCATCACTGGCTGAGTAGGACCCTAGTACAATTCAAATGGAAGTAGTGAGAGTAACATCCTTATCTCATTCCTAATCTTAGGGAGAAAGCATTCAATATTTTAATAGTAAGTATATTAGCTGCAGGATTTTCATGGTTTCTTTTATCAGGTACAGGATATTCCCTTCTAGTCCTACTTTCTGAGATTTTTTTATAGTTAATGTGTATTAAATTTTATCAAATACTTTTTCTGCTTCTATTTAATCATGTTTTTTCCTTATTCTGTTAATGTATTAGTATATGAATTAATATGATTTATATTGATTGGTTTTTTAATGTTTAACCAATATTATATTCCTGGAATAACCCAATTTAGTAATGAGGTACTATTTTTATATATTGCTGGTTTCAATTGACTAATATTTTAAGAATTTTTGCATTTATATTTATTACAGGTAATGGTCTGTAAGTTTTCTTGTAGTATGTTTGTTGGGTTTTGGTAGCAGGGTTATGCTACCCTATGGTTTTTTCTCTTCTCTTCTGAAGAGTTGGTGTAAAGTTTGTGTTATATTATCCTTAAATAGGTGTTGGAATTTACTAGTGAAATCTTTTGGACCTGGAATTTTCTTCAAAGGAAAAAGAAAGTAATTGATAATGAATTTAATAGATACTTTAGTAGATATGAAGTTATTCAAATTTTCTATTTTTTGCTATATCAGTTTTGGCAAATTATATCTTTCAAAAAATTTATTTCATCTAAGTTGTCATACTGATTAGCATAAAGTTATTATGATATGCCTTTATTATTATTTTAATGTTTGTAGGATTTGAGTGATACCTCTGCATTCTTAATAGATATTTTGTATACACCCTATTTTATGCTTGATTTGCCTAACTTGAGGTTTATTGATTTTATTTATCCTTTCAAGGAACCAGCTTTTAGCTTTGTTAATTTCCTCTACTGTTGGCTGGTATTTTAGTGATTTCTGCAATCATCTCCATTATTTTTATTCTGCTTACTTTGGATGTATTTCACTCTTCATTTTCTAGCTTGTTAGATAGAACCTTGGGTCATTAATTTCATACCTACCTTCTTATGCTCTAAATTTATGTTCAAGCCTTGCTTTATTGTATCCCAAAATTTTTATGTGTTATATTTTCATTTTCATGTAATTCAAAATATTATCTAATTTCCTTGTGATTTTTTTCTTTGATCCTTGGGTTATTTATAAGTGTATATTTGATTTGCCAATACTTACCTATTTTTTCCTAAATATCTCATCATTAATGTTATCTAATTCCATAGTAGTCTGTAAGATTTTAGTAGTTTGAAAATTTACCAAGAGTTTTTTAATGTTCCATTTTATCGAACATACTATGTGTATTTCAAAAGAATATGTAGTCGCAGTTGGGTATAGTCTATAAATACCAGTTAGCAAGTCAAGGTGATTGTTAATGTTCAGATTTTCTATTTTTCTTTTTACTATTAATTGCTGGAAGGAAAGTTAAAATTCCTTACTATGATCGAGGGTTTATTTATTTCTCCCTTTAATTCTAACAATTTTGCCTTCATGTACTTTGAAGCTCTGTTATTAGGATCATAAACTTTTCTGATTGTTATGTCTTTCTAATGAATTGACTCCTTCATAATTATGAAATGTCTGTTTCTGGTAATACGTTTGAAATCTATTTTTCTAATTTAATACTTCAATATTCTTATGTTATGCTTATTGATTGCATGATATGTCTTTTTCCAATCCTTTATTTCAAGCAATCTGTCTTTATATTTACAGTATGTCTCTTGTAGACAACTCTTTTATCCAGTCTGACAATCTCTGATATTTAATTCAAGTAGTTAGTTTATTTATATTTGATGTAATTCCTCTTTTGTGTGGATTTAGTTATACCATTTTATTTGTTTTCTGTTTGAACACACTGTTTTCTGTTTTACTATTCCTCCTTCCTGCCTTCTTTTGTGTTGATAGGATGTTTTTTAGAATTTAATTTTAATTCGTCTGTTGATTTTAAAAATATTCTTTGAGTTATTTTTTCGGTGATTGCTCAAGTGATGAAAATACACATTCTCAACTTTTGACAGTGTGCTAAAAGTTAATGTACCACTTTATGTAAAATGTAGATATCTTGTAATAGGTCATCCTATTCTTTTTTTAAGGAAAGTAAGAGGAAAGCTAAGTATCATACCTACAATACCTACCTAACACCTAATATCTAAATATTGAAGGTGAAACCAAACTTCATTCCCAGAATCAATTTAACTTGGTTTTGGTGTATATTCCTTTTTTATATTTCTGTGTTCCATTTGCTAATATTTTAAGAGTTTTGCTTCTATATAAGAGAAATTGGCCTGTAAATTTCTTGTATTATTATAATCTTGTCCAATTTTCTTATTAAGATTATGTTGAACTCGTAAAATGAGTTGAGAACATTTCTTTATCTCTCTAAACTTTGGAAGAGTTTGTTTAAGATTGGCATTATAGCTTTCTTAAGCATTTGTAGGTAGACTTTGTTGGTGAAGCCATTTGACCCTTAGTTTTCTTTGTGGCAGGATTATAATTTTGTATTTCAATTTCTTTAATAGTTATATAAATATGTAAATTTTCTGTTTTGTGTTAGTTTTGATGAGTTCAATAAGTTCTGTTTCTCCATTTCATCTAAATTTTCACAGTTTTTGGCAATGATTATTTATTATGTCCGATATATATATTTTTTTGTGTATTTGCCTCTTAATTTCTCTTTTTTCTTTATCAATTTTGCCAGGAGTTTATCACTTTTTAAAATTTTTTCACAAAATGATCGTTCAGTTTTGTCGATCCTTTTTATTGTGTTCATTTTCATATTCTGTTAATTTTTTGTTTAAGTTTTCTGGGTGTTTTTTTAAAATAAATTTTTACAATAGATTCTCAGACATTTGATTAGCAGCCTCTCTTCCTTCCTAATACATGCATTCAAGTCCTTAAGGCATGGCTTTTGGTGTATTCCACAAGTTTGATATGAAATTATTATCCAACTCAAATTAATTTTTAATATTCATTGTGAGTTTTTCTTTGAAGCATATTCCTTACTTTCAAAACACTTGGGGATTTTTCTGCTTATATTTTTGTTATTTATAGTTTCTTGCATTGTGATCAACAAACATATTCTGTATGATTTCTGCCTATTGAGCTCTATTGAATTTTGCTTTATGACTTGGCATTGTCAACTTTGGTAAATATTTCATGTGATACTGGAGTGCTCCAAAGAATTTCAGAAGAAGGTTAGTTCGCATCAATTATGAAAAACTATGAATTGCTCGGAAAGAAATGGGCATGCCACAGCAGTTGATTGTCCTGATGTGTAACCTGTATTATGGATAGGAAGCCACCATCAGGACAGATTATGGAGAGACAGACTATGATTCCTATAGGCAAAGGTGTCAGAAAGGGTGCATTTTAACTCACTGTGTAATCTGTACTTAAGAACATATAAAAAAAAAAAAAAAAAAAGCTGATCTACACCCAGAGAAGGAGGAGTGAAAATTGATGGAAGAAATATCAATAACTCAAGATATGCAGATGACACCATCTTATTGACAGAAAGTAGCAGTGATTTGAAATGACTTTGATAAAAGTGAAAGAAGAAAGTGCTAAAGCAGGACTGCATTTGAACATCAAGAAGGCAAAAATTGTGACTGTAGAAGAAATACACAACTTTAACATCGACAATGAAGACACGAAATTGTTAAAAATTTTGCATACTGTGGTTTGGTCTTCAATTTTAATGGAGACTGCAGCCAAGAAATCAAGAGAAGGCTGAGACTCAGAAGGGCAGCAGTGAATTAGGAAAGATCACCAAGAGCAAAGATGTGTCATTAGAGACCAAGGCTAAGATAATCCACACCCTCATACTATGTACAGATGTGAATGTTGGAGAGTGAAGAAGACCAATAAGAAAAAAAAAAAAGCTTCATTTGAATATGGTGCTGGAGGATACTCAGCAGATACCCTGAACTGCCAGAAAGATGAACAAGTGGGTCTAGAGCAAATTAAGCCCAAAACGTTGCTGGAGGCAAAAATTACAAAACTGAACTTATCCTACTTCAAGCACATCATGAGAAGGCAGTTACTTTGAAAAAGATGATAATGCTGGGAAAACAGAAAGCAGCAGGAAAAGAGGAAGACCAAATATGAAATAGATTGACTCTCTGAAAGAATCCATAGACATGAGTCTACAGCAGCTGATCTGGGCTGTTGACAAAACAATGTTGTAGACATCCCTCATTCATAGGGTCACCAAGAGTCAGAGAGTTGATTCAGTGGCACATAATAAGCAAACTTTCATTGAAACTTTGTTTTGCAGTGTTCTATCAAATGTTCATTAGGTCAGGTTTGCTAACCATGTTACTTCTTATTTTGTTTGTTCTTACAGAGTTATTTCAAAATCTACCATTGTGCTACTTTTATTTCTTGCATTCTTCTATTGATTACTCCAGAGATTACAACAGATACCCTTGATTTGTCAAAATCTAATGTTAATTAGTATTTTTATATCCTCCTACATAGCAAAAGGACCTCAGAATAGTGTAACTACACTGTGCACTTTCTGATTCACATTTGTTATTTGATTCTTCTTTTAATATCTTTTAATTCTTTCATTTGATCACAAAAATAATTAATATTGTTTCATAATATCAATATACATTTATTTTCTATATATTTATCATTTTTGTTGTTCTTAATTTTACTCTGAATCACTGAGGTTTACATAGGATAATTTCCATTATGCCTGAGAAGATCCTTTAGTAATTTCTTTTCTTTTTTTTAGTGTGGCTCTTTGGGGGATAAATTGGGTCAGTTCTTGTTTGTCTGAAAATATCTTTATATTCATTTTTGAATGATATTTTCACTGGTTATAAAACTAGATTGCTTTTATTTTCTTCAGTGCTTTGAAAGTATCATTCAGTTGTATAGCTCTTTAGTGGTTTTGGCTGCAAGGTCAGTTATTTGTCAAATTGTTACTTTTTCTTAGGTCATCTCTTTTTTTCTCTGGCGCTTAAAATGTTTTTTTTATTTTTAATTTTTGAGTAGTTTTTTTAAATGAAGCATTTACTTGTACGTTTTTAATTTTTTTTTTTTTTTGGCTTAATCGTAGCATGTTTGGAATAAATGGTTCAGTTTTTTTTTAATTCAGCTTAAAAAATTTTCAGCCTTTATCTCTTCAAATACTTCTTTTGCACCATTCTTTTTCTTCTGTCACTTAGGATTCAGATTATAGGTATCCATATTATGCTAAAATTTCTTTTTCTATAGCTTTGCTAATTCATTTTTCTTTAAGTTTTAATATTTATTTAATGATTTATTTTTCAAAAATAATGATCAACTTTTCCCCCATATGGATATGTCATACTTCTCCCCTCTAATCTTTAAAACGACCCTGCTGATATTATTTTTGCTATTTTTACGTATTTTTACAGTTATTTAAAGAGGTTAACTAACTGGCTCAAGTCCACATAACTGCCAAGCAATTAAGGCCGAAATTTGAACCAACGTCTAATTGATTAGCTATTTCTTGCTCTTAATTATATGAGGTCATATTTCCTTTTTTCTATATCTGTTTGTCTTTCTCACTTGATTTTTAGAATGATGTGTATATTGATGAATTATCTTAGTCTATCTTAAAATAACATCCTATTATTCCACCTCTACTTATTGGATAAAAAATGTACAAATTTATGGCCAAATATTACCCTTTAGAAGTTTATTCTTTAATAAGAAAAAAAATGTACACAGTTTATTCTAATAGAGAATATGAAGAATTAGTCTCCATGGATTAAACAATTAAGAAGGTAATCTCCCAACTGATGAGATGAAGAAATAATTCATTGAGTAGGCAGAACTTATCATGAAGAGTTGGCAATGTTAGAATTTTTTTACTGTATTCAAGGATAACATGTATATTATACATTTGTTTGTTAATACAAATAAAACCAATAGTGTTTATCACTAGTTTGGTAGTCATATAAGCAGTAAAATTGTCCATCATGATATTTTACACACATTGATTGAAAGGGTTTTTTTTCTAGGTTATTTCATTTTTGGCTGCAGTTTTGCATAAAAGAGGAACTCGTGAGGATATTGAAAATAACATGCCAGAGTTTTTACTAAGAAGTCTGAAAAAGGAACCCCCTCTTTCTATAGCAAAAAAGGTAAGATATCTAAAAGTATACAACTCATGAAGCTGATATTGCAAAAACAGAAAATTTTAAACAACGTGTATTATAGTATAAATTTAAAACATAAGAATTTAAAAACATTATTAAAATGTTTATTTCATAGACCTAATTTTTGAAGGATTGCCTATTTTGCCCTTAAGTTAAATATGATTGACTCTCAGAATGGCGAAATATAATTTCGACTTGAACTTGTTTGGGGGTTTCAATTTTTTTCCAGTCTGTTTGACCACTCTGTCTTTTGATTAGAGAATCTAATTCATTTATATTTACAGTGCCATTCTTTTTATTATCTAGTCCTTTCAACTGCCTCAGCTCTGTTGTTACTGTTTTGTTTGTATCATTTTTAGGTGCCATTAGGAAAACTTACTCTTTTATTAAAAAAAAAAAAAGTGTTCCCTTACATAGATATTGGATGGAATCCTCAGTTCTTCAAGTATGTCACTTCTCATGTGCTCTCACACTGTTCTGACCTATGGTTGCGCCCTTCCAGGCATTTTACCACTATCATTGATTTATTTTTATTTTTGTTATTTTGTTTCATTGGCATCGACAAATAAAAAAAATAGTTAATAATTTGAACTGTTCCATGAAGAATTTTTTAATGGGATTACCAGTGACACCCTACCCCAGAAGTAAATCAAAAAAAAATTATAATTTTGTGTGGTGAAATTCTTGAAAGGAAAATTTATATAGGTCCATTTAAAACGTTGTGCCTTTTTAAAAAACAATTTATGAAATAGCTAGAGAAGAAATAAATTCCTTTATGTTTATTATGCTAATGCCATAATTACAATGGGATTCTATAAAATTAATATGGAAATCCTTGAAAACATCCTTTTAATGAATTGAATGTTACAAATTAAGGAGTAGTAATAAGTTTGAGGTATGTGTGTGTGTGATATGATACATCTCATATACATTTTTAAGCTTTTCATGTGTGAATAAATCATCTAAGAATGAGTGTTTGGTGCCAGGAATAAATTCCTAGAGGAAAAGATACAAGCTGTGAATTTCCAATGTTAATTTTTGGAATGATTCTTTGGATTTAGGCCAAGATTGGAATCCAGTCTTCATGAAAATGAATCATAGTAAATTCATTTTAAAACATTACCTTATGTGATAAAACTTTAGAGATTACAGGTAAAATTCATAATTAGTATTAATGCAGAGGTTTAGCGATTGCAATACCAGCATCAGAAGCAGTTTGAATGATGATTGAACCAAAATATTTTCTATTGTTTTATTTATTATACACTATTTCTTTAGTTCCTGATTTGTACTGAGAGCATTATCTGGCAGATGATACTAATGTGAACATCTTTATTCATTTATCTTTGAAACTTTTGCCATTATAACTGTAGGATAAATATTGGTACTAGAATTATACAGTATGTGGTACTGAAATTATTGATAGGTACATATTACATTTTGATAGCTGAAGTAAAATTGCCCTTTCAAAAGCTTGTGCCGATATATATTCCCACCAGTATTGTATAAGAGTTTCTGTTTCCCGTATTTTCATCTACTTTAGATATAAACACACAAATTTATATCAGTCTGAGAGTTTAGAAAAAGTGTATCTTGCTTTGATTTGCATTTCTTTAATTATAAATAAGGCTGAATATCTTTCAGATACTTAAAAGACATTTTTAATGGGTTTGCCATTTTTAAATCAAGTAATCAAGTTCTAGTTTTTAATCACATTCCTCGATTACCAGTCCTTAGGCATATATATATATATTTTCTAGATACTAATTTTTTTTATCTATAATATGTTTTGCAAATATTTCTTCACCGCTTTTCAGAATCAGCTTTTGACTTGTTTATTGTATATTTAAAATTTTTAGGTAGTTAAATATATTTATCTTAGCTTCAGGGATTTATGTCTGCCTAGAAAAAAGTATTTTGTACGCTGAGATTGTAAAAATGTTCACCCATGATTCTTTTATAATGAGTATGATTTATTTTATATGTTTACATCTTTCTTTCAGCTAGAATTAATTTTGCTATACAGACTGATTTAATAATCCAGTTTATTTTTCTCCAGGTTGTTAGCTATTTATCTTAACTTCATTTATTGAATAATTTCTGTTTTTCACAATGATTTGAATGGTCGCTTTTGGGCAACAGTAAATTCTTTTATATATTTGGGTCTCCTGCTAGACATATTTTTCTGTCCTATTGATTTATTTTTCATTTCTCTTCCAGTGTTAAACAGTTTTAATTATTTTAGCTTTCAAATGTATTTTAACATTTTGTAGGACTGGTTTCTCCTCAGATTTATCCAACTTTTCTTTAAAACCCTGTTGATGTTTTAGTTGGTATTACATTAAATTTATAGGTTTATATAGGGAGAATGAATATCTTTATAGTATAGCTGTTGCATATTTAAGAGTTATTTCATGCGCCTCAGAGTTTCTAGTTTTCTTCATATGTCTTTGTTTCTTATATATTAACCAGATATTCTATTTTTCTGGTTACAAATGGAATTTTTAAAATTTTGTTTACTAACTAGTTATATTTTTGTGCTTATTAAAACTACTATATTTTTTTACTATTCACAATGGTTGATTTATTGTTCATTTAGTTGGTTTATTTATGTTTTCTGCAAATAATTATAATTTTACTAGTCATTACCATCTTATACCTTATTTACTTTTCAATGTTTAATTGCAAGATTTGATATTTATTGATTTGCTATCCATTGATATAATTGCTATTATCCTGTAATTTTCTGTTATGATATATAATGTTTGTCAGGCTTTGGTAATATTATTATGCTAGATTTCTTTCTTTTTTTAATTGTTTATTGGGGTAACATTGGTTAATACAATTATATAGTTTTCAGGTATACATTATAATTTGACATCTGTATATTCTTTTTTTTTTTTTTTCTTACATTTTAGTTTTTTATTTTCTCACTCCTCCCTCCCGCCATCTCCCTTCTGGTAACCACTAGTCTATTGTCCATGTCCATGAGTCTCTGTTTGTTTGTCCTGTTCATTTGTTGCTTTTAGGTTTATATTCCACATATAAGTGATATCATGTGATTTTCAACTTTTTCAATCTGGCTTATTTTGCTTAGTATGATTATTTCAAGGTCCATTCATGTTGTTGCGAATGGCAGTATTTCATCTCTTCTTATGGCTCAGTAATATTCCATTGTATATATGTACCACAGCTTCTTTAGCCAATCAATCGTAGGACATTCTGGTTGCTTCCATGTCCTGACCACTGTGACTAATGCTGCTATGAACATCAGTGTGCAAATATCTTTTCAAATATGAATTTTCAAGTCTTTGGGTTAAATACCCAGTGGAGGAATTGCTGGATCATATGGTAGATCAATTCTTAGTTTTTCGAGGAAACTCCATACTATTTTCCATAGTGACTGTACCAATTTTCATTCCCACCAGAAGCGTATAAGGGTTCCTATTTCTCCACATCCTCTCCAACACTTGTTATTACTTGTCCTGCTGATAATAGCTATTCTAACAGGTGTGAGATGGTATCTCATTGTGGTTTTGATTTGCATTTCCCTAACAGCTAGTGATGTTTAGCATCTTTTCATATAGTTGTTGGTTATTTGTATGTCCTTTAGGGAGAAGTGTCTGTTCAGGTCCTCTGCCCATTTTTTGATTGGATTGTTTGTTTTGTTGTTGTTATTGAGTCGTGTGAGTTCTTTGTATATTTTGAATATTAGGCCTTTATCGGAGGTGTTGCTTGCAAATATATTTTCCCATTCGGATGGTTGTCTCTTTACCTTGTTGACAATTTCTTTAGCTGAGCAGAAACTTTTGAGTTTGATGTAGTCCCATTCATTTATTTTAGCTTTTACTTCCCTTGCTTTTGAGGTCAAATTCATGAAATCTCTTTAAGCCCAAGGTCTTTGAGTTTAGTTCTTATGTTTTCTTTTATGCATTTCATTCTTTCAGGTCTTTTATTTAGGTCGTTAATTTAGGTCCATTTTGAGTTAATTTTGGTGTGTGGTGATAGACAACAGTCTAGTTTTATTCTTTTGCAGGTGGCTTTCCAGTTTTCCCAGCACCATTTATTGAAGAGGCTTTCCTTCTGCACCCGATGTTTTTGGCTTTTTTGTAGAAAATTATTTGCCCATATAAATATGGATTTACTTCTATACTCACGATTCTGTTCCACTGGTCTGTGTGTCTGTGTCTGTTTTGCTGCTAATAGCATGTCGTTTTGATTATTGTCGCTTTGTAGTATAATTTGAAGTCTAGCAGAGTGATGCCTCCAGCCTCGTTCTTTTTCTCAGGATGCCTTTGGCAATCAGGGTCTTTTTTGTTTCATACAAATATGGTGATTTTTTTTCTATTTCTTTTTTAAACAGGCCAACTGAGTTTTTGTTTGAAGGGAATTGGATTGAATTTTTATGCTTTAGGTAATATGGTCATTTTAACTATGTTATATTTTCCAATCCAAGAACACAGAATATCTTTCCATTTCTTTGTATCTTCTTTGATTTCTTTTAATAGGGTCTTATAGTTTTCATTATATAGGTCCTTCACATGTTTCATTAATTTATTCCTAGGTATTTTATTCTTTTTGTTGCAATTGCAAAAGGAATTATTTTTCCACTTTTTTTCTGACATTTCGTTATTAGAGTATAGGAATGCTATGGATTTTGAATGTTGATTTTGTATCCAGAGATTTTATTTGCTTATTATTTCTAGTAGTGTTCTTGTGGAGTCTTTAGGGTTTTCTATATAGAGAATATGTCATCCACAAATAGTGACAGTTTGACTTCTTCGTTTCCTATTTGGATGCCTTTTATATCTTTCTGTTGTCTGATTGCACTCGCTAGGACCTCCAATGTTATATTGAATAAGAGTGGCAATAATGGACAGCCTGCCTTGTTCCTGATCTTAGAGGGAAGGTTTTTAGTTTTTCTCCATAAGTATAATGTTGGCTGAGGGTTTGTCATACATGGCCTTTATTATGTTAAGGTACTTTCCTTCTATACCAATTTTGTAAAGTGTTTTGATCATAAATGGATGCTGTATGTTGTTGAAGGCTTTTTCTCTATCTATTGATATGATCATGTGATTTTTTAAATTTTGTTAATGTGGTGTATCACATTAATCGATTTGTGTATGCTGAACCTTCTCTGTGCCACTGGGATTAATCCCACTTGATCATGGTGTATAATCTTTTTAATAAGTTGCTATATTCAGTTTGCTAGTATCTTATTTAGGGTTTTTGCCTATGTGTTCATGAGAGATATTGGTCTGTAGTTGTCTTCTTTTTTTGTGTTATCTTTAACAGTTATTGGTATTAGAGTAATATTGGCTTCATAAAATGAATTGGGAAGTATTGCTTCCTCTTTGACTTTTTGGAAGAGTTTGAGGAGAATAGGTGTTCAATCTTCTTTGAATGTTTGATAAAATTCACTGGGAAGCCATCTGGTCCTGGACTTTTACTTTTTGGTAGGTTTTGAATATTGTTTCAATTTCCGTACTTCCGATCAGTCTATTTAGATTTTCCAGTTCATCTTGATTCAGTGTAGGAAGGTTGTTGTTTTCTAAATACTGTTCCATTTCTTCTAGGTTATTAAATTTGGTGTCATATACTTTTCCATAGTATTCCTGTATGATCCTTTGTACTTCTGTGATATCAGGCATAATTTCCCCTCTTCATCCCTGATTTTTGTTTATTTGTGCCCTTTGTCTTTATTATTTAGTGAGCTGGTAAAATCAACTGTTGTTTCTCCTGTCGTCCCATTCCTCTTCTCTGCCTTCTGCCCTGATGACCAGGCACTTTCACCCAGTGCAGGTTGCTCACAGCAGTCCCAGATAGGGCTGTTTAGGGAAGTTGCCACACCTTCATCCCTCTCCCTCCTCCTGCAGTGAGCTCTGGTGGCTATGAGAGGCAGCTTCTTTATTTCTCCAGTCCACCGCCCAATACCCGGGGTTCTGACCTTGGTGACAGGGTGGGAAAAAGGAATTCTTACTTTCAGTAGGTTAATCTTCTGTTCTTTTTCTTCTTTCTCTTTCCAAAACAGTCACAGAGTTGACATCTTATAGCTGACAAATGGCCTAGCTGATACATTTCACAGAAGAGAGAGAAGGATTTAGAGGAGTATATTTTTTGTTGTTGTTAAACTGAAAATTTTTAGTGCATTTAATTATTTCATCTTTATCAAGTAAGACAAGTATGAAACTTTAGAAAAGAAACTTACTTATAACCCTATTAAATGTAATAGCTTAGTAGTAGTGAGAACAGCAATAAATAAAAGCATTCAAAAATTAAAATGATTGATGACAGCAGATTTAGGGGTAGTATGGAAAGGTCAGTGGAACTCTAAAACATTAATGTGAAGACTAAACAGAGATATTTTGTAATTCCGACGAGGCCTGCTTTGCTGGAGGGTTTTGTCAAAAGTCCCACTTACATGAGTTCAAGAGAGAACAAGAGGAAAGTCAGTAGAAACAATAAGTGTTGATAACTCCTGAGGATCATTTGTTATAAAGGAAGTTAAATAACGAGGGAAAGCTAGAGAGAGATGTACGGTTTAAAAAGAGGTTTTTTGGTACTGTTTTGTAAGCCTGGGAAATGTTAGAACATGTCTACTTGTGGATGGATGGCATCAATTAAAAAGGGAAAGTTAATCATGTAGGGAAGATCATGGGCAATTTCTCTAGCATTGTCTTTAGGCTGTCAAGAAGTGATAGGAGCTACTGAATGTATTCAGGATTTGTCTTTAGATAAGGACTAGGACAATTCATTCATGGTAAACTGTGGGAGGGCAGAATATATAGAACTAAATATAGGTAGGTTATTGATACACGGGCACACCTCAGAGATATCAAGGGTTTGGTTCCAGATCATTGTAATAAAGTGAGTATCACAAAAAGCAAGTCATAATTTTATTGCTGGTGGAGGGTCTTGCCTTCAGTTTGTAAAAAAGCAACATCTGGAAAATGAAGTAAAGCGAAGTGCCTGAAATGATAAGAGAGGCGGAGGTTTTCTTCTAATTTCTTTGATTTTCCATTGACTTTTCTAGGTCTTCAACTGGCAGTTCCTGGTGAGGGGTTGGTGGGGGTGGGGGAGGAAGAAATGGACTAGGAAATGAAAAGAGAGCTCTAGAAGACTACATATTTCAAGAAAAATACCTGCTGCTTTGCATATTTATATTACCCACTTGGCCCTTGAAGTTGTATAGGGATCCTTATACTGTTTTGTCCATTTTGAACAATTATTTCTCTCTTGTCTCTGAACTCCTTTTGGGGAAGGGCAATAAAAAAAGTAGCTGTTTTTTGGACAAAGTTAAGTATTTTGTCCTAATAAAAAGCTAAGTAAACAATAAAGTATTTTGATAGTCTTCTATTTTCAGATAAATCGAGTTTCTCCTTCAATTTATTGTTTTTAACTTCAGAGTCAAAATTAAAGAAAAACGCTGTTGATATTCTGGATTTTACTCTAGGGTTCTTTTTTGATTTTTTAAGAATATATCAGAATTTTTTTTCTTCTTCTTTTAGATGTTCTTAATAGTTGCTCCTCTTTCTGTCCTCTACAACTGGAGAGATGAATTGGACACCTGGGGATATTTCAGAGTCACTATTTTACATGGTAACAAAAAAAGACAATGAACTGATTCGTGTAAAGCAGAGGGAAATGTTGAAATTGCCCTAACAACTTATGAAACACTGCGCTTATGTCTGGATGACCTTAACAGGTAATGCAAATAATGGGAATGATTGCGTTAATATTCTGCTTACTTCAATTCTGTTTTATCCCTTTATATTGTGATTTTTAAAAAGCTCTTGATATTCTCTCGTATGATTTAATTTTCCTTTCAGAATTATTGATATAGTCTAGAAAATTAACTTATTTCTAAGAAGAAAAAACCTACATCAGATTTCCCACAATTTCTCCCCAAAAAGTGCCTGTAAAAGATTAAGACTTGTCCTGAATCTCATGTACAACCTTTTATGCATATGGTGCCTCAAGACTAAGTCAGTGATTTTCATGAATGATTTTAATTATGTGAGTGTTGTGAATGTAAAGGGGCAAAAAATACATATACGTATTGAGAAGCACTGTTCCAGTTTCCCTACATCCCGTCAACACTTGATATTGTCAATCTTTTTGAGTATAGTCATTCAAATGGATTTATAGAGGTATCTTGTGGTTTTTATTTGCATTTCTCCAAGGACTAATGACAATAATGTTAAGAACCTTTACATGTGCTTATTTGCCATTGTATATCTTCATTGGTAAAATGCCTATTAAAATCTTTTATCCAGCTTTTAAATTGGATTGTTTAAGTTTGCATTGAGTTGCAATAGTTTTTCAAATATTCTATATGCAGGTTTTTACCAGATTAAGATTTGTATATATTTTCTCCCAGGCTGTAGCATGTCTTTGCGTTTTCTTAACCATGCCTTTGGAAAGCAAGTTTTTAACTTTAAACAAGTCCAACTTATCAAAATTTTTTTCACTAACCTTGCTTTTTGGTGTCCAGCTCCAAGTCACAAGATTTTTCCTATGTTTTAGAAGTTTAATAGTTTTAGCTCTTATGTTTAGTTCTGTCATCTATTTTGAGTTAATTTTTGTGAGGTGTGAGGGCACAAAAAACCTTTACTCCCACCTTCTAAGTTTTTTCTAAGTGGCTAATAATCAAATTGATGTGAGACAGTGTATGGAGAAAATGTCCAAAATTTATTATGGATATACATTCAAGAGTGTTATAAGATATGAGACCTGAAGACTCATATCTTATAAACAGTTGACGTTTCAGTGCCACTTTGGACAAAGGAGGAAAGGGGCAGGGATCTGGGATTTCAAATGGAAAGTAGGCAATTTACAGATAGATGAAAAAGAGCAAACATGATAAACAAATTCTTGCTGGGTGACCCAGAAACAGTGGGACACAAAAGAGAATTTAGAGAACAGAGTTTTACGTGGATTCTCCCTGTCTGCCACACTAGATTGTATGTGCAAAGGCAGTTATACTAGATGAATATGCTAAGGTTCCCTTCCTGAGCTTTTTTTAAAAATCTGAATTCCTTTAGGCAGGAAGCGGGAGGGTCAGAGTTTCTTTCTGAGTCTTTTGTTTCTAAATAACCAGCTGAAAGTCAATATCCCAAAGACATATTTTGGTTCTCCTCAGAGGCGAGGGTCTAAATAATTTTTCTTTCTTAGAACTATTCCCTAGGTTTTTATTTGTTAAATGTTTTATACTCAGTCATAGTCACTCTTGGGTGATGCTCAAATTTCCTATTAGCCTAGATCCTCTGTCCTTTGGACTACCTCTGTTTATCTTTGGATACATCTGTGCTCTCTCATTCTTCAGTATTTTTCCTGTGGCACACCTGAAATCAACCATTTCTCCTTAGGGCTCTGGTTCATTTTAGTGGGTTGCCTGCTGTGGGTGCTTATTACTACTGGGGGTAACAATCAATCTAAACCTTTTTAGCAGACAGCTATATAAATCTTCTTTAAAATCATGAGTTCATATTGATTTTTTTTTCATTCAGATTTAACATGGTAAGCTTTGCTTCATATATTTTATGTTTATTTCAAAGGCTTATTACTTTAAAAATTTTTTGTCATTAGTTTGATATTTAAATGAGTTTTTTTTTTTATTCCACCATCATTAAACAGAATTTCTCTATATACTCTTTTGTCTCTATACACATTTCTTTCCATGGGTTGTCCAAATGCAATCATTTAACTAACTAGGTGAGAATCCTATGGAATCATCAGAGTAAAGAGAGAAAAATCTCTAAAACTTTGATAGAGAAAGCTGCTTTTCTAAAAATTATATAGGCTAAGAAAAGGAAGTTTTCTCAACTTCTCCTTTCTTTTTTCTCACTTAATAGTTTGGAATGGTCAGCTGTCATTGTGGATGAAGCTCATAGAATCAAGAATCCAAAGGCTAAGTAACAGAAGTTATGAAAGCTTAAAATGTAATGTTCGCATTGGCCTCACTGGAACCATTCTTCAGAATAACATGAAAGAACTGTGGTGTGTTATGGACTGGTGAGTGAAAACACTTTATTTTTTAAAAAATTATTTTGCGTATCTTTAATTTACCTTGTTTGCTAATTATTAGTTTCTGGGGGAAAAGAACACATTTTTTGTCTGTTAACAGAAGTGTTTGATCTCAAGCATAGTATACAAAATAGAAAGTCCCATGAAAATCTATCTTTATATATATTACTCTTGGTCCATGAAGTAAATATCTGAACTATTTACCAATTCTGTCATCATTTCATAATTATTTACTGGAACTGTCATAAAGAATGTTCTATTACTTGCCTTGCCTTTTGTTATTGTCATTAACAAAGAAGCAACAGTGTATTTCTCAGAAGCAAAAAAAAAAAAAAAAAAAAAAAAAAAGCCAATGTTTTTCTTTTCAGATAATTTAATAAAGCCCTAACTTCTTTTTTATTGCCTTTATGAAGGGCTGTGCCAGGACTTTTAGGTAGCAGGATCCACTTCAAGAAGCAGTTTTTCTGACCCAGTAGAACATGGTCAGAGACATACAGCAACAAAAAGAGAACTAGCTACTGGCCGAAAAGCTATGCGAAAGCTTGCAAAGAAGATGTCCAGATGGTTTCTCAGGCGTACCAAGACACTAATCAAGGATCAGTTGCCTAAGAAAAGAAGACCGAGTAAGAATCACAGTAATTCTTTTTGTCTTTTCTTTTTTTCCTGAAAGAAATTATTTTTGATAGGAAATGTATCCCCGTGGTATTTTATGAATACAGTTTATTTTTTGTCTTTTACTCAATGTTAAAAAAATTACATGCAGAACTTCAGAAAACATTAATTGAGGTTAGTATTAACTTTACTAACCTGTCAGCTAATAGATTAGTAAAGTTAAACTCATTTCTCTTATTTTAGAACAAAAAGACCTTTGATATAACTTTTTTTCCACGAAGAAGAAGAAGAGCTCTTCCTGAGGTGTTTTCTGTTCACATTTTGTCCTTCCTACACTGTACTATTTACAACTCAGTGTATTCTTTGGTACTTTAATTCTAGCTATAGGACCAGTGTGATTAAAAGCTTTTTATTATTATAGATTTATTTCTTGTAGACTGGTATTTGCAGTGATGTAATTAACTTACTTTTATAACTTTGTAGGAAAATTACAATGAAATTCTGTTAGTTGTTTAAGGAAATTTGAGGAGTTGACCTTAAAGGATTTTTTTTTTTAAACATAGTCATTCTCTTCTTTAGTTTCCAGTTTCCTGGTTTTTCTAGCTCAAACAATGAAATAAAGGTTCTATAAATTACTGTGAACTAAAATCTAACTGATGTTTGACCCAAATAAGGGCGATTCTATCAAATATCCTCAAGTCTTAGGATAGCCTATTGATTATTACTTTAAAAAGATTGATTTGAAAGGAAAATATGGTACTGATATACAAGTTGATATAACATTTGACTTTTTGATCTAAAGAAGATATTATTTAATTGGAAAACTTCATGAATCCCACTTTTAAAAAATGTTTTTGCAATTTATTGTAATTTATTTAGCTGTCTACCTAGTAGGAAAACAAATCATAAAAATAGGAAAAGAGAGTTACAATAGAAGTTTAGAGCTTGGACTCTAAAATCAAGTACCACAGTTTTGAATCCTGGCTCTCTCAACTAATGAGTTTTCAGATCTTGCAATTCACTAAGTTTTCTCAAACCTTGATTTCTTTGTCTGTCACATGGGAATGGTGATAACAGTGTCTGTCTCACATGATTGCTTTGAGAAGTGTGACATTTAAAAAGTGTTCAGTAAATGTTACTATGTTTTAATAACACCAACTAAACAATAAAATAAATTTAACCAAGGAGGTAAAAGACTTAAACACTGAAAAGTATAAGACATTAATGAAAGAAGTTGAAGACACAAATAAATGCAAAGATTCCCATGTTCATGGGTCGGAAGAATTAATATTGTTAAATTGTTCATCTGTTCAAGCCATCTGTGGATTCGATGCAATCCCTATCAAAATTCCAATGGTATTTTATTTCTGGCATTAATATTCAAAGTATATAAAGGATGTATGCAACTCAATAGCAATCATCATCATCATCATCATCATCATCATCATCATCTGATTAAAGAATCAGTAGAGGCTATAAAAGGACATTTTTCTAAAGAAGACATACAAATGGCCAACAGGCACGTGACAGAATGTTCAACATCACTAATCATCAGGGAAATGCAAATCAGAACCACAAGGAGGTATGACTTCTCACCTGTTAGAATGGGAATTGTCAAAAAGACAAGAGATAACAAGTGTTGCTGATGGTGTAAAGAAAAGTAAACCTTTGTGTGCAGTTGGGAATGTAAATTGATAGAGCTACTATGGAAAACAGTTTGGCAGTTCCTCAAAAAATTTAAAATAGGACTATCATATGGTCTAGCAATCCCACTTCTGAGTATATATCCAAAAGAAATAAAATTATTCTCGTAGAGATATCTGAACTCACATGTTCATTGCTTCATTATTAGTTTTTTTTTTTTTTTAAATCCAGCTTTGTTTTATATAGACTTCCCTGTATTTGTTTGGATGCACAAATTTGTCCCTTTTTTGGGGCAGTAATATTCAGTTGTAGTGATATACACATAAATATTTATAAATAGAATAAATAGCTGTTCCCTGTCATTCACAGTCCTCAAAGTCCTGTTATGTGTATATTTAATTTTTTGACCCTACTTATATGCACTATAGCTAGAACAGAGCTACTGGAAATGTAAATTGTATCCCCATAACTTACGGCATTATTTTGTCATTTTCTTATCTTTTTTAATTAGCGTACAAAATAGCAATTTACAGTTTCTTTTATGTGTATTTAAATCTTGTCATTACTGAACTTAGGAATTTATAGAAAGATATTAAATACAAATACTTTATCTTGTTTTCAGTAATATGAAGTTTTTGATATCTGTGTATCCAAACAAATACCAGGAAGTCTATATAAAAGAAATTCAGTAATTACAAGTCATATCATCATTCTAAAATATTCTATTTTTCTTATCTAGTTTTTATAAAATTAAGTTTATTGGGGTAACATTGGTTAATACAATTATATAATTTTCAGGTGTACTTATAATTTGACATCTGTATATTCTATTGTGCTTACCACTCAAAGTCCAGTTTCCTTCAGCTTCTATATATTTGATCCCCTTTACCCACTTCGCCCTCCCCTACCCCTTATATTTGACCCCCTTTACCCTGTCTACCTGCCCCCTCCTCCTCTACCTCTTACCCTCTGGTAACCACGAGTCTATAGTCCATGTCCATGAGTCTCTGTTTGTTTGTCCTGTTCATTTATTGCTTTTAGGTTTATATTCCACATATAAGTGATATCATGTGATTTTCAACTTTTCTGTCTGGCTCATTTCGCTTAGTATGATTATTTCAAGATCCATCCATGTTGTTGCAAATGGCAGTATTTCATCTCTTCTTATGGCAGTAATATTCCATTGTATATATGTACCACAGCTTCTTTAGCCAATCATCTATCTAGGACACTTAGTTGCTTCCATGTCCTGGCCACTGTGATAATGCTGCTGTGAACATCAGTGTGCAAATATCTTTTGGATATGTTTTCAAGTCTTTGGGTTAAATACCCAGTGGAGGATTGCTGGATCATATGGTAGATCAATTCTTAGTTTTTCGAGGAACCTCCATACTATTTTCCATAGTGACTGTACCAATTTGCATTCCCACCAGAAGCGTATAGGGTTCCTATTTCTCCACATCCTCTCCAACATTTGTTATTACTTGTCCTGTTGAATAGCTATTCTAACAGGTGTGAGATGGTATCTCATTGTGGTTTTGATTTGCATTTCCCTAACAGCTAGTGATGTTGAGCATCTTTTCATATAGTTGTTGGTTATTTGTATGTCCTTTAGGGAGAAGTGTCTGTTCAGGTCCTCTGCCCATTTTTGAGGATTGTTGTTTTTGTTGTTATTGAGTCGTGTGAGTTCTTTGTATATTTTGAATATTAGGCCTTTATCGGAGGTGTTGCTTGCAAATATATTTTCCCATTCGGATGGTTGTCTCTTTACCTTGTTGACAATTTCTTTAGCTGAGCAGAAACTTTTGAGTTTGATGTAGTCCCATTCATTTATTTTAGCTTTTACTTCCCTTGCTTTGAGGTCAAATTCATAAAATCCTCTTAAGCCCAGGTCTGACAGTTTTAGTTCATGTTCAGAATATACATTTCATTCTTTCGGGTCTTCTTATATTAAGTTTAATTTTGGTGTGTGGTGATAGACAACAGTTTAGTTTCATTCTTTTGCAGATGACCTTCCAGTTCTCCCAGCACCATTTATTGAAGAGGCTTTTCTTTCTCCACTGTATGTTTGTTGATTCTTCCAACCTGAGAACACGGAATATCTTTCCATTCCTTAGTATCTTCTTCAATTTTTTTAACAGGGTTTTATAGTTTTCATATATATAGGTCCTTCACATGTTTTGTTAGATTTATTCCCAGGTATTTTATTCTTTTTGTTACAATTGCAAAAGGAATTCTTTTTTCTACTTCTTTTTCTGACACTTCATTATTAGAGTAAAGGAATGCTACGGATTTCTGAACATTGATTTTGTATCTAGAAACTTTACTGTATTCGCTTATTGTTTCTAGTAGTTCTTGTGGAGTCTTTTAGGGTTTTCTATAGAGAGAATCATGTCATCCACAAATAGTGACAGTTTGACTTCTTTGTTTCCTATTTGATGCTTTTACATCTTTCTCTTGTCTAATTGCACTCGCTAGGACTTCCAATGTTATATGAATAAGAGTAGTGATAGGGGACAGCCTTGTCTTGTTCCTGATCTTAGAGGGAAGATTTTTAGTTTTTCACCATTAAGTATAATGTTGGCTGAGGGTTTGTCATATATGGACGTATATGTTAAGGGTACTTTCCCTTCTATACCAATTTCTTGTTCGATTATAAATGGATGCTGTATGTCGTTGAAGGCTTTTTCTGCGTCTACTGATATCATCATATAATTCTTATTTTCTAATATGTTTATGTGGTATATCACATTGATCGATTTACATATGTTGAACCATCCCTGTGCCCCTG
Source organism: Eonycteris spelaea (assembly GCA_003508835.1). Taxonomy (NCBI): domain Eukaryota; kingdom Metazoa; phylum Chordata; class Mammalia; order Chiroptera; family Pteropodidae; genus Eonycteris; species Eonycteris spelaea. The sequence goes on from PUFA01000245.1 coordinate 1,438,227, forward strand.
GGATTAAGCCCACTTGATTGTGGTGTATAATCTTTTAATATGTTGTTTTATTCGGTTCGGCTAGTATCTTATTTAGGATTTTTGCATCTGTGTTCATGAGAGATATTGGTTTGTAGTTTCTTCTTTTTTTGTGTGTTACCTTTAACAGATTTTGGTATCGGTGTAATATTGGCCTCAAAAAATAAGTTGGGAAGCATTGCCTCCTCTCAATTTTTTTGGAAGAGTTTGAGGAGAATAGGTATCAATCTTCTTTGAATGTTTGGTGGAATTCACTGGTGAAGCCATCTGGTCCTGGACTTTTACTTTTTGATAGGTTTTGAATATTGTTTCAATTTCTGTACTTCCGATCAGTCTATTTAGATTTTCCAGTTCTTCTTGATTCAGTGTAGGAAGGTTGTGTTTTTCTGAATACTGGTGCATTTCTTTCTAGGTTATTAAATTTGGTTCATATACTTTTTTCATAGTATTCTTGTATGATCCTTTGTACTTCTGTGATATCAGGCATAATTTCCCCTCTTTCATCCCTGATTTTGTTTATTTGTGTCATCTTTTTCCTTTAGTGAGCCTAGCCAGGAGTTTGTCAATTTTATTAACCTTCTCAAAGAACCAAGCTCTTTGTTGCATTTATTTTTTCTATTATTTTTTTGTTTTCAATTATATTTATTCCTGCTCTAATTTTGATGATTTTTTTCCTTTTGCTGACTGTAGGCCTCCTTTGTTTTTCCTTTTCTAGTTTTTTAAGATGAAGTGTTAGATTGTTTATTTGGGCTCATTCTTGTTTTTGGAGTTAGGCCTGTAATGATATGAACTTTCCTTTTATGACCGCTTTTGCTGTGTCCCAAAAGTTTTTGATGCGTTGTGCTATCATTATCATTCGTTTATATGTATCTCTTGATCTTCTTTTTATTTCTTTTCTGAACCCAGTTATTCTTCAGTAGCATGTTGTTTAATCTCTATGTATTTATGGTTTTTCCTTCTTTCTTTTTGCAGTTGATCTCTAGTTTCAAAGCATTATGATCAGAGAATAGGCCAGTATGATTTTAACCCACTTATATTTGTTGAGGCTTCTCCGTGTCCAGTATGTGGTTGATTCTTGAGAATGTTCCATGTACACTAGATAAGAATGTATAATCAACTGTTTTGGGATGGAAGGCTCTGTAAATGTCAGTTATGTCCAGTTGGTCTAATGTGTCATGTAAGGATGTTATTTCCTTATTGATTTTCTGTTTGGGTGATCTGTGCATATCCGACAGTGGGTATTTAGGTCCCCTACTACAATAGTGTTTTAATCTTTTTCTCCCCTTAGTTCTCTTAGTAGTTCCCTTTACATATTTCAGGGCTCCCTGATTGGGAGCATGTTATATCTTCTTGGTGCTGATTCCCTTTATCATTTATGAATTGTCCCTCAGTATCTTTCTTTACCTTTTTTATTTTGAAGTCTATTTTGCTTGATATTAGTACCACTACTCCCACTTTTCTCTGAATGCCATTCACTTGAAATATCATTTTCTACCCTTTCACTTTGTGTCTATATTTGTCTTTGTTGCTGAGATGTGACTCCTGAAGGCAGCATATGGTTGGGTTTTGTATTTTATCCATTCTGCAACTCTGTGCCTTTTTATTGGTAAGTTCAGTCCATTTAAATTTAGGGTGATTATTGAAATATGAGCTCTTCTATAAGCCATTTTATCTTTTACTTCTGATAGCTCGGTGTTTTCATTGCTTCCTTGTCCTTGTGTTTCAGTTTTCTTTATTTTGGTTGGCTTTCGTGGGTTTTTCCTCTGGTTCTTGTTTTATGTTATATACTTCAGTTTGATTCTTTGGTGTGTGGTTATCATTATGAATATGAAAAAGATAATTATATATATACAGTCCATTTTCTTCTGTGCGCGTGCTTTTTCTGCATTCCCCGTTGCAAATTTGGATCTTTGAACGCCCCCTCCCTTCAGTCACTGTTGTCTCAATTTGTCCCTATGTATGCTGAATGTTCATTGCTATCTTGCTATAGCAATTCTCTTCTTATTGTTTAAGCTTATAATGCCCTGTCTTAGTTAGGGTTGCACTCCTGTGCTTCTATTTGCTTAATAGTCACTTTACTCCTAATTATGTATTTTCTTTTTTTGTGTCATTTTGTTTCAAGTAAACTGACCCCTTTCAGTATATTCCTGTAGTGCAGGCCTTATAGTGAGAATTCCCTCAATTTTGTGTCTGGAAAGGTCTTAATTTCTATATCATATCTAAAGGAGAGCTTAGCTGGATACATTATTCTAGGCTGGTAGTTCCTTTCACTTAATAGTTTAAATATTTGATTTCATTCTTTTCTGGCTTGTAAGGTTTATGCTAAATCCGAGGATAATCTAATGAGTTTTCCTTTATAAGTTACCATTTTCTTCTCCCTGGCTGCCCTGAGAATTCGTCTTCGATGTTGATTTATGATAACTTTAATACGAGTGTCTTGGTGAAGACCTTTTGGGGTTGAGATTATTGAGTGTTCTGTTGACTTCTTGAATTCCAAGCTCAGCTCATTCCTTAGATTTGGGAAATTCTCATCCACTTTTGTCTGAAAAATGTTTTCTAGTCCCTCTTCCTTTTTCTCGCCTTCGATAATGCCCATTATTCTTATGTTTCCTCTCCTGATGGTATCAGCTAGTTATTGTATTTCTCTTTCATTATTTTTATTCTCCAGTTTTCTTCTTCTTCCTTCTGATTTATTTCTAGATTTCTGTCTTCAATATCACTGTTCCTTCCTCCATTTGCTTGACTCTATTTCCAAGCTTTCTATTTTATTTTTCAACTCTTTGCTGTGTGTGTGTGTGTGTGTGTTGTGTGTGTGTGTGTGTGTGTGTGTGTTATCTCTGGATGATCTATTCTGTTATTTTTTAGGGGTTCATTCACCTTGCTCTGCTCATCTAGTCGTTTTTTCAATTCCTGAAATTGTTGATATGATTCGTTTCGAACTCACTGTTGTCGTTTTTTTTTTTTTTTTCCAGAAGTACCATCCCTAATTCTCTGTCATTTTTCTCTTTCTTCCTGAGATGACTTGTGAACTTGATTGTTCATGGTTTCTAATGGACTATTTCTCCTCCTGGGAATTAATGGGTGTATTCTGTTGTTTTTCCAAAAGAAGATTATTATATAAAGGTCTCTCTTTAGCCTGTTGCAAGGAAGGTGGTTTTTTGTTTGTTTGTTTGTTTCCAGTAGGTGGTGTCTAAGCTTCTTGGATTCCTGCTATATATAAAGCCTAAATAATGTCTTTTTTATTTTCTTGTAGATATTTAATCATGCTTGCTACCCTCGGTTTCAGTCTTTGTCAGTGTCAGTGACAGTTTCAATAACATTTGCTCAGATTCCCCTGGGGCTCCATGGTGCTCGGTCTTAGAGGGTATGGGGTAGGGGCTCTCTGGGTTAGGAGTTGGGGTCTGTGGCTCAGCTTCGGTTTTGCAACTGCAGCTGCACTTTGCATTCCCATCCCGCTTCTCTGCTTTCTGCCCTGATGACTTGGTCCTGCTGCCAACTTCCTGGAACTCACAGTACTCCCAGGCAGGGCTGTTCAGGGAAGTCCCTGTACCTCCTCCCTTACGCCTCCTCCTACAGGGAGCTCTGGCGGCTGGGAGAGGCAGCTTCTTTATTTATCCCAGTCCACCGCCTGACACCAGGATTCTGACCTATGGTAGCTTTTATACGCAGATTCCATGCTCAGACATGCTGGTGTGCAGTTTAGGTGTTTTTTTGTTGAATTTTAAATGTTCAGCTTATTATTGTTTCAAGGGGAGAGATCTGAGGATGTCTCTCACTCTGCCATGTTTCCTAGAATCCCTATTTTTTTTTATTTGACCTAAAATTTAATTATTTATTTGCATGATAGACTAAAAATGTGGAACACTGAAAAGACACAACTTTTGAGAAATATATAAGGAAATTACATAACTTTTTTCATATTATGATTCCTCTTAAGTAAAAACAAACAGATTTATTTGAAAAAAAGTTATAATTTTTATAGTTTTACATAGGGTGCTGGCAAAGAATATAGGGAGCAATGGGAGCCATTGTCATAATGATGTACTTAGAAGAAAATAAATAAGTTTATGAGTAGTTTTCACTATTACAGTCTATGAACTCTTATGTGCATTGTGATTATTAATGCTATAAAAAATGATACTTAGTAATTACCTGTATTTTTCTTGCAGATAGTGTATTGTTCTCTGACAGATTTTCAGAAAAGCTGTCTATCAAACAGTATTAGAAACAGAAGATGTGACTTTGATCCTTCAATCTTCTGAGCCTTGCACCTGCAATAGTGGCCGAAAAAGGAGAAATTGTTGTTATAAGGCAAGCACTTCAGTATATCTTTACTGTCTTCTTTTCATTACATAATACTCTATTCTGTTGTCAGAGTAAGTAGCAGATAAAGTTTTTCTCTGATAGTTCTTTAACTTTAGAAGCTATAAGTTACTAAGAAGGGAGAACTTTAAAAAATATTTTGAATTAAAAAATATATTTCAATATCAAATAGTATCATAATGAAGTACACTATTCAAATATCTTCAAAAAAACTTGTTTTTGAAAATAACTTCAATTTGATATCCTCCATTTCAGCTTTTATTGGGAAGTATCCCACTTTTATCTTAAAATTTCATTCATTTTTAGCAAGTCTCTCATTATCCACTGATAGTAAACTTACTATTTCATAGCGGCTTAAAATATTATTCTGATGTGAGATATAATATTATTTTAATAGAAACTGTATACAATATTATTTTTATTAGAAAAAAAAATTTACTTTTTATTGTCGTTTTTTACCTCCTATCTGCCTTTTTTTATCTCTATTTTTTTTTTATCAAGTTATCTGTCACATAACTTTGTATATGGAGCGACCCTAAATAAATATTTATATAGATCAATATTTATTCTATCTCTCATTTATTTTGCTGTTTTAAACCATTTCACTTTTTTGTAATAGCCCAGATTCATAGGAAGTCTTGTAATATAAACAAAGGAGTTTTATTACCAGGAACCTCTATGGCAGCACTTCTATTACTGTGTATATTGAGAATAAATCCTTCTAGAATGAAGACTTTCTCCTTCCTTTATTAAAACGTCACTGTATTACTTTGCCAAAAGTATAATTCCACATTAGCAATTCTTGAAATTTTGCAATCTATGGATTTCTTATAAAACTGTTCCACACATCAGAATGTATTATGCCAATAGTAACCCGATAATAAATAATATTGTGATGTATTTTGTGATGTAAATAGTTACATAGCCATTTAGTCCCTTGTTCATCTTTATTTACTGAATTTTTCTGGTTACAGACCAATTCACATGGTGAAACAGTAAACCTTGTATTTCAGTTACCTGGCAGTTCTTCAGAAGGTAGCTAACCACGTCGCACTACTGCAAGCTGCTAGTACCTCCAAAACAACAGGTTTGATTTGGCTTTTAAAATCCTTTTTTGGTGCTGTATGGTAGAAATATTTATATTTTGATATAAAATTTTGTAGGCAAATATCCTTAAGTTATTTTGGTATGAAATTTAAGAGTACCCGACTTGATCATTTTTTAAAATTTAGGTGTCAAAGAAGAATTATACACTTAAATTTTAATCAAAGTGAGAAAATTTAAGCTTAAAATAACTTTTTTAAATTTTATATTCAATTATATACAGGTTTAAATGAGTTGATATTTCTTTTTCTTCTACCTCTTTTCCCTTAAGGAAATGCTTATCAAAAGATATGTGATCAGGTATTTTCCAGATTCCAGATTATGTGCAGAAAAGAAGATGCAGCCTTTCAAACACTTTCTGACCCAAAATACAGTGGAAAATGAAGGTAACTGGTTTTTTTCAGGTTGTATAAACATAAGGATGATATACAAAATATTTATCAAATACTATGACAGGGATACCAACTAATAATCAGAGCAGAGGCTCCATCATTCAGAAGAGGCAGTGGCAAAGAAACTGGTATAGCTGTATCTGCACTTATTAGCTCACTGTGAATACTGCATCCCATGGGTTCTCAATTAGAAGTATATCAAGTATACTTCAGACTTTCCTATTGATGTATTGGATTTATGCCCTCTTAAAAATGTATGCTTTGCTACACATTATAATTTTGTCTTCAATATTTAAGGAGATAATCTACCAGAAGTATAAATGCTGATGCCAAACAGGAAGATGAAGATAAGTAAGGGCTCAGAATTAGAGAAATGAACTTTGAAGTGTTCTCTATCAGTTCTCAATGAGGCCGCTATCAAAGAGTTTTCAAGACCTCTATGTTTAGACTGAATTTCTTCCTTTAGTTTTTACTTGCCAACTTAGGTTGTGATCACTAAATCTTCTCATTGGCAAGGGAGCTTTTGCTGTACACTGGAAAACTGATCTGTAGGTGCTGTTCTTGGTGATGTATTGCTGAGGAAGGGGTGTGGAAAGTAAAGCTAGTTCTCCAACTATGACCCAGGCCTCTGGCCATTTGCCTGTCAGAGCTACATGAAATGCTGACATCTTCTAGCCTTTTTGTAGAAGAATTTGTTTGTTTGACCCCCAAATAACTATCAAAAATCTGTTATTTATAGAATCAAAGATTTTTACGGAACTATTCCCAACTTTATGTTTTAATTACAAAAATTATGCTGTTCCTCTTGGCAAAAAAAAAAGGAAAAAGGAAGTAATTCAAAGCAGGGTTTTTTTTCCCTTTAAAATCCTGGAAATAGTTATAGCAGTTAATCTACGTAAGCTCACTATAGTTTGGTTTGCTTGGACCTCTAAATTCAATGATATAAACTATAAAAAAAAAGCTAGGAAAATTACCTTAAAAAACTTGCAAGTATATGTTTTTATTGAGATATAATTGACATATAACATTGTATTAGTTTCAGGTATACAACATAATGATTTAACATGTGTATATATTGTGAAGTAATTACATAAGTTCAGTTGACATCCATCACCTCATAGTTACGATTTTTTTTTCTTGTGAGAACTTTTAAGATCTGTTCTCTTAGCAACTTTCAAATATAGAATATGGTATTGCTAACTAATGTCACCATGCTCTACATTACATCCCAAAGGTTATTTATCTTATAACTGGAAGTTTGTACCTTTTTTACTGCCTTTGCCCATTTCACCTACCCTCCGCCACATACTGCCTCCACCACTAACCTGTTTCTCTGTACCTATGCGTTTGGGTGTTTTCTTTTTTTTTTTTTTTAGCTTCCACATATGAGTGAGACCATATAGTATTTGTCTTTCTCCATTCGATTTATTTCATTTTGCATTATCCCTCAAGGTTTATCCATGTTGTCTCCAATGGCAGGACTTCCTTTCCTTCTTTTTTATTGATAATAATATTGTATATGTATACCAGATATTCTTTATCCATTCATCCATCAGTGGACCCTTACATTGTTTCCATGTCTTGGCTGTTGTAAATAATGCAATGAACACAGAAGTGCATATATCTTTTTGAGATCAGTTTCATTATTTTGCAATGTGGCTGTCTAGTTTTTCCAACACCATTTATTGAAGAGGCTGTCCTTTCCCATTGTATTTCTTGCCTCCTTTGTTGTAAATTAATTGACCATATATTAGAAGTTTTATTTCTGGGCTCTCTATTCTGTTCCATTGATCTGTGAGCCTGTTGTTATGCCAATTTCATACTGTTTTGATTATTATAATATGGTTTTGAAATCAGAAATTGTGATGCCTTCAGTTTTGTTCTTTTTCAAGATAGCTGTGACTATTCAGAGTCTTTTAGGGTTCCATACAAACTTTAGGGTTGTTCATTCCATTTCTGTGAAAATGCCATTGGAATTTTGAGAAGGATTGCATTGAACATATAGATTCCTTTGGTAGTGTGGACATTTTAGCAATACTCATTCTTTAATATGAGATATTAAATGAGATGCTCTATGAGCACAGAATATCTGTACATTTATTCATGTCTCCTTCAATTTCTTGCATCATTGTCTTAGAGTTTTCAGTCTAGGTTTTTCATCTCCACAGTTAAATTTACCCCTAGGTACTTTATTCTTTTTGATATAATTGTAAATGGGATAATGTTTCTTAATTTCTTTTTCTGATAGTTCCTTAGTAGTGTATAGAAATTTAAACTCATTTTTTGTGTTTTGGTTTTGTATCTGCAATTTTACAGAATTTGTTTATTCTAACAATTTTTTGGTGGAGTCTTCAGAGTTTTCCTATATGTAATATTATGTAATCTGCAAAGAGAGGCAGTTTTACTTCTTTTTTCTGATTTGGATGCCTTTTGTTTCTTTTTCTTGCCTAATGAACTCTGACTAGGACTCCCGTAATATGTTGAATAAAGTGGCAATAGTAGAAAGCATCTTATCTTGTTTCTGATCTTAAAGGAAAGCTTGCAGTTTTTTACCATTGAGAAATGTGACCTTTATTTTTTAAATTTAAAAATGTTAAAAGCCCAATTAATTTAGAAAAGAGCACTTATTACCCCATAATTTAAGCCAATAGAATATTTCCAAAAATCATAGCCTCATTGAAAACTGCATTATCCATTGCTATTTATTTAAATTTCATCCATTGTGACTCTTCACTAAAAAGTTACTACTCCTGAAATTAAATAAAAGTTTATAACTCTCCATTTTATATTCTTACATATCCATTAAATGTATGATTTAACAAATACTGTTAATTAGAGTTATTTCCAGGAATAATAGCATCCTGATTAAGATAATTATTAGATTTTATTTTTATTATGACTTTTAAGGGTAAAAAGCAAGCATACATTGTGGTAGGAGGTTGGCTGCCTTATATGTGAAGAAAGCACATAATTTACTTGATTTGTGAGAGAGCACCAACAAATCAAAGACTGATAGTCATAAACTAGGGATATGTTTTTAAGACTATGTTTCATCAGTATGGTTAGCAGCATCATGGGGTGATTTAGTATTCAAAATCTATAGGCTTATTATGGAATTATTGCCTGCGGAGTTAAGAACTTGGAGTTGCATGTACTTCTTTAATTCTGGTGATAAAAGATCCTAGTTCTGTTTCTCTTATTATAGGTTAGCCTGCAATGTGCAATTTATTTGTGGAGTTTATACCTGCTGTGCCCTTCATAGCCTCAAAGCTACAGCCATGGACTCGTTCTTTCTCTTAAACATCAAGATAAAAGTCCTCATTTTTCTTTCCCTTGGGAAATGCCACAGTGACCTACTGCGGAGGTGGGAAAAAAGACTAGGAAACCCAACTTTAATGCTGCTGGAATCATACAAGAGTCATGTTAATCTCTAGTCCTGACTAATTTGAGTAAAGTTAGACCCAAGGATTCCTTAGTTGTAAATATCCTCAAATTTAGGGTTCCTTTTCAGGTCAATTGCTCTGTTCTGTGAAGGACATATGAGTGATAAAACATTGAATCTGTATTATTGTTAAGACTCTAAAGTATAGTTCCTACACTGTCATTTCTGACGTTTCTAGAGGGATTTTAGTTCATAGTTTTCATTTAGTTAATAAGTCTATAACTTAGTCTAATAGAGACTTCCAGTCTAAAAAACATACACTTTTCTTATTACTCTTTTTTTTACTATAAGATATTCAAGAATACCTGAAATACAGTAGGTATGGTACCATCCCAAACAAATCAGAGTGGATTTCTGTGCCATATATCTTGAATTAAAATGTTAATGTCTTTGAGAAAATGGAAAGTTAAGCCACAGACTTGGAAAAAGTATTTGCAAAACAATAAGGGACTATTATGTAAAATATAGAAAAACTCTTAAACCTCAAACAATAAGAAAACAACTTAATTTAAACTGGGCAAAAGATCTGAAACAGATGCTTCACCAAGAAGATATACAGATGGCAAATAAGCAGATGAAAAGATGTTCAACATCATATGTCATTAGGGAATTTCAAATAAAACAACAGTGAGAACTCTAAACACCTATTTGAATGACTAACCCAAAATACTGAGAAACACCAAATGCTGAAAAAGATATGGAGCAATAGGAACTCTCATTCATTGCTGATGAGAATGCCAAACGGTACAGCCACTTTGGAAGACAGTTTGGCAGTTTCTTATACAGCTAATTATACCCTTATCATAAGATCCAGCAATTACATTCATTAGTAATTTTACTCAAATGAGTTAAAAACTTATGTCTAATAAGAGCTTACGTACAGGTGGTTTATAGCAACTTTATTCATAATTGCTAAACTTGGAAGCAATCAAAATGTCCTTCAAAAGGTGAATGGGTAAACATCTAGACCATGGAATACTATTCAACAATAGAAAGAAATGAACTGTCAAGCTATGAAAAGACATAGAGGTACCTTAAATGCATATTGCTAAGTGAAAGAAAAGGCTACATGCTGTATAATTCCAACTATATGACACTATTGAGAAGGGGAAAACTATAGCAAAAAATGATCAGTGGTTGCCAGGTGTTTGCAGGGAGGGAGGCATAGGTGGAACACAGGGAAATTTTAGGGCAGTGAAATTATTCTGTACGATGTAATGGTAAATACATATTATACATTTGTCAAAACCCATAGAACTGTACAACAAAATGAGTGAACCCTAATGTGAACTGTAGACTTAAGTTAATAAAATTTATCAGTATTCATTCATCAGTTGTTACAAATGCACCACCCTAAAACAAGATGTTAATTATAGAAGAAAACTGCAGGGGAGGTGTGGAAGTGAGGGAAGAGGAAACCTATTTACTTAATTCTTCTGTAAATCTAAAATTGCTCTAAAAAAAAAGTTTAATTTTAAAAAGTTAATGTATGAAATTAAAATGTACATATTTCATATAGAAACATTATTTTGTAAAAAAAAAAGCTAATGCCAGTAAAACTACTTAATATGTTCTCTAAGTATTAAAGTAATGTTTACCTGATCTGTGATTTTCATTCACCATTTGATTGGTTATCTGAATAGATTTTTATAAAACTATAACTATTTTTTGAGGGATTGGGAGATCAGGTTCAGAGTTAGTACAATGTCTTCTCTTGCTCAAATATTGAAAGAGTGTTATATTGAATATAAATGTTTCTATTTAAAATTTTAAATTGTATCATTGAATAAATTAAATTTCTTGTTTTATTGCATAGTTTCCGAAAAACCTTAGAGTTCATACATAAACCTCCTTTTCTTTCTTTCGTGAGTTCCTTTTCAACAGTGTTCTGGAACTGTCATTGCCAGATGTGGAAATTCTTGTTTTAAAAATAATCGTATAACTATTATACACAGGCTTTGGATTATTTGCTTCCTCCCTAAAAGCACCGTGTATAGGGGCAGATTATTGGCATTTTGAGGTCAAAATCAAATCTGGAAGTCAGGGCTTACTGTAAATAGAGAAACAGAGAGAGAAAATGAGAAGAGGTATATATCTGACTGATTATTTTAAGAAAATAAATATCAAGACTTTTAGAACCTAGATGTAATTAAAATTTCATTATGTCTATCTAGAGAAAATTTAAATACTTCCTACAGGGAATGCTGCTCTGTAATTTAGTTTCTGAACATATTGTAGGTATAAGAAAGTGTATTTTGGAAATTAATTAATCCATTTAAATGCATCTCATATTCTAAAATGCTTTTTATTATTATTAAAACCAGATGAGATAAAATAAAAGTCTTTGGGAACTTTACCTCATTATTGACAATATTATGATGAATAACCTGTAATATCTAATACTTTATTTCTCTAACTTGCCAAAAATGAAGGGAATTAGGAAAAGTGACTGAGGTTATATTATATGAAAATACTTTTTAAGAAATTCTCAAGTGATGTTTCTATGTACAAAGTGTACTCTTAGTCGAAACTGATTCACTAATGTTCTTTCTTGGTTTATTTCCAGGTCCTTCAGCAGCTTTTAAATCATTGCAGGAAAAACAACGATAAAGTTCTTCTTTTTTCCTTTTCTACCAAGGTAAGTTTCATCTGAACTATATTCTCGATTGGCCCAGCCTTAATTCCTGAAGCATAAAGCCTGAGAGACCTAACAGCATTTAGCCACATTTTCTTATACATATCATAGGAAATGATAGAGAGGTAGGCAACTTTTAAATCTCAATTATATCAGTTATATCGGTTGACGTTTTTGTTGATAATTAAAAATGTTCTTTATTTAAGACATTTAAGAGTATTTAGAATGTAGAAAATAGCACAAAATAAATGAAATATATTTACATAAATTATTTGGCCAATACTTTTTTATTTTGGTTTTAGTTTTAAAAATTAAAGGTTGATTTTGTTTTTCCCCTGAAAGATCGATTTAAAGAAAAAAGAAAGAAAGAAAGGTTGTTGAATGTTTAAAGTCAGTTTCAGGATAATGGGATATATGGGTCAGAAGTCAGAGAAATATTGCTCTTATAATTATAGGAAATTGTGAGCGGCAATATTTAATACTTAGTAAATTTTATTTTTATAATGGAATGAAGCTTATTAAACCATGAATTTGCCTTTGCCCATCTCTATATCTTTCTTCCAGTTGCTTTGATGTGCTGCAGCAGTACTGTATGGCATCTGGGCTTTGATTACCGACGTCTTGATGGAAGCACAAAAATCAGAGGAAAGAAATCAAAGATTGTGAAAGAATTCAATAGCACACAAGATGTTAACATTTGCCTTGTCTCTACAATGTAAGAAAATAAAATTGATAGCTTGATTTTTATCTAATTGCTTTTAAGATTTAGGATAATTTAAAAACTGTTACAGATTAATTTTCAGTGATTTTGCTTATATTGCTTTGTTTTATTTGGCTTTAAAGCGAAGCAGCAAAAATGTTATTAGTTATGGCCAAAATAACAATTCTTGAGTTTTATCTAACCTTTTCTCTCAATTCCCTTATCATTACTGAATTCCCCTTTATATGTCTGAGTTTATATAAAGGTAATAATTGAAAAAAATGAATGATTCCTTCTAGGAATTTTCTGGGCAGTGTTTGACTCATGTCAAGGAGACTGAATTGAATAATTGAGTTATTAATCGAATAACCGAGAATCATTTATAGCAACAGTTTTCAAACTGTGCTCAAGGAGCCCTAGAAAGCCCATGAGCCTCATGGGCCAGGTATTTCTCTCCTTTGTCTCTGCCTAGTCTCCAACATGTGGAGAAGCTCCACATTCATAGGTTTTATAAAAGTTAAAATCAGTTCTAACACCTAGTTACGAATCTCTAATTAAAACCTTTTAAAGAATATACACACTTTAGAGAAAGAGTTATGTTGATAAAAATACCGAAGTAAAGCTAATCTTTTTTTGGGGGGTAGCAAATCCATAATTATTGGCGTCTAATGTAATAAGTATTTTATAGATTTCCTCCCTCTGTCTTTCAAAAAGAATTTCAAGGAACTTTAAAAATAAACATATGTAAAATCCAAAAAGTAGAAATTAAGTCAAAATATAAATTACTTAAATGAGAAAGAAAATAATACATATGTGATGAGTGAGCACTGAAATCATACTGTTGAGCACTGAAATTATTCTTGAATTCTTGCAACTACAGCAGAAAGAGAGAAGCTCTGGATTCTCAATTTCCTATGAATGAATTCAAGTTGTAATTTCTCACATGAGTCCTTATGTACGGAGCCTTAAGTGACATAGAATACTGTTTCCAGTTGAGTCTTATAAAATATGCATAAGTATTCTTAACTTTCAATCATGTTTTTCAAAGTAATAAATGCCTTCAACAGCAGTCCAAATACGACGACAGGCAGCTGTCTTGCAGTCATCTCACCCCCAGTCTGTTCTGCTAAGATCTGCCATAAAGCTCCTAATTATCTCTTCAACTACATTAGACATTGCTATTTAACCCATCCATTGAATTTTTAATGTTTAAAAAATGTATTTTTTATGTTTAGAAGTTCTCTTTGGTATTTTCAAAATGTGCCTGATAGTTTTTACTCTATTTTGTTCTTTATGGATTCTAGCCTTTCTTTATTTCTTTAGTAATTTTAATCTCTTGAATGGCCTTTTTGCTCTATTGACCTGTACTTTGAGTGTTTGATCCTTCTATTTGATGTTTCCTCTGGCTTTTCCTTATGGTAGATGGTTTCTTCACACATTTTTAATTTTTTATTTTGAGCTTATATTTAGTAGGTCTTTTTCCTCTGTGGAAATCCTTTGGTTGTAATTTCTTCTGCTGTGATTTTGCTTTGACTTCTGCTAGGCATCCCAACTAAAGGAAAGGAAGAAGTTTTGGATTCTTATTTTCCCATTACTGATTGCAAGGAGTAATTTGCTACAGAAGTCTGTACATAATAAAGAACCTTACGTAACATAATCGATATGTTCTTCAACTGTGTTTTGCAAAAGGCACATAAGTTCACTTTGTTTTTGTTTTTCTTATTTTGCAATAGTTTATATTTAATTTCTAGGTGTTGTAGCAGAAGAATTATCACATTAGCTTTGTCTGTCATTCAGAATCCTAAGTCTTCATTGTCTTTTCATTTATCAACAGTATACAACTTGAAACAGGAGGATTTAGTCTAGGTTACACTACTCTCTCCCACTTTTCACATAATCTTTACTATTTTTATTATTTGTCTATAAATTACTTTTGTAAGTTTAAATAATGTACTTTGATTTTTTGATGTTTTAGTCTACTCACTTCCTATGGTATATCTAAGTGCTTGTAATGGTGATATTTAGCGATAGATAGCAGGCTGCCATCCTTTTTTCTGCATTTGTCACTTGTTTTATTATCTATCAACTATTTTAACTTTTTACTTCATGAGAGTATTAGGAATTTTTCATTAAGTTCTGCAATAATAAGCATGATCTGCCCATAGGTTGGCTCTAGAATTTGAAGGCTAAAAAACAGCATTTACATTATTATGATTTTTAAAACATTGTTTAATGCTGGACCCCTCAGGGCTAAAATAATTTCTCTGAATGTTCATGACCTCTTGGCCAATTCAAGGAGAACAGTCTTCATATCAGCTTCTACTGAGTTCTCTTTTCTAACACTTCATTTATTATTTTTATGTTTGCTCAGTTCAGTTCACTCTATATTTCAATCATGACTTTCTTATTGTTTTTTTCTCAGTATATTTTTGCCCTTTATAACAATAATCTCCAATATAAAAAAATAATAATCTTCAGTATATTACTAATTCACATTCATACTTTCTCTTCTCTTGATTCTTTGTATCCTAAAGAACTTTCTCCTGAAGCCTTTTATACTTTGGTTTTAATATGGATTGGTTGTTCCCTAGGCCTGATCAAGAGCTGTTTCCTTGAAGTATTTTTCAGTGCTCTTCTGCATTGGATCCTTTTTTTTTTTTTTTAACTTCATGCCATCTACATTCTTGGTGTGCACCCTTGTTTTACTGGAGAATATCTTCAAGTAACTTTGTAAGTCAGGCTATGTAGAAAGTAAATTTTCTGCATCTTTGACTATCAGAGAATGTCTTCTATGTACCCTCAAAGTTGCTACTTTGCCAACTATAGACTTCTAGATCGAAAATAATTTCCTCTGAGATTTTGGAAGGTATTAGAGCATTTTTCTGATATTTAATGTCGTGAATAGATATCCGAAGCAAATCCGATTCTCATTCCTCTTTGGGAACTCTTAAAAAAGTTTCTCTTCATTTGTGGCATTCTGAAATTTCATAGTGATATTGAAGTCTCGGGTGGGTCTTGTTCATTTCTTGGGCATAATTTGAAGGCTTGTATTCTTTTTCAACCCTGGAAATCATTTTTTTGTCTAAAATTTTTCTTGCTTTCTAAGTTATTGTTTTCCAAATCCTTTGTTTTCCAAAATCTTTATTCTGGAACATCAATACCTTAAAAGCCTAGCTTTCCATAAATGTCTCATTTAGTTAACTATCTTTAAAGGATCATCTGGTATTTTTCCTTGGGTTTGGAATTTTATTGGAATCACTGATTTTATAAGTGACTTTGAGGAAAATTGGTATTTTTTTATATAGCCTTCCTATCCATAGTATCTCTATATTATTTAGGTTTTCTCAGAATCATTCTTTAAATGAATATTTCATTTGACCCTTTATAACAGTTAATACATAACAATAAAAAATTTATCAAAGGCATTTTTGTGGAATATTAAGATATGGTTAAATATACTTTTTGATGTACTTATTTGACATAAGAATAGAATGTAGAGGACCTAAGGAATGAATAACCTGAATGCTCATTATGGATCTAAGATACCAGTCCTCAGCTGAGAGAGATCTGTTTTTTATTTTGTTACTTAAAGAGTAGGCCTTTGCTGTTAGTCATATAAGAACAGAGTTACAGATTTTAAGTTTAAGATTCTGAGTTGCATTATCATCAAACAGAATCATCTTATCTCTAGAGATAAGAGTTTAGAAATTTTTTTTTTCTTTGAAAGGAGCTTTGCCTCTGCTTAACTCAGCCAATTTTCAGTAATAATTTCAGAATCTCTTAGAAGATCTCCACCTAAACTGGCAGAGGTCTTCCTATGGCTCATATAGGGCACTCTGCAATAAATTCATGTCAAACTTTATTGACAAGAAACTAACTAGAACAGTTGGTTAGATTTATTTTTGGTGTTGTTTTTTTAAGTGTTAGAAATATTTCTTAATTTCCATTTTATTTTAGTTATGTCCTGTTGATTTTCATATGATTAATCTAATTATATAATCTTATGAACCTTGTTGCTTCAAATTTTTTCCCATCACAATATTAGATAAACTTTTAATCTTCTTTACTTTGTGTCTAAGTCCCACTCACTCTTATAATTTACCCATTTTTTTATCCTTTCTAAAACTTTCTCCCTGTCCTACCTCTGTCTTTGAGTTCAAGTCTTTGTGATATCTTTGTACTGTCACCTCTAATAGGTAATTTTCCAAAGGATAAAATTCAATTTCTATTGGACACTGAACTTTAAGGCAGGGTACTTTGGGTTTATCAAGCAATATATAGGTGCCTCTATTCCAATACAATGAATCATAGTTTGAAAGGCTCTTGAGGAAAAATCATTTTGTAATTTCTCTTACCTTTATTTCAGAAAACTATATCAAGCTGAGATTTCCTAGATCTTGGTATGACTTATAATTTTATTGTATGCTGGACATTTCTTGTATTATGTTACAAGACTTTACAGCCACATAAGGATAGAAATCCATGTTTTCTGCTTGGCCTTGTTGAGTGAGGTGCTTTATTACTGTTTCTGCATGGCCTTCACTGACAGTACAGTGGGGGACCTGGTTATCACTGTGCAGAAATGAAAGTCCTAGCTCCTCAATCAGTCTTCTTTGACATCACCCTAGCAGAGATGAAAGATATCTCATTACATTCAACAAGGGTGAAAATTTCATCATCTCACTCAGCCATTACTGACCAGGTTAAGGGTGGACCACAGATTTTTTCTGTGGTTTGCAGGAATAGGCTGGTTATCTATCTATCTATCTATCTATCTATCTATCTATCTATCTATCTATATCTTGAAAGGCTGCATCTTTCCTGGTTCTTTGGCTAAAGGAAGAAGATTTTATTGGGGCTTTTTTTTTTGTCTGTGGCTATTGGCATTTCCAGTTCACTGGCTTCTCCAAACCCAGTCTGGGCTATTTTAGGCAAATTTAGCCAGGAAACTCACTGCCATCTCATTCCTTATGTCTTATAGTTCCTAGCCAGTCTGTATTCTCTCTACATTTCAGAGGCTTAGGTTTATTTTATATATAATGTCCATGGTTTTTATTTAGCTGCACTTAGGAATAAGGAGTAGTGCATCTGTTTCTGGCTTGATTTCTTTTAAATGTTATATTATTTTATTTAGCTAAAATATACTAATAAATTTTAAAACTTAAGAAAATCTTACAGAAATCATATTTTAGTATAACCAGCACAGTCTATTTACATGGACCTAATGGTCAAATTTTTTAGGGATATTTCTAGAGTAGTAGAAAAAGAATGCTTCATAGCTATTTCATTCGTGGTATATTTGTGTCTTAATCACCTTACTTTTATGATATTAATGCAATATTAATATCATAATATAATATTGCATTGATTTAGTTATAGAAACCTGGCACAATTGAGTTATAGAGGAAAAATTTTCTTTTTTGCTTGCTCTTTCTGTTTCCTCTAGGGCTGGTGGGCTAGGCCTCAATTTTGTTGGTGCCAATGTTTTGTATTGTTTGATCCTACTTGGAATCCAGCCAATGATCTTCAAGCCATTGACAGTATAATACTGACAAAATTTAAAATGACCTGCAAAATTTTTAATCTAAACATTCTCTTGAGTTTTTTAGGTTGCTTATCATGACTGTGATTAGAAAATAGGGAAAGCTTTGTAAAAAATTTCTATTTGAAGTAACCATGAACTTCTGAATCCAATTGGTAGGCTGATAATAGCCATTTAATTTCCATTAATTTCAAAATCCTATTATCATGACAGAATTGATTTAAGAAAAAGGATAATTCTCCAGTACTTCAGGAAAATAGGAAGGGTCACTACTAGTAGATCAGAAGTTTTGAGAAACTCCTGGAAGAGAGAGGCAAACAATCTCTGTGCTGAAGGAACCAGGAGAGAAAAAACACAATCCAAAGTCAACAGGAGAGCACTGAGAAATTTCATGTGTGGGTCAGCACCTATAGGATGTAGGAGTAGACCAGAGTGCATCCTTCTGGGAAATTAACTAATGATCTCATTCTAAAACAAATTCCTCTTCTACACCTCATACACACAGAGGAGTTGGCTTTTAACAGGTATTCCTTGATAAAAGCTCAAAGAAATCATAAATTTTATAAATAAGTAGAGAATCTGAACGACAAGGTTTCTATATAGTGGTCATTGACCAGATCATAAGCAGAGCTGAACCTGAAGTAATCCTAGATCTTCACAGGACACAAAAGGAAAGAGTGATCCAATAGACCTGTGTACCCTTATGGGAAACCTGACCAACTTTCCTGTACAAGCCACCCAGTTCCTCATTTGTAATTACGAATAGAAAATTAAGAATTACAAGACATTTTAATAAATCAGTAGTATGAAAGAAAAGGGTCAAGGTGAAAAAACAGATCCCTGAAGGAAATAAAATAAGGACACCTTGGAAAAAAAGTGCATGGAAAATAAAAATGGAAATTCTTAGTGATTAAAACTATTGCCAAAACAAAATAACTTACTAGATGTTATGAATAATCATGTGGAGAGACTAAAAGTGGAAATTGTTCTGGAAAATAAAAGAAATGAATATTTTAGAGTATAAATAATGAAGAGTTGGGAAAACATACATAGACACTCTTGGTGATATTTCTAAGGTCCAAAGGTAAAGAGAAGGGCTAAAAGATGCCAGAGTGAGAAAGAAGAAGAGAAAACTTGTTATAAAAAATGGACAAAGACAGTTAAACAGTTTATCAACAAAGAAATGGGAATCACACTTATTTCTGCAGATTCAGACTTTGGAGAACAAACTTTTTATCTGCATTATAGGATTCTAGAAAATGAGACGTCAAAGTAACAATATTCATATGACTAAAAGAAAATGAAGGTATGATCAGTGGCTAAAAATCAATATGCAAGGGCAAATAAAGCAACTGTTGATGTCCAGTAACTGAAAAATGTATTACTGATGGTCTGAAAACATTATTTAAGGGTGTACTCCAACAAAAAGAAATATTATTCAAAATACATTTGGAAATCTACGTGAAGACCTTTTTCTAGAAGAATTATAAAGTATTTACATTGACTAAAGATGAAGTGAAAACATAAATCATTTTAGAAGAAACTGAAAAGATAGTCAAAGATGTACAACTTTATAAAGGACCTAGGCCCAGTTGTTTGTGCATTTTTTTAATGGACATATCTTGTTTATTTTTTAATGCTATACAAATAAATATCAAAAATACTGATCACTTAGCATTTATAAGATATCCCATTAGATACTGTAGCAGTCAGAGCCAATCAGATGTGGATTCTGTCTTTACAGAAATTAAAATCATCCATTACTATTGCTGATAAATATAATTTAGTTTATAATGCACTATTATTAAGATCACCCCACTGTAATACACATAATACTGTGCTGGGTATAAAGCAAAGCAAATTAGCCTTAGTTCTTTAATTGGCAGTAAGAATAAGGACAAAGAAATAACAGCAGCATTTATTGCATTATACCATGAGCCAAAACTGTTTTACGCACTTTCCATGGATTATCTCATTTAATACTTTGAATATCCTTATGGAAATAGGCGCTATTATCATACCAATTTCACATGTGAGGAAATTGAGGCACACCAAACTTAAGTAATTTGCTCAAATTCACAGCCAATAGTTGGTGGTGTCAGGATTTGAATACACGCAGTCTGACTGCAGAGCCTTTGTGTTTAACTGGCCTCTGGCCACTGTCAAGAAAAATGGTCAAATGAAAACCACAGAAACAGGTCCATTTTTCTTTGTCTTATGATATTTGTTGTAATTTTGTTCTATTTCATCTAGGCCATCAAGACCTAATATCTTATTTATACCAGTGGTCCTAATGAAGCACAGTGCTATGGAACTCAATGAACATTAGTTGACAGTAAAACTAAATGAACAACATTCCTCTCTCTTTCCCGCTCCTTCCATTGAGTCTGTGGGAGGCACTTAGAAAAGAAATGAAGATTTTTACCTCTATACTATATAACAATTTCTCACCACTTATTTCTGCATAGTAAAAACCCATGATGTAATGTATTTCTGCTTTATGTACCAAGAAATTATTGAAGCATAGGTCCAAAGTTACATGTATTTAAGGCTTTGTCTATGAAGGTTAAAGAATAAATATTCCAACAGAATCTATCTCATCCACCAAACAATTGGCTGAGCATACACCCAAAAGACTTTTTAGATACATTTTTTTTAGAAGCCAAATTCACTGTGGCAGAGAAAGGGATTATGAGTCCCTCTGTATGCAGGCTGCAGGATGAAAGTGACAATGCAGTAGCTTAGCCCTTTCTGTGCTGTGTCAGGAGCCCCCATACTCCTCTGGTGGTGTAAGATTTTCAGAACCCCAAGATGCCCTCTAGTAAAGCTCTTTTCTGTAAGGAGGAATAGGTAAATGAGCAGAGGGAACACCAACTATAACAACATAGAGTAACTTTACAAGGTCAAAATTAAATGTCCTCCAAATTGTGACATTTTCAAGCATGAAGCAGTATGGCCTTGCCCCTAATCCCCCCGGCGACTGTAACAGGTATTTAGAAGCAGGTGACCTCATTCAGAGCATCCAATAAAACCTCCACCTGGGAGAAGCTGCAGGGACTAGACCCATGGTTAACCAGTGTGGTGAGTCAGGTTAGAGTTTTAATTAGCACTGTGGTTCCTATCAAAACATTTGGGGTACTAGTCAACTGAGTGATTCAGTCATACAAACCCCATGGAAATCTCTGGATGGAGGCTGTAAATCTGTACTACTTATAGGCTTGCCAGTTGATTAACTGCTTTTCCTCAGTTTTTTTTTAAGTTTCAACAAACTGCACATATTTAAAGTGTACGATTAATAAGTTTCTATACATGTATACAACCATCACTGCAATAAAGATAATGAACATATCCCTCATCCCAAAAATTTCCTTGTGCCACTTTGTAACCATCCCTCCTTATCTTTCCCAGGCCCCTATTCCCAGGCAACCACTGATATGCTTTCTATCATTATGGATTAGTTTGCATTTTTGAGAGTTTATATAAATGGAATCATTTCAGAACATTCATAAGCTTAAGCAAAGAAAATCTGAATTTGGGAAAAGTTTTTGGACACTGAAAGGTGATGTTTATAATAGAAATGAAGTTGATATGTACATTTTTCTATAATACTTTTGTCTTCTATGACTGATCTTTTTATATGAATTTCTATTTTGCATTACTATTAAATAGTATAACATATTTAAACGTAAAGCATTTCTTTTTAAATTAATTAAAATTTTACTAATGTTTCATTTTTATATACAAAAGATATTGCCTGAACCCAAAGTTGTTTCACTTGATTTTTTTTTTGTTTTTTATTTTAATCTTTTGCAGAGCATATAGGATTGGGCAATGCAGGGATGTCAAAGTGTTTAGGCTGATATCCTTGGAACTGTGGAGGAGATCATGTACTTACGACAAGTATATAAGCAGGTAAATGTATTTCCCTTTTTCTAATTAAAAAGTAAATATTTCCTTATTTTCAAAAATTAGGAATAAATTTGTATGAAAATATTTTTAATTTTATTCTAACTATAATATGGAATTTAATAAGAGTATGAAAAATACTCGAGAATACACTTTTATAAAACAGATTATTTCTTAGGTTCATTGAATTTTAGAGCTGAAAGTTTCTTAGAGCAGTACTTCTTAAACTTTAATATGCACAGAAGTCACTTGGGGATCTTTAAAATACAGATTCTGATTTAGTAGGTCTGGGTGGAGCCCAAGCAAGATTCTGTAATTTTTAACAAGCTCCAA
Source organism: Eonycteris spelaea (assembly GCA_003508835.1). Lineage (NCBI taxonomy): Eukaryota > Metazoa > Chordata > Mammalia > Chiroptera > Pteropodidae > Eonycteris > Eonycteris spelaea. The sequence goes on from PUFA01000245.1 coordinate 1,460,622, forward strand.
GGAGTGTAAACATACTATTCTGTAGACCATAATTAGAGTAGCAAGGTTGGTTTCCCATACTGTGGGCCAAGACATGGTATGCTACAGATGGATACAGGTGCCCTGAGACATTGATCCCAAATTCAATTCTGGCAGCAAGGTTACCTAGCCAGCTTTCAACCTTGAGCAACAACCTCTGTTTACTCCAGGTAGATGTTCATGTTACCATTTTCTGTATGTGCCACACTTAAGAGAAGTGGAGAGAAATGCCTTAGAGATGTCTTACGCAACCATTTCATGTTGTACATAATGAAACTGGGACACAGCCCACTCCAGGAAATGGGATTATAGGAATTGAACTCAAGTGCCCTAACTACTCTGCTTGTGCTTTTAGTATTTATCTAAAATTGCATTAACTCTTTAATATCCTTAAGTGTATCTATTCCATTTATGTCTTAAAATAAACAAAATTTATTTAGTTTGTAACTGCTCACTTGAGAAGATCTGGAATGAGGTTTAATTATAAATGTTAAATTGAATTCTCCCTATATATTGAGTTGGCATCTCTTTAAGAGCAAACATCTGCCACATGTGGTGGTAGTTAACCTAAGAATGATCCAATCTTAAATTAATGCTGTTTTCTTAATTCTAAAAATAGAATTGTACACAGAAGTTTTTGTTTTTTCTTAAAGCATTTAGTTCTGTAAGAAGCCTTTCATCTTTTTGGTCCTTGGTATAACAACAAACTACTTAAAAGTTATTTTTAAACATATTTAACCAATCTTGGAAAAAAGTAGGATATTCTTTTTTCAACTTAGGAGCAGTTCTTTAGAATACTATCTTAGCCTTATCACAAGTAAGAATCTTCAATCACATAGTAATTTTTCTCAATCTCATTACTAAATACATCCATATATATTTATATATCCTTTTTAACTATTCATCCGACTCTATAATGAAATAAAATTGCCTATTATATAATGTATATAATAATATGTAATAAGGCTTATGAAAGGATAATTTGTTTTCAGAACTTTGTATGATCTAGTTACTGAATAAAATATTCTTTAAATGCATGCTACTTAGGGAAGATTCAGCCATACAACTTGGTAGACACAAATAAAGATAAAATGACAATCATGTGAGGAAAAAGCATTAAATATGATTAAAAGATTGATTGGAATTTGAACCAACGGTACATATGGCGTATACACTCTAGCCACCCAAGTGTTTCTCAAATCTTATGGGGGAAAAAAATTTTAAAATGACATTTTTAAAAAAGCTGTAAACATGTTGGAAAGCAAGAAGAGTTTTCTCTATAGCCCGGAAATTAAAAAAAACCCTGAAAAACAAAAAGCAATTGGGATCAGATTATAAGAAAAACCAAGTTAAACTCAGTCAGGAAAAGGCTACCGAAAAAGGTAAGTGTAATTCCTGGATTTTCCAAGCTTAGAGTCATCAGATACTAAAAATATAAAGGAGCATTGGAGTAACTGTGGTACTCCCTCTTTAGGGTAGTTTAACCCTTACAGTCATATCCCATTGAACCAAATTGCAGCCAACAGAGGTATCTGCTCTAAAGTAGGAACACTAATTAGAAATACTGAAAGCAATGAGCAAGACAGAGCTCTAAATTTTTGCTGAATACAAGAAGAAAGTTCCTCCCAGAAAATTAAATACTTACACCTCCCTGACTTTGAATAATCACTTTAGTAGGCTGAGATAAGCACATAAGATAATTGAAGACAGATGAATACCCAACAAAAATCATTATTGAACAGTTAAGGAAAATAAACACTGAAAATAGCACTCAAAGATATCAAGTCATAATTCCTGGAACCTGTAAATGTTACTTTATATGGGAAAAAGGGTCTTTGCAGATTTGATTAAATGAATGATTTTTAGATAGGGAGATTAGCCTGGATTATCCCTGTGGGCTCTAAATCACAATTGTCCTTGTAAGAAAGAAGTAAAAGGAAATCTGACAGGGACAGAAGAGAAGGGACTGTTACCACAGAGGCAGAGATAGGAGTGATGTAGTTACAAACTAAGGAATGCTGGCAGCCACCAAAAGCTGAGAAGGGAGGGATGATTTCTCCCCTAGAACCTGGAGAGAGCATGGTCCTGCCAAAATCTTGATTTCAGCCCAGTGATACTACTTTCAGACTTCTGGCCTCCAGGCTATAAGAGAATAAATTTCTGTCTTATTAAACCACCAAGTTTATGATACTGTTACAAGACCCACAGGAACTAATATAGGCACTCAACAAAAGAATTAACATCAGAGAAAACAATAGAAGAGAGTAAAAGAGATTTAAAAGAAATATAAATAATGTATTTGAAAGATAAGTGAGATTGTAGGACCCTGGGAACAAGAACAGTACTAGGAAAGAAATCTACCAGAAATCCAAAAAATGAAAAATTCCAGAGGTAGGCTGAGTAGCCAAGAGTTTCATCTAAATAGCCAAGAAATTCTAGATTACAGAGCAAAAAGACAAAGACAGAGCTAGAATACATGTTAGAAAAGTTAGCATAAGTGAAGGCTAGATCTAGAAGTTCCAGTATCAGTCTTATAGTCAAAGAAGGGAACAGAAGAAAAAGAAGGGAAGAAGCCCCAAATAAAGGAAGAAACTTGTAAAAAGTAGAAAACAAGTCCATGATTTATATGGGCCCACAAAGTGCTAAATAGTATGAATGAAGGTAGGTCACACTTAAACAATCTTTCTATAATTGTAAAACACCAAGATAAAGTGAAAAAATTATTTAAATTTCTATAGATAAACTTTCTAGAGAGAAAAAAGATTATGTACAATAATACTGGACATGTAATTTCTTATTGGTGATACTTAGGAACAATAACTTGAAATGTTATTGAAGTTCTATATTGTCAAAGAAAATGAATTTTTAATTCAAAACTTTCCACAAAGAAAGACCCTAGCATAGATGACTTCAGCAGTGAATTCTATCAAGCATTTATTTCTTTTTGGAAACAGGAAGAGGGAACTTATTTTAGAAAGATAAAAGAGTTCTGATACCAAAACTTGACAAAGATGTTACAAAAACAGACCAATATCTCTCATTAACATAAATGTAAAAATCTTTAACAAAGCCTCTGTTAGAGTTGAATTGTGCTCCCCGCTAAAAAGATATGTTGAAGTTTCAACCCCTGCTGCCCAAAATGGGATCTTATTTAGAAGTAGGGTCTTTACAGATGTAATCAAGTTAAAATAAGGTTATACTGGATTAGGGTGGGCTCTAATCCAATATCTGATGTCTTTAGAGGAGGGAAATTTGGATACAGACAGACACAGAGGGAGAACACCCATGTGACAAGGGAAGCCAATATTGGAATGATGTGGCTGCAAGCCAAAGAACACTAAGGGTTTGCCAGCAACCACCAGAAGATAGGAAGAGGAAAGGAAGGATTTTCCATTAGAACCTTCAAAGAGAGCATGGCCCTGCCAACACCTTGATTTCAGATGGTTAGCTCCCAGAATTGTGAGAGAATAAATGTCTACATTTTTAAGCTACCCAGTTTGTGGTACTGTGTTATATAGCAGCCCTCGGCAACTAATGGAGTCTCTAAGGTGAATACTGTAAATTCTACTACATTTTTTTAAATGAAACTTCTATATGACAGAGAGTAGGAGGAAATATTTGCCATATATTATAGAAAGGATTAGTATCTACAACTTATAAAGAACTCCCACAAAACAATAAAGACTGTGATTAGATACTTCGCTAAAGAAAAAATACACATAGTTAACACATATATGAAAAGGTGCTTAACCACAATCGTAATCTAGAGATACATAATGAAATAAGATTGTGTTCTGCACATTCTGCCAAAAGACTTTGTTTGTGAGGTTTTTTGTTTGTTTATTTTTAATTTTTTAGGGAAATGGGGAGATAGGTATTGTTCTTTGTTGGTGGGGGTATTACAAAGGGCACTCATAAACTATTTTGAGAATACAACTTGGTAAATTTATTTTACAGGCTCACTTAAGAGCATTTTAAAACACAGTACCTTCTCCCTATCTACCTGACACAAATGCTCTCACATATGCATAGTGAAGGATAACAAGGATTTATATTCAGTGTTGTTAGTATTTGATTAAAAATTGAAAAAAGAAAGAGTCTAAGTGCCCAATATTAACAATAATTACATAAATTTAATACACCATATTATAGGATACTCTGCAACAAGAACAAAAAAGTTATAGTCTGAGCAAATGTACTAATATGGCAAGATCTGTAACACTTTTAAGTGGAGCAAAAAAAAGTAACTTGCAGTTCAAGTATATCAATTGTTTATGCATAAAACTACTTCTCTTTGTATATATAAATAACTCTCTAACTGCCTTAAAAGAGATCTAAGAGGATACACCTAAACATTACACTGTTGGTTAGAGTGATAAGGGATGATCTGTATTGTTCAAGGGCGACTTCCATTTTGTTATGTTTTCTTTGCACTTGCTGAGATCATACATGCAGGTATTTTATACTTTTTTAAAATAAAAACATTTATATAGCAACTGTACGCCTTCATGTTTGGAACATTGCATGTAATCTAAAGATGGCATTCAGAAATTTATCTTTCATATAAATGTAATTTTATTTAGGAATAAGTTTGTACAGAACAGTTGCAGTAACAGCACAAAGAACTTCCAATTATTTTTACCCAGATTCGCAGTTGTTAAATTTTACCACATTTGTTTTTCTCTTTCTCTCAGCTATGATCTTTAATTTTTTATTATTTATTTATTTATTTAAATTAGTTTCAAGTATATAGTACATTGGTTAGACATCTATATAGTTCATGAAACGATCCCTCAATTACTTTCTCCCTCCCTTGGCCCTCCACCTAGCCATTATATTAATGCCGTGCTCCCCATCCCGTGACCAACTATCAACTATTAATTTGTACGTTTTTAACCCTTCACCCCAGCCCCGCAACCCTTCTGTCCATTGTCCACTGTATTTGTGAGTCTGTTTTGATTAGTTTGCTCTTTTTTGTTCCTTAGATTCCACATATAAGTGAAATCACATGGTATTTATCTTTCTCTGTCTGACTTATTTCACTCAGCATAATAACTTCTAGGTCCATCCATGTCATTGCAAGTGGTAGGACTTCATTTTTTTAATGGCTGAGTAATATTCCATTGTATATACAAACCATAATTTTTTTATCCAATTGTCTGTTGATGGGCATTTAGGTTGCTTTTATATCATGGCTATTGTAAATTGTGCTGCCATGAATATTGGCATGCATAGATGTTTCTGAATTATTGTTTTGGTTTTCTTGGGGTAAATACCCAGAAGTGCAATTGCTGGGTCAAAAGTTATATTCATTTTTAATTTTTTGAGAAACCTCCATACTGCTTTCCATAGCGGCTATACCAGTTTACAATCCCACCAATAATGTATGAGAGTTCCCTTTTCTCCACATCCTCATCAACACATGTTTTTTGATTTATTATTATAGCCATTCTGACAGGCATGCGGTGATATCTCATTGTGGTTTAATTTGCATTTCTCTGATGGTTAGCGACCTTGAGCATCTTTTCATGTCTCTTAGCCATCTGTGTTTCCTCTTTGGAGAAGTATCTGTTCAGATCTTCGCCCATTTTTTAATTGGATCATTTTGTTGTTGTTGAGTTGTATATAAGTTCTTTATATATTTTTGGATATTAACCACTCATCAGATGTATCCTTAGTGAATATTTTCTCCCAAATAGTCAGTTGTCTTTTGTTTTGATGGTTTCCTTTGTTATACAAAACTTTTTAGTGTGATACTTCCATTTGTTTATTTTTTCTCATTTCCCTTGCCCCAGGAGATATATTGAAAAAAATTCCTGTTAGTAATATCAGAGTTTACTGCCTATATTTTCTTCTAGAAGTTTATGGTTTCGGTCTTACATTTAAATCTTTAATCCACTTTAATTCTATTCTTGTATAGGGGTAAGAAGGTGGTCCAGCTTCTTTTATTTATTTTTTTCACATGTATCTGTCAATTTTCCCAACACCATTTATTGAAGAGACTGTCTTTACCCCACTGTATATTCTTACCTCCTTTGTCATATATTAAGTGAGCATATAGGCATGGATTTATTTCTGGGGTCTCTATTTTGTTCCATTTATCAGTGTATCTGTTTTTATGTCAATACCATGCTGTTTTGATCACTGTAGCCTTGTAGTATAGTTTGATATTAGGTAGTGTGATACCTCCAGCTTTGTTCTTCTTTCTCAAGATTGCTGTGGCTTTTTGTTTTTTTTTATGGCTCCATATAAATTTTAGGATTATTTGTTTTAGCTCTTTGAAAAATGCCATTGGTATTTTGAAAGGGATTGCATTGAATCTATAGATTGCTTTGGATAGGGCCATTTTAATGATGTTGATTCTTTCTACCCATGAACACGGTATATGCTTCCATTTATTTGTATCTTCTTCAATTTTTTTTTCAATGACATATAATTTTCTGAAAACAGGTCTTCTACCTTCTGGGTTAATTTGATTCCCAGGTATTTTATTGTTTTTGATGCAATTGTAAATAGGATTGTTTTCTTAATTTCTCTTTCTGAAACTTCATCATTGATGTATAAAAATGCCACTGACTTCTGAATATTTATTTTGTAACCTGCTACTTTACTGAATCCATTGATCAGTTCAAACATAAGTATCTCTTATTCTCTTTATGGTGTTTATCATGTCATCAGCAAAACAACGAGAGTTTTTACTTCTTCCTTTCCAATTCAGATTTGCCTTTCATTGTCTTTTTTTGTTTCTTTGTGTGGTTAAGACTTCCAATACAGTGTTGAAGAGGAGTGATGATAGTGTGCATCCTTATCTTGTTCCTGATCTTAAGGAAAATGCTTTTAGCCTTTCCCCATTGGGTATGATGTTAGCTGTAGGTTTGTCATATATGGTCCACTTTGCTGAGAGTTTTTATCATAAATGGATCCTGAATTTTGTCAAACGCTTTTTCTGAATCCATTGATATGATCATTTGATTTTTATCTTTAGATTTGATAATGTGGTGTACCACATAAATTGATTTGTGGATATTGAATCAACCTTGCATCCAAGGAATAAATCCAACTTGATCATGGTGTATGATATTTTTAATGTATTGCTGAATTCAGTTTGCTAATATTTTGTTGAGGATTTTTGCATCTGTGTTCAGAAGAGATACCGGCCAATAGGTTTCTTTTTTTGTAATGTCTTTGCCTGGTTTTGGAATCAAGGTAATGGTGGCCTCATAAAAGGAGTTAGAGAGCCTTCCCTCTTCTTGAACTTTTTGGAATAATTTGAGAAGAATAGGTGATAATTCTTCTTTGAATGTTTGGTAAAATTCGCCTATGAAGCAATCTGGTCCAGGACTTTTGTTTTTGGGGAGGTTTTTAATTACTGACTCAATTTCATTGGTGGGAATCGGTGGGTTCAGATTTTTTGTTTCTTCTTGACTCAGTCTTGGGAGATTGTATGCTTTTAGGACTGTATCCATCTCTTCCAGATTGTCCCATTTGTTGGCATATAATTGCTTGTAGTATTTTCTTATGATCCATTGTATTTCTGTGGAGTCCATGGTTATTTCTCCTCTTTTATTTCTGATTTTATTTATTTGAGTCTTCTCTCTTTTTTCCTTGATGAGTCTGGCTAAGAGTCTGTCAATTTGTTTATCCTTTCAACAAACCAGCTCTTGGTTTCAATTAATCTTTTGTATTTTTTTCTAGACTCTGTTTCATTTATTTCCACTCTCATCTTTTATTCCTTCTTCTATTCACTTTAGGCTTTATTTGCTGTTCTTTTTCTAGTTCTTTTAATTGTAAAGTTAGATTATTTATTTGAACTTTTTCTTGTTTCTTGAGGTAGGAGTGTATTGCTATGAATTTCCCTCTTAGGACTGCTTTTGCTGTGCCCCATAGACTTTGAGTTGTTGTGTTTTCATTTTCATTTGTCTAGGTATCTTTCAATTTCTTCCTTGTTCTTATTAATAACCCATTCATTGTTTAGTAGCATGTTATTTAGCCTCCATGTGTTTGTGTATTTTCCAGTTTTTTTTCTTGTGGTTGATATCTAGTATCATACCATTGTGATCAGAGAAGACAGTTGATATGATTTCAGTCTTCTCAAATTTATTAGACTTGATTTTTGTCCTAACATGTGTCATGTGCACTTGAAAAGAATGTGTATTTTGCTGCTTTGGGGTAAATGCTCTGAAAATATCTATTAAGTCCATCTTGTGTGTCTTTTAGGCCCATTGTTTCCTAGTTGATTCTTGGCCTGGAAATCTGTCCATTGGTGTCAACGGGGTGTTAAAGTCTCCTACTATGAGTGTATTACTATTGATCTCTCCTATTATGTCGTCAATGACTGCTTTATGTATGTAGGTGCTCCTATGTTGATGCGTATATGTTTACTGGGGTTATGTTTTCTTGATTTATTGATCCCTTTATCATTATGTGATGCCCTTTTTGTCTCTTACTATATAGCCTTTGTTTTAAAATCTATTTCATCAGCTATAGTATTGCTACCCCGGCTTTTTTTTCATTTCCGTTTGTGAAATATCTTTTTCCATCCCTTTACTTTCAGTCTGTGAGTGTCGTTTGATCTGAAGTGGTCTCTTGTAGACAGCATATGCATGGGCTTGTTTTCTTATCATTCGGTTACCCTATTCTTTTGATTGGAGCATTTAATCTGTTTACATTTAAAGTGATTACTGATAGGTACTTGTTACTGCCATTTTATTATTCGTATTTGTTTTTTCTTTTCTTTTTTACCCCTTCTCTTTTTACAGAAGACCTTTTAACATTTCTTGTAATGCTGGCTTGTTGGTGATGAATTCCTTAAGCTTTTCCTGTCTGGGAAGCTTTATCTCACCTTCCATTTTAATCTAAGCTGGGTAGAGTATTCTTGGTTGTAGATTCTTGTTTTTCATAACTTTGAATATTTCTTGCCATTCCTTCTGGCCTGCAAAGTTTCCATTGAAAAGTCAGCAGACATTCTTATGGGAGTACCCTTGTAAGTAACTAGCTTCCTTTCTCTTGCTGCTTTTAAGATTCTCTCTTTGTCTTTGACCTTTGGCATTTTAATTATGATGTGTCTTGTGTAGGTCTGTTTGAATTCCTCTTGTTTGGGACACTTCGTGCTTCCTGAACTTGTATGTCTAATTCCTTTGCCAGGTTAGGGAAGTTTTCTGTCATTATTTCTTCAAATAGAGACTCAATCCTTGCTCTCTCTCTCTTCTCTTCAGGTACCCTATGATCTATATTTTTACACTTCATGTTGTCCCAGAGGTCTCTTAAACTATCCTCATTTTTTAAAATTCTTTTTTCTTTTTGTTGTTCTGATTAGTATATTCAGCAATTTGTCTTCCAAGTAGGATTCAATCTTTTGCTGTTCAATCTACTGTTGAATCCTTCTAGTGTATTCTTCATTTCAGTTATTGTATTCCTCATTTCTGTCTGGTTCTTTTTTATGGTTTCTGTGTCCTTTTTAATGCTTACTGTCTCTCTGTTGATTCTCATTGTGCTCATCCATTTCCCCCTAAGTTCATTGAGCATCTTTATAACCATTATTTTGAACTCTGTCTCTGGTAGGTTGCTTGCCTCCATTTCATTTAGCTTATTTTCTGAGTTTTTCTGTTGTTTCATTTGTGCATGTTTCTTTGTTTTCTCATTTTATTAGCCTCTTTGTGTTCATGTCTTTGTCAGGAATATTTGTTTTGTCTCTCAGTCTTGGCCAGATGGCCTGATGTGAAAGATGTTCTGTGTTGCCTATGCTGGATCGGCTTCGATATGGCTCCTTTATATTATCAGAGGTAGGTGTTATGATTAGCTGGACTTCAGGCGATTCTCCACATTGATCATTTTATAATTTGGTTGTAATTCCAATGCGGACATGGGAGGAGATGAACCCTGCTTTTAATCCGCCATCCTTCCCCACGAGTAGCAATCTTTATTTTTTTAATTTAATTTAATTTTATATTAGTTTCACCAACTTTCCCGGCATCTCCTTTTCCCTTACTGGTTCATGATCCAAACCAGGATCATGGTAATATTTCTCTTTGTGTCTCTTCAGTTTTCTTAAACTTGGAATAGTTATCCAAAATTTCCTTGTCTTTAATGATCTTCATGGCTTTAAAGAGTAAGGCCTCTCCTTCAACATGATAAGTCCATTTGTTGTTTCCTCATGTCCAGACTCAAGCCAAGAAGCCTGGGCATGAATAGTATAGAAACAATGCTGTACTCTACTTATTGCATTGATCAGAAGGCACTTGGTGGTGACCTGCCCCATCATTGGTGATGTTATCCTTGATCATGGGTCAGGTTTCAGTCTGCCAGCTTTCTCCACTGCTAAGTCGCCATTTTTCCCCTCTGTATTTTATGGGGAAATCTCTAAGACTATGCTAATATCTTGTTCCTCATCAAACTGATACCCACCAGCCTTAGCGTTTATTTGATTCCCAGCTGAATCAGCTACCACTGTGATAATTGTCAGATGGTGATTTTTCTATTTCCAATATTCCTGTTTTTTTTTTTTTTTATTTGTTTGCCTTCTAACCTAAGAACAGGGTTTTTCCCTTTTCTTTTGTTTATTTATTTAATCTGTGTGACTCTTAGGATCCTATTTTTGTAACAGATTACAACCTATTGAATATTACTATTTTGATATTCAACTCTCATTTGGGGACAGTGGGAACCCTTTAAAGGTGGCTTCTGTGTCATTTTGACAAGCCTCCATCTTTCTTTTTACACTTCCTTACTGTGATAAACTGAATAATGGTTCCCCCAAAGATGTCCACATCCTTAATCCCCTGTACTCACCTGGATTATGTGGTGGGCCCAATGTAACCACAAAGGTTCTTACAGAAGGAAGGGGCGGGAGGATCAAACAAAGAGGAAAAGAGGAGATGTGGCAGCAGAAGCAGAGGGTTAGAGAGAATACTATGAAGATGCCATCCTGCTGGCCTTGAAAATGGAGGAAGGGGTTATAAATCCTTAATATGGTGAACATTCCTTCCTGTATATCTTGTATATTGTTGTAAAGTCTGTCATCTTTTTCAATCCTCTCATCATACAAAATACAAAATACTAGCATTTTATAGTCTTATATGAGTTTTTCTTAAACTAAAAGCTAAGCTACATTTTCCAGTTACTGATTTTGTTTCCCCTACCCTCTTGAATTCTAGTGTGATTTTTTTTCTATAATTAGTCTACAGGTGGATGATCTGGCCTTCACTTTTACCTGAACTATTTTGGAAAAACATTTTAAGAAAAAAATAATGTGCCTTTTATAAGGTTTTTGATAAAATTTTGTTAGAAAATTTATAAAGATTCAGATTTAATGCTCTTACAAATTACTTTGGTGATTCTGTTCATTAGTTCTGTAGTCTGACAATATAGTCTGCCTTTAGAGTAAGTAGCAAGGGTAAAGTCAGGTAACTGGGCCATCAGGTGTGTCATTTCATATTGTGAGTCTATATTCCCAGGACTATAGCCCATGCTTCTGGGACTTTGATATCGAACTGATTAAGTTGGTATGTTGATCCATAACTTCTTCAAACTAAGGTCCAAAGAGCCTTGTTTTAAGACGAACATCCTGGAGGTAAAAAATTATTACAAGTATAAATTTTAGATTTGGCCAAACCCAGGTATAAATTCTAGAAATGACACGTCCTAACAGGTAGCTGTGGACAAGGCACTCAGTTTCTCTAAATCCTAACTTCATTTATGAAATTGAGAAATTCTAGTTTCTTTAGTTCTAAAAGGGAGATAATATCTCACTGGAGTGTAGGGATTAAATGAGAGAATGTAAAAATGCTACACATGTAATAAGTGTTCAATAAATAACAGCTATTAAGAATAATTATAATTGCCTATAGTAATTTATTTCAATGCAAATCAACTCTAATGATAATCACCATAACATATCATTTCTCACTAATCCTTACTAATCAACAACTGACTGAAGTTGTTTTCCATTCTTTGAATTCTTGTTTCTTCCAAGAAATTAAAGTATATGTGGAGTTAATCCGATTGTATTTACATTCTCATTTAGTAGAACAGCCGTTAAATAAAGAGGCACAATAATGTTGATACTAAAGTGCTATATATCCTTAAGTGTTCCATGTCAGTATTCTTTCTGTATTCAAAATTGTTTCATAGATGCAATGTTTCTAAACAGTGATTGGGTTTTTGCTGTTAGTTGACAGTATAAACATGGCCACAGTTAGTTTGACACTAACATGGTTATCATATCATTACTTCAGGTTATAATTTAACTTTGGTAATATAGTGATTATTTCTGACAGTTTTGTAGTTCCTATTGTAATGAGTCTAGAAAGGAGGAAGGTGTATCCACATGTATGCCTATGTTATTTAACTTTTATGTCAGGTGGATAGTCCTTAGAGATTGATCTTGACTGAGTTGGTAGGAAACAGATAAAATAGGAAATATATGATCTCTTCTTCAATAAGATTGGCCAGATTATTATTATTTCACCACAATGGCAACATCTGCTAGGGAAATTAAAATAAAATTTCCTCCCTAAGGAGATTCTGCCTGCTCCAGCTAAAGCTGTGTATATACAGGGAATGCCAGGAAATTCTGACATATTGTTGGAGCAAACACTTCAAAAATATCTTGTGTTTTTTCTCTTTTAGCAACTTCACTGTGTGGTGGTTGGAAGTGAAAATGCCAAGCGGTATTTTGAAGCAGTTCAAGGATCAAAAGAGCATCGAGGAGAGCTTTTTGGGGTCTATAATCTCTTCAAACTAAGATCCCAAGGGTCTTGTCTTACGAGGGACATTCTGGAGGTGTGAAATTGTTTTCTGACCTTTTCAATAATATCTTAAACATGGTTTTCCCCCTCAGGAAACTCAAAATATAATTGCTGGTGCCTTTTCAGAGAAATTTTTGGTTTTCTTCATAAAGATGCCTTATATTTAGAATTTCTACTTTTACAGAAGTAAGAAATGAATTGTTGTACCTCTAAACTAAGATTTTCCCATGAAAAGTTATAAATAATGTACACACATAATACAGATACATGTAGTAGATAGTGTGACCTACAAAGCCATTTTCAGACTGGCAAAGAAAAGTTTTATTTTGAAAACAGCTGTTGAAGTCAGGAACTAAAAAAGAGAGACTTTCCTAAATAAACAAAAATATAAAATGTGTTTTGATTAAAAGTTACCAAATACTCCCTGAGATGCTCTCCTAGTCTCATGGAGATTTTTGTTTTCTGTTCCCAATAAAAATTCCACACCAATATTTCAAACTCTCCCAGTTGTGTTCATCCTCAGCATACAGATGTTTCTTATTCTTCAAACATTATATTTATATCCTTTAAAAAATCTTTTAAATTCTTTAATATACCAGATTATTAGGGAAATTAACCTATTTCTAGTTGATATTGATATAGCTATCATAGAATTCTGGAATATCATCTTTTTCAATTCTCTCATCATGAGGAAACTGAGTCTTGGAGTTAAGGACATTTTCCTTAACTTTCAAGACTTTGTAGTAAAACCTTAAATACTTTGTTTATTCAGTAAGTACAATAAAAACAGTTCAAAGAACAATTTGTCCCTGTCCTTAAAGAACTTAGACCATCTTGATGGGAGGTGGGAGAGAACATTTACATAATGAACATGTAATATCAGAAAGCATATGTTAAGCAAGTTCGGTAGCAGTAAGAATCTAATCTAAAGCTAGCAGGTGATCACTGATGGATGGCTAAGAGGAAGGTTTATCTTATTAGTATCCTGTGAATATTACAACTATTATAGAATGTCTGGTGTTTACCGCTAAGGTTTTATTTTGTAATAACTTTGATTCTGAAATGAGTGGCCCATTTAAAGTCCCCCTTTCTTCCCCTTCTTGTTTTTGAATATGCTGTTCATTTTTATGAATTGTTTTTCCCACTCCTCTTCTCTAATTGATAACCTTGTTTGTCCTCCAGAACCCCCTCAGATCTTACCTTTATCTCAGAGTACTACCTAACATACCAACGTGTATTCATGTTTCTTATTTGAAATCATTATCTATAAAATATATAGTGTTATATTACTTATCCTGTTTTCTGCCATATATTAAATTAGTTTAGTTTTCTGTTTTATGAGAATAGCCACCCATTCCTTTGTTAAACAAGAGTTAGGTAAGATATTTCTGTATGACAACTTATTAAATGGAAATTTCTCTTGTTCTCTGGTTGTCCTCAATATATCTGTGTCCTGTCCAGGAGAGTTTCTTTATTAATGACAGGACCTTCCATGTCTTATTTTGTTTGTGGTAAAATGTGCTTGCCTTCTTTTTAAGCACATCATTGGCACTCTTATTACCTATTGAATTAAATTTGCTCATTTCTTATCGACCAGAATTTAAAATTATTCAGGGTTAGATTCATGCTGCTTTTTGCCAAACAATGTATGTATGTATGTATGTATGTATGTATGTATGTATGTATGTATGTGTGTGTATATATAAAGTATATATCACAATGTAAAAGAAGTATTTCGCTTCTTGTGATATATTTTTAACTTTTAAAGGCTGTAGAAAATCCCTTTTAAAATGTTTTAAGATGTAGAAATTTGAATTTATAGAACATTTTTAATCTGATGATTTCTAAGTAATTTAATTATATTTTTTATTGACTTACCTATATCATGGTTTCTTTTTAGAGTTAGATATTAAGAGTTCATTTCACAAATGTTTATTGTGTATATGCTAAATGTCAGGTAGCGTTCATAGAACTAGGTGTACAGAAATGAATAAAATAGACAAAAATCCTGCCTATAAAAATGTACATTTTATTTGGGAAAGACAGATAATAAAAAATAAGTGAAGCATGTAGTTTATTATAGAGGAAGTAGAAGATGAAAAAGTTCTGGAGGTCTGATGCACAGCATAGTGATTATAGTCAACAGTACTGGATTATATACTTCCACATTACCAAGGGACTAGATTTTAAATGTTCTCATCACAAAAAAGAAATTATAATTGCATGACATGATAGAGGTGTTGGCTAAAGCCACAGGTAGTAATCATATTACAGTACATAAATGTATCAAATCAACATGTTGTACACCTTAAACATGTACAGTGTTATATGTAAATTGTATCTTAGTTTTTAAAAAATGAGAGCGTGAAGGAAAATAGGAGACTGTCAAGGAAACAACATTTCAATTGTAAATAGTAGCCAAGGAAGCGCTCACTGTAAGATTGCAGTTGATCCTTTTGAAGAGACTAGGAAGGAAGATGTGGTTTAAACGTAGGAACAAATACAAAGGCCCTGAAGAAGGAGTATGCCCAGCATAATTTCAGGGTGGCCGGAGTGGGATAAGCAAGAGAGTAAGAGATGCGGCCAGAGAGATATCAGGAAGCCAGGTCATGCAGGCAACTTTGACTTTGACTTCAACTTCAAGTAAGACATAAAGCAATTCAGGGGTTCTGAACAGAAAAATGGCATAGTCTGATCTATATTATCTGGATAAATATTAAGAATTAGACTGTAGAAGTAAAAGTAAAAGAATAGAAGCAAGAATCGAGGTAGGAAGATAATGCCATGATTCATCTATGCGATCATGGTGGTTTGGGCCAGGGTGATAGTGGTGATGGATCAGAACAAGGGTATGAGAATAAAGGAGGAGTTAAGGGTGACTCCAAGGTATTGAGCTGTGCAGCAGAGAACTAGAGTTGCCATTGACCTATTCACAAAGGGGTTCTGGTAATGAGGGATTTCTGATGCTGCCAGTTGGATCTGTTGTAGCCAGTTAAGCTTCTGTTGAAAAGATAAATGGCAGTGCTAGGAAGGAGACTCCCCACCCCCTCGCAGTAATGGTTTCTAGCATTGGAAGAAAAGGTCTCTTAACAATTCAGGAACTGTTTATCATTCTCTAGAGTTCTGTAGGGGAAATTCTCACTTGTTGCCCTGGATACCAGCTAGATGGAACCATGCAATTGGTATGGCTGTATATTCATAAATTTGTATAAATATACAAATTTGTAACTCTGGTGATAGTAGTATTATTTAGCCCTGTTCTATCAACAAATAAAATCTTAGAAATATATTAATCTCTTTTTGAAGTAAAATTTAATATTCTAGAATCTAGGCAATAATATATGAATGTTAAATAATATAGCAAAAGCTTTTAAAGCATAGATACATTCCCAAATGATGTAGCAAACCTGTTATATAATTAAGACCTTTTTCTTTTGGTTTCATTTTAGGGTGGACCTTTTCATTTCAATGTCTACTACACTTAAAAAATCAATAAACATTTTAAGAAATATGAACAATAAATACACTAGCAATGTAGGCTAGAATGTCAAGTTCCCAATACTCAACATTATCTGTGGTGTTTGAAATATAGATATGTTCTTACTATAATTAATATAGGCGTAGTTATTATAGTCATTACTGCATGTCTATATATGTTTTTCATCCTCCCTCACCTACTAGAGCTTTTAATTGAGTTGGCTGAAAAGTATTATTAGTTTTCTATCTGAAAAAATAAGCTTTAAGATAAGAAATAAGAGTATTTTATGAGCCCAGCACACTTCCACTGTGGCAGTCTACCACCTAAGAATTAAGAATTAAGAGTCTTTTTAAATTTATATAAAGTATATATGAGATCTTTATGTGGCAAATTGAAAATAAGAGAGCTTAAGCAAGGTGCACTCAGTTTTCCTTTCCTAACTCTCAAGTTTTAGCATGCCATTGCTATTGTTTATCTGGTTGTTTTTACTCCATATTTTACAGTTATGTATTTCTTTATAGAGAGAAGGCCAAGTGGAAGCAGGGATCATGACAGCCACAACGTGGTTGAAAAAGGAATCTCCAGGACACAAACTAGAAACAGTAAGCAATTTTTTAATCTGTAACCCATAACTCCTAGAAAACATGTACTGTCACAATATTAAGTTTACTTTCCTTTTTCCTTTATTTTCTAATTGTAAAGAAAAAGTCTTTTTTAAAAAATCAAGTATACAATATCAGAGGATGTCAGTAAAATTAATAATTTAGGCTAATTTAACACTTCGTATCATGAGAACAAATCGAGGAGCTCTCATACCTTTATATCTAGACTAGAATTTTAACCAAACTGTAAACCCAAAATTAAATACACTGTCTAGGTGACCAATCCAAGCTAAATAATTTTTTACTAAACAATAAATTAAGTTGCACAATAGCAATCCAAATGTATTTAAGAATATTAAATCCAAACATCCAAATTACATTCTTACTCAAGTAGGTATTTTATTTGAGTCCTTAATCTTGTAATCTTTTTGGTAATTTGTCATCTCACATACTACAAAATCTATTTTGCCATCAAAGGACCTTTTTAAAAGTAAAGAATATATGTAGAAAACTTTTTTTTGTTATTGTTTTTGCTTGTTTTTCCTTGTTTGGTTTTAGGGAGTTATATAAATTTATAATAGCCTATTGATTTAGAATATGGGGTGAATATTTTTTCTAAGTTTATAGAAATACGTGAATATCAAATGTTGACAAAAATATTTGCTAGATAATACTTTTCCAAAATCTTTTACTAATAAAGCCTCAATTTAAGGAAACTAAAGGATATATTTAGCTCTGACTGATGTGAAAAATTTAAATATTGGATTTAAACTTGTAACAAATTTTACTTCAAAATATCAATATTTTCTTAATTTCTGGTTGTCAAGATCCTTTTTGCTCTTTTTATTTCTAATCAATTAGAACCACTTTCCAGTTGTGAATTCTTTAATTTGCTAACTCCTACAAATTTGTTTTGTTCTTAAAGCATGATTAGATGCATCTGCTAGACTATAGTAAGCAATAGTTGTGTACTTTTCACTCTTAAGGCCAAAATTGATTCCAACTTCTTATGAGCTGACCCCTCGGCTCTGTTTTTCTTATAAATAATTTGGTCACATGGTATTCTAGTTTAAATTTTACTTGTTTTGGAAAGTTATTCCACTTGAAAAGAGAAAAGAGTATACCAGACTATAATATTAAATCATTTATATTTGTTTATTAAATATACTTTTACAAAATACCAAGTGATATACTTGGTACAAATTATCTGTCCAAATTTAATTACTTTCCAGTGTGATAGATCTTGACATTTTCAAATATTTCTGTCATTGCTTCTTATATAGCCTGGAGAGCCTGACTGTCAAGAACACAGAGGTCCAGAGCAACCTGCAGAACCATTGGCAAAAGAAGTATGTGATCTCTGCAGTGATTTTAGTGATGATGAGGCAGTGGAAAATTCAAGAATAAAGACTGCTAAAAACAAAGCATCTGACTCAAGTAAAGCTTCAAGTTCTCTTGGACAGCTCACCTTACTCCAGTGTGGTTTCTCGCAATTGCTTGAGACAAAATGTAAACCAGTTGAAGATAGTGATGAAAATATTACATCTGAAGATAAAAGTTCTGATGAACAGCCCACCTGCCTTTCAACAGAAAAACAAAGATGTTGGTTGTCAGAAAAGTCAAGACTCTCTTGGTACTTCAAAACATCAAACATCATCTCACATTCTAAATCCAAATGAAAAATGTATTTTTGATAAAAGTGAGAAGATTGTAGAAGAGAATGTTTCTTCTGAGTCTGATTATGAGAAAAAATTTTAAAAATACAGCTGACCACCAGTGCATTTTACAGAATGTCACAGAATCAGAAGATAGTGATGTCATCTTTCCCACACAATATACAACTCTGAAATTCCCTGAGAATAGTATAGGGTTTAAGCCACCCATGGATGGATCTGTAGATTCTGAAACAGAAAACCCTGTAAAAATAAGAAATCATGGTGATGATAGAAAGACCGATGTAAGAGGAAATGGACTAATTTCAAAACAATTAAATCCTGAGAACATGACCTTGAAATCTATTATGAAAAGAAAAGGCAGTGGTGATATTAGTGATGAGTCTGATGACATTGAAATATCCTCCAAGTCAAGAGTAAGAAAACAAAGAGCTACTAGTTCTTTGAGGTTTAAGAGAAAAAAAAACAATGAAGAAATCAAACCAACTATATCCAACAGATGAAGATTGTAACTCTCAGACTATTAATGAATTTTCATCCTCAGATGATGATTTTTCTGTTAGCCACATTAGTTTCTCAAACAGAGACATAGACCAAAAACTGTAAAAGAGAGAATTGGTGTATCTTCAAAATTGCCTAGCCGTAAGAAAAATAGCACTGTCATACCAAGAAAACCAGTGAAATTTTCAAATGAGAGCATTGTCCATCAAGAGCAGTTGTATGAATCAATGGATAAATTTTTAGGTAATGACATATAATTTCTAAAAACTTTACTCATTTGTTATGTGCAAATAGTTCTGTAAGAGATTTTTGAATTAGCTTGTAAAATAGCTCTCTCAATCAAGAAGGTACATTGAAGCACAAATGAAGTGGGTTGGGGCCAAGATAAAGGGAATACCAGCTAGCTCAAGATAGAGAACTTTGTCATCTCCCCAGGGCCTCCTCCATGTGCCCCATCTAAATCACAGCCCCTCAATCCCCGTAAATATGAATTCAAACTTGTATAGTAATCACTTTTTTGCATTTTTATGATTTTATCACACAAACGCATATCCCTAGATATTACACTTTAGTCTCATTTAAAAAAAATATTTTTGTATAGTCTCTTTAATCTGTAGTATTCCTCTTCTATCCCTTTCATTTCCTTATGATTATCTGCTAAAGAACCTGCGCCATCTATAGCATTGTCCTCAATTTGCATTTTGTTAATTGTGTACTCTTGATGCGCTGAACATATTCCTTTGCCCTCTATATTTCCTACAAATTAGCGGTACCTGAGACTATTCCAGACTCAAGTTTATTCCTTTGACAAAACAAAAGTTAGTGTTTGACAAAACTATGGGAGGCACAAAATGTCACTAGTCTCTCTATTATTTGGCAAGCTGTTCATGCTTAAATGCCTATAACTCTTTATCCAGAATAGGAAAATGATGTTTTCTACTTTTCTTATTTCTTTTTCATATGTGAATTAGAATGCTTCTGTAAAAGGATACTTATATCTACTGTTATTTACCCAGTATTATAGTTCATGTAGAAAATGCAGGGAACATAATTCCTGTCTTTACCAGTTTTTAGTATAAATTGATTCTCTATCATCTCTAGAGGATGAATTTATTGATTCAAAAGACATTTAATGGATCTCAATCCATTGCAATTAATATCATTATTAAGGTTCAATTGACTCTTCGGAGAGCAGGAGCCTATGGACATGAGCATTTTGGTTCCTGAGATCCTTTGACATGACACTAGTCATTTTTGATTACTACTTAGTATTACAAAATGTTCCAGGATTATACATTTTCTGCCCCAGAGCTAGAATTAGTCATTTTTCCAAGAAGTCGTGAATTCTTTTAGGGGAAACTGTGATTCAAGACCACAGTCTTTCGCTAGGAATGATCATTACTACTACTTGCTTAGTTATTATTTCTGGACCTTTTCAGTGGACAGATTATATGTTGTGTATGTGTGTGTATGTGTACACATGTGCATGAATGTATACATGTGTGTATATTTTTAATATGTGTATATGCATGTTTATGTACTACTTGTCTTGTACTACTGTTTTTAGTTACTAGTTTTATCCCTTTGCTTTGGCTTTCTTCTTCAAGGACTCCTGTTATTTATATGTTCAATCTTCTTTTCCTCAAAATTTTTGTCATGTTTCTCTCAAATCCTTTTTATCTCATTTTCATGTCTTTTTACTTTTTAAAAGTTTTCTCCTTTCTCTTAAAGTGTTATCTATTGTATTTATTCCTTATGTTTCTTCTTCTAGTTTAGTCTTCATTTCTGAAATAATGTTTTTGATTCTAAGTTTTTCCTGAGTTCTGGCACTCATATCTAGGTTATTTTAATTCTGATTTATTTGTTGGTTCTTGTATTTTATCATTTCTTAAAGTCTTTTACCTCATTTTGAAATCAGTTGCAATTTTCATCTGTTTCGTGAGCAAATATTTCTGGCATGTTTTCATTGTAGGAATAAATTCTGTTGCTTATTCCCTTTTCTCTTATAACAATTTTTATGAGATTTGACCCTTTTCTTATTTATGTAGAAATTATTTTCCCTGAATTTTTAAAGTAAGGCAGAGTTTAGGACATTTTTCTAACTTCACAAAGATCCGTATCTGTGGTTTGTATTGTATTTCTCTTGTCCTCTCCCCTACCTTGCTCTAGACCTTCTCTTTTCCTCATCCCCTTTCTTCCTGTCCTGCTAATTTTGACACTCACCAGTTTTTCCTCACCTTGTGGCCCTGACCTGGGAGCCCTGGTGGGTCAGTTTGGTAAATTCTTCAGTGCTAGCCTGCTCCATCTCCTCAGGACATCTTACCTCAAGCCTGCTGCACCCACTCAGCATTGGAGAGCAGAAAACCTTCCCAGATTCAGCTACTGTCTCCAGTTTTCCCATTGTGTTTTCCAGTGAAAACCTCTTTAGCTATTCTGGGGTTCCTCTTCTCAGACCCATCAGATGCTGCCCTGTTGCTTCCTTCTTCCTCGTGCAAGACCCTGGTGCCACGCAGAGTGTGTAGCTGTTGGTGGGCTGTCCCCAACTGCTTGTTATTTTAGAGCTCATGGGGGTATCTTGTCATCTATTTTGTTGTTAGTGCTGTTCATGGCTATTGATTTGCTCTCTAGCTGCTGTCTATTCTCTTGTAGGGATTCAGAGAGACTGAAGAACTGCTTCCCCTGCCATCACCATCTGTTGAGAATCTGTTTAGTGATTTTAAGAATTAGCATTGGTTGCAAAAGTGTCTGACTCATTCCCAAAAGACTATGTGAAAGAAGCTGATATATAAGCAAGGATACTGGGGAAAAAAACCTTAATCATTATATTTAATTTATTTACAAATCAGCCTTTTTTTGCAGTTATTAGTAGCCTCATTTAAAAGTCTATCATGATATATATTTTGATACCTTGTAACTAAGTACCAGACTGGACTTTGGTTTGTGTGCTACAACTAGATTTTAGGTTTGAGGAATTACTGTGTAAACTATTTTTTTAAAAGATCAAGTGAGGTTTTTTTGTTTGTTTTTTTACTGCCCAAAAGATGTCAATAGTTAGTGCGGAATTGCTATTTTGAGTAAGGCATAAAATATATCATCAAGGTTAAGAAATATCTGAATATATTTTCTACCTTTTGAAGGTTTTGAACTATTACCATACACACCTCCTAGTGTCTTGAAATACAAAGAGAATATTATCTTTCGTTGCTCTTTCACTCATCTTATTTAATGACATCTTTTTTGCGTGATTGGCAATTCTGGTTGAGTGAGACTCAGGACTGAAACACTACAAGTGTTGAAGGTCATAATCGAGGTTCATTGCCAGAGCTGTTTGAGGAACTTTTACAGACCTTAGTTCTAGCCTTGTATTTATGACCACAATTTATAAGTAAATTATAGGTGCCTAGAAGCAAAGCAATAAAAAATGTAGTCATTTTTTTAAAACTTCTTTTGGATAAAAAGCTGTAAGTTAATTTTTTTCATTTCCTAAATTTCCTCCCAATCTTGACATTCTCTGGGCATATGTACAAAAAAGACATAATACAAACAGTAATACCGAACAAGCCAACCAAACTAAACTCCCTGGTCATAAACCCCATGCTCCCACTCTATCACTGTAATCAAACACATATTTAAAAGAACAGATGAAGCTAGCACTGCTCGGTTAATTAGAAAACAATTTTTTTTAACCAACTGGAACAACAAATTTATAGAAATGACCCTCCACCGTAACTTTTCTGTTGCCAAAATCTTCAATTCAGGTTTAAATCTAAAGATTGTCACCTAACCTCAGAAGTTCACATTGATAAGAGGGAAAAATCCTTTCCAAGTTAACCTAGACCAATATATTTGAACTCTTTCTCTTCTAAGTTTTTTTTTTAAAAGAATGTTGTGATGTTAACAAACTGAATGTTTTTTCCTGAGTATTAAAAACAAAACAAGCATAACTACTTTTTTAGTGTATTGCCTATAACTTTTAAAGTATATATGGAACCATACTGCTTCATAATGAGACATCACTTAATAAACATCAATTACCTTGTAGATGGTGTTCAGGAAGTGGCTTACATTCACTCAAACCAGAATGTGATTGGATCAAGCAAAGCCGAAAATCACATGAGCCGATGGGCTGCACGTGATGTGTTTGAATTGAAGCAATTTTCCCAGCTTCCTGCTAACATAGCTGTTTGTACTTCTAAGGTAAGAAGCACGTAGGGTAATATTTTTATCTCATTTTTAGTTTTTATCTTCAGTTTATCTCATTTTCATAGAAATTACTCAGTAAGATCTCTAAATACTCCTTCAAAAGTACCTGCTAAGATGGTGACATATAAATAAGTATAAAAAACAATACTATTTGGGGCAGTATAGTCAGTGAAGGTGTTTTATAGTAAAAGACAAATTGATATCTAAATGTAATAATGGTGAGTTGATTCATAGTATCCCTCAGGAAAAGTTTGCCAAAAATGAGGAATCTGAGGGAATTGGGCAGTTAAATCAGAATCAAGACTACTTCTGCTCCTATGGAAAAAGAGAAGTGTATGATTACATTTCCTCCAAAATTTTTCATCTAAAATGAAGGCAGACA
Source organism: Eonycteris spelaea (assembly GCA_003508835.1). Taxonomy (NCBI): domain Eukaryota; kingdom Metazoa; phylum Chordata; class Mammalia; order Chiroptera; family Pteropodidae; genus Eonycteris; species Eonycteris spelaea. The sequence continues at coordinate 1,484,225 of PUFA01000245.1, forward strand.
CAAAAACTAGCTTTATATAGAATTTGTTTTTTTAGCAAAATGATTTTTATAGTGTTAAAAGTGATAAATATTTCCTATAGGCTCTTCACATTTAAATTGCTGTTATATAGAAATGGGCTTTATATAAATGTGATATTATTGACACAGTCATTTTCATCAAAGGTTTTAAAATGATATTTTCTTTTTGTCTTATTATCCTTCATTAATTTCTAAGAGCTAAGTGTCTGAGTAGTTTTCTACACTTTATGTATAGAAGTTTAAAGTGCATACCTTATACAGTGGTACTTTATTTTAGTTAGTAGTGGTTTTATAAATGAATAAAAGCTTCTGAAGAATGCTTCTGAACTCCCAAGCTGTCTTTGTTTATTTGATTCAGTAAAGGATTTTGGATTGTCTTAACAATAAAATCAGAATACAAAATGAAATTCAGGACCAAGGGAGACATAAATTAAACTAGAAGTTCAAGACTGAGAGGAAGTTAAAACACAGATATATAGGACATAATATTCTTACTCAGATTTTTTTTTTTTTAATGACAAATTTGATTGAGTTTCCTAGTAGACAAAACAAAGGAAATAAACTATTTAGTGTTTTCTCAACTAGTGCATTTGGAAATGTGTGTGGGCAGTTTGAGTGGTCACAATGACTGAGTGCCCAACTGGCATTAATGTCTGGAGGCCAGAGATACTCAATGACTGTTTTAGGGGATAACACCCTACATGCCAAGAACTGTTTTGCCTAAAATGCCATAACACCCTGATGAGAAACACTGAGCTAAATGGTGGTCCTTAAGGGGGAAAAAAATACCAGCTCTTCTAAGGAGAAGAAAACTTTTCCTAATACTTAGTTTGAAGGAAATTTGTCTCCTGGGTTTTAAATGAGGACCACTGAATAATCCAGTGAATAGTCAGTTGTCTTATAATATCCTTAGAGTAAATGTAATAACCGGCTTTGAAAGGCTGTGCTTTTGGCATTTTTCAATGTAATCCAAAGGCCAACACCAAAATACAATTCATGAAAGCATTTATTCAAAAGACCCAGGTATGCTGCTTTTTGTTATTCTCATTTGATCCAGAAATATACTGTTTTCTCAACCAATACTGTAGACATTTCTGCAGTTTGACTACCTTGTAGGAGCTATCTGTAAAAGGCTGGAAAAAATATGTTGAGTTTGCCAGAAAGTTGCTTTATTAAAACGAAGATCATATCAGTATCTTTTAAATAGCTAATCTTTTATTAGAGTTTTCTTTTTCTAAACAAATTTTAATGTGAAAGAAGTAAGAGAGTTTGTCAGACCTCTGTAGTAGATGTTAATGAAATGATTTAACTAGATATTAGTTATTAGCTTATTTAAATATTTAAAGAGAAGAAATTTACAGGTGTATAATTTCTCCCAAAATGGACCTGAGACGCAACACCTAGATCTAGAAGCAATAAAAAGTCCCTTTGGAACCTTCTGAAGGAAAGTTATAAAAATGAAAATACTGCAAATATACTTTGCCTTTAATTTGCAGGGAGTGGGGGGTGGTTAGGGAGTTACTTTATCCTTATATTAACAATACCAATAGTTTTCAGTCTTTTTCAGCCCCAACATTCTTGAGGTGGACAGCACACTCTCATCAGAAACCGTGTCTCTTCACAGTGGTTTTCAGAGTGAGGGATATTTCTTACCAGGAAACAAACTGAAGTATCTATCCCCTAGGAGTTCTAATATGCCCTTTGGCCATATATTTCCCCTATCACACGTAGACAGACTTAGTATTTCTTTTACAGAGAAAACAAAGGAAATTATTGTTTTATGACTAAATCATGGTTGGTATAAAATATTCAGCGAAGTTTTAAAGCCACTAAACAAGAGGTCCAGTCCCATGCTACAAATGCTAGCTAGCAGGCCAAGAACTGTCTGTATAGACATTTATTTCCGTGGCCAACTTCTTTAAATCAGTACTTAGTACAGTAAAAAATTACAACAGAATAAGAATCAATCCCTCAGGTTTGACTTATACCATTTAATATATCAGGTTAATAATATAGCTATACTTTAGCATTTTAAAAGTTGTATTACCTATATATAAAAATTACTCAGGGACAATATTATAAACTTACTAATTTTTTTAAAAGTCTTACTTGCTATGAAAATCAGAATTTTCAAAAATAGATAGTGATCATACATATTTGTGATATTCTTAGTTTTTCACCATATCAAAAACTAAAAACTACTTTTTAAACCTTATGCTGAGTACCTTATGCTTTTCTCCTTTCAGTTTAATTAGAAGTAAATTAATTAAATAACTCATATAATGATTCTCATCTTTAATTTGTTGAACTCTGTAATCTTCCATAGGCAGAAAGAATTGTGATGGCTATAACTAGCCCGTGGTATGCACTCTACTCAGAATGCCAGAATTTGAATTCTAGCTGAACCTCATACTTCTCCTGTGTGGCCATGAGAAAGTTACTTACCTTCTCTGTGTCTCCGTTTCCTTGTGTTTAAAATATAAATAATTATACTTCTTACCTCAAAATGTTTTTTATGAAAACTGAATGAAGTAATACCTCTAAAATGCTCTGAACAGTGCCTGAAACAAAGTAGCACTCAATACTACTACTACCATTGGATAAGACTGATATCAGGTCTCTAACTCCCCTAGTTGATCTCCAGGGGATCAACTAGAAGTAATCATAAACAGTTGTATGCAACCATATTTAACTATAAATAAAAGAATGGGTGGTATAGTAGATCTTGGGCTTTGGACTCCCTTTAAAAAAAATAAGAATGTTCATGATAAAATATTTTTCAAACTTTTATATGTGACTGTTGAGTTTTTGCTTATGAAAATAGCCGCTCAGTTCTTTATAATTTATATTAATTTATTTTATCATAGTCTATATGAGAATTGAAGTTACTAGTAATTTCTTCTCTTTAAAGCTGATAGATTTCTTTTCTCTTTAGATTCATCAATTGAAGTGACTCCTTCTAATTTAAGATATCTCCATAGCTTCTGACATTCAAATGAATGAGACATCACTCTGCCTTCAGACTAGTCCTTTTGCATTATCTTTATACATAATATTTGGTTCTCCTCATTATAATTCTTCTGGAAACTAAATACAACCTCAGTAATGTCAGGGAGATAGAATGGGGGTTGTGTCGTTTTTCTCTTTAAAACTATTTGTGGACTATATTAAGGCTTTCTGAAGAGACTTTTTAAAATAATACTATTACACATAGATGAGCTATTGATGACATTTCAAATTCATATCACAGAATTTCTAAGAAAAAAATGTTCACCATCACTAATTTCATCATATCTAGTCAATATTACTTTAACTCTTTTAATGAATACATCATTGGAACATTTGTTAGAAATATGTATATCACTCACTGAGAGGTTTACAGCTTGTAGTATGATGGTGGGTAGCAATAGCAAATTTGCAGTTTTGAAAAAATTTTAAAATAGTTATGGAAGAAAAGAGAGTAAACTAAGGTGAAGGGAAGTGAAACAAAGTGAAGACAAAAGAGACTCAGGCATAGTGTTAGAAAAATCTGTAAACCTCTTGCTTCTGAAGACTCCAAAAATCCCCAGACCTCCCACCTATAGTATAGTGTCTTTCATCTGGGGCTCACATCCAGAATCTTTTTGATTACTGAGAATTCTTCTGAGTGCTTCATGTCTGTCACCAGAGTTTTATTAGAGACCTTTACTTGTGTTTGAAAAGATTTGTGTGTTTGTGTGTGTGCATGCGTGCGTGTGGTCTGTGTCTGTGTGTGTGCGTGCGTGCGTGCCTGCAGCCAGACGCAGATGTATTGCCTCACTTTCTAAGAAAACAAATACTATTTATTTGTAAGATAGCGATACAGGATTGACAGTGACCACAATATTCAAGCATTTCACTTTCCAAAGAAGACTATAGTTAAATCTAAGTTAAAGACTTAACTAAATTGCAAAGGAATATACTAAACAGAAAACTTAAAAAGAGAAGAAATATATACCACAATCCTAGATAAAATCCTATGGTCTTTCAGAATTTCCCAGTACTTTTGATGTAATTATTGATAACTAAATGACAAAAGCGATGAACTTGCTTTTCAAATTTAACTATATATTAAGAAAAGGCCTAATACTTAAAAACATCTATTTCTATCTTTCCTTTCATTTCTTATAGTTTATACTTTTATAAATAATTTCTGTTTATAGAACACATTTTATAGATATCTTAAATGAAAGCCCATCTCTCCTAAAATAGATTTTTAATTATGCCATTATTATATAGTAATACAAACAATATAAATAAAAATTTGTTTTGCCTTAAATTGTACTTGGATATTTTAGAACCTTTTCTGAAGACAGCTTACTTTAAAAGATGAGATGTCTGATAAGAGGGAAAACCTGTGTGATTCAGGGTTAAGCTCAGACCAAAAGAAATGTTTTAAGTGTTTGAAGGAACTGATAATAAATGCCTTTATTAGAGTTAATTTGTTCTTTTAATATATGGAAGTATGTCACAAAACCTAGCTATACCTGTTTGTGATGTGGTGCCTCATTTTTTCAATCAACTGCATGTTTTCAACTTAAGTTTACTTAAAGTTTTCTGAAAAGAAATGTACAAAGACAGCATTCAATTAAGGATTAATCACTATGGCAACTGAGACGTGGTGACTGAAAGAGGGAGGATGTATTCTCCCCTCAGCTTCCTGCCAGCTGTCATAGTCAACCTCTGCTGCCTGAATCCAAGCCAAAATATAGACTGTGACCAACTCTAAGAAACTATATCTGTATTTTTATAAATTGGTACAAGTATCAGACTATAAAAGAAGACTTAATCCTTTGAATTGGATGACAGACACTTGGCACTCTCACCAGTATTTGACAGAGAAATAACAGGTCGCTTTGTAGTAAAACCTGGATTAATAGTAAACCCTTCTTTATGTTATTGCAGTGTGGTGTAAATGAGAGAACTAAGCATGCTGTCAGCCTGGGGGCAGTGGGTGGCATGGGGGGAAGTGCCTTTTATATAACCAGCGCAGGTTTAAGCACTGTTCAGAATACTGTAAATACAAAATGTTGTGTTAGTATAAGAACTTCTCTTTCTTGTATTTGTATTAAATTGGCATTTTGTAGACAACTTAAAGAAAGGATTTCTATGAGCTATGGTGGATTTGATTGCAGTATGTTTATACAGCTTTCAGAGTCAGCAAGGAGGGATGGACTGTTTACAATGAGCAGACTTTGGGGAGATATAGCATTCCATTATCCTGTTTTTCAGGATGGTGAATGGCATGATGGTTTAAAGTAATTGTTCACAAATGACTAGTTTATGAAGCAGTTCAGTAAGGAAGGTTTATGGTTTCAGCATGTAATGGAATTAACTCTTACGGGGTGGGATTTTTCATGGTCTTATCATTTTTCTTTCTATAGTTAGGTGTTAATTTTATGATGTTTATATCTGAAAATTATTCTTTCAAGTGATTTTAATAGAGATCAAGGTTTGTAAAATTGTGTGTATGTATGAAATTATGTGACTAGTTTTGGCATGAAAAAGGCTTTTGTGTTTCTATCCTTAGAACTAGGATTGATTCAGAAACATAGTATGTCATTTATAAAGAATACCTGTCACCTAGTCAGAGGAAGAAGAATCTAGTGTTATCTATAAATACATATACATATTCCCCTCCTAGCTGGTGGCTATGAGAAACTATGGCACCCTTTCTCACAGTGATATTAACCAGGATTAGTAGAATAATGATTAATGCGTACAAAACACATTCAACTCCTTGAAAAAAAGGCATTAAATGTACTCAAAATATAATATAAATTTTTATTATTGTAATTATAATTATTGATTATCAGTAGGAGTAATGAGTACAACTCCCTCTGTTATTCTCTACAGTGAGAATATAGAGAATATTATTATTATTGTTGTTAATAGAACCAATAGTAGAATATTTTAGAATATTATAAAGATAGCTAATCCAGTCCTCTAATTTTGTAGATGAAAGATCTGCCTTGAACTATGGCTGATTTGTCATGAAGACAACTATAGAAAAAAATTATATTTGAAAGAAATTATAAATTAATTTAGCAATAGTCTGCACTGACCAAAAAAAAAAAAAATCTTTGCTTATTACGAAATAGTTTGATTCTAACTCTTCTCCTAGCTGGTCATTGTTTCAATTACATAGAAGATAAGTACGTCTTCTTTGAATAATTTCTCTCTTTAGAATAGTTGGATGATTCTAACTTGTTAAAAAAAATACTGTTTCTTCAAATAATGCCTTTTAAGTAACAATATAAAAGCTTAGCAACATAAGGCCTCATTGAACTTTGATTGACTCCACCTAGTTACTTAAAGAATGTTAAGCACTTAGCCCTTTTCAAATTATATTTTATCCCTCTCTGAAAACCGTGGTATCAATTGGACATGCACACTTAATGGAAACACCTATTGCCTTGTCATCCATCAGCCTAAGAGAGGTATAGGAACTCACTCAAGAAGGGAGAATATGGAAAATGGTGTCAGAAAGATACCCCTACCCATACATGATGTTGTGAGCTTTCCTCATCTAGCACTAAGAAATCTGAGTAGTTGCTATAATGATTAATTTTCTGTTTTCCACAGTTATGTGAAATGTCTTATTGTATTTCTTTTCCATGGCACACAAGGCCTATTTCAATTTGACCCTAGGTTGCTTTTCCAGTCTCATTCCAAGATACTCATTCAGGATTATTGACACTGTGTGCCAGGTATTATGCTAGACACTGGGGATATAAAAGCAAACAGGGTCTTTTTAGTCAGACTTCAGTTTATGAACCAGTCTCCAAGCACACCTTTTGGACTCCTTTTGATGCAGGACAGGGCGAATCCCCCTGAGTGGAGATTCAAGTCCTTTGCCTAGGGAGAAGGCTCTTGACTGAGTGCAGGAAAGAATTCATACTACAGTTAGAGTCAAAAGGAAAGTATTAGAGAAAGGATTAACATTCCATAGACAGAGCATGGTCTCTTCTCAGAGACAAAAAGTGAGAGAACCAAGAGACAGAGAGACAGAGAGAAAAGACCGGGATTAAAAAAGACAGATGGAAAGACAGACAGCAAAGAGGAAGGCAGTAACTGTTAATAGGCCATCAGCAATGCCTGACACTGTTTCCCTGATGAGACTGTCAAACTCTTTTGTGTTAAGAACTGCATCTTATTTATTCTATCTTTTATTCCCAGGACCTGCTGATTTCGATTGAATTTTCAGAAGATATGAAATAAAGCCTTCTCAAAGAAATTCTGTTAGTAAAAATGTGAAGAATTACTCTAGTTTATTACTCTAGTTTATAGCATGAATTCTTGTGTGGCAGATTGGCTTTAGGCAGGGTGAATATATCCGAACTATGATCCTTGATCTAATATGGAATTTATGCTATTTTTGCAAATTTCCTAAGGAGGATAATATTCCTTTTACCATAACCAAAGTCAGTTCTTACAGCTTTTACAGCAAGATTATTGGTAAGGTGACATTTTATTTTAACGGTGTTGGTCATCTTATAGCCAAGTTACTCTCAGAATCAAATTTCAGTTCATCTATGAACAGTTTTCATGACTATTTAGCATTAACTGCTTCAAAATGGGATTGGAAATTCATATCTTACTATCTTATTCCGTATTTAAGGCTATCCCATTACTGTTGTCAGGTAAATTATTGAATACCTTAGGAGGAAGAACTCTTTTCACTTTGTTCATAAAAGTCATTGGGTAAATATCTTCCAAAAATTAATTTTTTTGTTGTGTTATTTATATTTGCGTACATTTATATTGAGCTAACCCTAATTTATTGAGAGGCTACAGGGTACATGACTCAGGACTCAGTACAAAAAATATATATATGGCTGCTCTCTGGATTGGAGGTATATATGATCTAGTTATATAATAATAAGATCTAAACAATCAAAATAGTACAGGGCCCTGCCTATTATAAAATTATCCTTTTAGTGGGTGAAATTAAGATCTTTGGCCTACATGCAGTATTGTTGCTGCTTGATTTGGTATGCTATGTATGATTACATAAAATTTTAAATCAAGATAGACTACATTTATATAATAAATCTATCAAATGAGAAATTGAAATAATAATGCAAGAAAGAAGTACTCAAGGGAAGTCTCATGAAGCTAGACTTTCAAGCATGAGTAGAACTATGTTGGGCAGAGGCAAGGTCGAGGAAATTTAATGCTAGAAATATATGTCATGATGTGTTTGACAGTCGTGAGAAGACTGACCTAATCAGGTTGACTTGGGCAACAGGAAGAGTAAAGCTGCATAGGGGTTTGGGAACAGATTATGAAAGGCTCTCCTTTTAAAGAAATAATCAATAAATGTTAAACTGACATGAACAGACTGAAATGTTAGAGTTTATGCTCTGACAAGTAACTTTCAACATGTGCTGATATATAACCATTCAAAAATTGAAGGCCAAAAGCCACAGCTGGAACAGGTAGCTATAATTATTATTCTATAATTTTACTCAAGAAGGGAGCATTTGCATGTTCATTTGTGTACGTAAAGCTGGGTGAAACCAAATCTGCTCTTGATCGTTCTGTTCAGATAGTCTGGATGGAGGTATCAAGTATGTGCTGAATGGCTTGCCAGCATATTGCAAACAAGCAATTTTCAAAATGTGGCTCATGGACGCCTAGGCTATTTGAGACTCTTTCAGGAATCTGCAAGGTCAGAATGATACAAAGTGCCCTTCTCGCTTGTTGGCATTTGCACAAATCATGCAAAAGCGATGGTGGGAAAACTGCTGCCAGCTTCGCATGAAATCAGTTAGCATCCCTAAGTTGTACGAGCAGCCCTTGAATTATTTACCTTCACAAACTTGCAGGAAAAGAAAACTAGTTTCTTATGAGTATCCTTGATGAAGCAGTATAAAGTACTAATTTTATTAACTCTCAACCCTTTAGCACTCATATTTTTTGTATTCTGTTTGATGAACTAGGAAGTGTACATAAGCGCTCATATAATTGAACTGCAAACTGAACTAGACACTTTTTTTATGGAACATCATTTGTCCTTGAAAGAATGACTGACGGAGAAACTATGGTTATTTAGACTTGTGCATTTAGTAGATAATTTCTTTAAAATGAACTTAGTGAGTATGTCTCTTCAAGGAAAATAGCAAACAGTACTTGTTGCCAGTGATAAAATTTAAGATTTCAAGTGAAATTAAAACATTGAAAAACTTGTATCTGCCACCATGACCATGACACCTTCCCAATACGTCAAGATTTTTCAGATGCAGTAGGTGGTGATAACAATGAATATGATTTTACAATGTTGTATAATTGTGTCAAAATTTGAAAGATCTATATAACTGTTATTGTATTTTCTAATGACCACAGAATGATATTACAGAATCATACATAGGGGAAAATATTACCTAAAATACCAGATATCACAATGAATTTTAATTTTAACAATATGAAAAAATACTGATATTTTACATGAAATTAACCATGAGTTTTGATATAGTATCAACAAAAGAATATCTGCAATTATTTGAAAGGGCTATTAAAATATTCTTCTCTTTTCTACATATTTGTATGAGGTGAGTTTTCTTCATATACTCCAGCCAAAACAACATTGCTGCCACAGATTGAATGCAGAAGCAGATATGAGAATTCAGCTGTCTTTTATTTAGCCAGATATTAAAGAAATTTGCAAAAATGTAAAACAAAGCCACTCTTCTCTCTAATTTTTTGTGTGTTTTGGATAGCATAGACTTTTTTGTTGTTGTTAAAATACAACAGTTATTTAGGTTAACATGCAATTGGCTTATTGTTATTTTTAATGAATTAATAAATATTTAAAATCTTCAGTGGCTATAACCCACATAAACAAAATAATGTCAGGGTCCTCAATAATTTTTAAAGTATAAAGGGATTCTAAAACCTGAAGGGGACCAGAGTTTTGCCCCCCTATATGTGCCTATCAGGATATTGATTTTAAGCTGGTTATTAAGAAACAAAAGACTCAGAAAGAACCTTGACCCACCCCCTTTCTGCCTAAAGGAAATTCAGATAGAAAACTAGCTTCCGGAAGGGAGTGTTATCATAGCCACCTAACACCTTTGCACATATTAATCAAGTGCGGCAGATAGGGAGGATCCAAGCAAAAATCTGTTTACTAGATTCCCTTGTGGTCCCATTGTTTCTGGATGGCCCAGCAAGAATTTATTTGCCACGTGTTTGCTTTTTCTCCATCTACCTGTAAATTGCCTGCTTTCCCCTTTGAAATCTCAGATCCATGCCCCACTTTTCCTTTGGGTCTCATATCTCATGATACTCCTGAATGGACATTTTAGACATTTTCTCCTGTTATTCTCTCTGTTAATTTGATTATTAGCCCAGCTAGGAAAATGTAGGTGAGAAGAAAGTTGGTTTGTTTTTGTTTTTTGTTTTTTGGGGGTTTTTTTTGTGCCCCCACAGGTTAAAAAACTTCAGAACTGCTATTTTAGGTCATATGAAAGAGTCACCTGGTCATTAAATTCAGTTCCAGTGGGATATGCTTCCAGTTGGCCTTTCTTTGTATGAAAGCTTTACTTCCTCTCCTACATGGCTCAAGAAAGCATATCAGAATAGGAGAGAGTAAAAATGATGTAGTTATAGGGAATCTACTCTAATTTACTAAAAATGTGAATCATTCAGAGATTTAAGTACTTCGTTATTATTATACCTCACAGCTAGTTGCAATGTCTCAGTGCCATTTATGTCATGGTGCTTGAAATATCCTTCACTAGATGCTGAAGAGCCATTAGTCGCCTTGTAACCAAATCAGCCTATACTTAGTAGCCTACACTTACTCAAGCTAGAGGGCATGGAAGAGGGAAGTAAGAAGCTTCTCTTAGGAAGTGCCACCCTGTGAAAGGCAGGCAAGGATGAGTGCCTACCAAGAAAGGCTTTTAAAAATTTTTTTTCCATCAGTACCACCCTCCTGTTCTTTTCATTGAACAGGTATTATCTAATTATAAGACCTTCAAGTAGTCTTTAGAGAAAATTTTCCAGAAATTTAAAAACTCCATACATATTAAAGATTTTAAGTTGAAATCAGGGCTGAGATGCTAAGGACCTCTTCATTACTACTTACCATATAGTCTATCAAACTGGTAAAATTGTGAAATTTAAATATGGAGGAGACAGATGGGAGTCCCAGATCCCAATTCTCTAACCTCTAGATCCTGATCCCCAAATGCCTCATCATTCCCCAAAGTAATAAGGCTTAAAAATATATAAAATCTCCCCAAGTTTATACAATAAGAGGCTGAATAAGGCCTGGACACCAGGGCCTGTGGTGCTGAGTCCAGCGCTCAGACATCTACCCCAAAGGGCCCAATCCTGCTATAGCCTTTGTAGGAGATATTAAAGGAAATTTGCTGCTGACCACCTGCCTTTGGCGAATGGAGGGTATTAGTGAACACTCCTCTTTGCTCATCTGCAGGCTTTGGTGAAAGTAATTGCACCATTTCACCTGGCCCTTTCCCACAGGTTGACTGCTATGGTCACGAATGGCAGTGCCTTCAGGGTAACAGGTCCCAAAGAGATGGGGCTTACATGTTTCTGTCTGTAGTGTGTGCTCTCCCAAGGCTGTCACTTTGTCCTATCTTTTAGATATATAAGCTTCTTGGACAATAAGAAGTTGACTGTTATGAATAAAAAAGGAACCTAACCTCAGAGCATTTTTGAATTTGAATCTCAGTGTTGTTTTTTCAGATTTGAATGTCATTTTTAAACATATACAGAAAATTTGACCTCAGTATATAATCGTGGTGGGTCCTCTGACCAGCTGCGTTTTCTCTAGAGGGTGAGTGAAGACATATCAAGGGTAGCTCATAGCTAGTTGCCTTTTAGGTTGTTTTTTTGAGTGCTGGAAAAATGCATTTAAAGTAACATTTCCTACCTCAGCCAGATAACTTGAATGATTACTTTGAGGAAAGGGCTTTTCACACTTGTGCAAAGGTCCTCAAAAGTTTTTGTCATAGACTCTCAGATGCCATTGGAATGAATTTATTTACATGTGCTATGTGTTTTTATAGGACTCCTGATTCCCTGCTTTGCAAAGACAAGCAAGTTTTTGACATTTTATGTGTTTACAGGGTTGGCCCTTACCCAAAGAGAGATTTCTTTTTTAATCTTTTGTTTGAACAGATGTGTAAACAAAAGCATTGCTGACTTCACTGTTTAAGGTTTAATGAAGAAGAAAATGAAAGCACTAGATTTTTTAGGCTTTATGGCAAAGTGGGTGTGATCGGGTCAACGTGAGGGCTTGTGGCCCACATGGTATGCCCACAGTGGCGATGACCATAGTGTGAAGTTCTGTGCTGTTTTCAGGAACTAGGTGTAGACCAAAGAGCTTTCCTGTGATGCACAGATTCTCTGGTGATCTTAGAATCTAAATTTTAATTCTTCCACTCAGGTTTCTCAGTGGGTCAGAGACATCAAGAACTTCCAGGGCCATCAAAAATATCCTTCCTGCTTCCAACTTCCTCAATAACCAACTAATCAAGACTAATCATCTAACTATGGGAAAAACAATATATGTCACTGTTAAATATACACTGCTTTTTATTATGGTGTACGTTCTCTATAAGGTGTTGTCTCTAGAAACCAGCACCATAAGCAGATTGCTTAATAAAGCATTTCACTAATTTCTATTAGTCAACTGTGGACAGCCTACCCTCCCGCCCCCCCCCCCCCCCCAAATCAGGCCGTCCTACTCCACTGTGCACTTTAAGATTCCTCTGCTCCGTGGGGATATGGATGAGCAGAGAAGGAATCAGCATTATTAGATAATGCACCAGCTATTGATGTATCTCCAGGAATTAGCCCCAAGGAGGTTTAGAAAGATGGCAGAGATTACAATAGTATTTCTCCTGCCAAAATGGAACTAGAGACACTTCACAATTGCTTTTGAAATTCACTTTCCTGGATTGTTATGTTTCTTGCCCCATCTTTTAAGGGCATGTGAGTATGGAAAAGATTGATTCCTATCAACTCTTCTCACTTCCTTGCTATTCTTACGTAGGTGCTCTCTACAGTTCTTTAGTAATTTACCTCCAAAATTATTTTTTACTTCAAAGACTATTAATAGAATTTTTATTTTCCATAAACATTCTCGGCACTATTCCAGTGAAATTTCCTAGTATATAAAGATAGATTTCATATGTAGCAGAATAAATAGAAAAATGTTAATGTAATCACATGGCTGTGAAGTAGGGAGAACTTCCTTTTTGTCTTTTCTTAGTATACTGACTTCAAAGATTGCTATCTGCAAACTTTTAAAAGTTTTATTTTTTCTATGTCATATTGAAGATCTATATATACCTTATCTTTATCTTTTTTTCAGTTATGCCTTTCAAAAAATAACTATTGACTCAATGAAAATAATGCAAAGCTTAGATCTAATGCCGTGAAACATAAACAGTGCATTTTTGGTTCAAAGGAAAAAGAAAAAGAGTATTTATTTTCAAAGGCTATTTGAATGTTTTATACTGCTGTTCTAAAGATAAGGAACTTTCCCGGTAGAACCAATATAAACCTAAAACTTCATAGTAAGAAATAACTTGTACAAAATTATGCACAGTTTATTAGTTCTAGTGTGAATTCATTTTGGCTACTGTAGAAGGAATTTTTTCCTACAAAAGTGCCCCCTCATTTATTATAATCCTAATATATTTTATAACTTAAAATAATTATAGCTTTTTTTTTACAGAACATATACATTATACATTTTTAAACAGTAATTTTTATGATACATTTTCAAGCATATTTTATGGATACATCAGAAAAATCAACAGTGATTTTTAAAATTTATTCAACAATGATTTTATAACTTTATCAAAATTAAATCAAAGCAGATATTCATGAAGTCTCTGAAGTAAGCCATTTTCAAATTAACCATTTAATTGTGGATAGGTGAGGAGACTATTTTGGCCAAAATATATTGGAACAATTACCATTTATAGAAATAATATATTTTAATTAAATAATTTTTATATTCTGAATTTTATTTTAATAAATTACTTTAGTAAAGATAACAGATTGTGCATTTAAATTTTTAATTATATAAGTCAAATTAAACTTAGCCATAGCGCACCCTTTATACGCTTTTAGACCTGTTAAACTATAGTACTTTTTCAATTCAACTGACTACTCCATATAGTATGTATATGTCCAAAGGAGGAAGATATATTACTCATAAATTAGAATTATTACTTCAGTATTCTCTGATAAATTCAGCTTCTTAAGTAACCCCCCATTTCCATTTAATTAATCTCATCATCAAATGGATTTTTAACTATGTTTACATTATCTAGAAATGATTACTGTATTCCTTATCCTTACTGTTTTATTTTTAATAAAGATTCTATAAGTTGAATTTGATTTTTTTCATATAAATACTCTAGTAGAAATACATAATAATACCCAGTAACTTATGGAAGTAATCATGAACATGGCAGTTACTAAGTTAGAAATTATACTCTAACAATGACAAGCTTTCTAAAATACTTATTAGCAGAAGTATTTATACTATACAAATACTGTACAAAGTTCTTATTTTCATAATACCTTCCTAAAAATAACCATAAATTTAAAGATGAAGGAAACCTTCATCAGAATCACGGAATATAGAGGTACTTTCTCAAGGCATATCTTGATGGATTATTTTGAAGAAACTTTTTAGGAAAAAAGGAACAACTAGGTTATTTTTCAAAAACTAGAATTTCTGCTTTCTTCACATTTGCAAAATTTCCTATAAAATATAGACATAGTGTTCCAGGTGTTGGCCATTTTATTCTCTGGGCAAAAGAGGAGTAGATTTATTTTGCTTTTCCTTAGGCAAGCAAGCTCATTTCCATCCTAAATTCGTAATCCTGCTCATTTTATTGATTTTTTTTGGTTGTTGTTACTTGAGCCTTCATTACAAGTGCTACTTCATAGTGTTGCCTCAGTGTAATATGACTTCATTGGCTTTGACGTAAGTGGTAATAAATAAACTTGGGTCCAGTTCACATAATCCGTAATCTTTTCATCTTGGCCATAGGCCTCGTACTTTGCTTTATAATAAATTATAGCTGTCACTACAATTGCAACTGTACTATGGCACCATTTTCCTTGTATCACTTGTAAAAGATATTGTAAACTATACTATTGTATCCTTTTGTGAAGGGCTGTAAAGGATACTTTTGTAAAGGATTTCATCTCTATATTGGATTGGATACTACTGTAAAGGATATTATTTTACTGTAAAGTAGTAAAACTAGCTTTTATAACAAAGAGCATCAAAGTTTATTGAATTAACTAACAAAATTTTGTTTCACAGCCTTCTTTCAGTAAAACGTTGAAGTACACTACTAAAGTGGAAATCTAAACATAGATTTTTTTTAAATAAAAGATATTGAGCCCATGTGAAAGATGAATGCTTTTCCCTTTTTACTGTTGTGTAAAATAATCAAGTTTTAAAATGTTGAATATGTGACAAAAACTAAAGATCTGCATGTCTGATAGCTGTGGTTGGAAAAGCTGAAATCTCCCAAGAATTTATAAATTGGTTTATGAAAAAATGTATCTGTACAAAATGTGAGCTTAGTAATGCTGCCAGGGTCAGAAAGACCCAGAGTAATCATGTAAATGACTAAAAATTGCCATTTCCTGGCATGATTTCCCCATGGCTTCAGAAATTGCAATATATGAGGAGGGAGTGTTCTTGGTTGGCCCAGTTACTTCTCTTTCCGTTTACTCCCTTTACCATCATGTAAACATTCACATCCCTCCTTACAATAATGGATAATTATGGATAATTCTTTCTTGGGGGTCATCTAAAAAAATGAGCCTTTTTATTAGGAACTTTTAGCATTCGTCTTGTTTTCTTGAGATGTAAAATAAATGCATCAAATGTCTTTTAAAATTATCTTTAAAGGACAGCATTTTCTCCTCTTTATTAATAATATTTTAAGATTAAACAAATTATGTCTTTAAGGAAAGTGTTTTCAGCATTTTGTGTTTGTTCATCTGAGTCATAGTAGATTTTGAAAAGTCAATTTATTTTCCCTGGAAATTATGTGTTACTAGTGTTACTAGTTGTGTCTGTTTTATCTTTTGTTCAGTTTATTTCAGTAAAATGAACCTGAATATAAATCGAGATAAATATAAATATATTTTTAAAAAGAAAAAATCTAAATGTACCATCTTTTTAAAAAAATGGACTTGTCAATTTTAATTCCCTTAAGGGTATTTTGTATATGTATGTGTAAGGGTATCTTACATATTCCCTTAAGGGTATTTTGTATCTTTGTATTTGTAAATATCTTTGTTCTCAACTGCAGAGCATGGTACCAGGAACATAATAGGTACTTAGTAAATATTTGTAAAATGAAAAAGCCATTCCTTACCCACATTCAATCCCATCAGACACCTATAAAACAATATGTCATCAAAGAGAATCTTTATCTAGTAAACTCTTGTAGTCTTTGTATGTCTGAAAATTTTCTCAAATATAGTTTGGGTATAGAATTCTAGGTTGACAGTTTTTCTCTCTGCATATTGAAGTCATTATCTCATTATCTTGTGGTGGTTGTGTTAATAAGAAGTCTGCCTGTAGGTTGATTGTCATTTTTTGTGCAATATATTATCTTTTCTTTCTGATATTTTTAAAGATACTCCTTTTATGATATAACAAGGTAAGGTTTCTTTTCATTTTTTCCACTAGAGATTCTTTTTATTTTGAGGATTCATGCCTTCCTCAATTTTCTGCCATCATCTCTTCCACTTTTTCTGTTTTCTTGGTATTTTAGAAATTTGGCTATGTCTTATATCTCTTAATTTCTTTTTCTTTCCTTATTTCTCTCTTCCCCCCACCCCCACCCTCCTTATTTAATTCTTCTGCATTCTGAGTAATTTTGTTCTACCAGTTTATCAACTATCATTGTAGGGCTGTTTAGTCTGCTCTTTAATCCATATTTTCAGTTTGTTTCTATCTCTATTTTTCAGTTCAAAACCATATTTCCTTTTTAGAGTTTGTATATCAGTTTTTCTCAGATCTTAACTATATAATACCCAGTTCTTGATGATGGATTCTATCCCTTCCTTTGTCTTTCTGTAAATGCTAATGATTTAAAGTTTCTTTCAGATTGCTTTATTATCTGTATTTCCTCAGTTATGGTTTCTCATTTGTTGCATCTGTCCACTTTCAAGATAGTGGGTTTTATATGTTCTTTATAATTTTTTCCAAACTCCTTCCCCTAACCCCATTGGAATCACAAGTGTTCTCTAGATTATGGAAGTTTTCCTGTAGTATGTTTTTGTATTCACTCCTCATTTAGATCTATGATTTTCACTAATTCTAGTCCATTTCTTTATGTTAGTTCTTACCTTAGACTTTCCATACTACCAAGTGCTACAAAATCAAATTCTACAAATGGTACAGGCTGGGCATTCCTTTTTTTTTTTTTTTTTTTTTTTTTTTTACCAGTATTTGTTTTTATCTAGAGTAAGAAGGTAACCTGCTTCTATCCCATGTCTCCATTTGGGATTTCCTAGCTTTAATTTGCACATTGATAATCTTTTAATTCCTGCTGTGTTTTTGATTGGTTTGTTTGTTTTTTAATTTAAGGAGTAAAATCATTTTCCTCTCCTCTCTCTCTACACGTAGATCCTGTAGATTATGACATAAGAATTCTATCCCTGGGGGCTAGTGAGCGTCAGCTCCCACTCACCACTGTTACTTCTTTGTTTTTGGCACCTAAAGATTTTCCTTTCTTACTTTTAACTTAAATAGAATTTCATCATTGTTGTCAAATTGTATCCAGTATTTCTCTTTGTGGAATGAGATTACAACTTTCCACATATTCACCATACCATCTTGTTAGGAAATTGGAACCATATAGTTTAAAATTACTTTTTCTTGACCCGCTGTTTTTAACAACTTATGTTAAACAAGCAACCCATAGTCTGTAAAATAAATATGATTCTATCTATAATTTCAATCAACTGATAAAGCATCTTAAAATCACTAAATATTCTTATAACCCAGTAGATATGAAAAGTAGAATTTGCAAAAACGATTTCCTATTTAATTATTGTATAAAGATGGTTGTATTTAAGTTTGGCTGAAAGTCCACTTAATTTGAGAGAAAGTACTGAATTAAAAAATTTTTTAATATCCAATTTTTATGCCATTATTTATATAATCATTGATTTTCATCCTTATTTAAGATGTCAGCATGTGCATCAGTATGCCCACAGTATTGACAGTAGAAATATGATATTATTGCCATTACTTTAAGAAAAATATATCTTTAACATATATCTTAACTCATAGATATAATGGAAACAGAGTATTTCTGTTACTTTAATGTCTTTAAGAAAGATCCAGAAGATGTAGGTTAACATCTTCTGACAATGCTATCAGTAAGAGAAAATGATATATTTGATTATAAAGAATACTGGGGAAAAGTAACACAATCCTATTTGACCAAAAATAGTTATTTTTCGAGACTTAGTTTTTGCTTCCCTCCCTTTTTTCAGATAAATAAAGAAAAAATGAAGGCAGATACATTGACACATACAAAGAAAGGACAACAATCAAGTGAAGGAGGCATTTCATGTCCCCTTTACATTTCACACCCTGTGAGCCAGAAGAAGAAAAAAGTCTACCACACAGACCAGACCACCTTTATACTTGGAGAAACACCAAAAGGGGTCCGCAGGTATGCTATCTATAACAACGTTGGACTTTAAGAAAAATTCTTGGAGGAGTCAAGAAATGTGAGAAATATGCCCTGTGTTATTTATTTGGGAGCCGAAAATTTAAGCCCAGCTTAAATTTTACATCAGATGAAATGTTACATCAGATGAAATTGACAATGATTAAAATCAGCTTCTTCCTGCAAAAAAGAAAAAAAAAAGATTAATTCTCAAAAGAAATATAGATTCTTAGTAAAATACACAAATTATTTGAATTTTAATCATACCTGGCACCTGAATATTTCAGAAAAATCTGAATTCGTGTACTTAAAAAAATAAGTTTTAAATGTTTAGAAGTTTTTAGAAAGCTAATGCCTGCATTGATAAATGAAATCACTTGGTATAGATAAATGAAATAATTAAGTACATTATATTCGTTCACTCATTAAACATTTATCGAACACCTGGTATGCACCCAGACACTGTGCTGAGTGCCGAATATACAGTGTAAAAAAATTGACAGTGGGATGGGGGTTGGCATTGAACCATAAAATTTTTTAAAGTAAAAATAACTTATAAAAGACTAATTATAAAATGCCATGTTATACGTAAGAAAAGGATAGGCCTCTTTAATAGAGAATAATGGGATTGGGAAGTGTGCAGCTACCTTTCTATTGGGTAGTCAGGGAAGACCTTTGCTACATAGGTGACATTTAAGTTGAGACCTGAAGGATAGCTGGGCAAAGAACCAGAGTAAGAATATTCCTGAAGAGAGAAGTTTGGTATATTTGAGGAACTGAGAGAAGACTAGTGCACTTAGTACTTGATAAACCTAGCAGAGTGGCATGAGATGAAGGTAGTGCATAGACAGGGCTGGATTATGCAACGCCTCATAGATTGTGGGAAAGAATTTGGATTTTGTTCCAAATGCAGTAGGAAGATATTGAAGCATGATATATGAAGCATGTATATTTCTAAAAGACTGTTCCAGCTTCTGTGTGGAAGAGGGCAGAGTGGACTAGGGGAGACCATGATAAACTAGGTGATGGTGTTTTGCAATAGAGTGGTTGCCATGGAGACACAGCCAAAAGGATGTGTTTGGTGTTGGACTGGTTGTTGGGAAAGAGAGAAGATAGGATTACTGCTAGCTTTCTGTCTTGAGCAACAGATTGGATTAACCGAATAGGGAAAACTAGGAGAGAAATGAGCTTGAAGTTTAAAAACAAATCACAAGTTCTCTTTTGCTCATATTAAATTTGAGGTTCTATAGACGTCATCTAGGCAGTGGATATGCTACTCTGGGATTTGGGGACTGGAGATCTAAATTTGGTAGTCATCATCATAGAGATTATAAATGGTTTTCAGAGCCACAGGACTGTGTGAACAGCCTACAGATAGAGCACAGAGAGAAGAGAAGAAGCCCCAGGACTGAACCTGGAGGTGACAATGGCACTATTGTAGGAGACACGGTGTGAGGTCCTGAAGTCCAAGAGAAGTGAGAGTTTCAAGAAGGAGGGAGCCCTTAACTTTATCAAATGTTGCTAAGAACCAGAATCAGGTGAAGTAGGAAAGTGCCCTCAAGAGTAGGCAGCAGAGAATTCATTGAGTGCCTAGACATGAGCAATCTGGGTAGGCAGATGCCAGGGTGAGGTGGGCAAACAGTGACTGGGAAGACCTGCCATCGCTTTTTAAGTTTGATATGAAAAGTAGCAGTAGCTGGAGGGCACTGTGAGAACAAGGGGAGTTTTTTTAAGTTGGTGAAATAATAGAACTTGTTTGTGTGTTGGGAATAGACTAATAGGGGGGAAAAGAGATCATACCAGAGAGGTGATAATAGGAAGAGTGGAGTCCTGGAGCCAGGTGAGGGTGGGATCTAGACCTCTCGTGTAGTTCCAGTCTTTGAGAGGCATTGAAAGGGAAGAGATAAAGATACAATAATATTTCCTCAATTAATTGAGAATTAAAATTGTCATTTCAGAGAGAGATTTAGGGATAGAGAAGTAATAAAATAAATTACTTATAAAGTAGGAAAGCAAGCTTAGTGGGACTAGAATTGTTGGTGATATTAAATCATTGTTTGAGAACAATTCCAGTAAAAACATCTGTGCAGTCATGCAGACTTCATTCAGCAAACTTCAGTTGCTCAGTGGCAAACACAGAATAGGGAGATGGCTAGATTTTGCTAGGGGTTAGAATGGAGGGAGAGGGAAGCAAGGAAGCTAAAGAACATTTGCCAAGGAGTGGTTATAAAATTGAACCTAAGCTGGACGAAGGGATAGAGAAAGCAGAAGAATCAGTGAATTGGAGGACTTGATTCCAACATTATTGTCACAGGGTAATTGAGCTGGAGCATGAGGTGATGATTGAATTCAGCAATTTGGAGGTGGTACAGTTAATGGTAATGACAGTGGCAGTATAGGACCTTGAAAACAGAGACCTGACATGGAATTGAGTCTTTGGAGGTGAGGTAAAGAAATTGGCAGACCAGGAGTTGGGTAGGACATCCACATGGATATTGAGGGTAATTATCAGAACGATGGCAGGGGATGGATAGGAAACAACAGTAATCCAGGATCTTGAGTTTTCAGTCACTAGCAGGAAGCAACTGAGGGGTCAGTTAACAAAATGGGAGAGAATGATTTAGCTGGACAGCATAAACTTTATAGAGGGAAAGGAGTTTTTAAGAAAATAATGGTCTGGAAGCAGCAATATAAAGCATGAACCGAGGTTGGGGTGTGAGGTATGAGACTTGACCTCTAAGGGCTACATGCGAGAAGGCAGTATCATGAGGCAACTGAGGGGCCATTCGGCACAGGAGACACAGGGGAATTGGTATCATAGCTTGGTTCAGGGGCATCAAGGGATGGTCTGGAATGATCAGATCAGATCAAGGATGTACAGAGTGGGAGGAGATGAGAGGTCAGCAGTTATGGTACCAAGGAGTAGGATGAGGTAAACAGGGATGGGAGGCATTGGTCCTCATGGCTTTGGGGACTGTTGTGGTGGCACTGTGGGTTCCTGATGCTTCCCTTGGGTTTTGGCAAAGGGTGTCTAATATTAGAATGCCAACATCTGAACTAGGGAACAGTGTCCAAACTATTGACACCTCTTCCCTGCTAACCATCCTACTTTTGAGAATCAAGACTGTTCCATGCTGCAGCCCTATGGATCATCCGAATGAAGTGTTCAGTCCTACCTCCTCTTTAGAAAGCTTAGGCAGAGAGAAGATGATCATTTTAGCTGTGTTCCACCCTGTTCCCCCAATTCCTTAAGAAAAGTGTAGAGAAATTTGAATTTTATCCATGATACACAACCACTCTAGAGACACTTGCTGAAAGATACCTATTTTGGGTTTTCTTTTTTTTCTAAGTGGCTCTAGTTTACTAAATTTTCCTCACAAAAGAGCTCGCATATACCCCGTGGACATACCTTGCAGTTCCTTAAACTTTTAGAGAAAGTTCTTTTAAAGATCCAGAATTATGAAAGCAAGTTATAAGACAGAATAAAATAAATTACAATCGTAATTCATTCTGTAGAGGGCAGACATGCAGCGTAATTGACTTGCATACTAAGATAAAATGGGGTCCAAAGTAGCTCTCCTGCCAGAGGTGACAGAATCACAGGGTCATGGGCAAGGTCAGTACAGCAAAGGCACAAGTCCTTTGGCAGCTGCTGAGACAGCACCAGGTCTGGGTAAATAAAAGACATCGGCCTGTAACCTTGCTAATAACTTAATCTTCACAGCACAAATATTAGAAAGACCATGAAAATAGATTTGAAGATGATAACTAAACAAAATAATACCTCATTACTTCATATGAAGTGAAAACTGGAACCTTTTCAGAACATGCTTGTTGCTTTCCAATAAGAACTTTGGCAATTTTTTTCAGGACAGAAATTTAGAAGCTTGTATTTGTGTTATTAAATATTTTGTTGGCGATGAGAGTAGTGGTTGATCAGGCAGAGATAGTACCTGGGTTTGGAACAGTTGACCGGCATGGTAAGGACTGGAAGCCATGGTGCTCACCTGAAGCCATGAAAGAAAGTCATGGACATGCAGTATGGATTACCACTACAATCAAAGGAAATACAAACTTTATAGAACCTGGTCTGGGTGGCAAAAATTATAGTGATTTTAAAGCTCCAACTTACACACATTTTTTTTTAAGTAATATTATTCTACCCTCAGGATTCTCTGTGGTGTGCAAGATAAAATTCAAACTTCTGAAATTGGCATATAGACCCCTCTTGATTTTCAGCCTCTTCCTTGGCAGTTTATCTCCCACCCCTCTGCACACCTGGTCGTCTCAGAACTATGCCTGTGCATATACTCTCTCTCCCTAGAAGGCTTCCTCACTCATCTTTGCCTGACTGGCTTGAGGCAACAGCAGATAAGCCTTGCCTGTTGCCTTGCCCACTGCCAGTCACTGGCTTAGGCGCCTCTAACTTAGGCACCGCTAACATAGGTAACCTCCATCATGGGATTTACCATTCCCTTCTGGTTCGATTTTCATGCATCTGTCTCTTCCAACTAGACTATAAAGTCCTTGAAGATAAGAAACTAGGGCTGTTCACTGTTCTATAGTTCCTACTACAGTGTCTAGCACATAAGAGGGCTCTATAAATATTTGTTGAATGAATAAATGTTTTAAGGAAGTATTATATAAAATATAGATATAATCCTAAAACTTTGGGACTTTGAATCACATGCTGCAATACCGGCTATGACTTTTATTAAAAGGAATGTTTACAAACATTGGGCTCTCCTGACTCATGACCCAGACTCAGCATCAGCAAAGCAGTACCTTCTGTCTTAATCCGCTTGGGGTGCCATAACGAAATACCACAGTTGGAGTTTAGATGACAGAAATTTCTTTCTCACAGTTCTGGAGCTTGGGAAGTTTCAAGATCAAGGTGCCAATTGGTTTGATTCCTGGTGAGGGCTCTCTTTCTGGCTTACAAACAGCCACCTCCTCACAGTGTCCTCTCATAGCTGAGAGAGCTCTCTGATGACTTCTTATGACCTCATTTAAACTTTATTACTTCCTAAAGATTCTATCTCCAAATATAGTCACACTGGGAATTAGAGCTTCAACATATGACTTTGGGGGGATACAGTTCAATCCACAGCACCCTCAACTGGGAAAAAGAGCAGAGTCTAGTGCCTAGGGTTCCTGAACAATTTTTCTGCCTCCATCTTACCAGAGTTCCAGAAGGCCCATTTCCTCACACATGCATGTAAGAGCTTTTATTCATATCTTATACTAAGAATGAAACTTGCTTCTTCAAGTAGTATCTCACTTCTTAGTTTAGCTCTCTCTACTGAAGTTGGACCATTGGGGGAAGAATCTAGGTTTATCAGTTTAGAACTTTCCTTTAGGCTCATCAAAAAGTTGTTCCGTTTGTGTGGAAGAAAGGGAAAAAAGGACAGAGAAGTAAAAAATTCCTTTATGTTTTCCTCAGAATTTTTTGTTTTCTATTTATTAAGGGCTTTCTTTGACAACTTTATTTCATAGAACTTGAATGCAATGCAGATTTTGAAATACAGATTATATAAATTATGACTCTCATGTCAGTTATAAATTGACTGGAGGAGCATGCTGAGATCCTATAATTCCCAGGAAATACCTCATAATATAAATCAGAATAATTTAAAAAGCTGATGATTTCATAAGCTAAAATATTTTTTTCAATAGTTTAAGGAAAGGGACCACATTCTGCTAGTATAAAATTCATTTTTATTAAGGAGTTAAGCTAATATATGCTATATGAATAAGATAACTTTGGTTCATTTCTACATTTCATATCACTGATGATGAGTTCTTTAAAAGTAAAAGTATATTAAAAAGTATATAAAAATAACCACTGGTTTTGTTCATTAAATCTTCAGAAAACAATTTGAAGAAATGGCTATTTATTTCAATTTGCCTTCTGTAAAAGAATTTGCTAAACATATAACTAATGCCACATCAGAAGAACGACAGAAAATGCTAAAAGACTTTTATGCTTCTCAATATCCAGAAGTAAAGGAATTTTTTGTCGATTCTGCTACAGAATTCATTAAACCTGCCTACAAAGAAGGAAAGAGAGTCAGGAATAAGTCTGAAAAGAGAAAGTCTCTTATAAAAGAAAGGCTGCCAGATTCTGAAACTTTGTCATTTAAAGGTTCTACCAAAAAAACTTCTCAAAATTGCAGCCCAAAAATAGACAGGAAAAAATCAATTAAGTCTCAAAATCATGGTTTCCATAGAGAAGAGGTATTTTCTAATGCTGTAGTAACTAAGAAATTACCTATAAGCTCTACCCAAGAGGCTGACAATGGGAAAAACAGCCAAATATCCAAAGACATTATGGCATCCAGTTCCCTAACCAGTAAGTCTGAAGCATATGAGAGAAAGTTAGAAAATACTGTGAAAGACCAGCAGGACCTCACAAGAACGGGCATTTCAAGAAATGGATCCCTTTCTAAAGTGGAAAACAAAAAGATAGAAAATCCAGCATTAGAAAACGCTTCTGTGGTAGGCTTACTTGGTGACACCTCTATTCTTGATGACCTCTTTAAAAGTCACGGGAACAGTCCCACACAACTGCCAAAGAAAGTTCTTTCAGGGCCCATGGAAAAAGCAAAACAGAGACCAAAAGATTTCTGGGACGTCTTGAATGAGCAGAATGACGACATTCTTAGTAAACTCACCAACTTGGCAGTGATAGAGACTCTGTGTGAAAAAGTGCCCCTTGCTGCATCCTCCAAAAGGAAAGAGGAACTGGAAACTTCTCTTTGGAAATCAAATGAGAACTTTTTGTGGAAAAAATTTAACTCAAGTGATACAGATGAAAACATAACTAATACATGACTAATATATAAATGTGCAAATGAATTACTGTACCAATGAACTTCTACCATCAATGTTTACAACACTGTATTCCACACTAATTATGGTAACTTGAACACACTTATTAACAAATATTTTTATTAAACTCTTGCTCTAGGGTTATTATTTTAAGTCTAAAATGTTATCATGTATTTATTTTCCTTGATATCTTAATTGATCTTTTTAAAACGTAATTTTATTATAGTATAAACCTTTGTTATGGAATGGAAAAGATTCTATATCAGGAGACCATGACATCTGTCTTACTGAGTAATTATGTGACCTTAGATGATAAGTCACTTACCCTGGTGTACAGCTGTTTCCTAATATGGAAGATGAAGGGTTTGAACTTGATCAACATGAGTGTCCTATTTTAAAAAGCTTTGGTTCACTCTCCCAGATTCCATTAAATCATAGGCCAAATTATGTTCTCCCTCCAAATCAGGTGTACATTGTTGTGTTTCTTACAAACATTTAGAAAATTATTAACTTTTCCTTTTCCCTCAATATCGTCTACTACTATTATTAAATTATTTTAGATGACAGTAATTACTAGAACTGAATATATAGTATTAAAATAGTAAGTTTATAACTGCTTAAAATCAAAGGGTAAATGTCATAACTATCACATGAGATATGATGTTGAAGTAATATAATTACTACTTTTGCCACAGAACGCCAGTTTCTCAACTTTTTATACAACTATTATGTTTTGATCAATACAGGTAAAGTTTTTATACTACTTTTGTATTTCTTAAGTATAAAGAAATGATTAAACATTTTACTTTATTTGATGCTTATATTTTGTTGAATTTATATGGTTTATAACCAATGGAATGTGTTCATTGTCAAATTCATTTACTTGGAAATATTCACTCAGCCTCTGTGTATACTATGCTAGGAGCTTGAGATGTCCAGGTGTGGCACTGCTACAGGTAAAAGAAAGGAAACACCCATCTGTAAAGAGTCATGTCTGTAGCCCCTGGCATCAGGCCTGGCACGTGGTAGCAGGCACCTGCGGCTTCTCCTGACCCACATTCACATGTTGCTGTAGAAACTTTCCCTCAGTTGAGCTCACGAGGCTATAATTGGAGGAAGTGTCCAGTAGATAGCTGTGAACCAGGAAATGGTGGTGCTCTGAGATCTTTGTTATTGTGTTGAGGAGAGAGGGACTTCACAGGACTCAGGATGAGGAGCCATTGCTCAGAAATGAAAAAAAAAAAAAAGGAAGAAAGAAATCTTTTCTCAAGGGACTGAATGGCCAAGTATGTTTTTCTCTAGGGCAATACTGAGGGCTATGAAATATACTTTACATCATGACCCATTATATCTGTGTTAATACATATATATAATTGAAATGTTCATGAAATAATATGTACTCTTAAGGCATGCAACACACTTTGATATTTTATCTTCTATTACACTTTTGACTCTTGTGCATATATATTTTTTAATGCTCTCACAACTTACTAAATTGATTTCATGACTCACTAATGATTGGGAACCACAGTTTCAAAATCACTGTTTTTAGTTAGAGTCTTTTTCTTTTTTTTTTTTTCTTTTTCTTTTCTTTTTATTTTTTCTTTTTTGCTACATAAAGCCAAGTTGTGTCCAGATATATACAACATGCTACATTTCACCACTGAAGTGCTTGCTACAAAATGAATGTGTTGTGCAGTATGTGGTAACCTTGACATATAAACGGTTGTTAGCCCCTGTGCAACCAGCTGTTCAGGGAACTCGGATAAGCACATAGATACCACTTCACCTCTGTTTATATACCAGACAACAGAGTTCAGACATTTTAATAAAAGTGCGTCTTTCATAAAAATAAAATACCTTTTGAATTTTTTACATAGACATGACCTTAGAATCATAAAATATTCATACATATTATATACTCTTCATCTATAATGAAGTACTATTAAAGAGATTTTTATCAGTAATAGTCAAAATGGGAGCAAAAAATACAGGTCTGGAGTTTAAAAATTACTTTCCAGCAGTTGTCAGTGAAACGTTTGTCATTATCATGCAGGAACAGTGTGCCAAGCAGAGTA
Organism: Eonycteris spelaea; assembly: GCA_003508835.1. Classification (NCBI taxonomy): domain Eukaryota; kingdom Metazoa; phylum Chordata; class Mammalia; order Chiroptera; family Pteropodidae; genus Eonycteris; species Eonycteris spelaea. The sequence goes on from PUFA01000245.1 coordinate 1,511,877, forward strand.
CAGGGTCCAGTATGAAAGGGAGCCAGTCAGAACGTTCCAGAAGGGAAACTAAGGGTTGACTCTCTCTGCAGTGAAGTACTGGGAAGATTTGGTTCAGCCATTGATGAATCTGGGGACAGACACTCTGAAAGTGGACAGTAAGAAACCTTCCTCCCCACTCCAATAGTGTTATGCCACCAAGTTCTGCCAACAAAATAGGTGGTCTCCGGCAAATCCCAGGGCTTCTTTCAGCCTGTTTCCCCTTTGCATTTAAAATGGACTGGATCTGTGGTCTTCAAGCACTTTTTTAAAAAGCAATTGAACTCTAATTGGGAAGCTCAGTTATTTAAAGCAATTAAAATGGATGTCTATTGGTTCAAGGAGTAGTGCTATGGCTGCATTGGATGAGATTATTACTTTAAAAAAACTTCCGAATTCAAGTTTTATAAGTGTTTTTGACATAATCTGTCTTTTTAAATTCTCTTTAAAGCAATGATAGTTCTTGGCTGCTAGCACTCAACACACAATTAATATCGGAAACTGAGGCAAGATATTGAGAGACATTTGCACATGAATTCCTCAGGGTTCCCTAAAGCCCAGAAACCATTTCTTTGAGTACATCAACAACATCTGCAAGTGGTGTGGATGGCCCTAAGGGTTCAAGGCAAAGGAGCCTTAGCAGGCAGAGATTAGTTGGTGATAAATTTTATCAGTCCACAGAAAATAAGCTAAGGGCAATGTAGGTTGTTTTCAAAGTTCAATGTGTGCAGTTTTTAAATTCTGAAGTTATCCTTCCTTTCTGATATTAAAATAGCCCTCTTTTAGTGAAATGATAATAGATCGTCGTTTTTAGTTTTTTTCACTGTCCTTACTTGATTTAAAAGTTGATAACCGTATGTCAATTCCCAAAAGCTTTATTTGACTTTTACTCATCTATATAATTTTAAATGGGATTGCTGCCTGCCTCAAAGGTCATTTTACCATATAAGAGGGAATAGAGCTCCATGGTCACTATGTCATAAATCCAGTTAACAATGGATCTAGGACCCACCGAGGAAGTCAGATCCTGTAAAATGAATGCATCACTTTCCAAAACCCCAGAGTGCACAGTGCTTTCTGGGCTCCTCACCTAATTCTCATTTAACCATCAATGATGTGGTCATGTTTCCCAGTTCCATCCCCATCTGCTTTTCTAAAGCATCCTTCACCCTGTGCTTCTGAGGGACCTTTTAAAGAGAAGGCCTGTGAGTTCAAGAACACATCTTCGCACTGGTGACACTGCATTTGCTCTGAGTAACAGCCCCGTGCACTTCCCCTTTGCCCTCCTCCTCCCCCACCCACTGCCAGTTCCATAGGGTGTTTGTGGCAGGTGGGCAGAACAGCACACTTCTGATAAAGGGCAACCATGGGTGCAGAGTTTTCAGTATGAAAACAGCCCTTTGGGTATTTACTCTCTGCTCCTAAAGGAAAAGATTCAGAGTGGCCTTCCTTTTGGAAGTCGGAGGCTGTGCAGTTACCAGCCCTGAAATGGCAAGTCAGAACCTCCTGTAGAACCTTTTCAACACACAGGTGCCCAGGTCCTTCCCCAGGAGATTCTAGTTCAGGAAGCCTAAGGTTCAGCACTAGCACCCACTTTTATTTTTTAAGCTTCACAATAATCCCGATGTGCTAATGTTTTGTCTGAGACTTTATTGCTGATCAAGACTCACCTGCCTGACCTTCCCTCTGCTTCATTGAGCCTCTCCTAGCAACACCCCCCCCACACACACACACACACACGCACAGAGTGAAAATAGCACCTGTGCAACTAAACTCAGCATTGTTTCTCTGATTATACTTTATTTGCTTTGCTACAAGTTAACAAATTGTGATGGTTATATTTACTCCCTATATGTCCAAATTTTAGACCAGTCTTAATTATATGAATGTGATGCTTTTCTGTCACTGATATGTATAATGCCTGGCTGACATTTTGGTTTCGTACTGCTTTTGTAGTTAAAATCAAGAATGCCTCTTTCTACAGATGTCTTTTTGGCTATACCTAAATGGGTCCCTCTGTCTCATTGAAAGAAATAACTGAAAATCATTCTGTATTGTTTGAGCTTATCTAAACAAGGGAAAGTGTTTATCTCTGAATTTCTTACACATTTCTAAGGAAACTCCAGTGAGTTGTCTTGTCAAACTAAAATATGAATTAGTTCCCCCCTCCCCCTGCAAATATCTTTTAACATTGGATTTTCTTTATTTTTTTCTGAAGTAAGACATGCTTCTGGACTGAAAGACTTCAAAAGAAGGCTCAATATAGCTAATTCATATACATAGTTTTTCTTTTCTAAAACTATTATGAAAGCATTGATAAGAACAAAATAAATCTCAATTTTCAAAACATAAATGCCAACATGTGCTGTGCTCCTTAAGAATCTCTGATCTCACCTGACCACCTGCCCGAACCACCTGCCAGCAACCTCACTGTGTTTCCAACAGTTAACTCTTGTTCTCAAGCCAGTACTCACTGCCCCATTGCCAATGGCCTAAACCGCCTCCCTCAAAAAGCTTCAAGTCCCTCCTAGGTCAGTCCCTGACCCTACCTCCCTGCACCCCCACCTCTACCTCGCCCCTTCCCCCAAGCATCTTATTCACCAGTTTCATGGAGCCCTCCATGCCTTGCCCAGCAACCTAATAGCTCTTCCCTCCCCACTTCCTCTCCCCAAATACTGCATCATACTCAGGCCTCTAAACTCCCCCAATTCCCCTATTTAAGTGGTCACCTCACCTTCCTGCTCCACTTAGGTCAGGAAATGCCACCAGCAAAGTTCAGCAGGCTGAGCACAGTGGGAGGAAGTTCTGAGTGTCATACCTGGGACATTCCAGAAGCCACATCACCTGGCAAGCCACCCCCAGGAGCAGCACTTCACTGACCTGCCAGGAAAAAGCAAAACCAAACAGTCCATGGAACCCTTGCAGAGGTGTAATTTGCCTCCTGAACCAGCCCAGGGCTCCTGCAGTCCTTAGGACACAGAAGTGTGCTGTGGAATGTTGGGGTGAACAAGCGGGTCTCAGGAAGCTCAGTGTCTCCGAGGAGGGCATGTAAGGGTACAAGACACCCCACCAGGAATCCAGGCACAAATAGGTGCTGGAAAGACAGTAGGCTTCCGAAGACCGAAATTGGAAAAAGAAACATGCTTTGACCAGAAAAGGCCACCCTCAAATTCTGGAGCTGGGTTGGTAGCCAGCTGTGAAAGAATGGGAAAGCCAGAACATCACGTCTTCCAGTCTCCCTTGGCCTTTAAAACTCCAGATGAACAGGAATGTGGGCCTAGTGGAGAAGTCCGTGTTTTAGATTAGCCGAATATAGGAGCTTTTGACAATTAACCTCTGAGGTAGGGGCGCAGGTTGGGGTGGAAGCATAAAAGAGCAGGAGAGAACCAAACCAAGAGTCCTGAGTGTCTAGGAACCGCCAGCGCCATGCAGAAATTTCCCTCCTGATTCTGGCCCGGCACACAGCCTGAGTCTGGGCAAGGTGGTGGTGTGAGGCGAGGCCTCCTTTGGCCTTTCCTCCCTGGCTTGTTCCTCTATGGGATGGTGTCGGCCCCCGGGAACCAGGCTGCTGCTCGGCCCTGTGCGCCTATCCCCAGAACAGCAACGAAGAGTGAGTACGCCTCCATCCGCGTCCCGCCCAACCCTCCCGCAGGGCCAGACTTTCCAGAAGGCCACCTGCCACCGCAGAGGGTCGTGACTGGAAGCCCCCGCTGTGGTGCCACCAACCCGAGCAGCAGTTCACCTCCACCCCCAGCAGGAAAGACTATCTGTTCCTCTATTCAGGGTCTTTTTCTTTGAGTAAAGAGCAAACTAATGATATCCCCACCCCCACCCCACCCACCCCGCCACCACCCTCAAGTCAGGCTGTATTTGATGGAAACTCTGAAAATAAACTCCAGGGGCTTGCTCTTCGAAGGAGAACATTATCTGCCACATTAGCCTCAAACTTAGGAAAGTTCCCAACCCCCTTCGTGCGCAGAAAGGGCTAGGTGGTCGGCCCTGCTCTTCAGCAGCCCCCCCCCCGGGGCTTGTCTACCGCGGGAAGGGAAGCAGTGAAGGCGGAGGGGCAGCCGTTTGTGGGGTTCCGTCTCCCCTCGAGCTTCGAGCGCTTGGAGCACCAGATAATCTCCAAACCCCGCGGTCTGGGAAACGAAGCCGGAGTTTGCAGCGGGTGGGCGGGGCGCGGGATCCGGGCCTCGCGGTGCGCGCGAATTCCGCCCGCGCAAACACAGCCCCCTGAGCTTCGCCGCGCTGACTGGCTATGGGCCCGGCGCGCAGACACCGCTCGGGCGCCGTGGGGGTCACAATTCTGGTTGTGAAAGGCGAGCCCCTCCGCCGGCTGCAGCCAGTGATGGGCGATCGAGCCAAGGGGGTCTCCTCCCGCGCCCCGTGCGCGGGTCCCTTCCCGGCCGCGGATGGCGCGCGGCCCTGGGTGCGAACAGCGGCGGTTCCTGCGGTCTGGCCCGCCGCCCGCTGAGAAACCAGCCTCAACGTGATCCCGAGCGCGTCTGACTGAGGTCATGGGAAGCCGTAGGGCGGAGACGCGGGGAGATGGGCAGAATGGGAGGTCTGACTGAGGACGGTACCAGAGGAAGGAAGGAAGGAAGGAAGGAAGCTCAGCGAGATAGACCTCCTGGCCCGACCCAAGCGCGGAGTCAGCCAGTGGCCCTGGGCACACCCGGCAGCGGCGAAGTTGCCCTTCCAAACTGGAGATGGGGTTTAGCGCCTCGCGTCATACAGCACCTAGACAGGGGCCAGCTGCGCCGGGAAGCGGGCCGCCCACGTGCATGAAATACTCGACCTCCAGCTTGAACCCCAGCCCTGCACTCACCGCCGCCTCTGGGTCTGCTGCTGCTGCCCCAAGTCCCCAGCCTCACGTCTCCCGCCCACACCCCCTGAAATGTTCCCTGAAGCTGCCTTTTTTACCTTCCAACTTCCTCCACAAGTGCCCGTTCCCATCCTGTTATCAAGTCTTAGAGAGAACGTCGCCAACATATTTCCTGAATCCTAGGACCGAGTTCTTGCCCCTGTACCTCCCACCTGGGCGCCTGCAGACTTCTCTGTGGATTCCTAAGCTGCAGCCTCCTCCTCCCTAATTCATTTTCCACACTGCTCGCCCCGAAGCGCGTTAAAACACACAGGGACCTTGGCGGTTGTAAACCTCATATTTCCTCTGTTGAGCAGGCCAGGGGAGGTTGAGGGACTTGGGCTCTGAGGGCTTGGGCTCACGTTTATTGAGGACTTTCTATGTGTCATATTTTAAACGTCAAGTGGATTTTTCCATTTAACTGCCCACCAACGCTTCTGGGTATTATTATCATCTCTTTTTTATAGAGGAAGAAACTGAGGCACAGAGCGTCACACAGCTTGTGAGCAGCAGAGGCAATCCAGAGCCAGGTGGTCCACCTCTGAGTCTGTTTCTCCACCATTTCAGTGCACTTCTGCAGAAAGCCCTGATGGCCCTAACAGGCGTAGAATGACCCACAGCGCCACCTGTGTCTTGTGGGCCAGGTGGCAGCCACCATCTGTTAACTGAGTGGACAGGGTAGGTGGATGTCCCGTCAAGTTTGATCCTGAGTGCCTCAGAGGCCCCATTGCTCTTCCGTTTGCTTTTAATGGATTAGTCATCTGAGTTTCTGGGCATGGGTGACTGAGAACAGTCTCCACATTTGGCTCCTCCGCCTGGTGCTCACCTGACCGCCTCCTCTACCCTCCTCTTGCTTGGCTGCATCCAACAGACACCACAGGTGTCCTAACCCCACAGCAGACTTGTGACATTCTCCTTCCTCTTCCACAGACACAGGCTCCTTAGAGTCCTCCACACCCCAGTGCCCTCCCATCCCAAGCCCTGCCAAGCATCAGCCTCTTGCCACTTCCTTTGCATGCAAATGAGGCACTGTCTGGGCTGCCTTTGTCCTGAAGAGGTGGGATTTCTATTATTAAGTAGTGGCTGGGAAATCAGGAGTCGGCAGTGGTCCCCTTTTTAGTACCCACAAATCACAACACAAGAGGCCCTGGCCCCCATTTACTGCCTAGGCATTAAGATGATTTCTCTCCACCCACCCTTCCATGGTCTGGATTAAACGGGCAGAGACTCAGGGACTGCAACGCACAGGGACCATCTGACCAGTGTTGGCACTAGTGAATCCCTGCTTGTCTGAATGAAAAATGCCTTTTATGTAATATGTACGCTCTTTTTTCTTCCTGGAAAGCATATCCTATCAGTAGTGCTATGTCTTTTTAATATAGTTTTTAATTATTTTTCTGTATAGATGCATAATATGTATGAAATTCAAAAGGTACAAAAAAGCATAGTTTTACTCACCCAGGGGCAAGCTCTGCCATCACTCACTGCCATCGCCTGCTCTATTTCTTTTCATTGTGTTTTTAATGCTTTTTATGCTAACATCTAAAAAGTACAGACATTGATGCATTGGGGAAAAAAATCAATGCATTTTCAAAATGGAGCACTGAGGTTCTCAACACTGAGCTTGTATCATGCCCATGGCACACACTCTATTAATCAAATGGGCCTGGGCTGTAATGAGGAGGCGTCTGCCTCAAACAGAGACTGAAAGGTTTCCCCCCATCTCTTCTGGGTATAGAACAAGAAATACAGTAGGATGTGAAGTATACAAGATTTAGATAAGACTTAAAACCATCGTGATGGGAGGAGTTGCTGAGTGCTGGAATCTACAGGTGCGATAACCACACACTCTAATAACCTCCGATGTCGATCAGAGGAAAACGTAACCAGAGAATGTAACCAAGGAAGAGTGGCTTTCTCTTTCTCAAGATGAATCTTTCTAACTTTCTGGTGAGGGGTGTTTTAGTATCAGCGTTTATCTACAGAGACAGTCAAACTCTCAGGTATCCTTAGTAACTTTACTTCTATTTTCTTAAACACTAATTGCTTCCCAGAAGTGAACAGAAGAAACCGCCTAAAAAATGTTACTAACGATTGCTTCAGTAACCAAAGTGATTTCACTCCTGTGCCCCGCTATGGTCTAGTCACTTCATAAGCAGAGGCAGAGCAGCATGCACCAAGCAAACCCAAAGCTTTCCTTTCCCTCGTCGGAATCTTTGTCTTGGTCATTTTCTTCACAACCTTTTGGTGGCGGTGCTGGTGACCAGGAAGTGGAGAATATATAAGCAAAATGGATGAAGGGAATTCAGGGACATCGATTATTTAAAGTCTTCCTCATTGGCCCAAGTGTATTTAGAAAAGAACTCATTTTGCTTTCCTAGATGAGATGAAGTGGCCCATGACATCTCACAGCAAATTACCTCCTTTAATGTTCTGCTCCCTTACTTGAAGGCCATGCGCCTGGCTGTCCTTGCACCTCTGTGCCAGTTCTTTCTTGGTCTCTTTGGTGGGCTCCCTCTTCTCAACTTGTCCCTTAAGTTTCCTAGGATGCTACCTTCAATCTAGGGTTAGTCTCACACCTTAGAATCTCCATTCATTTTCGTGCTTCTAACTAATCTTTATGTGGGCAATTGCACATCCTCAGCACTGACCCTGACATCTCTTCTGAGTTTCAGACTCAAAACCCCATTGCTTTGTTGTGACCATACCGCCTTGGATGATGTATGGGCACTTCACACTCGTGTTCAAAATGGAATTCATTATCTTCAACTCTGCACTTGTCTTTCTCCTATATTTAACTCCTAACTCAATGATTTTACTGTCAGTCATTGACCTTAATACCCAAATCTGAGCACCATCTTTTTATTAGATGCTTCCGTTTCTCTCACTATGTTTATTCAGTAACCGAGTCTTACTGATGTTACTTCTTAAGTATCTTGACCCTACTTCCCCTTTCCAATGCCTGAACCATTGCAACAGGTTCAAGTCTTTTCCTTAAGTCTTCTAAAGAAATCTATTGTATCTGGTAGAACTCTTTCAATGCAAGTCACACAAACTGGCTTAAGCAAAAAGGAACATTAGTGGTATAAGGTTGATTTCAGAAGTGGCTTGGTATGGAAGCTCAGTGAACATCACTCAGGCCCAGTGTCTCCATCTCGCCGCTCAGTCCTACTCTCCTTCAAAGGCTGGCTTCATTCTCAAGCAGTGGTAAAATGACAGCAGACGCTCTAGCTCACATGCCCCCGCATCCAAGCCCTACAGGAAAAAGCCAGACTTGAGTCACCTGTTACCCCTCCCCTGCAGCTGAGGATAGTTGCTCCCCCTCTGAATCTCATGAACTGGAGAAATGGAATTGAGGCAATTACTAGGAGCAGCATGAATTGACACTGAGCAGCCAAGTACATCAGAAGCCCACCACACATCTGACTCCACAGAGAAACCTTCAGTATTTCTCCAAGTTAAATCGTGCCAATCAAAATTTTGTCAAAATGATTTGACTGCTGTCAATACATAGCTTTAATCATTGTTGAGCTATTCATTTTGTTTCCATTGACATTTTTACCTGTAATCTTGAATAAGAGTTGAATTTTTTAAATGATCGTGTGGATTTCTCTCTTAACTTCCATGGAACTGTGAGCAATGCTGTGAGAGAGTGCCTCTAGGATAACTAGGGAGAGAGAGGAAGAGAAAGTTCTTATAGTTAGGGTTCAGTCAGGAAGACAGACTACACCCCTTATTTTAACAGAGACAATTTAACATAGTGAATTGGTTGAATGGGTGTTAACTGACTAAAAGGGACACAGCTATTGTACCTGAAGGAAATAGTTAGCGTCTCTAAGGAGCCAAGGGAAGAAGCAAGGATTTTGAGAACCCAGGTTCTAGAAGCTTGGAGAAGAGGCCTTGCCTGAGGCGTTGGAACCAGACCTCAGCGCCAGGCCTCCGAAGCCTGAAGGCAGGCCTCGCCAGAGCTGGGCTCACATCTCTGAGTCGGATGTGCCAGTCGGTGGGTCTGAGCTCTCTGACGGAGGTGATGATGCTGGTCCTAGCACTGAGGGAAGCAAACCAAAATACTGGAAACCATGGCCACTGTTCGGGTCTCAAGGATTTGGGGGCAATGCTGACAGGAACAGGAACACAGAAGCGAGTGCCGGTCGGCTTCAGGCCTCAGCCCTGCAGCCTCTCTTGAGTACCCCCTACTGGTAGAGGGTAAGGTTCAGAGTTCTGTGATGGTCCCAACATAATAGAGTAAAGCTGGGTTGATGGAGAGCTTACTAACTGGCTTAGGTGGGGCAGGAGGCAGAGGGGAGGCTGGAAGCAGGAATCACTGAAAGGGGAAGAGAAAGCTGTGGGGGAAATGGAGAGTCCTCCGCAGGTCCCCTCTTCTGGGGTATTAAATGCACAGTGAATAAAGCAAACTCAGCAACAAATGGTGGGGACAGAGGCGCTGTCTTTGTCACACGCTCATCCCCTTCCACTTCACACCCTGGATGTAAGAACACACATGATACACATATACACTCCACTCCACATACACACCACACATAAAACACACACCACAGCACACATATACATACCACATATACACACTACATAAGTGCCACGTGCGCCATGCTCATGTACATATCACACACCATATACAAATCCCACAACAAACACACAACACACACACACTTTGTTCATGAGTTTCCTGGGTCTAGGTTTGGTTCTCTAGAAGCAGCCCCAGGATAAGGATTGGTCTGCACGTGATGTATTAAAGAAGTGCCATCAGGGGACATGGGTGAGGGAGGGAAGGAAGCTGGGAGGGAAAAGGGGGAAACCAAGAAAGGGTGTGATTTCAAGCTGCAGCCAGTGGACATAGGTTGAACCTAATTTCACAGAAAACTCTGGAGAGTAAGTTGTGCCCTAGAGTTATCCTAACCTTAAGCCAGGAGCCTCAGGATTTCCTACTCCTGTACCTGGGAGTCAAGAGTCAGAAATGGCCACCACCCTCCTGCCTGGTAGCTCCTAAGTGATGGTCGACCCTGCAGTTCCATTCCAGTTAGGACTGGTGGTCGTTTACTTGCCACTTCTAGAGGGCCTCCCTCCCTCCCTCCCTCCCTCTCCCCTTCCTCCTTCCCTCCCTCTCCCCTTCCTCCCTCCCTCCCTCCCACTTTTCCTTCCTTCCTTCCTTCCTTCCTTCCTTCCTTCCTTCCTTCCTTCTTTCTTCCTTCCTTCCTTCCTTCCTCCCTCCCTCCCTCCTTCCTTCCTTCCTTCCTTCCTTCCTTCCTTCCTTCTTCCTCCTCCCTCCCTCCCTCCTTCCTTCCTTCCTTCCTTCCTTCCTTCCTTCCTTCCTTCCTTCCTTACCAATTTCCTTTCCTAACACTTGCGGGACCCTGGCCTAGATTACAAATGGAGGCCCCAACCTAGAGCCTCCCTGCCCATGGCTCCATCACTCAGCTAAGAGGGGCCTCACTCGCAATGGTGTGGATATCCCAGCTCTGTCCATATAACCCTGCAGCTCCACCAGATACCTACCCTTGGCCATCTCTCACCACACTCCACAAATGAGACCTGCCCAAGCCTTGGAAACTGAAGTATTTTTTCTCATTTCTGTTTTTCTCTATCCTTGGATAAAAGCAAACACTCTATTTTTTTTTTTGTTTTGTTTCCTTAAACATTTTAGCATGCATACTAAACACATCAAACCTGTGGGTAATCAGTGTTTTTACCCTTCTCCCAAACAACCCAAGGACTTTAGAACGTTTTAACTCCAAGCTTCCTATCCCAATTTATGTGTGCTCTTAATCATTTTTTATCTCAAAAAAAAAAAAAAAAAAAAGGAGAAAGAAAAAGAAAGAAACCCACAGGACATTGCAGTCGCTGTTGTTTTATACAGATAATTTTGTTTACATTTATGCCAATATTTTTACTTTCTTTGTTCATCAATTCTTATTGCTTCTCAGACTATCCATCAAGGACCTTTTCTCTACTAGCTGAAGTGCATCCCAGAATTTCCTTTAGTTAGTGTTTATTGGAGAAAACACTCCAAGTTTATCTTTTTCTGAAAAGTGCTGATTTTAGCACTTTATTAACTTGTTTATATCTTAAAGTGCTTTCAAACAGCTTTTATATTATCTGGTAAGGGCGGTAAAGAAAGTGAGAAGTTGATGACTATCCAATAAATGAAAAGAGGAGGCAATGCTAATCGACCAGCTTGTTTGGGCTGTTCTTTTATGCAAAGACATAAAAAAAAAATGCAGCTTTGAGAAAGATGAAAAGGAATCATCATTATTATTTTGATTTTCTTTTATATGGTGCTCACCTCTTTCTGAGGACCGCAGGAATACTTATTTACAAGATGCCCCATCTCAAATGTCCAAAAGCATGTGGTTCACCCAGGCCTCCTCAGAGGAATTGTTTATATTCACGGACTTATTTTATCACTTTCTATTCACTCTTAATTCACTCTAATCTGGCTTCCAGCATCATAAATCTACCTAAACGTCTCTCACTGAAGTCATCAATGGCTGTATCAATTAAGATCCTCCCAGAAGCAGACTCCGAGGTGGAGTTTGAGGTACATGAGATTCACTCTGGGTAACACCTGTGGAAGATCAGGTGGCAAGGAGAAGGAGGCAGGAGAGCCTTCTGACTGCAGCCCAGGGCTGATACCTGTGAAAGAGAGAGATGTTGAGGGAACAGCATAGGAAGCACTTTGGGCTATGGGCGGCTCTGAGAAAGTCTAGGCAGCCCATATGGAGCTATAGTGCAGAGTTTACTCACGTTGGCCAGAAACGCGAGCCCTTATATCATCACTTGGCTCAGTCGCTGGCTGACGACTTGCTCAAACACTCAAGCAGACCCTGGAATCACCCACAGCTAGAGGCTGTCAGTCATTGCACTCCTTGGGGCAAGTTCTCTCTTGAAGAGACATCTGAGTGGTGTACCCCACACTGCCACAGCCACCATGGCAACAAATCCAGTGAATGTCTTCCAGCCTTCATCTTACCTGACCTCTCTGAAGCACTGCAACACAGACCTGTTCCCTCCTCTGAGACGCCATCTTGCCTGGACCTCTGTATTTTCCTGGTGTTCCTCAAATGTTTCTGGCTGATCTTTCTGAGAATTCTTTGCAGGTCCATCTTCATCTACATGCCCTTATATATTGGTATTATCCAAGCCGTGCCCCTAGGTCTTCTTCTCTATGTTCTCACCCAGGTGATCTTACCCACACCCATGCTTAAATTACAATCACAGTTTAGAACCAAGTCTTAAGTTGGGTCAGTGGGCAGCTTGATTCACTTCACACACCTTGTCTGTCCAGGACTCTCAGCTTGCTAAGAGCCCAAAGCACCAATGTTCGATTCTGTCATCTGGGCTGATAACTCCCACCCTCAGGAAGACCAAGGTAATGTGCTCAAGTGTACTCTCTGACCTGCAAAACTTACACAGAAGTGCAGTATTGTTGTAGCACCTGACAGACTTATTCCTGAAGTATGACACTGCCATTTATTTTTATGGTTCCCTATTTTCTAGAATGAAAACACCCCAAATCCTAATCTTTGCATTGGAAACTCAGCTCCAAATGCATTTTCCACTTCTCCCCTTTATTCCCACTCTGCTCTGGCTTGGCATTTCCCAAACCTGTGTTCCATGGAACATGAATGCCCCTTAAAAGGTAAGTTTATGCTCCATGGGAAAAGTCATGTTTGGGAATCATTGACCTCCTGGAAGGTTAAAATATGCTTTTTCCTATTAAAGGTTTGGAGAAGTATCAGCTTTTTAACGAGTTTTTCCAACTGACTTAGCTGTAGAGTCTTTTTAATTTTTTTCCATGAAACATTATAAAATTCCTACAGACCACATATTCCTGTATCCCACACAATATAGATAGGAAACCTGGCTCTAGGCAGATGGAGTGACTTACTGTTCTGTCTCAGAGAGGTCGTCCACACATTCTTGCTGCCAGGATTCCCCAGTAGGGGGAGTCCTGATTCACAACCTTTTCAAAGCCTGGCTATACCTGCCCTTTCCTTCTACTCTGTACATAGAATAATTCCAATCAACCCACCTTTCTGAATCAAGTTATCCAGGTTAAGTTCTGTTTCTCACAACTAAAAGACTGACTGTTACACCAATGGGCCAAAAGCCAGTGGAGGGGTTGTAGTCTCAATCTGAAAATTCCTCAAAGGCTCCTTAACATTTGAATTGATAAATAACTTGTGAAATAGCTACACAATGGGATACTGCACAGCAACAAAATCAACTATCTTCAACCAAATGCAATCCTGTGCATGAATTACACAAACATAATTAGAAAAAAGCTAGACACAATTTGAATCCATTTATAGGAATGTGAAAAAGACACATCGAACCTGTGCAATGGGATGTCAGGATGGCGGTTACCATTGGAAATGGGAAAGATACAAGAGGGGCTGTGATTGTTGATAATGTCCTTTTTCTTGATCTGGATGCTGGCTTCCTGCATGTGTTCAGTTTGTGAACATTCATGAGCTATACCTTTGATAGATGCAATTCTCTGTATGTATGCCGTACTCCAATAAAACATTGAGAGGGAGTAGTATCAGAAAAAAACAAACAAAAAAAATTCCCACTGAGGATTCCATTGGCAAAACCACCCAAAGGAAATTTTGATTTCAAGACAAATGGAAATGAAACAATTCCCAGGAGGCAGTATTCATCTGCCCTAATCACCAGGTACTGGACAGCTAGCAGTCACCATCATAGCACAGAGACCCCCACAAATGAGTCCAACTGTCTAATCTTAAACCTGCTCAGCCACTACCATGCCTCGGCCCATTCCTTTCCAGGAAAACCACGGTAAAGGCTTATGCCCATGCTTTCTCCCCTCACCTTCTGCCTGCTGATGGACCCTGGAGCTTCCCCAGGTGGCTTGCGTACTGTGCTGTGCCTCTTGTTTCTAGGGACTTGTGAGCATAGACTCCTTCCTTCATTATAGTCATTTCTGTGTGTCTTGTCTACATTATAAAAACAAATTCTATGTACGTTTTAAAGCACATTCATTAATATTCCACAACTTTTTAAGGCACCGTTTAGGCATGCCAAGGATAGAGCAATTGACCGTGAAAACAAGGTCCCGCTCTCATGGAGCTTGTGTCCAGTGAGACAAAGGTAATAAACAAGCAAAAAAAACAAAAAACAAAAAACATTTCCAGGTAGGGTTAAGTGGTGTTAATGAATTAGGCCAGGATGAGTCATTTTATGTTTGTTTGTTTGTTTATTTGTTTGGAAATACTGGTCAGGAGAGGTTTCCCTAAGGAGGTGACACATGAGCCGAGGCCTGAATTGTTGCTTGTCCACCAAGGGCACTCACAGGTCTGTGCTGGGGGCTTGGAGGCATCCAGAAGAACCAGAATGATGTATCTCTCACCAGTGCTCAGCCAGAACAAACTCTCTCCCTTTCTCAACGAGGAAAAGAGGGCTTGAGTCCAAGAGAAATTATTTCCCGGCATCAGCAAAGTCCATGGCCTGCCCCAATCTAGTTGCCTTCCAAATGCTATAAAGCTGAGGCGCCCCAGGACCAAGACCCCGGGAGGGGTTGACTACATGCCAGAACCCTCCGGGCAGTGGCCAGCTTGCATATGTGTTTACATAGCTATTCGCAAATAAAAATTAAGTATGCAGATCCCTGAGCTCTTTTTCCTTCCCATCGCTGGTGAACCACTGCCTACCTCAGCTCAGCAGTAACACAATCCATCCCTGGTCAGTGCAGACCTGACCTCCCACCCCCACCCCTCGCCCCCAGGCCTGGTCAGGCTGGCCATCCCCCATTCTCATTAACAGCACACGACTGTCCCACCTTTTAAAAACATTAGATGCAACTTACTTTGGACAACATCGGAATCAAATAAGGGTAGAAATACTAAATCATCTGCTCTCAACTCCTCAGTGGCACATTATGGGGTCATTGACAAGGCATGACCCTCTAGAGACCTGTAGCTGAACAGGGCCTGCGCCTGGGGCAGGGAGTAGCTGGCAGCTTCCACATTCCCCTTCCTCAAAGCTCCCAGGCAGGGCCTGGGTGTCCAGTGCTAGGAGCTTTCCACGCACACCTTGGGCCTTGAGCCCAGTACCTCCCTTCATCAAAAAAAGACCAGAAACCCCAGGTCTGAAAAGTCACTTCCATGTCTTCACTGAAACCTCCAGGAAAGAGCCCCATTTCACTTGGGACAAGTGGAACCGGGCCAAGCCTGCTTTGCTAAGAGCAGGCTTCTTTTCCACAGCCTTCTCTCTTCATGGGGTCTGTGCCAGTAAAAGCTTCTTCGAAGAACATTTCCTATGAAATCTGGTTCTGTCGCTGCCACTGGCTTGTTTATCTTTGCCTCAGACTCTGGAGAGTTTGTCTCTCACCATATAGCTCCCTGGTGGGTTTGTTTGGGTATTTACACAAATACAGCACATCAGCTTTGATATTTACCCTGTGGAAGTCTTTTTATCTGTCAGTAATGTCATGCTCCAGAGCTATGAAAACTCAAAAGGACTGCTCATACCTTGTAGCAATTTAAAAGCAGCAGAGATCTCACCAAGAGCCAAGGGCTGGCAGAGCCAGAGAGCTTCCGTGTGGCCAAGATACAA
Organism: Eonycteris spelaea; assembly: GCA_003508835.1. Taxonomy (NCBI): domain Eukaryota; kingdom Metazoa; phylum Chordata; class Mammalia; order Chiroptera; family Pteropodidae; genus Eonycteris; species Eonycteris spelaea. The sequence continues at coordinate 1,527,358 of PUFA01000245.1, forward strand.
TGCTGGCTATCTCTAGCATGCCATTGTCCTCCACAATCCCTGCCAGGCACTGGATGGCCTGTGAAAGGTCCGTTCCCTTGTATGGAGGTCAAATCTCAAATTCTCAAGGCTCCCAGCTGGCTTAAGAATGTCAACAAAGAATCTTTCTATTTATCAAGCATTTTATATTTTCCCGTTTAAACAGGAAGTCTGCCTCCTGTTTAATCCAAGAACCAGGCTTCGAGAGTTGCAAGCGGGCAATTTAGTAACGTGTATGCATAGGCACGTCTTTGGATAAATCAAAGCTTCCGTGGAAAGTGCCTAAATCTATAAAAGTAATTTATTTGCTTATCCACAAAATTATAATATTCGTTTTGTTTGTGTAAACCCGCCAGTCATCAGTCATTAATATATAAACCACAAGAAACTGTTTCAAGTAGGATTTCATGGAGACATAGTTTCCAGTTTGAATCTGACATATTATACCTGGGAGGACTGCAGGAAACCATAAATAATTCCTAATTCCTATGCTGGGTCTATGTATAATAAAGAAATTTTTTAAAAAAACCACATACACACACACACACACACACACACACACACCCAGGAGGCTGGCCTTAGAACTGTGCTGCCCCTTCTGTAGCCATCTTGAAATGAAAGAGATGCTTCTGTCCGCAGTTATCATTTGGAGCAATTAGAAAACCGTATTTGGCAGTTTGGGCACATAATTGGAATCCAGGTGCTCAGAGAAGGCTCTCCAACAGTTTCCGCAAGAAGCACACTGGTTCCCCTAGCAGGATGGAAGAGGGAGGCCAAGGCCACAGCAGGGGATGGGTGGGGGTGGGGGACACCATATGGCGAGTGGCAGGAACACATTCCAGGAATCATTTGAGGAGTGTCACTAGACTGCTTGCCTAAAGCTTCCCCCTGTGGCCAAAGTGCCTGCCCTCTTACATTTGCCTCAAAGCAAAGGAGGCTCATTTTCCCCCTGGCTAATCATCAGATGCAGAAATAGTGATGTCTAGACCTTCACAGGAGGCTTCCTGGAGAAGGTGGCCTTTTACAGACTACAAGAATTGCTTGTGGGGGAGACAGGGGCAAAGGCATTGCAAGCGAAAGGCTAGCCTGTGCCCCAGAGAGGGGACACCAAGGCCCCAGAGCCATGGAGGAGTGGCAGGCCCATTCCCGGGTGAGGAGCCGCGAGGCTGGGCAGAAGTGCCAACTGGAGCCCAGAGGACCCTGTGTGCCCAGCTGAGAACTTCGGGGTTTTTCTTGAAGCAAACAAAAAAGACCAGAAAACAATACAAGACAGACATGAAGTTAAACTCCTTAGAAAGATCACGTGGCCACAGGGTGAGAACCGGGTTGCAGACGGGTGACAGTGCAGGCAAGCAGACCAGTGAGGATGGGAGGAGAACCTGGCCCAGGGCGGTGCTTCTGGAAGCATTTGTGTTGTGCAGTGAAGGACCCATTTTATTCTGTTTCCAGTCCTTCCTGTACAGATACCTTTGTAAAATTACTAGAAAAGGAAAGATTTTAAAGACGTACAAAATATAAGCCTTAATTATTTTTGTTGTTATTATTATTTATACCTACAGCACCTGGTCTTCCTAGGTGGTCTTCCGTCCAAATACTAACCAGGCCCGACCCTGCTTAGCTTTCAAGATCAGACATCAGGCTTGTTCAGGGTGGCACGACCATACACCATGCATGGACTGTGGCTCCACTGGGATGTGAACCCAGGACTTTCTGCATGTAAAGCAGACGTGCTAACCGCTACACTATGGAACCACGTCCAAACCTTAATTTTTTAATCAAAAATATTTTAATTCAGGTAAAATACAAATAACATAAAATATACCATTTTAAGTGTACATTTCAGTAGCGTTAAGCACATGCACACTGTTGTGCAACCAATCTCAGAACTTTTTTATCTTGCAAAACTGAAACTACATTATTAAACAACGACTGTCATTTCTTTCCTCCCAGCTCCTGGCAGCCTCCACTCGACTTTCTGTCTGTGAATTTGACTATTCCAGGTACTTTATATAAGTGGAATCACACAGTATTTATCCTTCGTGATGGGCTTGTTTCACCTAGCACAATGTCCTCAAGATTCATCCATGTCATACGTAGCATGAGTCAGAATGTGCATTCTTTTTAACACTAAATAATATTTCACATTTTGTTTATCCTTTCATCTGTCAATAGACACTCGAGTCTTTCTGTCTTTTGGCTATTTTGAATGATACCACCGTGAATATGGGTGCACAATATCTCTTAATAAAGTTCCAATTCTTTTGGATATATACCCAAAAATAAAATTGCTAGATCATCTGGTAATTTTATTTATAATTTTTTGAGGAACCACAATACTATTCCACAGTGGCTACACCAATTTACATTCCCACCAACAGTGCCCAAAGGTTTACATCCTTGCCAACACTTGTTATTTTTTGGTCTTTTGATAGTGGCCATGCCCATGGTTGTAGAAAAAAAAAAAAACAAACTTTTTTTATTATTAGGTTCAACAGGTATAAAATGATCCTGTCAAATTGCTATATAATAGTTTTAAATGTTTACTCTCAACTTCTGCACTTAACTCACTGCAGACCAATGAGGAACATTTCCCAAACTGGCCGCAGTCTGTGGAGTAAACTTTGAGAAGCACTGCCCGAGCAATGTCCACCCCTGGGGGCGAAGAGGACCAGAGAGTGAGAGCCGACCCTGACCCAGCTCTTACTCTCTGGCACTGCCTATACTCCTCAGTTAATCAGCACAACACCCATATGAAGTAGATGCTGTTATTATACCCAGTTTAGAGACGAGTAAACAGAGGCACAGAGGTTAGGAGCCTTCCAGTGCCAGCAGGGTGAGAGGTGGCTGTGAACCCCAGAAGTATGGACTCAGACATTTTGTTGTAATTGTTTTGTTTGCCAAGATTACTTAACTGATTAGTCTTGGGGGGGGGGGGAGATGGAAGTTCTCCCAGGTTCTGGGTAGAGTGATCAGGTAGACAGGGATGCCAAATTTGGAAAGACATGTGATCAGTCTAGTTTGGGACATGTTGAGGTTAAGGTTCATGTGTGACATCCAGGTGGGAGCAGTGCCAAGGACAGCTGGATAATAGATTCTGAGTTCCTAATCAAGGATTGGGCTAGAAGTGCAGTTGAGGAATGCCAAGGTGAGGATGACAAGAGTTTGGTGAGATCTCACGGAGAGGCAAAGAACATTCTAGAAAGAGGCAGAGGAGCCAGAGGAGAATGGGGAAGAAAGTATACTCAAAAGGAAAGGAGATATCACCGAGGGAGACTGGGGCTACCTACCCAAGACAGGATCATACAGTGCCTATGTGTTTTGCCATGTGGTGGCCCCTGATATATATAGAGGCCATGGAGGTGGACGCTGAGTTGCTGTAGGTTGACGGGTGGATGGTGGCCAGAAGGGGGGAAGAAGAAACCAAGAGTGCAGACTGCTATTTCTAGAAGTTCACTGAGAAGTGGAGGAGATACAGACAGTCTCTGAAGAGAATCTATGCATGTCTTCCGGAAGTGGGAGGAGGGGTAGGTTGGGCCAAGAATGGGTTATTATGTTCTTTTGTCTTAAAAAAAAAAAAAAACTGGAACCAACATGAGTGTTTATATAGTTGGGGGTGGGATTGGAAGGTAGAACCCACAGAAAGATTGAGAGGAATCTGTGCTGATTGCTGGAAGGATGGAGAATTAGATCAGGAATGATCATGCTTAAATAAAAGGAAAGAAGCTCCTCTTCCCCTAAGATGTGAGGGAAGATAGTGTATAATACAGATTCATTTGTGAAAGAGGGGAGGAAGCAGATGTCATCAATAGAGTCAGAGGCAAATTGCCCACTAAAAGAGAGGGGGGTGGGCGGGTGGGGATCAGTACTGAGGAGGGAGATAAACATTAGATGTGCCACCAAGATACAGCAGTGACAGTCACCTGGGGTCTTGGAAAAGATGCACCAGACGCAGGAAGAGCCTGACAGGCTGGAAATAACACAACAGCCTGGTTCCATGACCCATTTTTAGGATTTGTCTCCATCAGGGCTCAACTGTCCAAACACAGAAGCAGGAAAAGTGGATAACAAGATCCATGCAAAGTTAAATTCTCACCAGTTGATCCTGGCTGCCATCAAGGGACAGGAAAGTAGAGTGATTGCTGTCATGAAAGGGAAAGTATGAAATCAACTGTTGTGGTTTTAAAGTATGTCCACAAATTCTTTGACACTCCTCTCTTCCAAAGGTGGTCTTTAGTGTGGGCTGGAATTAGCAACTTGCTTCTAAGGAATAGCAAGTAGTAGAAGAATCAGTGTGTGACTTCCAACTCTAGGTCACAAAAGACTTTGTGGCTTCTCCTTGGATCATTTGTTTTGTTCTGGGGGAAGTGAGCTGCCATATCATAAGGATGGAGATGTGCTTGTGGCAAGGAGCTGAGGCTTCCTGTCAGCAGCAGCCATGGAGCCATCTTGGAAGCAGACCCTGCAGCCCAGTCAAGACTTGAGATGACCTGCAGTCTTGGCCGACACCTTTACTGCAACCTTGTGAGAGGTCCTGAACCACAGCCACCAGCTAAGCCCACGGAAACTGCGTGAGATGATGAACGTTTGTTGTTTTGAGCTGTTAAGCGTTGTGGTAGTTTGTTATAAGCAATAGATCACTAATCAGGTGTGAGAGTAGAGAAGATGGACAGTGGAATTGATCCAGAGTCAAGGTTTGGCAGGTGGGCCCTGGCAGAGGTCAGAGCAGGAAGGGTAGGGGGTTGGTGTCATGAGAGGAAGAGAATTAAGTGGAACCAGGTATCACCATAGATGAGAAGTCATGGCCCTGGAAGTCTCTGTGAAATCGGAGAGCGCATGAGTAGGAGCGGGGGTGAGTGGGCAAGACAGAGTCAAGTCAGAGGGTGGGGTTTCCTGTCTGAGGGAACATGTTTGTGTGGATGAGGTTACAGGAAGGTGAGGGTCGGTGGAGATAAGTCTCAGAGATGGTGAAGCCACCAGGACAGCAATGGGCTTAGGTCGGGGAAAACGACGTACCTTCAGACGCCGAAAGTGTAAACATATATGGGGAAATGGTTTGGGCCAATAGATGACAGGGGATAGAGGCGGCTTCTCTGGGTGGCTGAGGCTTCAGAGAGATTTTTCCAAAGAGTGGAAGCATAACAGCCTCTAAATAACCCCAAAAGAGCACTCAGGACCTTGGCTGCCCCAGGAGAGAGCAGACTGCTGGTGGGCCAGCAGATAGAGTAAGTAACTCCCAGTGCCGAACCCTCCCATTTTAGGGCTATCAGGGACACCAAGATAAAGAAGTAGGTGGTCCCAATCTAGAGGAGAAACAGACAACGAAGGCAGAAAATTCCTGAGAGGAAAATTGGCTTCAGAGAAACAAAATTCCACTGGCCGCATCAGCCTGGTGTCACCTGTGCTGTGCAGGAGGGAGGGGACTCCCAACAACTGAGGCAGGATCCCAATCTTCCTCTTGTCCTTTTCCTCTCCCCCATCCTCCACTAGTGTTTCTTTTTCCTTGGATGGCTCTCGGTGTGACCTCCATCACGGCTGTTCTTCCTTCTCATGTCCACACTCTCTTCTGGGGGTTGTTGTGTTCCCCAGACCCAACTTTTCCCCCTGAGTCAGCAGGCAGGATCTAGAGTCACTCCTCTCTCTGAGGCTGGCTTGTCTGCTTGATTCTCTCTTCACTTAGGTGAGCTTTCCCAGAGGGCCCTGCAGTTCCCTGGGCAAGTCTGAATCCCAGAAGGGGGCAGAAGTCATCACCCAGCTTGTCCCACACTAGAGCTCTGTACCTATACGCGGAAATCCTAGTATCTGTTTCTACATCGTGAAATTTGCTGAAGTTCCCAATATAGGATTATCTGCTAACCAAATGCTTTTGAAAGGACAATGACAAGTCTGAGGTGGTCTCCTGGCCCCTTCCCACCTTCTATATGCATGCACGATCCACAGCCACACCATCCTGTGAAGTGACACAAGTGACAGCATTTTCAGGCAAGTGAACATTGCAAAATGACAAGGCCAGAAACACCTTTTGTAAAAATGTTAGCAAAGGACAGGCTTGTAATGCCCTTGGACATCAATTCTTGTCCCTCCGCTTTTGCAGTTGTTTAATGTTGAAACAAGTCAGCTTGGAGCTGGATAATAAATGAATTCCAGCTTGAGTCTTGGCAGGATTTGTTTTGCTTGAGGAAAGCTGTTTATGCTAACGAGTGCTCCCCACCTCCATAGTTCGATTTATATTATACAGAGTCTTGTCCATCATCTGGATGCTGCTGTAAACAAGATAATTTTTGTCTACCAGGAGCGGGCCCGATGCCAATAACTTTAAATAAACACAAGCACCAGTTTTGTATTTACATAGTTTGAGGTAAGTGCTGGCAAGAGTATTTAATGGCGCCATCAGCTCCTCCCTGGCTAAGGTGGTATCACTTTCGGGACTGACCTTGTTTGTGGAACACTCACTCGGGGAAAATTGTTCATGCTTAGCAGATGAGTGCTACACCCAGGCCGACATTCTTTTGTGTGGTTTTGGCATTTTTTAATTCCATCAAGTTAGCGTTGCCTCTTTTTGTGCTGGATGGAGCAGGGCAGGGTGGTGGGGAGACCTTAGCTGTATACAGTGAAATCATGAAATGGAGAGACTGATAGCATCAGTGACAAGGCTCTAGGTGTCATTAGGCTCTGAGAATTGTGTTATTAATAGGGCTAATTTTGCTCTATGGAAGATACTGGTGAGTTGAGTCACATTCCTTGCAGATCAGAAATGGAATTTTGCAGAAATCTGACTGTCTGCTGCAATTCCAAACCAAGCAACCACAGAAACATACAACTCTTCAAATAGTGATAAATTATCTCTGGAGGAGTGAAGAGAAAAGCAACTTTCCCACTAATCTTCGCTACAAAGAAAGCAGGAACTATGTAGTGTGTGTTACTCACACTCCCAGGCACAGACTGAAAATCTTTTGCGGTAGTAATTATTTGGTTAATATTGCAGACTTTAAATGCAGGACATAAGAAATCAGTTTCTAAGAGCTAAACGGGCTGCCTGTGGAATATTATTCTGCTGGAGAATCATGTTGGGGGAGGGCAGGAAAGAGTCTAAATACTCTCTACATAGAAAAAGATAATAGAAGTGAGATCTTTGGGGCCCCTTGTTTGATTTGGGGTTTGAAAACTTCGTAGGTCTAATTTATAAACCCTCAAATAAGGAGAAACAAAACCAACGAGTCAAGAAACAGTCCATTTCATAACTGTACAGGCGCACCTCATTTTATGGCCCTGCACTTTATTGAGCTTTGTAGATACTGCTTTTTTTTTTTTCTTTTTAACAAATGGAAGGTTTATGGCAACCCCGCTTTGAGTGAATCTATCGGAGCCATTTTTCCAACAGCATTTGTTTATTTCATGTCTCTGTACCTCATTTTGGTAAGTCTGGCAATACTTCAGACTTTTTCATTATTACCTTCGCTATGGTGAGCTGTCATCAATGACCTCTGCTGTTACTATTGTAATTGTTTTGGTGCGCCACAAACTGCGCCCATGTGAGATGGTGAACTCAACGAATAACTGTTGTGTGTGTTCTGGCTGCTCCACTGCACAGCCCTTCCCCCAGCTATCTCCCTCTGCCTGGGCCTCTTGATCCCCGAGACACAACAGTATTGAAATTAGGCCAATTAATAACCCCACAATGGCCTCTAAGTATTCAAGGGAAGGAAGAGTCAATCGATATGGCAAACTTCATTGTTTTATTTTACGTGGTAAACTTCATTATTTTAATTTAGGATAACACCACAGCCACCCCCACCTTTAGCAACTACTACCCTGATTAGTCAGAAACCATCAACACCCAGGGAAGACCTCCCAGCAAAAAAGATTACGACTCACCGAAAGCTGGGATGATGGTTAACATTTTTAGCGATAAAGTATTTTTTAATTAAGGTATGTACATTTTTTTAGATATAATACTATTGCATACTTAATAGACTATAGAATAGCATAAATATAACTTTTATATACACTAGGAAGCCAAAAAATTTTACATAACTCACTTTATTGTGATATTTACTTTATTGCAGAGGTCTGGAACTAAACCTGTGTTATCTCTGAGGTTTGCCTGTAATTATGGCGTTTGGTTTTATCCTGTGCAAAAGAAATGAGACATCAAACCAACTATCAGACTTCACCCCGACTGTAGGCACGATGAACAGGGTACATAGGTGAGGTTGACGACAGCTGGCCCTAGAGCTGAGCTGTGCAGGGAAAAGCTTGGCTTTGCCTCTTTCTGTATGAGTGACCTCATGCAAATTATTTAATCCATCTGTGATTCAGTTCCTCTTCTGTATAAGATTGGTAAGAGCTCTTAGCCCCTACGGCTGCTACTTAAGGTTAGTGTGGCACGTTGTGATCTATTACGGCACTTCTCTGCAGCCCTTGCCTGCTGGTACAATGCGGATTCATTGCAAATGTTCGGGTGGATCAGATAGAACAGCAGCATCAGTGTGGGTGAAGCTGCAACGAACAGAATCCCCTCTAGCTACTGTCAAAGAGTTGGGCTTGATTAAGCAAAATGTTTTATAGAATTGGTAGGAGGCTAAAAAACCACCTACGGATTGAGCTTTCAGGGATGATTCCCAAAGCCAACTGCAGAACCAAGCCACCAAGGAGCTGCTCTCTCTTCTGTAACTGAGAAGCAGCCATACTGCTACAAGCTCCAGAAAACGCACCTTCCCACTACCATCCATCCCAGCTAAATGGAAGCCCCCTGTGCCTCCTGATGTCCACCCACAGCTTGCCCAGAAATCACGAACACTCTCCCTCCTCATTCATCTCCCAAACCTGTCACAAACTCAAACTCACGCGTGAAAATTCAGGTGCAAAAGAGTTTGGTAAAGTTGTTTAATGTTCCAGGCCAAGGATATCAGGAAGGCAAGTCAGAAGAAAGGTAGGACAAGGGCTGCAGTCATGAAATAGATGCTTGAAGGACAGGAATGTGGAACAGGACACATGCGTCCCCTTCTCTCCCTACATTCATTGTTCCTGGACTCCCTGGTACCTGTGGCCAAAGACGAATCTCAGTGCGGTTCTAAAAGCTGTGTTCTATGAGACTAGTGCAGTAGAAAATACCAGAAGATTCCAGGAGTTTCTAGGAGAGAAAAAAAAAATGGAAAATGTCAAAGCAGATATTGCTGGGCCTCTATAAACATTGGGAGAGAATTATATTATTTAATGATTAGAAAAACATTAAAACGTCTTCTGTTTTCTACTAACGTCAGTTGGTTACATTGGTAGGATTCTGTGGGCTAGCAGTACGATGTGAAAATTGCTTTATTCTTGCTGGTGAAAAATGACACGACAGAAGTGGACGCCACAAAATCACCCGTGTGTGTTTCTGGGTAGCAGTGACAAGAGTAACAGTGATTTTTTCCTTTGTATGTTTCTTTATATATCCATCAACATCCATATATTAATTTTCCTACTTATAGAAAAGTGACTCATATGATTTTTAAACCAATCAACCGAAATTGGAACTTTCTTTCTCTTTCTCTCTTTTTTTTATTCTAATCTTTTAAATCATCTGCTGATATTTTTAAAGGCCTCACCAGTTGGTAAATACCTGTGGAACTAATAGACTGCTAGATGTTTGAAAGTGTTATAAATATACAACTTTTGAACTAAATTCATTTGCTTGTCAAAGGCTGGATTTGTCCCATCTCTTCAATGAATTTTCTATTACCATCTTGAAACTGAAATGCAGACTTAGAAGCTACTTTAAAGTTGCTTCTCGTTTAACTTACTTCTCTAAAAACAAGGACAACAGCAAAACCAAAAGCCAGATTATATTAAAGATTATAGTGAATTTTTTAACCCTCAAAAATGTGAAAGCTATTCTCCACAAGGTAAGGTAAAAACTGGTATCTGTTTACTTAAAATGCAGCATGTGTATGTGAACTACGCAGTTCTTCTGATGCAGGTTGGCTGGTTAGGCTCCTAAGGCCCTTGAAGATGTGTTGTGCTCTTTATTTTATTGATGTGAAGAAACAGCTCAAGAAGTTGAATAACTTTCAAAGGCAAGCGTGTGTATATATACGTCCCACTTGCCCACCTGTCAACTAAGGATGGTGACACATGTTAGTTACCTCGCTTGCCTCCCGTAGCTGGCCTGAGGTTGCTCGCAGCCTAGGCCCCTATTCCTCAGCCTGACGTGGGTGCTAATTAGGGAGCCAGTGGGCAACCCTCATCGGCACCCCACTTCTCTACGATTCTCGGCCATGCCACAGTCCTTCAGGGCCCCAGTCCCTCAGCAGCACCCTGAGGTTGCCAACCCCTGCCTGCTGTCAGACAATGCTCTGGGGAAGGGGGGGGAGAGGGCGGTATGCATCCGTAAGACTATTTGGCCCAAAGTATTATTTCTTGTAGGTTAGAATTTTATGGACCAGAAAAATTTCAGTTAACTGACTTTTTCTTTTTTCCTCAGAAGACATTCATGCATCCAGAATTATAATTTTTAAAAACATAATAGCTTCATAGGAAAGTCACTACCCTGTCATTTTTCTCATTTTACTGTGGACTGGTGTGGTAGGTATGATGGCCACCTCTAGCACCTGGAAGCTGTGAATATGTTAACTCCATGGCAGAGGAATTCAGGCAGCCGATAGGTTGAGGTTGCTCAAGAACAGACCTTAAAATGAGGAGATTTTCTGGGATTATCCAGGCCACCACACTGTAATCATGAGTCCAATGTAATCTGAAGTGGGAGAGTGAGGCAGAGGAGGAGCTAAGAGTAAGTCATGTGAGAAGGACCTTACTGCGATTGTGGCTGTGAAGACGGAGGAAGAGCCATAGCTGAAAAGTGAGGGTGGCCTCTAGAAGCTGGAGAAGACAGGCGAGTGGACTCCTCCACACCCCCGGCCCCTGCAGAGGATGCAGCCCTGCTGACACCTGGATTTTAGCCCAGTGAGTCTTCGAACCTACAGAACCACACAGTAACACATTTGGTTGTTTTCAGGCCCCATTTGTGGTGATTTGTTACAGGAAGCATAGAAAACTAGTACGATCAGTGAAATGTCATCATGGCCTTACAGAGGTCTGGAGCCCCCAGCTTTAGGAGCCAATCCTAAGAAGAGCCTGTCAATTTCCCATTCTGCAGGACATTGTATATGACCCGGTAAGATGCTGTACGCAAAGCACTCTACCCAGTGCCTGCCATGTAAATCCATTCAGTACTTGGTAAAGCCCAGGCCCTCCTACACTTTGTTTCTGAGGTCATAGCCTCAAACAAGGGACACACTGCCCCAAGAGTGAGTGGTGGAGGGCTGTGGTGATAAACGCTGAAGTGAAGCATGACCACCTGGAGTGGGGGAGGGAGGAAGCCATTTAGAAGGTGCTGGGCTTGGAAATGCCAACACAAGCCCAGGGGTAAAGACCGAGGTTGCTTACAAATGTGGCTAGGAGCACAGTAGATGCTTAATAAATGACACTATCATCAATAATAGCATTACTACCACTTGTCATTGTCGTTATTCCAATTTCTTAACCAAGAAATCAGTTTCCTTTCTAAGGAAGGTTACTCTGAGGCTTAGACAGAGAGTAACGTGAAGGCCAGAGGAGTCAGATCACAAAGAGAACAATGAGGAGGCTGCCAGATACACAACCCCCCAATCTTGGCATGCAGAGTCAGTAATTCCACGTAGGGGCACCTCCCTTCCTAACTCCTGAGTCCTGCGGCCAAAGAGAATGAGGCTTAGATATCCAGTGACTTACTCAAATTCAAAAAGCTGGTACTGCTGCAGGTAGGAATTGATCCCAGGTTTGCACACAGACATGAAGATGGGTAGTTTCTTTGTACTAGAAAACAAAATAGCTTTATGGAAAAATCAGCACACTTTGTTCGTTCCCATGGAAACTGGGTTTGTGTTAAAACCGCAGATCCTCCTATGTGTCATTACTCAGGGTAAGTAGAAGTGATCGCAGTAACAAACGAAACCCAGACATCAGTGGTTTAACACATGCAAAGTTTTTCCTGATTACAGCTCAGCCCAGTGTGCGAGAGTGAGGGGGCCGCTTTACTCCACATGGTCATTCAGGGACCCAGACTCCTTCCCTCTGTGGCCTGGCCTCTGGGTCCTTGGAGTGTCTCCAGCCATCCCGTGGATAAGGGGAAAAAGCAAAGAGGATATGTTGAGAGAGAAATCATACAGAAAGATCCTGTGTACTTTTCACTCCGTTTCTCCCGATAGTAATATCTTATAAGACTCTCACAGCCAGTGCTGACATTGATGCAGTCCAAACAGAGAACAGTGCCAGCACCACGAGCATGCCTCGCGCTGCCCTTTTACAGCCACACCCTCCTCCCTGCCTCCTCCATCCCCTCCCTAACCCCTGGTAACCACGAGTCTGTTTTCCATCTCTATAATTTTGTCATTTCAATAATATTACATACACATGGAATCATACAGTATGCAACCTTTAAAATTCACTTTTTTTTTACTCAGTCATAATTCCTTGGAGATTTTTCAGGTTGTTACATGTAGCAATAGCTTGTTTTTTTGTGGGTTTTTTTTTTTTTTTAAATTCTTAAATAGTATTGCATGATATGGCCATACCACCATTTGTTAACCATTCACCCAGTGAAAGAGATTCCAATTTGGGGCTAATAGGAATAAAGCTGCTGTAAACACTTGTAAAGAGGTTTTTGTGTCAACATAAGTCTTCATTTCTCTGAGATCAACGTTTAGGAGCATAATTGCTGGGGTGGAAGATGGTTACATATTTAGCTTTATATTCCCACCAGAACGGATGTGTGCCATACTTTCACCATCACTCAGTGTTGCTACTATTTTTATTTTAGCCAATTTGGTAGCTGTGTGATAACATCTTATAGTCATTTTACTTTGCATTTCCCTGATAGTTAATGATATTGAACACCTTTTCACATGTTTATTTGCTTTTGTATATACTCTTTTTGCCCATTTTTCTAATTAGATCGTCTACTTTTTGACTACGAAGTTTTGAGAAATCTTTATGTATTCTAGACATATGGATATATGGTATGCAAATATTTTCTTCCAGTCTAGCTTGTCTTCTCACTCTCTTAACAGGGTTTTCCTCGGAACCAAGGTTTTTAATTTTGATAAAATCTAATTTGTCATTTTTTTCTTTTATGAATTGTGATTTTAAGTCAAGCTTAAGAACTCTTTTCCTAACCCTGCATCCCAAAGACTTCTTCCTATTTTCTCTAAAAGTTTTATAAGTTTCTGTTTTACATTTAAGTCTGTGATCCACTTTAGGGTAATTTTTGTATCATGTGGGAGGTTTTTGTGGGCCAGGTGGGCCCTGACTGGCATATGGGGGCCTTTGGCACAGCCCTTAGTTCACCCGGTGCCCTGGAGGGAGCAGCAGTGGGAGTGGGAGACACAGAGGTGCAGAAGCAGAGTGATACCAGGAAGCCAGAAGGTTGGGCATCTGTTTTACAAGGGAGCAAGGACATGAACTCCTCAGGGTAGAGAACAAAGGGATTAAAATGGGCAGCTCTTGGGGTTAGAATGTGAATTTTATTGTGGGAGGTGACACCATCATCAGAGGTGGTGGCTAGTTCCATCAACCCAGGAAGGGACTAGAGAGAGAAAACTTGCTGGATGTGTGGTGGACACAGCCAGGAACCTCTGAGTTTGGCCCTCATTCCACGTTTGTGGTTCCGGCTCTGGCCTGGGGAAGCCAGAGTCAGTGACCTCCTCAGCATGGCCACAGTTGACGAGGAAGCTTTAGGGAGATCCTGTGAAAGCTCAGGAGAGAGAATTTGTTCTCCTGACTGTCTGCACTGCTTAAGGGTAAGAATTTGTGTGACCCCTTAAGACGTCCTGGAACTGTGTGGCTTCTTCGATCCAAACCAAATCACAACCTCTGGGCTTCCAACTTTGTGTTTATTCTTGGCAAAACTATCCTCTTACTTCAAAGTGTAAATGTAAGAAGAAAGAAGGCAAACAAGTCTTCTCTTCAGGTCGCTCTCCTTGAAGCATGCTAGTGAGAGGCGAGTGGGGACAGCCATCCCGTCCCTCGCCAACTCCCCAGGGACAATCACTCCACACTTGGCCGGGGGGGCGGTGGGGGGAGGTGAACAAGAACCAGGAAAAACAGTTGCAAGCTTTGCCAAGCCAGACATGACAGTGACGTCTTCTGGGTCATGGCTTTAAGAAGGAGCAGCCCTACAGCACCTCAGTAGGACTTGGGCTGAGGGGCTGGAGGTGGTGCTCCTTCTGCCTGCTCTTACCCCCGACACTTACCCCCGTCACTGTACCTGGAAGCACCATAAATACTTCTGGAATATATTGCCTCGTTCTCTCTGGATACACTGGAGCCTGCATTTAAAAGTTCAAAAGGGAGAAAAGAAAACCTAATATCCTCCAAACTTCACGTTTAGTTCGGTCAAATTTAGTTCACTTCATCTGAGACTTGCAGTCAAGGAGTAGATATATAATTGTGCCCCAATGTCTCCTAGAGGGATGTAGCCCTAATAATCTCCTATTTGCTGCCTCATGTTCCCATGTCCAATAATGACTCATCTGGTAGAAGGAACCATTCCCTGCAGTCAGGCAGCCAGACTCCTGTGACTGCTCGAAGTCGCCACAAACCCAGCCTTGTTCTTGGGGGGAAATGTGCGTTGCCTCCCCACACAGAGGTGATTTCAACAGTCCCACTGGGCTCCAGCAGCTTCTTCTCTCCAGCTGTCTGTGTGCTGTGGGCTTCTCTGCACAGTCTCTTTAGGATGGGGGCGGGGGGCATACGGAGTCACCCATGTTTTCGTCAGCTTGCTTCTTACAAAAGGTCACCTAAGCCCCAGAACTCCACCCCTTTGCCCCCACCCCCAGCCTTTGGCCCTGGATTCCGTTAATGGGCTTTCTTGCTATCAGTCAAGGCCAGTTTGTCAGTGAAGGAGACCAAAGTTTTGCCACCAGGAAATGTGACTTTTGAGTTATGACTTTAAGCTGATTATTAAGAAACAAAAGACTTAGAAAAAACGTTTGACCTTCTCCCTTTCCTGCCTCAGGGAATTCAGATGGAAATGTCTGCTTCAGGGAAGAAGTCACAGCATATCTACCTTATTATTCTTACCTTAGCTTATTTGAATCATGTATGGCAGATAGGAAGGATCCATGCAAAAACCTGTTCTGCTAGATTCTCCCCTCAGTTGCTTTGTTTCTGGGTGGCCCAGGAGAAATTCGTTTGTCTACCTGTGAAATGCCTGTTTCCCCTTTGAAATCTCAGACCCCTGCCCCCCTTCCCCTTTGTCCAAAATGGCATATAAACCTCAACTGCCCAATGCACCTTTGGGTCACACTCTTATGGACCCCTGCATGTACATACTATAATAAACTTTGGAATTTTTTCCCCCGCCAGTCTCTCATGTTAATTTGATTATTAGCACAGCTAGAAGAACTTAGGGAGGAAATTTTTTTTACACCTCCACACAGGGTGAGGAGTGAGGGTGGTGGGTGAGGGGGGAGAGAGAGAGAGAGAGAGAGAGAGAGAGAGAGAGAGAGAGAGAGAGAGAGAGAGAGGGCGAGGGCGAGGGCGGGAGAGGAGTGGGGAGCAGTGCCAAGATCAGAAATGTCTGTGTGTGTGGTCTGAGGCTATTCCTCATTTCATGAAATCCATGCTTCATTCTTGGCTCGGTCAAACTTTGCACGTCACTGAATGAGTCCCTTATCCACTTTCCAAAACACTGAAGAGGTTTGAAAGGGCTCTGTGGGTAGACTGTTACTATCAGCAAAAAGCAAACAAGCCAGCATATTTAGCTAAGCATTTTTTAATATTTAAACATAATCACCTTCAGCGAGTCGTGCACAGTTGTGGCCAGCAAGAGAAGAGGCAAGAGGAAGAAAGGCCGCAAATGTTCCTTTCGGTGCCTCTGTTTTCCCCTTTGAGGGGCTGCCCCTGGGTAGGCAATGAAGTTTCTTGCTCTCTTGGGGCTGCGCTGCCCCAGCGAGAAGCTGGAAATGAGGACCTGTCTGACCTCCAAGGACAAGAGACCCCTGGGACAGCTTGCTGTAGAATTCACTCACAGCCCCTTCCTGATCAGATATTGTCTGAGCCTGTGGTAAGGTGGTGTTTCCCACTCCTGGAAAAATAAAAAGGTCTGGACAGCCCCTCCTTGTATAAAATGAAAGCTTTCTGATGGCAGCATAATTAAAACGCTGAGCTGGGAAGCTGTGGGTGTCCAAACCTGGAGGCAGGTACAGCCAATATGTTTCCTGTGTACACAGCCTGCACTGTCGCACTCTACTCCTGCTGCTGACCGCCAGAGAATCGCCTCCCCTGCGGCTAGCAGAGACCGCAACCCACCCAGCCACCACCACCCTCCTGTGGCAGGATGGCAACCAGACACCCGCCCACCAGGCCTCATTCCACCAGCTGGAAGTGGCTTTTTGGTTTATGGAGCAAGACGGAACTGTAAAGTCAGTCATTTGCATTGGCCAGAATAAAGTCAGTGCTTCACCCCCCACCCGAACCAAGGGAGTCTTCTAAAGAGGCCACCCCCAGGCCCCACCCTAACCAGCCAGACTCCAGGTCAGACTCTGCTTGTGCCACCCAGGTCTGAATGGACTCCCTGTCTGCCAGAGCAAACAAGATCCTCATGGGTGGGGGCCGGAGGTTACGAGGGACCCGGAGGAGGACAGGGGACTTTTTCCTCTTTGGATGTTCCCTTAGGGAAAGCCTGCCAAGAGGTTTGCCAGGGGATTTGCCGGAGTCCAATCCTGTTCCAACATTATAGATCCACTGATAAATGCCCCATTCAAGGAAGACAAGGCCCAAAGGGCTTTTATAATGCAGCAGCTTCCCCAAGCCTCAGCCAGAGCCACCTCCCGTCCACCCCAGGTTGCCACCCAGGTTTCTTCCCTACCTCGGGCTCACACAGTTTGTCTGCCTAGTTTCTAAGTGCTCTGTGTTCTGGGACACAGTTTCCTAGCTCTAGCTTCTCTTTTCCTGTCTGTGAAATGTGGGCATTGATATCTGACTTGCAGGCTTTTGAGGCTTAGAAAAGGGCCCAGCTTAGATACAGGCTGGCCTTAGTAATTCTTTAATGAGTGAATGGCTGCTGTTGTTATTATTTACACCTTGAAGCAGTTTGGGGAGGTCCCACAGCCTTGCTGACGACCCACGGGATGGATGGCGGCAGGAAGCCTGAGGTCCTACTACTGGCTGTCACCTCACAGAGCCCATTTCCCACGGGAATGGTGGGTGGGCAGTGAGGATGAGGCGCCGGTGTCTGACATTTTCTAATTGCATACACCTTCTCCTTCCATCTCCAGCCCTGGAGGAGCATGCTGCCTTTCCTCACCCCCACCCCTGGGCCCTGGCTTTAGAACCTCGAAGGTCCCTTCCCTCCAAGCTCCACGTGGCCCTGATCCCGGTGCAGCCTCTGGCATCCCAGCCTCCAACACAGAGCACTCATCGAGTGGGCATGAGACAGGTGAAGGCAGGGAGGACCCACTTCACTACCAGCCCCTCCCCTCAAACCAGTTGTCCCATGTGTCAGGACGATGTCCTGTGATCACCTTCCAAGGAGGCTGCAAGAAGGTGGACTTCTTGAGTCTGTGTCCCAAGGGAGTGGGGGGGGCAGTGATTTGAGACCATAGAATCCCTTAGACAGTGGTGCCTTCCATTGGGAAACCTATAGGTGAGGAGAACCAGAGCGTTCTGCAAAGAGTGGGTGCTCAGTAAATACCTGCTGACTCCATTAGTTTACCCTGGAAGGAGAGGGCAGAAAACCTTGCAAAAGAGTCGCTGAAAGGGTGGCAAAGTAGGGCTGGGAGGGAAGGAATTTCAAACTGTGAATGATCAGAAAAGCACCCCTGGTGGGCACCATGAGGACGGGAGCAGCGTTGGCCTCGGGCAGGTGATTTAGCGTTAGTGCTTCAGTCCCTCCAGCTGTGCAGGTGGCAGTCCTCATCCCTGTGATGAAGAGAAAAGGCTGCGGTGTTTGTGAAAGGGCTGGCTTAGAGTCAGAGCACGACAAACGCCCCTTGCATGTCTTACCCTTCTGTAGAGGTAGGACGAGAACCCACGTCACAAACTCCCAAAGAACGGTATCCCCACCCCACCCCTGTGCTGTGGCATCCCGATTTGGGACCCAGAAGCCCACATATTTTTATGTGTGCCTCTTTAGCATTCGGTTCCTGGGCCCTGTCCCATCCCGTGGTGGGGCCTCACTGTCCAAGGGGCCCCCAGCTCGGCCACTGGCTGGCGGACTCCTTAAGCAGGACAGACATGCCGATGAACGCCACACCACACATTCCAGCCAGGAGACGTCTGCCTCCGCAGCTACCATGTGAAAAACTACAAACCAGCAAAAAGACCATCAAAGGAAACTGATTTAATAAATTAAATATAACTGTAGGATGGAATACAATACAGCCAGCAGAAAGAATAAACTAGAGTGGTCAAGTGCTAATTTGAATGATTTCTCACGTGTAATAAGAAAAAATCAGTGACACAGCTGATTGGATCCAGCCAACAGGCCTGTCCTGCAGCCTAACAAAATCTACTCTGGGTCAGGACACCTGGCTTATACTCCCGGGGTGACAACTAGCTGGAGGCTAATTTAGGGCAAGTCGCTTCTCCTCTTTTGGTCAGTTTCCTCACCCACCCACAGCATGAGGGGTGGGGGTGGCTTATGCTTGGAGAAAATATTGTGCATTTAAATGAACCAACCAATAAACCTCTATCTGGCATACATGCCCAAGTACAAACGTGTTTATTTTGGGGAGTTGCCTTTTGAGACAATGGGGAAAAGCCATGCCTGCCAAATCAAGGTAGGTAGAAACAGGAGGTAAAAGTGAATTTGGACCAGAGAAGTCTTGCTGGATGAGAAGGGAGAAATCTTTTTGCATGTGAGGTGCTCTGAGGAAACAGGGATGTGGATGGGCACAAAAAGAAAGAAGGAGCTCAGAGGCCTCACCTCACCCTGGTAAAAAGAAGGACCTGAAAGTTTAGAGTTTATGTGGGAGAAGGTATGGGAAAAGAGCATTGACAGGAAGGCCTTTAAAGTCTATCAGACCCAAAGAAGAGAGAAGAATCCAAGATCGGGGCAGAACGGGGAAATGGCCCATTAGGAGCTGAACATCATGTCTTGAGAGACGCAGGGCTGGTGGAAGCTGTCCTCTGGCTTCTGTGTGCTGCGGTTCTCTGATGCTCTGCTGGCCCCTACAGGGGTGCATTATAATAAATGCCACCAAACGGATGTCCAGATCTGTGCTCTGCTCCTGGCACAGCCAAGCTGCGTTGCTAGCTGATTTTCTAAGGAATTCAAAGATTGCTGCGGGGAAGAGTTATAGAGAGGATGATAGGGTCGCTGAGTTTTGGTAAAGATTCAGGATGATGCTTTCATGCTTTAGGGCTCGGCAAGGTGCTTTCTGTGCTGTGAAAATCTTATGGGATGCCAGACTTACTAAAGAGACAAACAAAGGGGAACAGTTGAGGTGCCCTGCAGGGAGAAGTGGAGAAGAAGAAGGTCAACCAAATCTTATGATCAAGAAAGGTGGCATCACTCTGAAGAGCTTACGGAGCCTGCTCTAAAAATACTAGCCAACACTGATGCGTAACAAACCACCTCTGTGACAAGTGCTGTTTTAAACACAGTACAGTTAACTCATTTCATTCCCAACCCAGGCCTGCAAAGCAGAAATGTCAGAATATTATTTTAATTCTGATTTTATATGTGAGGAAACTAAGACATAAATTGGTTTAGTGACTTGCTCATAGTATATTAGTTATCTTTTGTTGCCTAATGAATCACCACAAACTTAGCAGCTTAAAACAAAGCCTATTTATTATCTTACAGTTTCCATGTGTCAGGAGCTCAGGAACAGCTTAGCTGATGATCAGGGTCTCTTCTGAGGCTTCAATCCAGGTGTCAGCCAGGACTGGGGTTTAATCGGGAGATTTGACTGGGGAAGGATTTGCTTCCAGATTCACATGGCTGTTGGCAGGTGGCAGTCCCTTGAGTGTTGCTGGAGTGAGGGCCTCTGTTCCCATCTGACAGTTGGCCAAAGGCCACCCCACTTCCTTGCTTCACAGGTTTTTTTTTTTATGATTCCTCACAGCGCAGTGGTTCATATGACTAAAGCCAGTGTGGAGAGTGTCTGTTATCAAAGAAGCTACAATCTTATGCAACATAATCAGGAAGTGACATCTCATCACCTTTGTCATATTCTACTGGTTAGAAGAGGTCCCGAGTTCCCATTCACGCTCAAAGGGAGGGATTACGCAAGAGCAAATACAGGGGGCAGGATTGTCGGAGGCCGTCTTCAGGTCTGGCTGCCACAGTAAGCTGTATTTAAACCCGGGCAGTAGGACAGCAAAATATAAGTGCCTAACTACTACGCATTTCTCCCAATGATGGTTTTGCCATTTCTGTGTGGTGTCCAGGTCCTCAGTGCTGACCCCATGCCCATCCCTCTTTCGTGTGCCCTGATGATGAACTCACAGAGCCATTGCAACAAGCAGCAAAGCTTCTCCTGGCTTCCAGGAGACAGAAAGACACAATCTGCTAACAAAGGATTCTTAAACTCCCCAGACTTTATCGGGCAGGGTCCCAACGGGAGGCAGAAGGCACACCCAAATTAGGAAAATTAAAGGAGTGTTTCTTTGTTCCTTATAAGGTATGGACAGGTGCGAGGCAGCCGTGCATTGAAGCTGTTGCCACCACCAGACCTAATGGGATGAGGGAAGGAGAGTTTACGGGAACCTGGGAGGAGAGAGTTGTGAGGAGGATGCCTCCCTGAGTGGCGACCCTGCAGGGAGGGGTCACAGCAATGAATACCCGGCCTCCCTCTCCCTCCTCCCTCCGATCTCCTGCTGGAGCCCCCATTGGCCAACCCCACCCAGAAGACAGAGGGTTTAGTAGCTGTGGAACACAGTTCCCACAGACAAGACTCCCCAGTCAGAAGCCGAGTAGGAAGGCTGAGGGTGGATGGTGAGCTGGGGTAGGCAGCAAACAGGATGCCCTGCACAAAGGCAGACCCCGCAGCCAGTCCTCGACAAGGTTTCAGTGTTCGCCCAATCTTGGCAAGGAGAGGACGACTCAAGAGCTGGGAAAATCCAACATTAGTCAGAAAAGAAAATAGAGCCATTTCTAACTTTAGATAGGAATATATAATTTGACTCATTAAATGTTTGTTTGTCTCAAACTTTCAAAAGCACGTCTATGACTAAAGTGAGGCAAGCTATTGTTTGTGTAATTCTAAAGCTTCTATAGGCTCCCACTATGGACCCAAAGCCTAGAACATAATTTATAATAATAATATGGCAATTGTTGTTGTAAGAATTATAGCAAATTTATATCTTACAGACTGCCTTAAATTTGTTATCTCACTTAAGTACTATTCATTGGAGAGAAGCCACCAATTTCATTGACGCCAACGGGTACCATCGGAAATAAGAAATGCTTAAACAGGATTCAGTGTTTGCCTGGCATGGGGTCGCTAATTTCCCTGCCCTCTCTGTTTCATTTAGCAAAATTAGGAGATGTAAGAGGTTTGTCTAGCAGAGCCCAGTTCTGGCTGTGCTCAGAAGAGGCAAAAATATGATTATTTTGCTCTGATTATCATTATTGATCTAATATAGTATCTGCTAGAGGTGGTACATCCATAGTATGGAATAATAAGCAACCCTTAAAAAATGATGTGAAAGACTTCGTTTGACATGAAAAGATAGTCATTATATACAATTGAGTGAAAAAAAACCCACAGAAGACTATTGCACAATGAGACTCAATTTTTTGAAGAAATCAAATATACATGATTTTGTGTGTGTGTATGTTTATTTTTAAGTCATAAAGAATAGATATGCAAATATTTTATTTTTCCTCTCTAATTCCTTCCCTGCCCCACTTCTGCCCCTGACCCATGGATGTTGGGCATTCTTCTTAAGAATTGGATTTCTGAAGACGAGGAGTGCTCACAGCGTGCAACTGGGGTGCAACTGGGGCCTTGGGCATCCGAAGTATGGTTTGTGACTCCGCCTGGGGCATGAACCCAGGACCTTCTGCGTGCAAAGCAGATGTGCTAACCACTACACTATGGAGTCACCCCCTGAAAATATTATTAATAATTACCTTATCAGGTGGAGTACCAGATAATTATCATTATTCCTTTGCTTAGTTGCATTTTAAAATCAACATGTACTTATGTAAAAAAAAAAATTGTAAATGTATGAAAAAAAGTCCCTGCTTATACATAACACTTTGGAAATAGACCAAAGCCCCAGGGCTCCTATGGAACACAGTTCTAGGGGTCCTGGTCATAGTGTGTTCTCTTCACCTATTGCAAGGGAAGCCCCAGAGTCCTCAAGCCACCCCATGGTTATCCTGGTGCTTGTTAAAACTGTGCATTCTCATAGGCAAGGAAAAAAGACTTGTCCCTGTGTCCCAGCTCAGAAGGCCAAGGAGCCCAAGAGAGCCACCTGGATACAACAGGTCAGACTGAACCAAGCCTTTTCTCTATGCTGTTTACAGTTCTCCTTCCTCAAATCTCTGGGCTCAGAAGCTAGTGGTTCTAATGCTGCTATACACTCTGGAATTCTGATTGTACAACTTAAATCTGGCACTGATCTTCACCTTCTTTGTTTTCACCTCCTATTTCTCATCCAGGAAATGAAGAGACCCTTCTAGGTGCACCTGAATTTCTTCCTGCATTGCATCCCATTCTAGCTGGACTCCAGATGAGAAATATTAACCAACACTTCTGGTGTCTAAAATCATCGCCTTCGTTAAGGACATTCCCAGATCATGTTAGGTCTTCTCGCTTCCCAGCAAAGCATCTGAAGTGACCTCATTCTGGAGATGTGAGATCTGAGCTCTGCTTGCTTCACGTGAAGGACATTCTTTGGGGCAGTCTCGTCTCCCCAGTACTTCTCTCTTGAAGGCAGTGATCTTTGGTGCTTTCCAGTTGCCTTTCTAGTTCCAAAGAACACTTGGTAGCTAAATGCCCAAATATTGAGGAATTGGGCCCATGTTCTTTTCTTTCCAAGGATTATTTCTCTACTTCTGGAATGTCTTTTCCATGTCTCATTAGGCTACTTCATACCTTGGGTTCGACTTCGGTATTCTGAAACTAGAGCTGAAAAAGTGAAGTATGCACAGTAAACCCCAAAGTCCTGTGTCAGCGGGAATCAGGCAACACAGACGAGGCCCCATCTCCTGGAGACTGTGAGTTTGATCACTGTCTTCCACCAGGTCTCTTACTGCTTCAGGTCATCAGGAGCCACTGCCCCCGAGCTGAGGGGAATACTCCTGAGTGGTGGAATGGCAAAAAAAAATAAAGAAAACAACAACAACAACCCACAGGAAGGTTAAAAAGGAGGAGAAACAAAAAACGTGGACACAGATGCAGCCAGGACATAATACCTAGAGCACCTTTAAAAGGCACCACACCCTTAGGTGCAAGATCAGCACCTGACCTGAGCAATTCATTAGTTGGAGGAATGAACCACATAAGAGGTTCCATTCTAAGCATCAAGACATTGTGGTCTTGACATAGATATAAACTTATAGATCGATGGAATAGAATTGAGAGTCCAGAAACGAACCCATGCACCTATGCTCAATTGATTTTAGACAAGGACGCCAAGAGAATTCAATGATGAAAGAACTGTTTTTTCAACAAATGGTACTGACACAAGTAGACAGCCACATGCAATATATAAGAAAATTACAATATAGAAGAAAATTAACTCAAAATGGGTCAAAGACCTAGTTGTTAAGAGCTAAAACTATAAAAATCTTAGAAAAAACATGGTACTAAATCTTCATGATCTTGAATTTGGCAATGGATTTTTAAGTATAACACCAAAAGTGTAAGTGACAACAACAACAAAAAATACAAAAATTGGACTTCATCAAAATTATAAATTTTTGTACTTCAAAGGACACCATCAAGAAAGCAAAAATATAACTCACAGAATAGGAGAAAGTATATGAAAATCATATTTCTGATAGGAACTTGTATCCAGAGTATATCAAGAATTCTTAAAATTTGGTAATAAAAAGCCAAAAAAAAAAAAACCAGTTTAAAAATGAACAAAGGATCTGAATAGACACTTCCCAATGAAGATACACGAATGTCCAATAACATATGAAAAGATGTTGACATCATCAGTCACAGGAGAATACAAATCAAAACCACGAAGAGATATCATTTAACACCCACTAGGATGTTAATAATAATAATTTTTAAAAAGTCAGATAATAATAAGTTTTGGCAAGGATATGAAATAACTGTAACCTTCATACCCTGCTGATAGATGCAAAAAGCTGCAGCCACTTCGGAAAACCTTGTCTATGAATGTTCATAGTAGCGAAAAGAATAGCCAAAATGTGGAAAGAACCCAAATGTCCATCAAGGGGTACATTAATAAACAAAATGCAGTCTGTCCCTATGGTGGAATGTTATTCAGCAATGAAAAGGAATTGTCTGGTTATGAGAGAGTGGGGGGTGATCAAGAAAAAACAGATGACCATAGAGGCAGGAGCACCCAGTAAGCTCTCTTGGGTGGCACTTGGACAGGATTCCTCATAGCATGAGACTGTGTAGAGGCTTGTGGTGAGGGGACCACCAACCTTAAAGGGAGGAGGGCAAAGAAAACCCCCGGGGACAGGGCGGAAAGGGCGCTCAGGTGTCTAGGTGATGTTGCTCAGCCACAAGGCAGAGAGTCTTCGGGTGAGAGAGCTCTGACGCTGTGGCACCTTGGAACCTTAAAACCATAAGGCTCTATCTTACCAATGGCCAGCAGATGCTGGGTGTATTTTCCTAGGGTATGCAAAGAAGGCAGATCTTAAAGGGCTAAAAATCTGCTTGTCTGAGCTACTCTTAAAACAGCTGGAGGCGTAAAATTTTGAGTGTGGCACTAGTGGACTTTTGAGCGAAGGAGTCTCAGCCAGCTATGAAAAAACAACATAGAACCATCTTTGGTTCATTCGCATAATTAGAAAGAACTACAGATACCTGCTAGAAATGAATAAATCTTGAAAGCATGCTAAGTAAAATGAGCCAGTCACTAAAGACCAAATATTGTATGAATTCCACATGAAATGTACAGGTAAATCTATATGTAGAGAAAGTAGATTAGTTGTTGCTTGGGGCTGGAGTGGGGCTAAGGAGAAGAGAGTGGTAGATAAAAGGTATGAAGTTTCTTTTGAGGGGATGAATTGTTCTAAAAATTAAAGTCATGATGGTTGCACAACTCCTGTGAATCTACTAAAAACCATTCAACTATACACGTTAAATGTTTAAATTGTTGTATAGATAAATGATATATCTCAGAAGTTCTAAAAAAGTGGTTTCCCCCTAAAAGGCTGCCTGCTCTGCCACAGAAGATTCAATATGACATGTGGGCAGATGGCTCTTCCACAGACATGTTCAACCACACACTGTGAAGGCCCCAACTTTACTGGTTGAAGATGCAATCATGCTCCCAGCTTAACTAAATTGCTAGTTTTGAATTTTCCAATGATACAAACATTGCACCCACATTGATGAGTAATATTAGAGAGCATATATTCTTTTGTAATTCAAATTTACAGAACACTTAGAAAAAATTTGAAGGAATAGTACAAATAACTCCCATTTAACTTTCACTAGATTCTTCAATCCTTAGCATTTTGCCATATGTGCTTTATACCTCTCAGATTGACAGGTGATAGATAGATGATAGATAAATAGACAGACAGAGATGTGTATCTATCTACAGCATTTTTTTTCAGAACTAGTTAGGGATACTCTTTTAGCCTTAAATGATACCTCTGTACCCTTAAATGTTGTAGCACGAACTTAGAACAAGAACATTGTCTTACATAACATAAAATTCAGGAGATTTAACATTGATACAATACTATTATTCCAAATTACACTAAATGTTCTGATAACATCCTTTGCAGCCTACCCCCATCCATGATCCCATCTAAGATTACACTTTGCGTTTATTTGTCATGTCTCTTTAGGCTCCTTTGGCCTCCAACTGGTGCCCACTCTTTTTTTTGTCTTTTACAGTATCAATTTTTTGGAATACCACAGGCTCACTGTTCTGCCTTTGCTTTTGGTCTATCTGATGTGACTTCATGAAGAGAGTTGGTTTTAGCAGGTATTGAATAATTTCAATATTGTTTGATAAGACCAAAAGTAACAGGTCTTCATCCCTGGAACCTGTAAACATCATCTTTTATGGAAAAGAGGCCTTTGCAGATGTGATGAAGTTAAGGATCTTGAGATGGGGAGATGATTCTGGATTATTCAGGTGAGCCTTAAGAGCAGCATGTGAATCCTTATAAGAGGGAGATTTCACAGACAGAAGAGGAGGTGATGTGACCACAGAGGCAAAGACTGGAGTGGTGTGGCCACAGACCAAGGAATGACAGCTGTCACCAGAAGCTGGAAGAGGCAAAGATAGGTTCTCTCCTAGGAACTCTGGAAGGAGCAATGACAATGATTTCAGGCTTCCAGAACTATGAGAGAATAAATTTCTCTTATTTTATGCCACCATGTTTATGGCCTTTTTTTTTTTTTTTTACAGGAACCACAGGAATCTAATAAAGCAGAAATAGCACAAAAACCCTGTTTTATCCTTACTGTATTATATCATGAGGAACGTGATATTGGTTTGTCCCAATTGTCATTTTGTTAACATGGATCACTTCATTAAGGAGATGTCTTCCAGATTTCTCCACTGTGAAGTTACTATTTTTCCCTTTTAAATTAATAAATAACTTGTGGGAAGATACTTTGAGACTATATAAATATCCTGTTAGCTGTCATACTTTCTCCCATTAGCTACAGCAGCTAATGATGATTCTTGCTTAAATTAACTATTACTATAATGTTTTCAAATGGTCATTTTCTAAATCTAACTCATTATGAATTTACTAGTTGGCATTAGACTATAAGGAAGTACATTCTTTCTACACATTTGTTTCTTTATTCATTCATTTCTATCAATATAGACTCATAGATACTCTTATTTAAAAGGTTTTAATCCATTGTAATCACTGTTTATTTTGATGTTCAGATTTTCCTAGATTTGGCCAGAGGGGGCCTTTTCAAGCAAAACTCTGGCCTTTATTATTATCTTTTTGTCTTTTCTCTCTCTCTCTCTGCTCCCTGCCCCTATACTGTGACCTTTTGACATGTTTTCCATCATTACTTTCTAGCACAAAAATCTATTTCAAACTCATTTCATATTTTCCCTACTTGAGTCCTAGGAGGTGTCATTTTTTCAAGGAACCTGGGCTTCACTCCGTGGAGAATGGTATTTAGAAACGAAAATATGGACACCAAGTGAGCACATATTCTCAAGATGTTTCATTTAGCACAGGCTTTTGCTGATGTATTAACTATTAGGGTTGAGGAAAAGGGCTGATGAGTTTCTCTAGTCAGCTTTCCAAGTTATATCCTGGGCTCTGGTTTTTCCACAGTGTTGTCCTAGACATCTCCACAAGAGCGGGATGGGTTGGAGTAGGAAAGGCTCTGTTATGGGTTGATTGTGTTCCCCTAAATTCATATAAGTCCTATCCACAGCATTTCTGAATGACTTATTTGAAGATAAGGTCTTTACAGCAGCAATTGAGTTAAAGTGAAGTCTTGGGGTAGGCCCTAATCCAACATAACTGGTGTCCTTATAAAAAGGGTAAATTTGGACACAGAGATATGCTAAGAGGAAAGACAATGTGAATGGAAAAGACATCATCTACAAGACACTATCTACAAGCCGAAACGAGAAGACTGAGACAGATCCTTTCCTCACAGCAACCAGCCCTGCTGACACTTGACTAAGGCCATCTGGCCTCCAGAACCGTGAGACAATACGTTTCTGTTTGTGAAACTTTGCTGTGGCAGCCATCCCTCAGCCGAAATGTTTCCATGTTGCTTTGATGATTTTGTTTGAAAAACAGCATCTATTGGTTTAAAATAAAACTTTGGGAATTCATTGTTCTCACCCACACCTCTCCCATTTCACAGGTGAAAATGCTGATGCCCACACACAAAAAAATGATTTCTTTGCAGCCTCAAAGCCTTTTCCTGTGACTCACGTTTCGCTTTCTTGGAGGTTGAAGAAGTAAGTGAAGGAAGCAAAGGAGAGCAGCTGGACCAGTGTCTCTATAAGGCTGTATACAGCTCTGAAGGAGAACCATAGCTGTTTAGGCTCTGAAAGCGGGCAAGGCCAGCAGGGTCCTGTTCTGCTACGGTCTCAGGAAACCAGGGTAGCTCTGGGCAGATGATTCTCTTCACTCTCTTCTCGAGCACAGCCTAGCACTGACTGCACTTCAGCATCTATTTACTCCTGGGCCACGCCTGCGATCTAGAACAGGCCCAGGAGGATTGATTGCTGTGTTCCTGGGGACTGTCAACCTCCAGATATTCTCAAGCAGCCATCCAAAGATTACAAAATTCATCGGTTTCCTTCATCCTTTCCCCTCCACCTCTCCTCTTCTTTTGTCTTGTCTCACACCCGGGGTATTTGTGATGGATAAACATGGAGATACTTCTAGAGCTTTGAGTTTTTCAAAGTTCTCGGTCCGTCCAACCACTGTTGCTTAAGATGGGATCATGTCTTCTCTAGCAGTTTTTCACAAGTTTCTTATGCCATTTCTCTCTCCCTTGTCAAGAAAAGCTTACATCAACTACAGGTTCAGGTTGTCACAGATTATTAGTAGGAACGTGCTAATTTAAAGGATGCTTGTTTGGGGAACCCACAGTGCCCCTGCTTTTTGTACGATTCCGTCCCAAGCCTTTGCTTCAGCAAGGGCTCTGAGGCTGCTCTCAGCCCTCAGTGCTACAAGCTACATGGGATCTAAAATATTTTGCTCCAAGACGTCCTTGTTTTGATGACGTCTATCAGTGTCATCATTGGCTTTCACTCTTGTTCTTGCTCTGCATTCCTGATAGAAGGAGTGGGAATGCCTCCACCTCTGGAACAAAGAGGATGAGACCACGTCCTATCCTTTTCTTCCTATAGATACTATCACAACAAATGGGTGTGGCTGGGTCCCAATAAAGCTTTATTTGCAAAAACAGGCCTGAGCCAGATTTAGCCTGTCACCTAACAGTTTTGCCCCTTGCTGACAAGTCACTTTACCTCTCTGAGCCTTAATGTCTTTGCCTGGAAATTACCCAAATGAACTTGCGACTTTCCAGCTTGTATATCCCAGATAAAGACATTGGAACAATGTGACTGGAACCCCCACTTCTTCTGGGATGGTACGCCAGCCCTCTCTTACTGTGTCTCCTAGAATCCAAAAGCGGATGTGTGTGTGTACACAGATATACACATTATATATACATATATATCCCAATAGAAATAAACAACGCCATTATCCCTCTGCCCTGTGTGGCCCCCTCATGCGCTCACTGAGCTGTCTATGCTCACTCACACCACTGGCCCGCGCAAAGGCTGCGGCCCTGTTGCCAAAGTTCTACTCAAGCAGCTGCCAGTGCCATGGCTGAATTTCTCCATGCAGCTACCAACAGCAGTGACCTCCACGCCCCGGGCTGCCTACCCTTGACCTCTGATGGCCCCATCCCTAGGGAAGTCCTCCCCATCTTCCCAGTGGGCTTGAGAATTTTCCTCCTGCGGCACTGCTTCTCGGTCTCTGAAGCTGCGGTTCTTTCAGTTTTGTCCCCCGTCCCCTACGGAGTGGAAATCCCTAGCAAAGAGGCCTTGGTGTCATCAGGACAGCGAGGGGATACTCCTGCCTGAACCCACACTCCTCCCTCACACCACACAGAACATTCATGTTGAATGCCTTCCTCATGCCAGGAAACTCTGCACTCAGGGATTTCTCTGCAATCTCGTTCCTCAGAGATTTCCTGGCAATTCTTTCTCCCAAGTCCTTTAGACACTTAAATCTCATTTGTGGCTTAAGTTCTTTTTAGTGGAATCCCAGGAAAACTAAGAAATTTGACTGGACATGAGTTTATGTGACCCTGAGAATTTGGTCACGATCAAGGCTTTTGTCTGCCCTGAGCACACAGAGGCCCCCTATGAGCCAACATCCAACTCCACAGCCCACCACATGTCTCAAGACTCCCCCACCTCACGAAAACAAGGAATTTCCTCCAGTTATATCCTGAGACCCTGCAGTTCTCCATGCCCCAGCTTTCTAGTAATAAATAGAAAGAGAAACAGCAAAGCATTGGATGCACTAACTGGTGTAATCAGAAAAACAGGGAAGTCCTGGCCACAGCAATCAGGCAAGAAAAAGAAATAAAAAGCATCTAATTAGAAAGGAAGAAGTAAAACCGCCATTATTTGTAGATGGCATGATACTATATAGAGAGAACCCTAAAGATTCCACCCAAAAAAAAAAAAAGTTAGAACTGATAAATGAATTCAATCAAGTAGCAGGATACAGTTGCGTTTTTATACACCAATAGCAAACTATCAGAAAGAGAAACTAAAAAACAATTCCATTTACGATTACATCAAAAAATACCTAGAAATAAATTTAATTAAGGAGGCAAAAAGCCTGTACACAGAAAATTATAAGACATTGAAGAAAGAAACTGAAGAAGTGACAAATAATTGGAAGCATATACTGTGCTCATAGTTAAGAAGAATTAACATTGTTAAAATCTTCATACTACCCAAAGCAATCTATAGATTCAATGTAATCTTTATCAAGATATCAACAGCATTTTCCACAGAACTAGAATAAATAATCCTAAAATTTATATGGAATCACAAAAGACCCCAAATAGCCAAAGCCATCTTGAGAAAGAAGAACAAAGTTAGAGGCATCATGCTACCTGATCTCAAACAGACACACTGATCAATGGAACAGAATAGAAAGCCTAGAAATCAACCCACATCTATATGGTCAATTAATCCATGACAAAGAAGGCAAGAATATGCAATGGGGTAAAGACAATCTGCTTAATAAATGGTGTTAAGAAAACTGGACAGATACATGCAAAATTTGAGACTGGACCAACCTTCTTATGCCATATATAAGAATAAACTCAAAATGAATTAAAGACTTAAATTTAAGACTTGAAACCATGAAATTACTAAAAGAAAACATAGGCAGCAAAATCTCTGATATTGCTCTTAGTAATATTTTTCCCTGATGTATCTCCTCAGGCAAAGGAAACAAAAGAAAAAAATAAACAAATGGAACTACATCAAATTAAAAGGCTTTTGCGCAGCAAAGGAAACCATCAATAAAAGAAGAAGACAGCCTACTGAATGGGAGAAGATATTTGCCAACCATACATCCAATCTAAGATTAATATCCAAAATTTGTAAAGAAAAATGCAACTCAACTAAAACAAACAAACAAACAAACAAAATCCAATTTTAAAAAGCGCAAATGACCTGATTAGACTTTTTTCCAAAGAGGATATATAGATGTCCAATAGACATATGAAAAGATGCTCAACATCTCTAATTATCAGAGAAATGCAAATTAAAACCACAATGAGCTATCACCTCACACTGTCAGAGTGGCTATCATCAATATATTAAAAAACAATAAGTGTTTGTGAGAATGTGGAGAAAAGGGAACCCTTGTGCACTATTGGTGGGATTGCAAATTAGTGCAACCGCTATAGAAGACTGTTTGGAGCTTCCTTAAAAAATTAAAACTAGAACTACCTTATGACCCAGCAATTCCTCTCTGGGTAATCATCTGAAGAAATCCAAAATGCTAATTCAAAAAAATATATGCACCCTTATGTTCATTACAGCATTTTCTTTTAAATAGCCAAAATATGGAAGCAAGCTAAGTGCCCATCAGTAGACTATTGGATAAAGAAGGTGCTGTACATATACATAATGGAATATCAGCCAGAAAAAAGAGTAAAATCTTAGCATTTGCAATAAGCTGGGTAGACTTGGAAGGTATTATGCTAAGTGAAATAAGTTAGACAGAGAAAAAGAAATACCATATGATTTCTCTCATATGTAAAATCTAAAGAACAAAATAAATGAACAAACAAACCAGAAACAGATTCATAGATACAGAGAACGAACTGATGGTTACCAGATAGGAGGGAGTATTGGGAGCTGGGTGGAAAAGGTGAAGAGATTAAGAAGTACAAATTGGTAGTTACAAAATGGGTATGGGGATATAAAGTACAACATAGAAATATAGTCAATAATATAGTAATGACTCTGTATGGTCCAAGGTAGGTACTAGGTGGGTCCAAGGATCACTTTGTAAATTATGTAAATATCTAACCACTATGTTATATACCTGAAAATAATACAAAATAATATTGAATGTAGACTGTAACTAAAAAAATTTTAAGTGCTTTAAAAAAGCTAATGATAAAAAGGCATAAAGCTCATGTAATTTCTAAACATTCAAGCGGAGTCAAGAACTCCAGATTTGAAAGCTCGACATATTCCAAGTTTTTACACTTCCAATAGTTAGACCTGAATCAGTTTCACCTGAAGTAAGAGTACAGGGCCTGGAAGAGCCAATGGGCCAAAGCATTCTGTAGGCCACAAAATACTGTTGACCCTTGAACAATACGGGTTTGAACTGTGCAAGTTCATTTATTTGCAAGGTTTTTTCCCCAATTGACTGCAGTTCAATTGACCCAAGCAGTTCAAACCTGTTTTGTTCAAGGGTCAACTCCGCAGTCGGGAATCTGTGTATGCAGAGGGCTAACTGTAGTTATATGTGGATTTTCTACTGTGTAGAGGTCGGTGCTTCTAACCCCCACATAGTTCAAGGGTCAACTGTAAGTACTGCGAAACTATCTCCTCTCTTCCTCTTTAGGTATTATTATTTTCCTGCCACAACTGCTGCCTTTTTACCTTTCCACCAAACAAACAAACCCAGGTATCTAGGGTGATGCCATTCAGGGGTGTCCTGCTTGCTGTCACCTGTGTTTTGTCCTGTTTTGTTTTGTTTTTCTTTAGAAATACTAACTAGAAAACTTGAAAATTAAAGCATGGTAGCTGACTGTATCTCTTATCTATTACTGTGAAAGAAATCATCCCAAGTCTTAAAATGGGTTAAAATGACAATGATTTATTATTTCTTTTGGTTCTCAAGGTTGTTTTCTCTGCTGGCTCACCTGGGCTCACTCATGTGGCTGCACTTAGCTGGAGGGTCGGCTGGGCCAGTAGGTTCAACAACTCATAAATAAGTCTGGCAGATGCCTCTGGCTCTTACCTGGGACACCTCAGTTCTCCTCTACAAGGCCTCTCATCCTCCAGGAGGCTGGGCTGGCTTTCTTATATGGTGACCTCAGGGCAGTGCCCCAAGATGGCAAGAGTGGATGCTGCAAGGTGTTTTAAGCCTAGCCTTGAGGGTCTCATAACCCACTTCTGATGTAGTCAAAGCAAGTCACATGTCTTGCCCAATTTGAAGAGAAGGGAAACAGACTCCACCACTTGATGCAAGGAGTACCCAAGTCCTTTCACAAGAGATCGTGGAATAAATTGCCACAGTATCTTTGAAAACATCTGGAGTAGACACACAGGTAAGAAGTCCTCCTGAATAGTCCCTGTCTTGGCGGAAAGGCCATCTGGGAAAGGCTCACCTCCCTCTCTAGACAAAGGTCTCTTTCATTGGTAAAAAGGCCTCTGCTAGTTAGGACTAGGTTGTAAGTGACAGGAACCCCATTTAAACCAGCTTTCGCCCAAAGGGGAAATGTTACTAAGTCTTTTGTGCCTCCATTTACTCATCTGTTCCTATACAGCTGGCAGGATAAAAATGAGTTAATATATACAAAGCTCCTTCAGCAACGCCTGATTCCATAGTACATGCTCACAAAGTGTCATTATAAATAGGAGGAAAATATTTTATTATATTAATTACATTTATATGATACAAGATAACATATAGAAAGTCAAAAACCTTTTTGTTTCCTGAGAACTGAAATGATTAATTTGAGGGAAAATGTGTATTAAGGGTCTTTTGCCTCCAGTAGCCCCCCTTTTCCATGGTTTCGCTTTCTGCGGTTTTCAGTTACGTTCAGTTGACCACGGCACAAAAATATGAAATGGAAAATTCCAGAAACAAACAATTCATCAGTTTTAAACTGTGCACTTCTCTGAGTAGAGTGAGGAAATCTCGAACTTTCCCATCGCATCTTGCCCAGGACGTGAATCATCCTTTTGTCTAGCATCTCCATGCTGCACATGTCCCCCGCCCAGTAGTCGCCTAGCTGCCTTCTTGGTAATCCAATCGACTGTGGTGGCACCAAAGTGCTTGTGTTCACGTAGCCCTCAAAGTAGGCTAACGCCACGTCACGACGTCTGCATCATTTACCTCATCTCATTATTGTGCAGGCACTGCGGCATCTCACATTACCACACTAAGAAGGGTGAGTGCAGTAAGTGAGATGCTTTAAGAGACTACATTCACGAAACTTTTATTTGAGTGTATTGTTATAATTGTTCTATTTTATTATTAGTTTTTATCGTTAATTTCTTACTGTGCCTAATTTATAAATTAAGCTTTACCATAGGTATGTATTTAGAGGAAAAAATCATACGGTTGGGTAGCAGGCATGGTTTCAGGTACCAGTTGAGGGTCTTGAGACGTAGTCCCCACAGATAAGGGGGGCACTACTGTATTTCTGAAATGCTTCCTGGGAGTTCATGGGGGAGATATTACTTCTTTTATTTGTCCAACAAATATTTTTGGAGTTTTGCACACCACAGTGAACATTCACTGCTGCTCTACTCAGAAAAAGTTATTTTCTCCAATTTCCCCAAATCCCCTCAACCTCTATCCCCAAACAACCATTCAGAAATTATCAAAATTAACCCAGTCCACGTTGCTATGGGTCAAAGGAACAGGGCAAATTCCTGAGCAATTGCTGAGTCAAATACTGCAGACCTTAAGCCACACTCAGGTATGGGTTTCATGGGGAATTTGGTCCTTTGACTTTTTTTCCTTCTCTTATACCATAGCTGGTGTCTATTTCTTTCCTCCAGTACCAAAATGAATTGTTCTTGAATCATCTCTGGGGGAAAAAAATCTTTACCTCTAAAAGGGACAGTTCTTTCACTAGCTACCATGTTTTATCGTCGTGGCTGGGTCGCTGAGGCCTCAGAAGAGGGCAGCAGGGCTGATCCAAACACAAGTAAGACCCACATAGCCACTCAGGCCTTCCGGAGAGACAGCTGAATGAGGTCGGATGTTCACCCTTTCAGAAAAATATTTGAACACAGCTGTTACCCTCCTTCCTGCCACCCATGTGGTTGTGTTTTTAAATATGGCCTGAACTTGAAGCAGTTTCCATTTATAAAAATTCTTTAGCAAAATGCTCTTTCCAATAACAATATTCCCATGTGTGCCTTTTGCTTCTGATATTTTCCTTATAAATGAATCTGCTAAAACAGAGTCCTCTTGTCCTTTGTTTTGTGTGTGTGTGTGTGTGTGTGAGTACCCCCACCCTTTGGTTCTGGGATTGACTGCTCCAGCACAAGAACCAAGAAAGGGCCGGCTGCCTTATTTGAATTCCTAGGAGCCTCTCTTACAGGATTCCAACAGTAGGCGCTGGCTCTGCGCTGGGTGTGCGGCAGCGTCCGCAGGGCCACAGCTGCGTGGTCACTGGCTCCCTTTTAGAGTGCGTGGACCTGCAGTCTCCAGATGGTACCACACGTTCCTTGTCCTGCTTCTCTCCACAGTCATCTGCTCTGAAAAAAGAGAGAGGAGAGAGAAGACAGGCCACCTCGGTAGTTCCTGCCCCCAAATATCAAGTACTTCTGGGCTGATGACTCCACCACAGTGGCTCTCAAACTTGATTGGACTGTGGAGTCACCTTTTAAGAACTCAGGGCTGGGCCTCGCCCATACGGCTCAGGACAGATTCTCTGCAGGTAGCAGCCCAAGAGTATTTTTGGAAGTTCCTCAGGTGATTCCAATGTGCCAATAAGACTAAGAACCGTTGCCTAGGGACAACCCACCTCGCCCTGCCCCCAGGATGCAGGGTATCAAATTGGGGCACACAGTAGAATGGA
Source organism: Eonycteris spelaea (assembly GCA_003508835.1). Classification (NCBI taxonomy): domain Eukaryota; kingdom Metazoa; phylum Chordata; class Mammalia; order Chiroptera; family Pteropodidae; genus Eonycteris; species Eonycteris spelaea. Next base: position 1,563,333 of record PUFA01000245.1, read on the forward strand.
TGTTTGCCAACAAATGTTTCCATAAAACTGACAAGCCCTGTAGGGATTTGGCTGTCGGGACAGGCTACTCTCCATGCAGATGTTTTCTGTCTGCCACATGGGGATTTAGGTCAAGTTAACTCCAAATGGTCTTATCACTGGAATTGGATAACATCATTTGCAAAGGGTGCTTTTCTCCCAAGCTTAGAGATGAGAACATCACAGGGACATTCATCTTTGGTCAGTACAAAATTCCTTGTATTCACTGAGTTGTGAAATCTGGAGCCATAAGTCAATTAATGTCTTAATTTCTTTATCAATATTGCATTTTTTTGAGTATGAAGAAGAGTCACAAACAGAAATGTAAATTTATATAAATATATATGCATATGTGTACAATGTATGTTATATTTGCATATGTGAGTATATACAATATACACATAATATATATATATATACAGGAATGGGAGACTGGGGCAGTTGACACTCCTTTCTAGAAGTAAAGAGAGTCCTCAACAGCAATGCTGGAGTTATTGAGCCAAGGAAAACCACAGTAAAGTAGATTGTACCCAAAGAAAATTATCTGCAGTTGAGCCATGACCAGAAAGCCTTTTAAAAATAAAATCGAAGACATTTTATAATGGTGGGACTTGCTGAATTATACAGAGGATTTCATTTTAGGGGTAGAAATTAAATCTAAACATGTGAGCAGGAGAGGGCAGATGCGCAGGCTCAAACCCCTCCGTTTCTCCAGAGCACCGATGTCAGCATGTGGCAGGAGAGGTTCCTCAGGTACCAGCCAACGGACCACTGAGGTTTTTGAGGGCAGGGCTTCCTTGTTTATTTTGTTCTCATTGTCAGGCAAGTGCCCAGTGTCAAGCCAGACACACATTCAATTAGTTGGAAATACAAATGAGTGAATCGAACACTTACAAATATTCCTAACAAAACTTACAAATTAGGTTTTAGGTTTAGGAGCAGATTTCAAAATATTATTAGTATTATCTTGTCCCTACACACACACACACACACACACACACACACACACACACACTTTCACAATTCCACCAACAAATTTAATTAATTATTTTCCTCTCTGATTTTTCCTAAAGAGCCACCATCATAAAATCAATAAAACTCCTTGTTCTTTTAGGGCAAAAAGATAATTTGATAAGAGAATAACCATGAAGTACCTTATTCTGGGTTCTACCATTAAGAGATGTGCAGATATTTTTTCCTCCAGGTATGAGCCTCTCCATAAAACTAGCTGTCCAATCAGCTACTTCCTACCTATAATGTGGGCATTGCAGGAAAACAGGGAAACTATATACCCATGCATTTATGGAGGAAAGATATTTTAAATGTTTTTCAACCAATAATATTGTAAAAATACCCAGGAGACTTGTGATGTGGAGCCAGGAGTCTATGAGGTGAGGTTATGTCTGCCCTACTCCCCTTTGAAGCTCTTAAAAATGTTGCAAATAGAGAATAAACCCAATCATCTGGAAAGGTGGAATGGGGGAGGGTCTCTACCCTCTGTGACTCAGGCTAGCTCTGTCTTTTAAAAGGAAAGCAAAGTATGCATCCAAGTAAGAAACACTTTTAGCATTTTAAGGCAGGGAAGGTTTTGAGCACTAGAAAGATCTTAACTTGCTTAGAGTCCTAACACTTCCTAGTGCTGTAGGAACACCAAAGATTTTGCATACTAGATTCATTAAACCAATTATTCTTTTTCATATTCTAATAAAACTCTTTATCTCTTCAGAAACCTCAAGCAATCTGTTGGTGGAGGAGACATAGGCGTGATGAAAGCACTTTAGCTTCCTCTATCTTAATTGGGAGTGAAAAACCAACAACCAGAATTGAAGAGACTTTCTTTCTTGTACAGAAATGTTTGGGTTTTTAATGCCTACATTTATAGATCTGCTTAGGCCACCCACAATTTGCAAATAAGACATGCATATAAGTTTATAAGTAAGGCGTTTGAAACTTGGTATATACTAGTTCCTGTAGCCTCTGGCTGTAACCTACTTCACTAAGCTAATTGACTCTTCCCTATGTGTTTTATGCTTCTATGTATCACCGAATTTGCCATTCCTCTAACTGGTTTTGTCTTTCATGCCGCCTAGGATTTCCCCATGCTGTTACCTCTACCTGGAATTTCCTTCCTTTACTTCTCCACTAAGCAAATGTTTTGTCTTCTTTCAAAACCTAGTGTCACCTTATTATGAAGCCTTCCTTGATTCTATGGATAGATTCCACTGCTCTTTCTCACGCACTGCCTCATACTTTACTACCAGAGTACATTGTGCACTTAAGGATTATGACTTATCTTTCTACATGTCTGTCTCTATCACTCAGCTTTGAAACCCTCAGGACAGGGATTATGTTTCTGTTCTTTCTGTCTGTCTGATGAGTCTAGCACCTCTTTGGTTGCTGAGCTAGAAGTAATTAAGCAGTAAAGTTCCAGCAACATGTGGGAGGAAATCACGAAAGAAGAATATATGAAACCGAGGACACAGTGGCTTCAACCCACAAGCGCAAGAAAGGCAAGTCCAAGGGTGACAGTTGTGCAGCACACTCTGAGGTCGACCAGTTAGAGGATGAGACCAAAGAACGGAAGGTCCTAGGAAAATGGATTTTGTGTGGAAGAAAAAACAGAGACTATCTGATATCATGGTATCTAGGACAGAGGATGGTTATGGGAAGCTGAAGGTATAATAATGGCAAGTAGTACCCCCCTACACACACAAAGGCTAGTCAAAATTCTAGGAAAAACCAAAAGACTCATAAGAAATGTTTTTGTACAAGAAAAGTAGCTCATTTTTTGGAGCTGGAGAAACAATATTTAAATAGTCATAAAAATAAAATTTTTGATCATTAATTTAATTACAAATAATGGTATACCTCTTTCAGAACAGAGGTGGAGAGATGTAACTGAGTTCAGACCAATGAAATCTGAGCCTAAGTTAGTAGGATTTATGGAAAATCTCCTTAAAAGCTCAAAAAGCATGTGAGGCATTCCCCTTTTCCTTTCTCTTGTCTTCTTTCTTGCCAGATATAGTGAGTCCAGGATTCCTATGTTGGTTTTATAATCTTTTGGAATTCGAGTTCTTTCTATCTTTCTGCTCCCTGTGTCTGGATTCTCTTATGTGAGAGATCAACAAAACTTTATCTTATTTAAGCAGCTTTTGTTGGATCTCTGCACTGGCAGTTGAACACAATTCCTATCTGATATAGAGATATAGCATTTTATTTAGAGATATAGAACTAACCATCCAAAGAAACACTGCCCTCTCTAGCTGTGTTAAACAATTTGGGACATGTACAGGTGGGGGAGGAATGTATGCACACTATTGATTGCATGTGCACCCCCTTGTCGAGGGGTGATGAGTTGAGCACATGGGGAGAGCCAGGCTGAGTCAAGAGGTACATCCTCACAGCAGCAACTTTGCCTAATTCCTAATAGAATGCATATGTCTGGCCATTGATTTAAATGCAGTTTGAATTATAGAACCACTGTTTGGATGAACCTAGGCTGGATGCTGCTGATTAAACTCCAGAGCTGATCTTTCTTCATATCCCTCTCTCCTCTCTCCTCTTCCATTTATATGTCTCAGCTGCCGTGGTCAGCCTTCTGCATCCCTGCTGTCCCCAGGACAAATACTGTGAAGGGTTGTTCAAATCCTGTGCTAAACTAACCACTAACTTAAACTTTTTAAAAATGTTGTTCTACTTGGGAGAACAGTTCCTTTTTCTGAGTCATAGAAAGCCCCTATATGGACTAGTGACCCCCAACTCCCATTGCCCTTAAAATAAGGTCCAAAGTGCTCACATGGCCAATAGTAGCTTCTATGGTCTGTCCTCACCTGTCTTACTGACTTCATGGTGACTTCATCTTTTTTGGTGCCACTTCAGCCATCGTGCACTTTGGCCTCTTCCTTACCTTCCTAATGCCACTTCCACCTCAGGACCCTTATGGGTGCCTTCTCTTTGCCTGGGATGTTGCCCCTCATTGATCAGTCACTGAATGTGGCTGCTCTTTAAATGGGACCTGATCTTTAGGGAGGCAGCTGTCTGTTCCATGGTGGTCCCCAGAGGTGCTGACAGCTGAGGGCCATATGCCAGCAGTACTCCCAGCAGCTTCATTCCTGAAGGGGACCCTGGGTGACACCTCACACTATTCACTACACCTCGAGTGCCTACAACAGTACCATAGGAAGTACTCAACACATTTTTGGCACATGGATGAATAAGTTACCTACAAGTGGCTTGAGATTCAGCCTGTCTCCTTCAAAGAACCGTTGCATACTACCACTCCAAACCATTATGTTTAATCTTAAATTTCAGTCCCTAAAGGACATCTTATTTCATTAATCTTGGAGCAGAGAACTGGACAAGAGGCATATCTTCCCTGTCCCAAGTGCCTTACCACCGACCAGAGACAGAGACACACAATTACCCAACGCTGCATGGCCACACTCACCTGAGGGCGCACCGTTTGCCCTCACTGGATACCACATGTTTCAGAAGGCCTTCCCTGGTTCTCTGCTGCACCACTGGCTTTGGACCTGCTCTTGCACAATGCAAAGCAAAGGTACTTCTATTCAGAGAATTCCCCTTGGCTAGTACTAACCATACCAGCCTCTCGATCTGATACCTTGTCTTCCAAAGGATAGTCTGTTGTAACAAGGTCCTTCATTCAGCATAGAAGAGGACTCATCACAGAACACATATTAAAATAAATTCAGATGAAGATTAACTTTAAATTTAAAAAAAAAAAACAGCCAGTATTAAGCTTGAGAATTTGAAGTGTGTTTTATTAGGAAATTAAACTAAGAGGAGACAGTCAGAAACTTTGAGGTTAGCCATGACCATGTGACTTGTTCTAGACAATGAAATATGCATGGAAGAGGGGAGGGGTCACTTCCAGATGAAAGCTTTGAGCACCATTGTGAAAGATTCTCCAAGTTCCCTTTGCCCAGTCTTGTCCATGGTGGCAGCATGTGTCAGGATGGATCTCTCACCATCACAGGTCCACAGTGATTTTGATGCCCACATACAATAAACAAGAAGTGTCAGCAAAAAGCAAACCTTTGTTATTTGAATCATGGAGATGGGGAAATTGTTTGTCACTGAAGCATAACTTCGGCCATCCGGACCAGTCAGTACCTTCTCTCTCTTTCTTGGATATCTTTTTCACTCTAGTCACTTTTGCAAAGCCATATTGACACGTGGATTCACATTCAACTTGGCTTACGCGTATTGTGTTGCCTCTCCTAGTTACCCCGATATCTCTCCCCAACCACCCCCATGATTATCTCTGCTGCTCTAAAAGATTCCAGTTTTCCGTGGCCTGTCAGTGTTTCCCAAGCACTCACACCCCGGCTTCTCTGGTCCTGACCTCTCACGTCCCCTTCTTGGTGCCAAACTCTCAAAGCAATCCTGCTTCTGGAAACAGCCCAGAGAAAAGTGGGAGCTCACTGGAGCAACTTCCCACCAGTTTCCCCATCGTATCTCTCACACCCTACTTCCCTTCACCTCCTTAATCTCAGAGGCAATATATTTTCCTTAAGACAGAGAAAAAGAGATCAATCTACCTTGCCTTAAAATTCATGTTTGCGATTAGATAATTTCTTTTTCTAGTTCCGTGTCCCCACTTCCAACTTCAATGCATGGTTCTAACCTCCTTTAAAATGTGACTCCAAACTCACCTCACTGAGGGAACATTTCAGGACCCATTGCACACGACTTCATTCACTTCTTTGTTTGTTGCCCACCCCCCAACTTAGCTATTCAAGAATACTGTGTTAATGTCCCTTTGTTGATGAGCTCTTTTGTAAATGTGTCTTTTGAGTTTCTGTGCTACCTTTTCAGACCAGATTTTACATGTAAGATTAGCAAAAAGGGCTTAGAGCTGAAATACAAGGGGATAAATTAATCTTTCACTGAGAAATATTAAAATATCTTACTTTAGAAACAATAAAGAAGTCATTTAATTGGAACCTCAGCTGCTAAATCTGTTTTTTTTTTTTTCTGGAAATGTGCCAAACACAGAGATCTATAGGCATTTAATAAATAGGTATAACTAGTTTAAGAGACATTTTCTGAAGCAAAATTTTCAATGATTTCTAGTGAGTTACTTTCACAGAAAGTGTTTTGACACAATGTTTGTTTTGCAACATGGCTGATGCTCATCAATTTGCTCATTCATTCAATTATTAAAAAACACTCAATAAACATTTACTGGAAACATGGTACTCTGTGAGTAAAGCATGGTATACAATGGGAAATTAAAGGAAATCAAAGGCAAGTGCCTACTTTTGTGGAACTTGACATTTCTTTATTCAAACAAGAGAAGGGGAAAGAGAGGTAGCTCCAAGGTCAGTCACCTTGAGTGTGGCTGGCAAATCAATCAAACTTGGACATTTTGCCAAGTGCAATGTGTGGCTTCCAATTCCTTGAACTATCGTATACAGAGCAGAGATCAGGGGCAGGTGCCATATTACTGAAGTAAGAGTGGAAAAATTAAAGCAAAAGTTGGTTGTTTCCTCTCCTTCATTTATTATTACTCCTACTATCATTAATAGCTTCTATTTTTAACAAGTTGATGACTGCCTAGCCTAATATGATATCCTCCTTACCCTCTTTTGAAAGGTGATCCTTGATGCAAAGTAGGGCACACACATAGTCAGTCAGGTCCCTGAACATGCTGAGGAACACAAGAGGTGAGGACACAATTTGAATGGAACTCATCAAAGACCTTCTTGGGATTATTATTATTATTTTTTTTGAATTGGGGTCAAGTGAAAGAAGCCCCATTTTTTTCTCTACCTGTGAAACTGCAGACAGGTGAATCTGGAGCTGCTGGCAACCATGGTTTGTGGAGACAGCTGGAGTTGGAGATGATGAATTCAACAAAGCAAGGGAATCAGGGGATCCTCATAGCACTCGCACTCCCCTCCCACCTCTCGGCTTGGTTACACAAACCAGTAAAGCGAACTCCTTGTTCTTTTCCCCCATAAATAAGTACAAACTGAACTCATCATTTTCAACCTAACAGTCTTAACTAATTGTAGTAGCCAACAATTGCTCAACACTTTACACAGACAGTATCATTTAATCCTCACAAAGCACCCAAAAGGTATTGATTATTAATATCATTTTATAAAGAAATTAAAAGTCCGCACAATTATACCACATGTTTGAAGCACTCTTTCTTAATTTTCATGAAAGAGGCTTTATTTTTTTATTTTCAAGTTAAATTTCTTTATTCAAAGTTTCCTAAACATTGTCTCACACCTTCAGTCATTTTTAAAGCAAATTTCCCTATTTCTTCATGAGACTCTTTTTTAACTTTTGTCTCATTTTCTTATTCATTCAAAATAATATGTATTTTTAAGTTATATATATTATTATTAAATTTATTGGGGTACCATTGGTAAATAGTATTATTTAATTTCAGGTGTACTACTCTATGATACAATATCTGTGTACCCTATTGTATGCTCCCCATATGAAGTTGAGTCTCCTTCCATCACCTTGTATGTGACCCCCCTTTACTCCTATCCTCTCTGGTAACCATCATTCTGTTATCTTTATCTACAAGTTTATTTGTTTGTTTGTTTTGTTTGTTCATTTGTTGCTTTTTGTTTTATATCCCACATATGAGTGAAATCATACGGTTCTTGTCCTTTTCCATAATATTCTCAAGGTCCATCCGTGTTGTTGAAAATGGCAATAGTTCATCTTTTTTTATGGCTGAATAGTAATATTCTCCTGTGTATATGCACCACCTCTTCTTTATCCAATTACCTGTCAAAAGACACTTGGGTTGTTTGCATGTCTTGGCTACCATGAATAATGCTTCAATGAACTTAGAGGTACATATATCTTTACAAATAAGTGTTTTCAAATTTTCCGGGTAAATATCCAGAAGAGGGATTATATAGTAGTTCTACTTTTAATTTTTTGAGGCACCTCCCAACTGTTCTATAGTGATAGCACCAATTTATATTCCTATCAGCAGTGTTTGAGGCTTCCCTTTTCTCCACATCCTCTCCAACATTTGTTATTTCTTGTCTTATTGATAATAGCCATTCTAAGAGATATGAGGTCTCATTGTGGTTTTGATTTGCACTTCCCTTATAGCCAGAGATGTTGAGCATTTTTTAAATATATCTGCTGGGCTTCTATATGTCATCCTTGTAAAAGTGTCTCTTCAGGTCCTTTGCCCATTTTTTAATTAGATTGTTTTGTTGTTGTGGAGTTGTACGAGTTCTTTATATATTTTAGATATTAGCACCTTATTGGAGGTATTATTTGTAAATATCTTCTCCAATTCAGTTGGTTGCCTCAAAATAATATATTGAGCAACTATGATAAGCCAGGCACTGTGCTAGATTCTATGAACACCATAATGAGCTAGATGGACACACTCACCTTGTGCGCAATGCTTAATGTACAGAAGGAAGACATACGACCAGGCAGCCACAGTTCAGGTCACCATGAACTGCGATGAAGGAAGTGTGTGGTGTCATAGAAGCCAATAGTAGGGGGCCTTTGTTCCAGAAAGGTCAGGAAAGGGTTTCCAGAGAAGGGGAAATTCCACACCAACACCTGAAAGATATTTTTTTGTCCCTTGCTGTTTGTTTCTTACTATTATTTTTCATGATCTCTATCTCACACAACTTATGTTTTTCCTTGTACTTATTCTTCCATTCATAGTTTTTAGAGCTCAGTCCAACCGCATTTCTGGAACATCTTCTATTGGTTAGAAATGCCCCTAGAAAGAAATTGATAGACAAATGAGGGAGACAGATTCTAAAGAGAGAATTCAGTAGAATATGGAATGTTCTGGTAGAACTTGCTTGGGATGATCAGAGAACACAGACAAGGATCCATTCCCCTGCATGATGCTCCGCTCTGCACAGCTCTTTATGTGTGGCTTCCTCTCCCCATTTCCCCTGCACTGATCCCTTTGATTCCCACCCCTTGTTAATTCTCTTCATTTTCACACCTACAGAGCTCATCATTCTCCTCATTTCCTATTCCTGCCATTATTTACACTGACATGAAGTGCATGACAGTGAACAAAGTGCTTGGTTTTATCCTATTTTTTAGCAAGCAGCAAAAGCACACATAGGCAAACAACCAGATTCAAAAGATTTGAAATGTGCTGCTTTGGGATTTGATTGCCTTAAACTGGAAGAAGCAATGTTCCTTTGTCTAATTCCTCTATTAGCTTCATGCCTTAGTTTGCCTCCTGTATGCTCCCCTCATTTATTTCATTCATGCTGTTGCTTTTATTTTTGATGTTCCATTATCTCTTAATCTCTCCTGAAAGTAATAATAGGATGGGTGGCAATGAATAAATGAATGATATGCTGAATAGGATATTTGGGGTGTGCAAGAAGGGCTTAAGAGGGTACACAATCAACTTTACCTTATTTATTCTACTATTCATTTCTTTTTCTCTGTTCTTGGTTCTATCCTCTCAGGTCTCCATTGTTCAACTGTTTAACTAGGTTGTTCCCTCTTCCCACAGGCCCCTGCTTGCACTGAGTTGCTCTGCCTGCTTATTTCTGAGACAAAAATCGCTGACTCTCCAAATCTGCAGCCTAACCGACGAGGGAGGAAGGGTAGTCCGTTTTAGTGCAGTTCATGTAATCTGCATAACCTTGGCTTCTGCATTAAACTCTTCCCGGTATTTAAAACATGTGATAGCTGAGATAAGATTCTGAAAATATTAACAAAACCCAGGCCTCAACACAACATTACCCAATGGAAATAATATTCAGAGCAATAGCACCCACCAGGGTTCACAAACCATAACTGAAATGTTATTATTGTGTAATGAAAATTTGCAGCCGCCTCACTGTGGATCAAAGCATGAGTTTTAACTAAAGCACACTCAGTTTTTCTTAAATCCCAAGGACAGCCTAACCACACCACAGTACATAAGAAACTCACTTTAATTTTTTTGTATTTTATTTTATGAAAGTAATACTGTTAGAGCTAAACTCCAAGTATGACAGAAAAAAATTTTTTTTAATATTGTCTCTTTTGGCAGAAGGTCCTTGTCTTTACTATGCTTCTCTATGCACCACCAACTGCAGAGTGTCAACATGGAATTATATCATACTCATGGCTTCTAAGTCAGGCATTTGCTTTGTATCCTGTAGGAATTAAATTATGTCTATAGCCAGATGTCTAACCAAGGAATGTGGAGGAAAAAGGATAAGAGAAGGAGACGTGGGAAGAGGGGGACAAGGGAGAGGCAGAAGAAGAGGAAGAAAGGAGAAAGGAGGAGAGTAGGGGAAGGAAGGGGGCAATGAGGGGAGGGAGAGCCAAGATGGAGAAGAGGAAGAAAGGAATTCCTCAAGTAATCAAGACCTGAAGGGGAGACAAGATTCAGTTGGTGTGGAAACTACTCAGAAATATTTTACCTACAGGTCAGATGGAGCAGCTGCCATTTTGAGCAAAGGAAATTCTGGTAGCTTATTTGATGTGAAGCATTAATAGAATCATAGAATCTGAGTTGGGGGAGGGATATTAAAGGTCTTTGAGCCCAATTCACCACCTCATCCTGAAATCTTCCTGCTTCGGTTCCCATCAAGAGCTGCAATTTTAATCATTCTGTTCATTTCTTTTTCCAGTTTTTGGAATTTGATTCTTAATTTCTTCCAGGATTTAGTCTTTCCTGAGTGTTCATGATAACTTTGTTCTCCAATAGCTAGGCTGTTTGGTATTACCCATTTTTCCTAATTTCTACTTTTCCTGGATTTTTTTCAAATGATTCTCACTTCTCAAAATTTTCACCCAATTCCTTAAGGTGGCTTGCTTTGAGCCCAGCCACCCACATTTTCCACTCTTAGAGAGCACAGTCACTCTGGCTTGTAATCTCGAAAAAGACTACCCACAAAAGGTGAGTACCTAGGTACTCACCTTGTGTCCAGAAAACAATGCTGAGTAATTCCTAAACCATAACCAGCAGTCACAGGGATTATTACCCCAACCATGATGCTGGAGAAATGCCTAGAAGACTTTACCTCAAGCATACCTGCCTAAACAACCATTTACCTTCCTTCACATCTCCTCTCACATTCCACTGGAAAGCCAAGTTTTTATTGGCTAGCATCTCCAAAATATTAATATAACCTTTAGGAAAATGCCCAAGGCATCACATCAATCATATAAGACATAAGGAAATCAGGAGCAGAAGTGAACCTGCTGGCCCTTTTGAGGTTGTATAGATCATGGTATAAGCTGTGAGAGAGTCTTCCTTGAGAGTCAGCATGACAAAATCATTAGCAGGGCTCTGAGCTCAGACTGCTTGGGTTCAAATCCAACTTCTGCTGCTGACTAGCAAGGTGACCCAGGAAAGTTATTCAAACTCCCTGAGCTTCCATTACTTTATATGTAAAATGCTCCAAAGAGTGTCTGGCACATAGCAAGTGATTAACAAATATATGTTATTTTTATCATTGCCACCTTCAACATCCTTGGGTCAGATATGAGCTTAATTTAAAAATTAATTAAACTATACACTCGGTTCTACCAAATATCAATTATTAAAATAGAAACTAGTTCACATTTGTAGAGCACCAATTATGTGCTCATGTGCTGAGCACAGTGATAAGGGCTTAGTGGGCATCAATGCCATTTAATGTTTTCAATGATGCTGTGAAGGTAGGGACTAGAATTAGCTCCGTTCTACTGGAGGGAATGAAGTTGGGGATAGGAGTAAACTACCTAAGGTCATTCGCTAGTGTGAAAAGAGGCTGTTTATTTACTCTCAATTCTCTGACTCCATAGCCCATACTCCAAACACTGCCTCTCTATATATTGACATATACAAAGCCAAGCTCAATATATCAGATGAAATAAAATTTAGTAAGGACCAAATTGTGGTGTGGATTTCTGTGTCCCTCTGTGCGTCCGTTTGCTTAAATCAGATTTATCAGTTAGAAAAAAATTGTTACACATTTCTTTCTCAGACACAGGACTAAAAGACAGAGATGGCCAGAGGGCACTTTACGAAACATTCTTGTGCCAGCAAAATTACCCCAGAATGAAAGTGGGTGCCCACTTTGAGTCTCTGTCCCCTTGTTTGTCCTCGGCTCTCATATATGAGACTTATCATGTTCTGATTGTTAGAGGACCTACTGAATCTGTACTCAAACAACAAATTCTACCTCTACTCTTCACTCTCCTCCTGAGATGTTCAGGACACCACTGTTGTCAAATCACGGTGGGGGGCTGGGAGTCTGTGTGAGGAGAAACAATGCTTTTTTCAAAGTGAGATTAACACATGTAAAGACCGCTTCATGCATTGAGAGCTTATTTGTTTCTGGTTGCTGCTGTCACGAGTTACCACAAACTTGAGGCTTAAAACAGCAAAATTTTATTATCTTATAGTTTTAAACATCAGAAGTCCAAAATGGGTCTCATTAGGCTGAAATCGAGGTGTCAGAGGGCTGCATTCCTCTGGAGTTTCTGGGGGGAAATCCATTTCCTTGTTTTTCCAGCTTCTGGAGGTTGTCCACATCCCTTATCTCTTGGCCTCTTCCTGCCAGCAATTGTGTCACTGCAACCTGTGTTTCCATCGTCACGTCTCCTTCTCTGCCTTGCCTGCCTCCCTCTTTCCCTTATAAGTACCCTGGTGATTGCATCAGACCCATGAGGATAATCTCCCTGTTTCAAGAGCCTTAACCTCATCATACCAGCAAAGCCCCTTTGTCATGTAAGGAAATATATTCACAGGCTCCAAGGATTATAGGACGGACACCTCTGGGGGTCATTATTATGCCCCCCCCCGCCCCCCACCTCAATAGGTCTTCTACCTGTTCAGATTCCCTGGACTCTCACTGTGGCATGGGACTTCCCCTTCTGGTGGGAAGGATCTTGCAGGATTCTTCCCTCCCTATAAAGCTCAATAGGAGCATATGGATTGTATATTAAAAAGCCTTCCTGAGAGCCTTATGGTTGGGGTGGGAGCGATCCAAACAGAGCCTGATCGGAGCAGTTGTATCAGAGAAGAGTAAAATATTTCTGCCTCTGTTGCACCTCTGCTGCCTCTGCTTAGGTGGGCCCAGAAGACGGGAAGGATAAAGGGAGGGCCTCACCACCGTTTTTACATGATGAGTCAACAACGAATCTCACGGGTGACTCAGAAGGCCAAAAGCCCATACTCTGAGGAAAGAATACCTCAAACAACCCGTGCCCTCCCTCCCTGTCTGCCATATTAGTCAGGAAGGTGTAAACTGTGTCCTGACCCCCTCAGCAACATCACCTGGGGCCTCACCTAGTGATCAGTACAGGCAACAGCAAAAAAAAAAAAAAAAAAAAAAAAAAGGGTACCTGCCCTTTCTGAAAACACTAAATAGCTTTTTTCCAGCCAGCTCTGTACTGGTAAATGGTCCTTGAGGCTATTTCAATCATTTTCATTTTTAAATGGCTGAGCTCTCTGGAGATTATGAGAGTTGTGGTTGTCAGATCACTAGCCTACAGAGGATCCTAAGTGGGAATGGAACCATCGTCCATTTACACTTCTGCCAGTGGACTCAGAACTTGAGAAGTGGACATTTGGCTACAGACTAAATTTCACTGCAGCAAATAGAGTCGCAGCAAGAGTCTCAGTGGACCCCAGTGTCTCTAAGAAGTTGGATGTCCGCTGGGACTTTCTGCATGCGATTTCTTGGGTGTGTCTGCTTTATCTGTAAGCTTAGTGTCCCTGTGGTCTGAGGCTAGCTTCAAGCCCTACATAAATAAATAAATCGGTTCACTCTCCTGCCTGGAAACCACTTGGCTGCATCTGGGATTCTATTACTATCTCCTCCGGGCTTCTGCAGGCTCTGTTTGGTGTTGGCCACACAGCCCTGCCCCGTGGCCGACTCTGTTCTAGCTGGGAGGTCGAGTCTGTTGGAGGCAAGCCGCTGGACCACACAAGGACCATTAATAAACTGTTTACTCCACGCTGGTGTTCAGGCCGCTGCACCCGCTGTGGTCCAGCTCCACCTAAGTGGTCGGGTCTCAGCCGTTAATGCCCCTCATCAGGTACCTCGGCACTGACTGCAGCTTCCTCCTTGTGCCTGGCAAGCTCTTTGCTTTTCATACTTCATCCTTACATCCTACCTTTTCACCTATCCTGAATGTTCTGTCCATCCACTCTGAAAAAGCAAAAACTCCAAATGTTGGACCCACCAAGTAGTTTCAAGTAATTGCTTTTACTTCCACATCAAAGACATTTGAAGAAACAAGACTGAGTTTTAGACTGTTACTCAAAGGAAAAGGCCAGCTGTCATTTTTCAGGTGGGGTGATTCTATGTAGGAACAGCAAAGGAAAACTGACTACCATTTTCCTTTCTAGAAGGTTTTGGTTACATTTAGCCTTGCCATTCACACACTCTAGGAATCTTCTTCAGAAACAGAGTATGAAGCCAAGCCCCTGGCCAATGTGGAAGAGAGAAGACCTTTGTGGCTTGCCCCCTTGGGAGAAGAAAGTAGATATCTAGAGCCATTGCTCCACGCTCCCCACCCCCGCTCCTGCAACCTCCCTTCGTGCCTCCCTCAGCCATTCCAAGGATGCTGACAGCCATAAAAAATCAGGCCTGTTAGCAACAGGAAAGATCACAGGCCTTGATTCCTGTTGAGCTCCTCCAACAACAGCTGCCATCTGGCTCACCGTCACAGACGAATGCGGGCCCTGATTTATGGGGCGGCTCGGGTCAGGGAGTGGGCCACGCGCATTGCCCTTTCCCCCACAAACACCCCAGCGGGCCGGAGCCTGGGAGAGGGCTATTGCAGGTCATCAATAAATCCTGGGGATAAAACAATGCAGAGGTTAGTAAAGAGAACCGAGAGGGGACCAATGTGAGTTATTCCAATTACAGGCATGGTTATCTTCTTCTGTGCAGTTCAAAGTGTATGCACCCTAATGCATTTCAGCAGCTAATAAAAGTACTGGAGGGTTTTTTTTCTTCCTTCTTTTTTTTCTTTCTTTCTTTCTTTCTTTTTTTTTTTTAAACCCGTAGTGCTTATAAATTACAGGGTAGAGGGGTGTGAAAGATACATAGTGGCTTTGAAGCAGCGCTGACAGCCTCAAACTAATTGATCATAAAAGGAAGTCAACTGCAATAGATGATGAACCATTTATCTAACTGAAAATAGATGGTCCCCCATGCGAATAAGAAGAAAAAACCCCTAAAATTAGGGGTGGGCAACAGCGAACAAATGTAACATGTTTAGTGCTTCAGTTGCAGGCTCTAAAACCAGAGGCACCGCAGATGTGGCTGCGCTTTGCGGGAAGGCCAGGACAGGAGGGCCATTCCTATAAACTCGAGGAAGTCCAGACCACCATTCAGCCCGCAGGCAAGGCTGCTCTCAGAGCTAATCAAAAGCTTTATCTTCCCCATCTTTTCCTAGACGAAAATTTCACCAGAACCCTCAGTTGCTGGCCATTAAGTCCCTTTAGGTTTTATTGTATTAAAATGGAATCGACTGGAGGTTATACTTAAATCGCATTGATATGGACTAATGGGGGAGGGGTGTGAACCCAAACAAAGGTTTAGGGAAAGATTCTGTTGTACAATACATGTTAAAAGATGGAGCCACGTAGTCTTATAGTTTCCAAACTGAGAAGTACTTATTCATGGATAACAGTGTGTTGCTGGCCACACTGTGGACAAACTTTGATAAGCAGAAAAAGTCTGTTTGTACTTCACATATTGCTTCCACCCAAGAAACTGGAAAAGCCTCAAAAGCTATTTGCTCTTTCAAATACATTAAACATCCCCAAGCCATCTTGTATGTTTGCTTAAAGGTAATCACTTAAAAAATATATCTATACATATATATAACAAAAAGGAAGCTCTAGTCTGGTGCTGAAATTTATTCCATAATTACACATTATTTAAATTTTACTAGATATCGGTTTCTACAAGCTCAGGTTTAAGAAGAACTCAGAAAGGCACCTGCCTCAGCTTTCTCGCCCTTTGCATTTCTTCTCCCTCCCTCCCTGGCTCTCCCAACCCCTCCAATGTTCTCATGCTGCCATCAGAGCTGATGATCATCACAGATCGGATTATGTCACTCCTCTGCTATGGTTCTGTGTCCAGCCGGCTCCTCGCCAACAGCTCCTTCAGTCAAGGCAACAGCCCTGGACGTAGCATTTAAGGCCCTTCCCAATGTACCGTTGGTCGCTGGCCTCACTGCTGGAAGTGACCACATTCTCACTGTCCTGTGGCCATTCCCTGCCACAGCTCCTTGCCTCCTCATGTCCAGTTGCATCTTCCGGGAGGGCCTTTGGCTTCTCACCTGGAGATCTCTCCCACTTCATCCTTCCAGATGCAGCCTTGCAGTTGCCAGCTTGCCTCTCTGGTTACTTGGCAGACTCTGCTGTCACACAGCACTGTGGTCTTTTGCTCACAGCTCTGCACCCCTCCTCTTCGAGTGCTGCTGCTGGCATGACCTTGCTGCACTCATCTTTGAGTCCCCCAAACCATGCATGGCACCTGCCCACAGGCCACCTTGGCTAGCACACAGTAAAAGGTCATTCTTCCATGCAGGAATAAGAGGCAGAGTGAATAAAGGAAGAAGAATTTGGCCACAGGGAAGGGGAGTGACCTGGCCCACATCACTCAGCTAACAAGCTGTGACATGGAGACTCAGAGCTGGCTTTTCTGACTCTAAGCCCAGCCTCTTCACCTCAGTGCACTATGGTTTACCTTCTCTGGACCCTGCAGAGGACCTGTTCCCATAAATTGAAACATAGAACAGGGAGCACAAGCTCCTCCAGGAGGCAGGTTTTCTAAGTTTGATTTCAGGCTCTGTCAGTTATGAACCAGGAGGAGATGTGGGGGGAGGGTCTGACCTCTGTGAATAATAAAAGTACGCATCTCAGATGGTCCCTGTAAGAATTAAGTGAAATAGTACATGCAAAGTTATTGAGATAATATTTGGCTCACAGTAAGAGCTCAATAAATGCAAGCTGTTATTAGGTATTAATTCGTTCTACTAATACTCATATCCAAAATAAACTCAGTTTTCCCATTCAGCAATGAATATCTACAAAAATCTAACAAATAAAGATTCTGTCCCCAGAATTATAATTCTCCTTCTTCCATGTTTCTATATTTCTACTGTTCTTCCCACATGTATTTTACCCCACATAGTAAGGACTTTACTACAGGATCGTAATTTCAAATATCTTGACCAATAGTTCTCATAAATTAAAACACTTGAAAAACAACACATTTTCGTCATCCAAATTATACTTGTCAGACTACCTTTTTTCATTCTGAAGTAGGGCTAAAAAAAATATTTTAGTTTTGACCTTACCACTTTATTACATTTGGAAAATAGGACCACTGCATCCTGATGGTTCAATGAGGTCATGGGGACGGCCTCATCCCTTATCCACCTGGCAGTGAGGGAGGAGCTGGGCGACCCCTAGCCTATGACCCCATTCTCCTAAGTTATGAGGCCTAAGTCCTGCAAGGACAGCCTGTGTACATTTCAAGGACAGGGACTGTGTTCCTGGAGCCTGGAAGAGCACCTGGCATGGCTCCTTCAGGCACTTAATAAACTCTTGTAGAATGAATTAACTGAGTGGAAGGATGAAGGATGATGCATCCCCTGCTCTTGGCACATGCACATATATATGCTCTGTGGAAGGGAAGGTAGTAGCGAGGGAGATCCCTGGCTCCTATCCCACCCTGTGGGCCCTTCCAGTAGACCCTTGAAGGTGTATGTTGTCCCTAGGGCAACATCTGTCCCCTCAATGATCCCATCAGAAGGCCTGGGGCCTTACACGCTGGGGATCTTGAGGTGTGTGCAGTGCTGCCCAGATTCAGATTTCAAAACACTCTCTCCACCACCCATCACAGCCAAGATATTTGTGGGGAACTCTTCAACACGGGTGTCTCTTTATTATGTGCAGAAAGGCTTTTTTGTTGTTGCTGAATGGAATACTACTGGTTTTCATAGCGAGAGGGGCTTGGGATGGCAGAAGGGCCTCCTGCCCAGGCAGAGGGCTGGGTCTTCCTGCCTCAGCCTGTTTCTTCTATCCTGTTGTGGACAGCAATGTCTCTCTCTAAGGGCTGAGGCCTTTTTCCTCACCCTCCCTTCCCCTCGTCCTCCCTGGCCTGGAATCTGATAAGAGCTGCAGGAAATAACTGGAAACCAACCCTCCCCAGGTGCTCATCATATAAAAAAGATTGCTCTGTCTGGCACAGCTGTTGCCACTGCCGTTTCTCCTGGCCAACACAAGACTTTGATTTATTGTCTTACAAGTAAATACTAGTAAATAAGTGACAGACATGCCTTTTTTTTGCTTGGCAACTACCCAGCCTCGCGATAATTAACTTATTCTTTTCTCCTCCCCCATCTTACCAACCACGAAGCAGTGACATTCTCTGATAAATGAGTTGCTCACGACTGTCTTGCGGACAGATATTTCTTATAAAAGACAGCACTGTCCCACGAAGATGTAAGGCAGATGTTGAAAACTGGAGGCTCACGAGTCAATTTGCCCCATACTATCTGATTTTAAAGGTTGAGCTCACATTGATAAAGCAGAGGCTTCCCATGAAAATTCATATTCCTTCTTCCAGAAACTGAAGTGTCCTCCAGAATTGGTGGGCCTACATTTCCAATTGGCAACAGTTACCTGGGCTTCTGAATGCTCTGGTCTCATGCTTCCTCTCATTTGAGACCAAGGCTGAGTGTCAGTGGTCACCTATGGTTGGGTTCTCTCTCTTGTTTTTCATACAGCAGAGCATATTTCTCTATACCCATATGTAGCGAATTGAGAATGGCTGCAAACTTATTGTCATTTCTCCCAATGGAAAGTGAAGTCATTTCCCTCCTCTTGAATCAGGGCTGGTCCGTGATTTGCTCTGTCCAATAGAATGTTGTAGAAGTAATGCTGTATAATTTCTGAAACTGGGCCTTAAGACACCACAGGTTCTACTGTCATACATGTGGAATATCCCCTCTTGGACCTCAGCAAGTATGCTGTGAGAAGCTATCGCCACTTACAGAGGTCATCCAGAAAGAACCAGAACATTCCTTCCCACAACCCCAGCTGAGCACTCAGCCGACAGCCATGTGAGTGAGTAATCCTAGATGTTCCCACCTGATTGAGCCCCCCAGGTGACCACTGCTATGGTTAACATCACGTGGAGTGAAAGAAACACCTAGCAGAGCTCAGTTGATGCACAAAATTGTGAGAGATAGTCAATGTCTTTAAGTTTTGGGGTGGTTTGTAATAGCAGTGATAGCTAATCAAAACACTTTATCATTATCAATGTTTAGGAGGAAAAAAAAGGTAGGTCAGAAGGCTACATATCTCAAGAAAAATGGAAGAAAGTAAACTTTTTGGAACTAAAGACTCATCCTACTGAGTTAGTACACAAATACCCAGCTTGCTTCACAAATTCACACTGGTGGGCCTCTAAAGCATTTCATATGAGGACTCTGGTCTAAGGGAGAGTGACCATAGATACAGAACACTGGACCTGCAGACCAGGGCCTATGTTCTGCCTCACTAGCTTTCTAATGGTGACCAATCATCAACTCTC
Source organism: Eonycteris spelaea (assembly GCA_003508835.1). Lineage (NCBI taxonomy): Eukaryota > Metazoa > Chordata > Mammalia > Chiroptera > Pteropodidae > Eonycteris > Eonycteris spelaea. Next base: position 1,582,895 of record PUFA01000245.1, read on the forward strand.
TGACCTTCAATTTTCCCATCTATAAAAATGGAATAACTGTATCTGCTCTGTTAATGTTATATAACTTTCTAAATTGCAAAACTTTGTAAACGCAAAGTATTGCTATTTGCATTATGTGTCCAAAAAGTTTTTAAAATCTCTACAACTCTACGGAGCAGAGATGACAAAGAGGTTTCAGCTCATATGCCAAGTTCAATTGCATTTACTGCCTGAAGAATGATTCTGAGGCACATCTGGGAAGAGAGGGTATATACAAGCCATGAATTTATCCTCCCAGCATTTGACAGTCTTTTTTCTTTTAAGGGATTATTGTTTCATTGTGTTTTTACGGGGCCTTTTGGATAAAATAACTAATTATGGAGTTGAAGACATGAATTTGAACTGTGTGGCTGTGACTATGGACCTCATACAACTTCTCAGATCCCCAGTCATGTCATCTGAAAAATGGTGATGATGATAAGATGATGAATTTATTGAATATTTACTGTGGTTGATACATGCTGTTTCATTTGACCCTCACAATAACCTCTTGGAGGAAGGTCTGCTTTATCATTGTCCTCGCTGACACAATGAGACACAGAAACACATGGAAATCTGCCCAAGTCACATGGCTAGTAAATCAGAAAACCAGGATTTGAACCCCAATAGACTAGACTAAGCATTGGCAAATACTTTTAATAAAGAGCCAGATAGTCAATATTTCAGGCTTTGTGGTCTCTGTGCAACTATGCACCTAAGCAACCAGGGACAATATGGAAACAAATTGGTATGGTGTGTTTTGAGAAAACTTTATTTACAACAACAGGGAATGAGCTGGATTTGGCCTGTGGGCTGTAGCTTGGCAATCTCTGATCTAGAGAAGGGCTTTCCAATAAAAACAATGTTAGTCACATATATAATTTAAAATTTTCTAGCCACATTTTACAAAGTGGAAAGAGACAGGTGAAATTAATTTTAATCCTATATTTTAAACACAGTATATCTAAAATATCATTTCAATGTGCAATCAATGTTTTTAAAACTATTAATGAGATATTTTACTTCTTTATGTCTTCGAGATGCAGTATGTGTTTTATACTTAGAGCCCATCACAATTCAGACCATGGATAGCTGGCAGCTATAGGACCTCCAGGTCTAAAACTCAGCCTTTCCATCTGCCTCGAAGGGCTCACCAGGACCCTGGAGTTAACACGTAAGAACACAAAACACAAATGCTAATTACTGTTTTTTGATTCAGTTGGGTCTCTTGGATGGGCCCCAGAGCCTACCTTATATGAGCCATTTCAAGAGTTTGATTTTAATTCAGTGAATTAAATTTTAGCAAATTACATTTTTCCTTCGAAACAACACTATAAATGGTGTTAGAGTGCCGGGCCCTCCCACAAAGCTCTAATTAATGGGCAATATACCTGTTGAACACGGCATGGCTTGAATTACCCCTAATGATCATGCAAAATGTTATTTTCTGTTAGCTCTAACTAGAAATGCTGGGAACAGACCCTGGCCCTGGGCTGCGGGTGCCTCCCCTTCTGCGGGAAGGCCACCCTTGGAGTCTGAATCAGGGTCCAGGCATTGCCCCTTGTTGGCAGGAACTCCGATGTGCCCACTTGCTTACCTGAATTCTGGGAAAGCTGCATTCCTAAATTACAGGCTGCGCAGCCAGAATTCCTCTCCTCATCAGTGTCACATAAAGGATCTAGTATGTGCATTTCATTGCTTCCTATCAGCACAAGTTCAAGCCTTCGGAAAGCAAGCAATCAGCATTTAGCGATGATTCCCAAACTGTGGAATTTCATGGACCAATAAAAATTTTTAAAAATAAAACAAAACGATATAAAACAAAACAAAACTGGAGAACCTGTATAAAGTGGCCAATTTATAGTTTTTCTGAGTAAATACATTAAAGAGGAAAAAAAAAAAACTATCATCCACTGGCACCATCAATTTAATACCAAATGTTAGAACATCATTTTGTGCCAAAAAGAGGAGAAAACCTCACAATTAAGGACAGTTTCTTCAATTAAATGAATTTGGCTTTGCAGAAAGGGGAAGGAGGAGTACAATTGCCTTTATTTTTAACATTTTGTCAAGGACTGTGAAAACTTTGCCTCTCGGGGAAGAGGCTCTCAGGCCTGCAGTGGGGAACCTGGCTAAATAAAAAGGTTCACGACAGTTCCATTGGGTAATGAAAGGCCCAGGCCAAAACGAAAGGCTGCGAGGAATAACAGCTGCTGGCAGTGGAGCCATCTGAAGTGAAGTTCTTGTCCCCAAAGGGTTGTGGGTGAGGGGAATTAGCACAACATAAAGCACATCCTTTATTGGAGCTGATATTTTATGCTTACAGCTAGTGGTAGAATTTAAAAGGTAATTGTACATCCCGTTTACCTCTTTTAATCCCCTCAGAAACTCTACAAGATAAGCAGGAAAGATACTCTGTGCCTCTTACAGATGAAAAAGTACCAAGTACCAAATTCTAAAGACTGCCAAATATATATATATGTACATATAATTTACTTCCATGTTTAGAAACTTTTTACTACAACCCATGTTCGACTGGGTTTGGAGAAACAGGACTTATGGTTTATATGGGTGGCTCCATCACTCATTCATTTTATACCCTTAGGTGTTAACCTACCTATAAAACAGGAAAAATAATATTCAGGGACAATGAGGACCTCATTAATTTCTGTAAAAGGATTTTCATGGTCTTTTGCTGACAAGAAAAGCAAAGTGAAAAGAATCCTCATAATGTCCCCAGGCCTCTGGTTTTCTCTGAAAGGGGATAGGTCCCCAAACATCTCTTCTCTGCTGCCAGCGGGGGTCTGTATTCTTCCACCCTGTCCCCTGGATCAGTCTTCATTTCCTTTATTTTCTCCTTTCCTGTTTGCAATAACCCTGTCTCACTTGTCACCACCACGGTGTTTTGTCACTGGGCGTGCAAATGAAGGGTGGCTGGTGGGACTGGATTTTGCATAGTTGCTTTAGTGACATTTCCATCATGAAGCATTTTGGAAAGATACTTGTCAATGGTAATATATTCTCAGTCCAGAGTTTTTCTGACTTTGAGCTGAAGAGTTCAGAGTCTGCGTTTGAATTACTCCCAATTTTCAAAGATTTGAAAGAAACACACGAAAAAGCAAAATAAGAATGACAAAACGTCCCATTTCCAGGTCCATAAATGAGGAGTTCATTCTCTGGGTGCTGCTGGAGTGGTCTGGGTACCTCCCTTCTCCCCGTTGCCACCTCCCTTCCCTGATGCTTTTTCTAAAACCATGCTTCTGTTATTAAGAGCCCCTTCCCAGCTCTTCATACAGGGCTTGGAAGCAACTATTTAAGGCAACAGGCAGACTAGACACCAAGTCCTGAGACACTGAAAGCAAAATTATTTTCAGCTTCATACTAATCTGTTTTGCCCTTCACAGTCTCCGAAATTTTGCTTAGACTGGGAATTAACACTAGATGGAAAAGGCTTCCCTTCTTGTGTTTGTACCTAGCAAATGCTCTGTCTTAAGTGCCCCTCCTTCTTTCCAACTTACTCTGTGTGTGAGCTCTGGGACTTAGTGGATGCGGTGGCAAACATAGGGTATGCAAGTCTTTTTACAGGTCTGGCACAGCAACCCAACTTCAGCAAAGCAGTGCGTTGAAAGGGCTGTGGGATACTGAGACCCGGAACTCAGGCTTGTCCTCAGATCACAGATTCACTCTGGGCCTTGAGGATTGTGAGGGAGGAGGAGAAATTTAACTGCATCTTCGACAATTGTACAATAGCTGTCTGCATTAACCTTCTTCCTCCTGGAAAACACATTCTCTGCCTTTGTGTAGTTCCCACCTTAGTTTTAATTTACTTTGTTTATTAACCTTTCTCTCCATTTTCCTCTCTCATTCCCCTTCCCTGAAGCCAAATATTTCCGATGTTGCTGTGAGATCTTCTGTTTTTGGTGGCTGTAGGAAGAGCACGCTGTTGCTCTATATGCCATAGATGATGCTCCTCCAACTTTAATGTGCTCACCTGGATGTCTTGTGAACACACGTGTGAGGATTTGGAAGATCTGGTCAGCAGGCAGAGTCTGCACTAATGATAAGCAACCAGCCAACACCCATGTGGGCCCATCCCACGCTGAGCAGCTAACCTCTAGATATGTTGCTTCTGCCTTTCATTCAGAACTGCTTTAAGAGTCTTCCTCCTTGCTGGCTGTACACCTAGCCTTTTGCTCCACGACCAGCATCTCTCACATTTTGTCTTTCACTCCCCCAGGCCGACCTGGGTGAACCCCACAGTTGGGGTACATGACCCCCACGACCCATAGGCAAGTAGAAACAGAATTGCCGAATATGGGCCTTGGGTGAACTTAACTTAGTGTTGCCAGGTTGCCTTTGAACAACCCTTGCCTCATTTTAAAATGCTATTGTAAAGACTTTCTATTATCATCACAAACTAAAACTGCCATGATAGTAACATTCAAGATAGGCCAGCAAGATTGAGGTGAAGCTCCTGCCAGTGGCTGCCTGAGGGAACTTTGGGGAGAGGAAAAAAGTGGCTAACCAGGATTTTCCCTTTGGCGTATGACTTACCCACATCCCCTTTTTCTCCATGAAATCTTAAGTAGCTTCCCCGCTGCTGGTTACAGCCCACGGCTTTGGATTTGCTTGAGGTGCAGAGAGGAGCGCTCAGTTTAGTGCTGTCCCCTTGAGGCACTTTTATGTATTGGCTCACTTAGTCCCACCTCACCTGTGAGATTAAGTAATAGCAGCAGTCCCCACTCACCGATGAGAAAACAGAGGCCCTGTCCCATGGCTCCCATGCCCTTATTTCTATGACATATTGGCTCTCTGGGGGTAATGCAATGAGAACAGAAACTTCCCAAGAGTCCTGCCTCATAGGAGAAAATAAATTTAATAACACACAGGTGAGGAGGAAACCAAGATGCAGAAGGTCATGCACCCTCAGTCATGTGCTTATTTATTGTCCCCGGGCCTCCTGTCACCTCCAGCTGAGGTTATTCGGTTGGCTTACTGAGATGCAGGACATCCATTCAAAACAGGATTCAAGTCATTTGATCAGTTTTGAAACTATAAGAGCATTGGTTGGGACTTTATCCATTGCTTTCTGCTGAGGCTGGGGCCTTGCTCACTTCACCCATAGCTCAGAACACTGGGAGGCTGTTGGTGCCTGATGCCCATGTGCCGTTAGGGCTCCATCCACACTCTCATAGTTTGTTCCCACCAAGAAAGCTTTCTAGCTGGCACTCTGCATAGGAAGAAGTTCATGTGAGTGCACACCACCACCGTTCGCCCACAGCCCTGATTACATGAGGCAATCCAGAACTCATACAGCCCACACTGTGACGTTTTCAATTGGGGGCTGGAGGCAGCGCTGCTCACTGTTGAAACTCCCTGAACCTAGCTGCCCGTCTTTCCATCACTGCTGAGTATTTACCAGCCAGAGCCTGGTTGAGCCTTTATCTTATTTTGTCTCTTCTTTCTTCTTCTCTCCCTCCTGCTCTGCCTCCTTCTTCTTTTTTTTTTTTCCTGTAAACACTCTATTGTGTCTCTAAACAGACCAAAACAGATGTCTCATTGTCATCATCAGATGCCTTCTCTTTTTCCTCTGTTTCCTAAGAGATTGATACGTGATAAAATAAAAATTGGACTTTAAAATATGTTCACGCTATAAGGGGAAAAAAATAGTGTTTTCTGGGGCAGAAAATGTGACTAATGTTAGAATGTTTACATGTCCATGAATGTCCAGAACTCAGACAGCTCAGGATATTGCTATGATATCCTGAGATACTAAATAACTTCCTCACACAGAAGTTACCCTGGACCCTTTCCGTCTTTAGCCACCTACCTGCTTTACTCATGGCTGCATGAACAAAGCCCAGAGTAGAGACCAAAGAATCAAAGTCTTAGATTTTCAGTTCTAAACAGGCTCTTGAAACTCAGAATCAATGGCCTTGAAAGCCTGGGTCCTAAGTTATAAAAGTTGAGAATTTTGAGAGAAGACATGTGGAGGGTTAAATTTCAAAAGGCCACCCCTTCCCAAAACATGAAAGAAAGAAGTTTGTGTCATAACAGACTGAAAAGAGAAGTAGACAGAGGGCACATGCCCTACTCCAGGGAGACTGGATAAGTACAGTCTATCCTGGGGAGAGAGGAATGGGGAAGCACGAGGCATGAAAGTGATTCATGTGTGTGGTGTCTCAGCTTGCCCTTACTGTTTACTAGCTTAGTCCGAGAGAAGGAGAAATGATAGAATCCTTCTTCAAGTCCAAAGATGTTAATGTGGGGTCTGCCTGAACACTGTTTGTCAAGCAGAATCATCAGACCCCACAGGGAAGCCTCTGCTCCATCAATGTGATGTACTAGTAAAGCTCATGTGACATGTATGGGGTCCCAGCACTAAAGGACCAGCAAAACCCACAATTTCCCCCATGTGAAAGTACTGGAGTATTCCCTGAGCCCATGAAGAGGGCTGAAGGGTGACCAAAGAGAAAGACAAACAGACGAACAAAAGGCCCGCATCCAGGACAAGGGGTTTCTGGAGCCAGGGATCAGATGCATCTTCATGTATCTTCAGAACCCCCCAAGGACCAGACAGGTTGCATTTTGTCTCGGAGCAGGACCAAGACAGATCAAGACCAAGATGCAGAGACCCCTTCAAACCAATGACCTCCAAGGACCTGTGAGAACTCCCAGAGATTAGCATCAACCTCAGAGAGAAGATAAGGACAGGACAATCCTGAATTTGACTGATTTCATTGAGCATGGAAGTTTGGTTAACATCCCTAGTTGTATTTGTGAAAAGGCTCTCACAAATTTGACTTGGGGCTATGTGACAGAAATCAACAGCTCCCATCCACAAGGGGAGTAGCAGGTGCCTGGTGGTGCCAGGTGCTGCAAGAGAGGCAGCCACTCCCCTTCCTCCCCCAGCCATGGACATTGATCACCATGTTACCCCTGCCCTGTGTAAACTTCATTTGGAGGAGCCACATGAGGAGCCACACTGAGGCGCCCATTGTGACAAGGCTGCTGTTGGCCGTCCTAAAGCCACTATTCTCCTCATTAGAGTGGAGTCCTGTGAAGAAAGAGGCATGACCTCTGTCCGACTCTGGGCCATACCTTGTGCCTTGAAATACCACCGTCTACGTTTCATGTTTCAAAGTGTCTCATGGAAACAGCTTCTCCATCCTCTGCCCAGAGCAGAAATTCTTAACTTGGTGTCTACAACCAGAATTCAGACTTGGATGTGGAAAGAGAGAAAGGGAGGGAGGGAGGAAGAGAGAGAGAGAGAAAGAGAGAAAGAAAACCATCATTTTCACTAACCTCTAACTGAAATGTAGCATTTCCTTCTATGAAAGGAGAAACTAACCACCGCAGTATTAGCAGTACCTGCAATTTTGTCACCAGTAGAATCATGGATATCTTTATATTAGATATGCTCATCGCTTCTTCACATTACAGCAATTAAAGCCACACTCATATTTAGAAAGAAGAACATGTGCCTGTGACAGTTTGTGGCCACCACTAGGTCTTGTCATTTAAAACATGAATAAAGAAGCATACACACTACTACTTGAAAAATTGTTTAAATTTCATAACTGTATTATAATGTAATTAGTTTCCTTTGTAATTCTATGTATTTCATTTTATGCTTTTTTTTTTTTTCTGAGACATGTCCAGAAATTCACTCTAATGGTTGAGGGGGATCCATAGCATAAAAATAGTTGCGTCTCAACCCAAACCATCTCCTGGCCCCACCATCTACTGCCCTCCAATCTTCTCCCAGGTCCTCTCCTTTCTGTTCCTTACTTCTCTCTTCCCTCTTTTTTTCTCTCTTCTGTATTTATTCTCTCTCTCTCTCTCTCTCTCTCTCTCTCTCTCTCTCTCTCTCTCTCTCTCTCTCACCTTTATCTTTATCTCATTCTTTATTCGTCCCTGAAATTTTTTTCTTTCGCAACTTTCAAGGAACAACCATGTTATCTTAATTATCTCCTCAGGGAAGCTGAGGAGAAGAAATGGACTGCAGGAAGCATAATAAATAAGGAGTACAGCAAGAACGACAGTGCGGGGGGAGGAGTTTGGGTGGGTGTGTCTAATCTCCATATAAGTCTTTTGTTTCCTATGTAGGAATTGAATCTCTCTCCATAACCCAAACCTTCACTAAATATCTGCTTCCCAAAGTTTTGTATTAATTTACATTCCCAGCATCATGTATGAGAGTTTCTGTTTTCTTATATTTTCTCCAACCTTTTGATATGTTAGTATGTTTGATATGTTTGATATGTTAGATGGGTTGGGAAATAGTCTCCTGGCATCTAAGTTGGGGACATGTGACCAAGTGATGTGTGCCATTTGCAAGCTGAGGTGCTTAAGAAGGGTGTGCCTTCACACTTTTCTTATCTACCAGCTGGATGTGGGTGAGCATGACTCTGGGAATTCCTATACTGAAAGAGAAAGAGAAGGAGCTTAGTCCCCCACACCCACTAGGAGGACAGTGGCTTACCAATCAGGAGCATCCACTTTAGACTTTACATAAAAGAGAAATGAGATTATATCTTAGCTGACCCACTATACATTTGGGTTTGTAACAGTTTCAGCATCTCTTGCCGCTCTGATCAATAACTCTGTAACCCAGTAATTCCAATTCTGGGAATCATAGCACAAGTGTACTATTTGCAACAGGAAGAGAAAGAAAACATTCCAAATGTCCATTGGTAGAGACATGAATAAATTAATTTAATGTAGCTATATGAAGGAATACTATACAACAGACAAAAATGAATGAGTAGATCTATATGTCTCAACATGGATGGATCTACAAAACAATCTAGAGTGAAGAAAGCTAGCTTCAGAAAGTTAATACAATTCGATGTCATTTATGTGATAATTTTTAAAAATCTCTTTATTACGTATAGACACATAAATATATAAAATGTTTTGATACCTGGGCTGTAATGACACCATAGGAATTGCTAGTGGTGAGGGAGGGGAGAAGAACTGGGAGGAGGAACTTCATAGACTCTAAAATATCTATAATGTTATATTTTTTAGAAAAAAGATTAGACATAAATACATCCAAATGTTAACATTTGTTCATTTAGTATGGCTGAATCATGGATGCCTGTTTATTGTCCTCTGTCCTTTTCTGCTTGTTTTCTTGTTTATTTTTCAACAACAAAGATACCCAAGGAGAGATAACTCCCATCTTTTTTTCCAGCACCTAGAAGCAGAGAGCTGTATCTCCCTGCTGGGTATCAATCACTCCATGGGCTCCCCTAAGGCTTCCTCTTCCGTTGCCTGGGGCAGTGACATTTCAGCTAAAAACAGAAAAGAATCCCTATCTTAGGCCCCACAGTCTCTTTCCTTTCACCTTTCCTTTTACCATTTCTTTCATCCAAAAGCATCACCACCGCTAAAGGCAAGAACATTCTTCCACTATTTTCCCATAATTGAGATTCCAGCTAAAGAGCTTCTAAGGTCAGATAGCAGTGATTCTCATGAATAATAAATGGTATGGGAGAAAGGAGCACGTTATATAAACATGCACCGCCAAATAGAAGAGAAGTTACAATTTCAAATATGTAAAGAGTTTATGAAGTTCAATGTCTGTTCCCACTTCACATAAAATAAACATGGGAGATTCCCATGATAAGAGACCAGGGAGTTTCAGATTTGTGAGGATTTCCTTGTAGGCTGCTACTAGCAGAAAAGCCCATGATGAATATTCGTATCACTTATTTTTACATTTCCAATTGCACCGGGATCATAAAAACAAGGACAAAACCCCACATGAAATTAGCACAACCCAAGGCTGCCTTTTTTTAACTAAAATATTCTTTCTCTTTATAGAATTCACAGAGGTCATATCACAAGTTTTTAATGAATTGGGTTGGGAAGTTATTGCTTTAGAAAGCAGAAACAGTTTCAAGAAGATGCTCTGGGTTATACAAGTTTCTGGGTCCAGAAGGACACATATCTCTCCCTAAATGCCATCACATCTGCACACTAGTCCTATTATAGGGGAAATTATCACCATAAACGAGGCAGAGAACTGTCAGAAAACCACTCGCAGAATGAGAATGTCTAAAACAGGGCCACTGTACATCAGACTCCTAACCTCCCTCTTTCCCCAGGAATGGTGCCTAACTTAAAATCTTGACTGCAAAGAGGCTTGACTTGCTGTCAAACACATCATGATTGATAAAGAGCCTGCATCCAGAGGGATGGAGAAATGCAAGGAACAATGTGGGAGTCTGGTTTGCCAGCCAAGCTCTGTGGACTAAATCTGAGTCCTGTGGAAAGAAAGGAAGCCACTTTTTTAATGACTACGTTTGAGATTGAATAGTTGATGAGATGAGACTGAATAAAAGCAGGACTGAAATTGTTTTAGCCCTACTTGGCTGGACCAAGGGTACTTACGGTCAATAGTCCAGACTTTGGCGAATGTTCTGATGGTTGTGTAATTCTTATTGGGACCATGGTTGAATACCACACCCTGTGGGTGGTTTTGTGAGAAATAGATGTCATTGCCCTGGGAAGAGGGATATTGCAGTACAAGGAATAGGGGCTCTAGAAGTGGATCTTAGAGATGACATTATATATTTCCTCTTCCCCAGGTTCTTAAAGTTATTTTGTAGAATTTGAAGTATAGAAGGGTCTGGGCCTGTGTGTTCACTGTAGGCTCTCCTCCAGTTTGGCGGATTTCATCTCACTTTTCTCAAACTTTAGCAAATTCTCACCCAAAAGTATTGGGACTGCTCTCTGCTGCATATGAAGAATTAAGGGGAAGGACTGGTCAGTGGTACAGAGAGAACATCATGTCTCACTCTGGCCACTATTGGGGACAGCTATGCCCAGTGGTCAGTATTCTGAGGGCCGTCGGCAACCACAGTGGTTCACACAGCTGCTAAAGAAACTGCACTCAGCCTCGCATCGAGGAACTCTGTAGCCTCTACCTGAATCCCTTCAAATTCCTGCTCCTCGGTGAGCAGAGAAGACTCAATGCTAAGGTCCTCTTTGAGGACCTCTGACAAGTCAAGGAAGCGGCCCTGGGAAATCCTGTCAATTTGGTCGATAGGACTTGCAGTTCTTTTATATTTTAAACCGATATATATACTTATATACGTATTTATATATCTAAGTATATGTGTACTTAGATATATACGTATTATATGTATTTTAATATCCATTCTCCCCTTCTCCATTTAGTAACAGAACCCCTGAAATTTAGCTGGGTGAGTAGCCTTACTTGTGGTTATCAGCATGAGCCCAAGCATTATTTATATATAGATATACTTGACAGTTAGGAGAAAGGTTAAACTGAGTATCAAATGAGCCTCCCAAATATGGAAGCTTAAATCAGATAAAAGTTTATTTCTCTCTCAAGTAAAAAGTAGGAAAATTAGTGTGTGGACTAATTTTATAGTGGCTCTTTTTATAGTGACTAATTTTATAGGTATAGTAGCTCCATCCATTAAGATGAGGAAGGAGCACAATATATGCCAAAAGGCAGAAGCCAAAATGAGTTCAGTGTCAGAAATAAGAAGTAAGGTGTTCCTGGAGGAGAGTAACTCGCATGATGGACTCAGGTGGGCTTTCGCCTCCAAGTCTCCCACAGCACAAGTGGGTATAAGAGGAGAATATTGCTTAGAGCTTTGAAAATGCACCAAATGGAATTAGCCCACAAATGAGCCAGTGGCACATCCAGATCCAGAATCCAGGTCCTGCATGTATTGCTTCCAGAGGGCGTAGCAATGAGACAGGTTAACACTCTTATTGCAAACTTCTTTATACTCAAAATAGTGAAATACAGACTCATTGTCTGCAAAGCCCAGTGATTGTTCTCAAACTCCCTAATCAGATTAAGGAAGGAGATGTGCTGGTGGACTTCAGCAGGGAGGACAGGATGTGTGTTTGTGTCCAACTGTGTTTGAGGTTTGTGAACTATTTAGTACAATAATGGCTGGATATTTATTTATTACATTAAGTGGAGCTTTTTGAGTTTGAATGAAAAGCACACATAAAAGCCTAGAAAATCAGGCTCTATTATAACATAAATGTTCATTATATAAAAAAAATTAAACAGAAAAAAGATTTAAAACTACAGATAAACTGTGAAGCTTATAAATTATGGGAGAGTTGAGAGTAATGAGAAAGGACTCGAGATGGCTTTTCTATTCTTTGCCTGGCCAGAGTCTCCGTCACCACCACCAGGTCTTTGCTCAGAACATGCTTCAGCCAGACAGATGAGAAATGAAATGTTCTTCTTTCCTCAGGCCTGAACTATGACTATTCCAATCCCATTGATCCCCTGCTTCTGGTTTTAAGGACCTGCAAGTAGAGGAAGAATAATTGGAGGAAAACAAAGAGAAGATGATAGGTGGGACTGTCTGAAGCATTTGCACACATTAGGTTAAGAATTACATTAATACAGACTCCTCCCCTCACTCAAGCAATACTCCAGTTTTATAGTGATTTCACAGTCGGTCGCCCTGCATTGGTCTGCCCTTATTGTATGAGGTGCCTTAAATTGTGGAGTTCTGGTGCTGCGCTTCTCATTTTGGGTACTTAGTTGCTGTTGTTTTGTTGTTGTTTTTTTAACAGCTTACTGTGAACTATTGTAAAGTTCACATCAAAATAATTTTAATGCATAAAATTCAATGGTTCTTAGTAAGTCACAAATATGCGGAACAGTCACCACAGTCAATTTTAGAATATTTTCGTCACCTCCAAAAGAAACCTGACATCCTTTAGCTGTCACCTCTATTGACAGCCCCTAATTCCACATCTCTAGGCACTCACTAATTTACTTTCTGTCCCGTAGATTTCCTTATTTTGGACATTTCATATAGATGGAATCATATAATATATCACCTTTTGTGACTGGTTTGCATTTAGAGCACTGTTTTCAAGATTTATCTATGTTGTAGTATACATCAGTACTTCATAACCTTTTTATGGCTGAATAATATTCCAGTGCATTGTTATACACATTTTGTTTATCCATTTGTCATTGATGGACATATAGGCTGTTTTCCTTTTTGGACAATTATGAATAATGCTGCTATAAATTCATGTACAAACTTTCGTGTGGATATATGTTTTTCTTTCTCTTTCTACTAGGATTGCTAGGTTATATGGTAACTCTGTGTGTAGTCCTCTGCAGAACTACCAGACTGTTTTCCAAATTGGCTGCACCATTTTACATTTTATAGCAGTGTATAAGGGTTTCAATTTCTCCACATCCTTACCAACACTTGCAATTAACTTGCATTTTGATTATAGCCATACCAATAGGTATAAAGTGGTATTTTGTTTTGTTTTGCATTTTCCTGATAACTAACAATATCAAGCATCTTTTCATGTGTTATTGGCCATTTGTGTATCTTCTCTGAAGAACTGTCTATTCAGATCCTTTGCTTATTTTTTTTTTTTTTAGATTGGGCTAGTTGGCTTTTTATTATTGAGTTGTAAGAGTTCTTTATAAATCAGGTCATAAATTCCTTATCAGATACGTAATTTTAAAATACTTCTCCCATTTTGTGGGTTGTCTTTTTGCTTTCTACATATTGTCTTTGGAAGCACAAAAAATCTATCATTTGATGAAGTCTAATTTTATCTATTTTTTCCTTCATTTCTGGTATCATATTTAAGGGTCCTTTGCCAAATCCAAGGTCATACTTCTGTGTTTTCTTCTAGGTGTTTTATAGTTTTGGCCTTAGATTTAGGTCTTTGATCTATATTGAGTTACTTTTTCTGTATGGTGTGAGGTAAAGAACCAGTCTCAAGCTTTTGCAAATGGCAATTCAATTGTCCTAACACCATTTGTTGAAAAGGCTATTTTTTCCTATTGAATGGTCTTGACATCCTTGTTAAAAAATCAGTTGACTATGGACATATGAATTTATTTCTGGAATCTCAGTTCTATTCCATTTATCTACTTGTTTATCCTTATGCCAGTATCATACTATTTTAATTAACATTCCTTTATAGTAAGTTTTGAAACAAGGAAGTTTGAGCCCTTCTTCTTTATTTTTTCTTTTTCAGATTTTGTCTGGCTCTTCTGGGTCCTAGAAATTCAATACAAATTTTAGAATCTGCTCGTCAATTTCTGCAAGGAAGCAGGCTGAGGTTCTGCTAGGGATTACATTTAATTATAGACCTATAGACCAGTTTGAAGAGTATTGCCACCTTAACAATGTCAAATCTTGTGATCCATGTGCATGGATGTTTTTTCCAATTATTTAGATCATTTTTAATTCCTTTCAATAATGTTTTGTGGTTTTCAGAGGATAAGTTATGCACTTTTTGGGTCAGATTTATTCCTAAGTTATTTTATTTTTGCTATTATAAATGGAATTGTTTCTTAATTTCATTTTTGGATTGTTTATTCCAAGTGTATAGAAATTTAATTCATTACTGTATATTGTTCTTGTATCCTGCAACCTTACTAAATTTGTCTGTTAATTCTAATAGATTTTTAGTGGATTCCTTATGTTTTTCTATATACTAGATCATGTTGTCTGTAAGTAGAGATAGTTTAATTTCTTCCTTTCCAAACTGTATGCCTTTTTTTTTAGCTTACTCTTGCATAATTATCCTGCTAGAAGTTCAAGTACAGTGTTGAATAAAAAGCAGACATCCTTGTCTTGTTCCTGATCTTGATGAGAAGGTCTCTAGTTTTTCACCAGTAAGTATGATGTTAGCTGTGGATTTTTTGTAGATGCCCTTTCATCATTTTGAGGAAGTTTATTTCTATTTCTAGTCAAATGCTTGTTCTGCATCTATCAGATAATCATGTGATATTTGTTTTTATTCTATTGGTAGCAATGTTTTATATTAATTGATTACTGAATGTTAAACAAACTTTCATCTCTGAGATAAACTCACTTTGTCAGTGTATATAATTCTTTCTACACATTGCTGGATTTGGTTTATTAACATTTTGTTGAGGATTTTTGTGTACATATTCATAAAAGTATTAGTATATATTTGTGTTTTCTTGTGATGCCTCTGTCCTGTTTTGACACCAGGTTTGACACCAATTTCCATTTCTAATTTTTATGTTTTTTATCTCTTTGTTGAAGTTCTCACTGAAATGAATTAAGAAGCATTTCCTCTTATATTTTTTGAAATAGTATTAATAGAATTCGGTAATGAAGATATCTGGGCCTGTGCTTTTCTTTGTTAGTAGTTTTTATTACTACTACTACTACTACTACTACTATACTACTACTACTACTACTACTACTATATTACTACTAATTCAATTCCTTCACTTGACACAAGTCTATTCAGATTGTCTATTTTTTCTTGAATTAGTTTTATTAATTTGTGTCTTTCTAGGAATTCGTCTATTTCATCTATTTAATTCGTTGGAGTACAGTACTTTATAGTATTCCTTTAAAATGCTTCTTATTTCTATAAAATCAGTAGTAATGCATCCTCTTTAATTTCTGAGTTTCATAATCTTTTCTCTTTTTATTGTGGTCAATTTAGCTAAAGATTTATCAATTTTGTTCATCTTTTCAAAGAACCAGCATTTAGTTTCAATGATTTTTTGCTATTATATTTCAGTAAGTTGTGCTCTAATCTTTATTTATTTTCTTTCTTCAGGTTTCCTCTTTTTTTTTCAGTGTCTTATGGTCGAAATTTATATAATTGACTTAAGATCTTTCTTCTTTTTCAATATAGGCATTTATACCTATAAAGTTCTCTCTAAGCACTGCTTTAGCTGCATCTCGAAAATTTTCATATGTTGTGTTGCAATTTTCATTCATCTCAGACTCTTTTATGATTTCTCTTTTGATTTATTCTTTAACCCATGGGCTATTTAGCAGTATGATTTTTAATTTCTACTTATTTATGAGCATTGCAAGCTGTTTCCTACTATTGATTCCTACTTTTATCACATTGTAATTAAAGAACATATCTTGTAATATTTCTGTCTTTTATTTTTTAATTAATTAACTTATTTTAATTAATTACAAGTATACAGTACGTTGGTTAGACATCTATATATTTCACAAAATGATCCCTTCAATTGCTCCCTCCTTCCCCTGGCCCTACACCTAGCCAACATATTAATGCTAACTGCATTCCCCATCACCGTGACTATCCATCAAATACTAATTTGTACTTCTTTAACCTTTCACCCCATTCTCCCAGACCCTCAGACCCCCTCCCCTCTGTTCGTCGCCAAATTGTCCACTATATTAATGAGTGTGTTTTTGATTAGTTTGTTCTTTTTGTTCCTTAATTCCATATATAAGTGAAATCACATGGTATTTATCTTTTTCTTTCTGACATAAATACCTTCTAGGTCCATCAAGAAAAAATCTTTTTCCATCTCCTTCCTTTCAGTCTGTATGTGTCTTTTAATCTGAACTGAGTCTCTGGTAGGCAGCAAGTAGGGGTCTTGTTTTCTTATCCATTTAGCCACCCTACCTTTCGGTCAGAGCACTTAATTCTTTTCCATTTCATACTTATTAATAGGAATGTAGTTGTTACCATTTTTTATTCCTGTTTTTGATACATGCTTTTTTCTTCTTAAGAAGTCCTTCCAACATTTCCTGTCATACGAGCTTGGTGGTGATAAATTCCTTTAGCTTATTTTTTTCTGGGAAGCTCTTTATCTGTCCTTCAACTTTAAATGGTAGTTTTGCTGTATAAAGTATTTTTGGTTGTATATCCAGAGTCTTTATCACATCAGGTATTTTATGCCAAGCCTTTCAGCCTTACACAGTTTCTTCTGAGAAATCAGCTGCCAGTCTTAGAGGTGCTCCCTTATAGGTAACTATCTGCTTTTCTATTGATGCTTTTAAGATTCTCTCTTTGTATTTAATCTTTGGCATTTTAATTATGACGTGTCTTGGTGTGGGCCTCTTTAAGTTCCTGGTTTTTGGAATTCTCTGAGCTTCCTGGGGTTTTATCTCCATTTCCTTTACCAGGTAAGAGAAGTTTTCATCATCATTTCTTCAAATATATATTCAGCTTCTTGTTCTCCCTCTTCAGTTACCCCTATGACCCAGATGTTTTTATCTTTAATAGTATCCCATAGGCTCCTTAAATTATTATTGTAGTCTTGGCTACTTTTTCTTGCCATTGTGATTAAGTGTCCTTGGCTTTCCTATCCTCTATATAGCTCATTTGATTCCCTTCTTCAGTTGCTTTATTTTTTCCATTTAATATACTTTTTACTCAGATAATGTGTTCTTCGTTTCATACTGGTTCCCTTTTACAATTTCCATTTCCAATTTTTATGTTTTTTATCTCTTTGTTGAAGTTCTCACTGAATCTATCTACGCTTCCCAAAAGTTCATTGAGTATCTTTGTAACCAGTGTTTTGAACTCTGCATCTGTTAGATTACTTGACTTCATTATATCTAGATCTCTGTTCTGTTCTCTCATATGGCTTCTGGTTCTTTGTCTTCCCATTTTGGCTGCCTTTCCATGTCTTTTTCTATGTACTAAGCAAAGCTCCTAAGTCTCTAATCTTATAAGTGTGGATTTGTGAAGTATGTGTCCAATGGCATAGTCCTGAGAGGGGTTCAGCTGCAGGCCAAATTTAGCTCCAGCCTGTGCCCTCCAGGGCCACCTGTTAAGATTCAGCCAGCAATCCACAGATGCTATGCTTATAGTTGCCTCAAAAGACCACACCAGAAACCAAGGCTGCTTCCAGTATCAGTCTCAGCAAGGAGCGCCTAACTCACTGAGGATACAACTGGATGTGGCTTGGGAGGGGGCCATGAGTTGGGAGAGGTGGGGTTTCAGGGAATCCCCTGGGCGCAGTGACCTCTGTTATCCAGTTTAATGATGTCGTCGCTGTGGCAGTGCTGTGTCCGCACAGTGGGAGGGGGGAAGGCTCAACAGGGAACAACAGATACTGCTGGCACTTCTGAACAGAGTAAGTATCACCTCGGCACTCACTTGGACAATGTCTCCCTGTAAGTGCCTGGTGTCCCCTGTGTGCAGTCGAATTGTCACTGGTGCTCAGAGCAAGCAGGTCTGTCACTGGGAAAATCCACTCATGGTTGCAGCCCCTTTAAGAGGCTTCTGCCGCAGCCTCTGCCTCCATCTCACTCAGCGGCTCAGGACCAAGCAGCCCGGCATCCTCGGTTCATCCTACCTTCTGCCATTGAAGGGTGCTTTCTTGACCTTCTCCCTAGTTGTATGGCTTGTTCCCCTAGATCCCAGGCAATTTTTCCTTGCTGCTGCTCCTTGTTTCCATCACAACTTTGATTTGGTCGCCAGAGGAATGACAGAGCCTCTATCATCTACGCCATTTTTACCCCCGCATTTTAACTTTTTTGCTGATTTTTTTCACTATATTGTTTTAGTTTTTTAGTGGTTGCTCTAAGGTTTACCATATATATATATTATCTTATTTGAATCGGCTTTCGGTTCATTGATATATAGAAGCATTATGCCTATATAACTATATTCGTCTTCCTCCCTTTTTGTCATATTATTTTTGACATATTCGATCTATTAATGCTACAAATCCAACAGTACATTGTTATAATTATTACTTTCTAATGTATAGTCATTTTCTTAGCCCAGTAGAGATTTGCTCCAACCCACCTCCTTTGTGCTGATTGGCAAATATATTACATATATCCTACATATTTATGTTATTAGCCTCCAAATACATTGTATACATATTATTTTATACCAATGTTTTTAATCAGTTCAGAGGATAAGAAATGTGTATTTATACTCTCTTATTAATTACAGAATTGCCTTTACCTGTGGTATTTGTTTTTTCATGTGAATTTGAATTACCGTTTGGGGTCACTTATTTTCAGCCTGAAGAAATTCCTTTAGTATTTCTTACAAAAGACAGATCTGCTAGCAAAAAAAAAAAAAAAAAAAAAAAAAAAAAAAAAAAAAATTCGATTTTGTTTGTCTGGAAAAGTCTCTATTTTACCTTTATTTTTTTAAAGACAGCTTTGCTGGGTATAGAATTCTGAGTTTACAGTTTTTCATTGAGCATTTTGAATGTTATTCTACTGCTTTCTGGTCTTTATTGTTTCTCCTAAGAAGCCAGCTATAAATCTTATTAGAGTTTCTTTGTAAGTAATAAGTTGTTTTTCTCTTGCTGCTTTCAAGATATTCCTCTTGTCATTAACTGTCAACATTCTTGCTATGATGTATCTCTTTGCATTGATCTTACTTAGTAGTCTGTTGAGCTTCCTAGATGTGTAGGTTAATTCTTTTTCAAAAAACTCGGAGATACTGTGAATAACCTGGATGAAATGGTCCAATTCCTCGAAAAACACAATCTGCCAAAACTCATACAAGAAAAAGCAATCTTAATGGGCCTATATCTATTAAAGAAATTAAATTAATAATTAATAACCTAAAACAAAACATTAGGCCCAGATGGATTCACTAATGAATTCTACCAAATATTTAGGGAATAAATTATACCAATTCTCTATAAGCTCTTTCAGAACCTAGAAGCATTTTTTGAGGCCAACATTACCCTAGTACCAAAACCAAAGACATTGCAAGAAAAGAAAAATACAGGCCAATATTTCTCAATAAATTTGGGCAGTTTTCAGCTATTATTTCTTTAAATATTTTTTCTGTTCCTTTCTCTCTTTTCCTTCTGGTACTTCTGAGTGTATGTTGGTATACCTTTTTCTCTGTTCATCAGCTTGCATGGTCTCTATTGACTTATTTTCAAGTTCATTTATTCTTTCTTCTACAGTTCAAATTCTACTGTAGAGCTCCTCTAATGAATTTTTTATCCACAGTTATTGTATTTTTCAACTCCAGAATTTCCATTTGGTCTTTTTAATAACTTCTATCTCCTTACTGTTTTTCTCTATTTGATGCAAGGTATTTGTCATCATACTTTCCTTTATTATTATTTATTTTTTTAAAGTCTATTTCTCCTCCCATAGTATTAAGCCTCTGATATTTCTCCTCAAAGAGGCCCAGCTTTGGGTATGAACATAATTATGCTTAGATGACAATGGTTTTGCTAGGGTTCTCACCTACTCTTTTTCTGACCGTACCCCAGCACTAAGCTCCACTAATTGGTGGCTGGTTGCTTTACTCTTTTCAACAATGCCCATAAATTGCTCTACAAATTAATCCAATCAAATGTGGCTCCTTTGAAGGAATAGTTTCTGAGGTCAGTGTTTGATATTTTTTCTGACCTTAGGAGAATTCCTCCATAGGGACTTATTCTGAGTTTTGGCCTGCAAGCTAGCAGGATTTTAGTTTAGCCTGTATCTCGAATCTTCTTCCAATTGCTTTTCACACAACTTTCACTGTTTTTGAGTGCATCATTAGGCTTCATTTGCTCCAAACATTGTTGCAAAGATCCAATTCCTTTGAGAAAATATAAGAACTATGTTTTGTTTTGTTTTTTCATATGGCCTGCTTTTTCCCCTCTTCCCAACTCCATTCTCTAGCAAAATATCTGAACTAGGGCTCTGGAGCTGGGGCTAGGGACAATGGCAAATTTCTCTCTGACAAGCTCACTCTGAGAGCGGAGCATTCGGTAGAGAAGGAGAGACAGCTAGAGCTCCTCTCAGCTTGTATCTTATGGCATGGAACTACCACCTCACAAGTTGGGGCAAGAGTGACTAGGGTCACAGTCTTAGCATGCCATGCCCAAGGTAGAACCTCCATTCCAGAATTGGGTGCTGGGTGGCAGAAAGGAGCCTTACTTTTCAACCAGATTCATCTGGAACTTAGTCTTAGCAGCAGGTAGCTATGGACAGAATGAGAAACACTATCACCCTGCTCCTTGGCAGAGAAAAGGCCCTCTGTGCACTGTGGGGTGAGGGAGCCCGTGCCTTGGTTGAAGAAGTCTGGAGTGGAGTTTCCACTCTGTCAAAATTGGAGTAGGGAAGCAAGAAGCACTCTTCATTCAAATACCACAGATTCTTACTTTTCTTACCAAATTTTCATAAATTTTCTTAAGTAGAGAGTTTTTTCCCTTGCTTTTTCCCCCTGAGAACCATTTCCAGAAGGTTTTAATGCTGTTTTTTTAATAGTTTTTTCATCAGTTTCACTGAGTAATGAATGGGTCAGTGGAACTCTTCATGCTGTCAGCTGGAAGTTGATCTTAGTCTGGGTAGTTTTATTTTGAGTGTGTAACTATTATTAATACCAACTTTATACAAATAACAAAGAACTTCTGGCATGTTCTCTTCATGGTTACATCATGGACAAGAAATGAGGTGTTAAAGTTCTAATCTTATTTAAAAATAGTTCTTTGCAGATTTAATTAAGCATAACTGGATTAAGGTGGGCCTAATCCAATGACTGATGTTCTTATAAAGGAAGGGAAATGTGGACAGAGAGAGACACACAGTAAGAACACCATGTGATCACAGAGGCAGAGGTCAAAGCGATGGGACTGTAAGCCAAAAAAGGCCAAAGACTGCTGGCAACCATCAGAAGCTTGAGGAGGCTGGGAAGAATTTCCTGTTAGGGCCTCTACAGAGAGCATGGCCCTGCTGACATCTTGAATCCAGACTTCTAGCCTCCAGAACTGTGAAACAATAGATACACAGAACATTTGGTAGCATTGTCCAGTGGATAGCTGCCTTGAAAAGAGTTTCCAAAAAAATCTGGGAAGGTCATTTTTATTCTATTTCTCATTTAGCATCATCCCTTTTCCCTTTTGTTTCATAAATCTGTCTTCATAATCGAACTGAATTTCTATAAATTACCTGTTCAATTACTTCTTAAATTTGGGAAAATCTTTGGTTTCTAGAAACTTGTTTTAGAAGTGCATAGTAACTGCCATACCCCTAAATGTGCAATAACCCTATCTCACTGTTTAACAAGGCAATAATTAGTCCTTATGTTAGCATATCCTCCAAGACTTCTCTTCGGATTCTCTTCCCTTTGGTGACTGTGTTACTGCCTGTAAAACAGCAAGCATCGCTAAGAGCTAAAGGTAGGGGCTGTTGGGAAATCTGATTAACCAATGCCTTTTCTCCCCTGATTTGGCATAGTTTTATTAGAAACAGCATATAAAACACACTGTTTGCAACATTTATATTTTTAACACCTAATAATTTACTATTTTATGAAAATCTGTTTCAACAAACCCTTTGTCAATTTATTTCTTGCATCTTTGTGTCTCTCTACAATGTGGCTAATCCTAAATCACGGCGAGATTTAAGAGTGCCCAGACTGATGCATATAACAATGAAGGAAAGTTTCAAATCCAAGCCAGTATTGGAATATCTTAAATAACTGATGGTTAACCTTTGTGTCTCTGGACAAAGACATCTTTGGCTCATATTCAAATGTGATCATTATGTGATGCTGTGCACTCAAAAGCTTCGAGCACCTTTGGATCATCACACACTGTGAAGGGTGTTGAACTGTACAAGAAATAAAAAGTATAAGAGAAAAGGAAGAAGAGAAGAGGGGAGAATATCCAAATGAGCAACTATTTAGAGCACCGTTAACACATCTCTCCCGGGTCTGCTATACTTCTTAGGGGAACGGGCAATATCTAACAACAAAGACTGAAGTCCAAAGAACAAGGCAACCTAAGTGAAATGATTGCTCTGGGAATCCAAGAGCATTGATGAGCTGGTGTGTAAAGAGACTGTGTGTGTGTGTGTTGCTACCAGTTAAGCATGGGCTGGAAAAGAGAAAGTCTTCTCATCTGGCTTCCATCTTGAGATCACCACCCTGGTTTTCTCCACCCCTTCCTTTTCCACCTCCTCAACTATAGCTTACCATCACTTACTTATTCTCTCAGATGCCATCCAGACACATAATTGTGCTCATACAACTAACAAATCTAAAGAAGAAAAACATATTAAAATATTTCTTCATAGAGCTTGAATTTTCTATTGTAAAAATTATCATTTGGTTTTATTAGACACATATCTAGAAGTAGAACACCCAGCCAGTGGCAGCTTTTTCAATCCTATTGTTCTTCTAGGACACTAGTCTTTCTCAACATTTGTTAGAATCTTGGAGGCCTAAAACCACAATTGATTAAAATTCTTCTCTAGTTCCTGAAAAACTAAGACAGGCCCAGATTGAGTAAGACCTTGACTCACAGGCTTACTATTTTGTGGATAATGTGAGACCTTGGGTATTTTTCAGTAATCTTGCAATAGTGAATAGGATCATTGAGAAGAAGACACTCAAAACTGAAGAATCCCTGAAGAGTCTGTGGACAGAACCAAAGCCAGGAGAAGGAAAAGCATGAACAAGTAGGGTCTGTGGGAGTGGAGAGTGGGGGAGAATCTGTGCAAGTCTATTAATTGATGGACTTGGGGAATCACAGAGAGGGAAGAGAGAGCAATGATTTAGAGACTGTGATCCCAGCTGGCAGGATTGTGAATCAGAAAACCTTCTCGGAGGCAGCATGGTTGGCATTTGAAAAGCAACTCAGGAATCTACCTCGCCTAAAAAGCCAGAATTGTCTTTTGATATGAGTAAATGTCACAAGAGCTAAAAGTCCATTTTAAAGCCCAGGTGAGATTTACCTAGCACAGCGAGTTGACCTTAAAGGTAGTCCTCCAGGAAAAGTGAAAAGATGACAGCTTTTTTATTTGGCAGCTGATCTTCACCCTAGGCTCTAGCTAATCACAGTATTTTAGGGGCCTTTCTCATTATTCTCACTGTCCCTGAGGATCTTGCCCTATAAGCAGAAACTCAGTATCCCGACTTTTCAGTACAGAGCAAGACATAAATTTTTCCACTGACAGTTAAATGAAATTCTAACTTTTTTGTGTCACCTGTTTCCTTACTCTTTCAAGATACAAATGACTTTGGGAAAATTACTACTTTATACAAATCTCTCTCACATTAGTGTGAAATAATTTGTTAGATGACTTTCCAATCTGATTGCCATCTAAGACAGGCTCAAAGGAAGCAGAGCATAGGGAAACTGCCTACAAGCAGGGACACAAAACTGATGTGTCAGTGATGGCACTTTATGGCAAATAACAGAGAGCAAGTCTAACTTGAGCAGAAAAGAAATGTATTAGAAAGATTTAAAGATAAAAGTTATTGGAAGGCACTATATGAAATGAATGGGAAGACTGGAGGGGATACAGAAAGTCATCTCACTGGACTTGCTGCTGGGGACACCATCAATGCGATGGACCAGTGAACATCCCTACCAGGTCACCGGGCCCTCATTGCCACACCACTTGTCTCTTGTCTCTAAGGTCACCTCCATGAGTTGTTTTTTGTTTTTGTTTTTGTTTTTGTTTTTGTTTTTAATGTCACTCCTTCAAGACCCCAAGGCCCGAATGGGAGATTCTGGCTGAACCAGTCACACTGCCTGCCTCACTTCCAGAAGATAAATGGCTAGAAGATCCATCTACATACAATGGAACACTTCAACCTCCCATAGATGTTGGCTTTTCATCCAAAAAATCAGGCTGCCCGGTGCTTGGCAAATATCCCCTACAGGAGATAAAATTGGAGAGAGTGCAAGAGTGCTTGGGCCTCAGCTGTATTAAATCCTTTTACACATGTTAGTTCATTTAATTTGTGTGCCCAAGGAGAGTTCATTATCTATAGTTTTATAGATGAGGAAACCAAGATTCAAAGAGATCCAGTAACCTGCTAAAGGTCTCACAGTTAGAAGGGAGTCAACAGAGATTCCAATGTGTCTCATGTGGATCCAACAGGCTGAGGAAACTGAGCAGTGCTGGAGTGGGGGTGGTCTGGGCAGCAGGAGTTTGTAGAGCAAGGAGTATTCTACTAGAAGCACTGGGTTTGGAGAAGGTATATTAACTTGCTAGAGCTGCTGTAACAAAGTATCACAGACTGAGTGGATTCAACAAAAGATACTTATTTTCCCTCAGTCAGTTCTAGAGGCTGGAAGTTCAAGATCAAGGTGTCAACAGGGTTGGTTTCCTCTGAAGCCTTCCCTTTGGCTTGTAGTTGGTCATCTTCTCCTTGTGTATTCACAGGGTCTTTCTTCTGTGTATGTCTGTGTCCTAACCTCCTCTTCTTGTAAGGACATCAGTTAGTTTGGGTAACAGCCAACCCTAATGACCCCTTTAATTTAATAACCTTTTCCAAGGTACTATCTCCAAATATATTACATTCTGAGGTACTTGGAGTTAGGACTTCAACATTAAGAGGGGAAGAGAGGCACACAATTCAGCCATAACACAAAAATAACCAGTCAGGGAACCCCTCCTTGGAGGAGAATGCCAGAAAAAGAAGGACCAGAACAGATAACCTCAGTCAGCACCTATTTTACAGATCTGATGAGTGACTGCCTTATCTGACTTCACCATCATCTGAACTGTTGGGTTAGTCTATTTAGAGCCTAGTTAAACCAAAGGCAAGTGTGTTCCTCATTGATTCTCGTTATAACCTCCCTCCTCCAGGTTAAAATATCCTTCAATCAGCAGCATTTTTACCTGTTATATGCAGCAGAGTTCTGTCTATTTCCAGCTACTACATTGTCAAACCTATGCTGAAAGATCCACAGTGGGGGACAAGTGGGGCAGTGCTATAAATTGAAATGTCTCCTTCAAAATCATATGTGGAAGTCCTAACTCATAATGAGATGGTGTTTGGAGATGGGGACTTTGGAAGACAATTAGGTTTCTATCTACATGAGAGTGGGGCCCTCGCGATGAGATTAGTGCTCTTACAAGAAGAGGCACTGGAAAGCTCCCTCTTGCTCACTGCCACGCAAACACACAGTGAGAAAGCTTCGACTACGTGCCAGGAAGAAAGTCCTCACCAGAACCCAACCAAGTTGGCACTTTGATCTTCAACTTCTAGCCCCCACAACTGTGACAAATTTAATTTCTGTTGTTTAAGCCACCTGGTATATGGTAGTTTGTTATGGCCTCCTGAGCAGATTAGGACAGAGAGAGAAGAGCTCTCACACCAGCCCTTTGCCTTTCCCTGCCTCAGCCTCCATGGCTGTCCCTGACCTGATCTTTTCATCTACCTTTCTGCTTCTTCCTTTCAAGATCTTCCCAACTGAATTTGTTTCCTAGGGCTGCTATAAAAATATTACCACTAACCTGGTACTTAAAACAAAAGTTTACTCTCTCATAGTTCTGGAGGCCAGAAGTCTGAAATTGAGGTGTCAGTCAGACCACACTCTCTCTCTGAAAGTTCTAGAAGAGAATACTTCTTGCCTCTTTCTCCTTCTGGTGTCTCCTTGGCTGTAACTCTATCACTCACATCTCTGCCTCCATCTTCACATGGCCTTCTTCCTTAAGTGTCTCCGCATCTAAAATCTTTCTCTCCTTTTTCTTAGAAGGGTATCTATCGGTCATTGGATTGAGGCCCGCCCTAAATCCAGAATGATCTCATCTTGAGACCATAACATAATGGCACCTGCAAAGACTCTATTCCCAAATAAGATCACATTCACAGGTTCTGCAGGTTAGGGCTTGGACATTCTTCTGGGGGCCACCTTTCCACCCATTCCACCCATATACCTCCCCCACCATAGCTTATCATCCTACCTCCAGATCCCTGCTGACCTCCTTCCCTTCCCAGGCCTTGATCCAGAACCCTGGGCTGGATTGGAGCCAGACATTGCATCTTGTCCTCACATTAAGACCCCAGTACCTCAGGAGGACAATTTTTTTTTTTTAGTCTCCAAGTAGGAATAGTCTTATAATGAGCCTTTTCATTGGGAAAGGAATACTTTCACATTAATATGAGTATTTTCATACAAGGAGTATTTACCCAACTGGCAACGTCACAAATCTGCAGACAAGTCCCAACAGCCAGTTTTGCCTTGTTAAGGATTCACGGATTTTGGGTGGCCCAGATTCCTTTGTCACCTATGATATGATCAATGTGGGCCAAGTTCCAAATGCCTTTGGCTGTGTTCAGAGTGAAGAAGAGGAGAAGAGTTAAATGGCAGCCCCACCCCCTGAATATGAAACTTTATTCATATGTCCCAGCACTTTTTTCCCCACTGAATAAAACATTCTGTACCCAAGAAAGAGGGCAGTCCTCAGCTAGTACTATTCCCCATGTCTCACCTGCCTCCTGGCAGCTTCTCAGAATGAAATCCTCGGACAGCCTAGGACTTAGCTCCAGGATTAAAACTCTGCTCCATAGCCATGGGGTGGCTATTCTATTGTTTCAGGCATTGTCAATGAGTCCTTGATAACTGTCTTCATCAGTGGATTTCAACCTGCAGAAGAAACAAGCACAGTTCATCCAAATTGTCCAACTGAAAACGGTTCAGACTAGAGGGGCCGCTCTTGGCCCAGTCATCACTACTCCAGGCACCACGCTTGTCCTAAGGTGGGTCTGTCAAGCCCTCCTCCCTGCAATCCTGCTTTTCCTCCATTATAGTCAGAGAACATTTGTTTGAGGGGAGGGCTAAAAAAGCAATGGCTGTTCTTTTAGACGGAATGTTTTGTTGCGGGACATTTCCCTCATACAGCATCATTTTTAAATTGGGAGCTTTAACAAAGGCTTAGGTTACTGTCTTACCGCTTGATAAAAGCCTGGCCTATTCAGAATTATTTAGACCCAGGAGCAGTGTCTGATACTCCGAATACTAGCATGAGTTGCTTCATCCACTACTCCAGTTCTGTGTTGCAAGCGAGGGCTCTTGACATGAAGATCCCACCCCTCTCCCTCATCCCACTCAACTCCAAATGAGAGGCAAGGTCATTTCACTAGAAATGTAGCAGACAGCAAGGCAACAACAGAATTGTCCCAAATCTGGCTGAAAGACACTCAGGTGGATCAGTTAATGACTTCGGGTGGTATGGCTTAATGAAAATTTATATAAACATGATGACCTGCATACATACATTCCTCTCCCAAAGCCCCATTAAAGTGACAGAAACGAGATACAAAGACATCAGCATACAAAGGCAAAGAGAACATGAAAGGCATCAGGGCAGGGATAGCTCAACTAAACTTCTGAAAGTGGCAACCAGATCTAGTGGTGATTAACTGAGCAGACCAGCAGAAGCGAGAGAGCCCTCAGCGCAGGCCACCAGTGAGCCAGGGGTTGTGGGCAGATTCACACTGCAGAACCTAGGAAGTCTCAAGAAGTAGAGAGTGTTTCTCATAGAGAGGGTACAAGTGGGCTGAGAACAGGAGAATTCAATGAAATGCTATAAAAGAAGTTATGAGTCATCTTGCCTACCCCACACAGCATAGGACCATCCCTCATCTAGAAAGGCAGATCACTCTCTAGAAAAGATAAAGCAGAGTCCAAGCTTATGAACCCAGACCCAGGTACACACAGCAGATAAGGTCAAAGTCAAACCCTGACATAGCCTCGAACAGCAATTGGCTTCACGCTCTAAAATCCAGGCTGGGATCCTCCCCTCTTCACCCCATCCAAGGCAGAAAATTGGAGATTCGTTCTTTGGGGAAACTGATCAGCCCCAGAGCCTTGACTGTAGTTAATGACATTTGAGGGTTTCTCAAGAAATAGCCAGTTATCTTCTGAGAAACTCCACCAAAAGGAAAGCACTTGCATACAGAATTTCCCATCACTATTTTAGTCACTCTTAAATATGTAAGAACTCAAGGAGTAGCAGATATTTGAGGAGAGTCTTTGTGAAGAAAGACTGAAAAAAAAAACAAGCAGAAAAAAAGGAAAGAGAAATAATTTAGAGATCTAAATATCTTTTTAAAATCTGTAATTAATTTTTAAATGAGAAAAAAAGGAGATAAAGCATCTAGAAAACAAGATCAAGATGCCATATGAGGAAGACTATATAAAAATGATAATATCAATTTTTAAAACATCATTATAGAAGTGGTAAGAGATAGATGAACAAATGCATTTTTTAAATGGAGGACATATAAACAAGGGATTGGAAAATAGAAGGCAAAATATGAGAAAATTAAATTAGTCCACCGGTTTTGAGAGCTAGTCTTTCTTCACATGAATGAAGAAAATAATCAAAAAGTAAGTAGATAAATAAAATACAATAATTTCCCAAAACTGAAGGACATAAGACTCCTTATTGAAAAGTCCCACTAACTACTTGGCACAATAAATAAAACAATCAACAAAACACATGAAAGCAGATCACCTTAAAATTTCAGAATCCTGGGAAGAGTGAGAAGATTCTACTATGTCCCAGGGAGAAAGAGAGGGCACCCACAAAGGGTCAGGAATCAGAAAGGCTTTTCAGGGGCAAGACTAGAAGTCAGAAGAGTAAAGACTTCAGATTTATTTCCAAACTAGAATTTTTAGCCCTCCCAAACCATCAATTAAAATGTGAAAGTTAAAAACATACATTTTCACTTTCAGACATGCCAGACTCAAGAAAGAAAGAGAAAAAAAGCCAGAAAGCTATTGGAGTGTGTGAATCACCAAAACAAGGAAATATACAAAAAATGAGAAAGATGTGGAATCCAAGAAACAAGACATCCAAAACAAATGAGAATCCCTAGGGTCATGAACGGGATCTCTAGGTCGGTGACAGTGGCTCTAAAGTTGACCTAAGAAAGCACCAGTCAGTACATATGGGAAGAGGTAAGAGGAAAGCTCTGGAAAAGAAATATATTGGAAAAGGTAAAATACCTGATTGGAACAGAAATTTCTAGAACAATAATCACCCAGAAAAATATGAATCGTGGATTACCTGATGTGTTAGAATATTTTTAAAAATTTATACTCTGACAAAGAATTTGAGGATAAATAAATGATAAGAGACACTACAAAATGGGGAAATGAAAAAATGAGGCAATTATAAATTCCCAGGGAGACAAAATAGTGACCAGGAAAGAAAATAATAATGGTACACTACATGGCTTAGTTGTCTAGAGAAGCATAATATTACAAAAACAGAATTGGTTTAATCAACAATCTATAGAGATAACTACTTTGGGAAAATGTGAGGAGAGGTTTATGAAAGGAGTCAAGCTTTACATTCCACGATGAGAAGTTAATAGATGATATCTGTTATAGACAGAATGTTTGTTTGCTCCAAAATTCACATGTTGAAAATTTACCCTGCAATGTAATAATATTGGGAAGTGTGGCCCTTGAGAGGTAATTAAGATTAGATGAGATCATGAGGGTGGAGCCCTCATTAATGGGACTAGTGCCCTCAAAAAAACTCATGAGAAAACTTTCTTCCCCTCTTTGCTCTCCACCATAAGGACACAATGAGTCGTCGGCAGTCTGCAGTCTGGAAAAGGGTTCTTACCAGAACTCAACCAGGCCGGCACCCTGATCTCAGATTTCCAGCCTACAGAACTGTGAGAAAATAAAATTCTGTTGTTTATGAGCCACCCAGTCTATGGTACTTTGTTATAGCAGCCTGAATACATTAAGGCAATATCTAAAACTGTAAAATCAAAAAACAGCAATGTAAGTTTATTATTTTACAACATGGAGATAAACATGAGAAGAGAAAACTAAGAGTTAAAATGTTTGCCAGAGGAGTGGGAGTTGGGAGTGCGGTGGGTGAAAAGGGGTGAGCAAAAACTGCTTTGCTTTTTGTTGTTGTTGCCGTAAACTGTTCCACGTTTAAAACTATGTCCCTGTATTGATAAAAATGAAAAGTTAAGTGTAAATGTTAAATGTCTGTCGGAAGTCTGTGGCTTTTACACTTAGGAAAAAATTCAACTAACATAAAGAAGTATTTACTAAGTACTTGCCTTGTAACATGGCAAGTTTTAGGCCTCAGAAAAATGGTTTATATTATACTACTCCTTAGAAAATGTTTTTACATACATTATCAGTTTTGTTCAGAAAACCTTTACAGAACTCTTACTGTGTACCATATCTCCAGTGAGATAGGTAAGAAAGCTCTGTCTTCACCTGAAGTAAGACCTCATGGTCTGGCTGGGGAGGTCAGGTCGTGGAGTGCTGGAGAGAATCCCACGGCATCGTGGAGAAGAAGCACAATATTCTGAGGCAGCCACTTTGACTTAAGTGCTTCATACATTTCTTAAACCAATGTGCCCGCTAACATTACCCTAATGAGACAGACCTCTCTCTGCTTTATTTCTGACACGCTTTCTTCATGTCTAATACTTATGTAATCAGAGAAGTATAATAAAGTTTTGGTTGTATCTCTTAAAGCTGAGTTAGTCTCTGAAGGTATCATTTACCCCTCCAAATTTTCATCATAAAAAGTTCAGAAATCTACATACTATCACATACTGAAAGAATTGTTAGAGATGAGATTGCAGCCTGGAGCTCAGGATAAAGGATGACATTATGACCCAAAGATTTCTCACAACCACAGCTGCTAACACAGTGTCTAATACAGTGAACACATTCAGTCAAACTCCCACCTCCTCTGGAGTCAAAGGGAAAACATGGTAGTGGGTCAACAGTAGTAGTATCTTCTCAGCTCACCTCTCATTCTCCCTCTGATCACAGCTCCTCCTGATTTCCTTTGAGAAACTGCTCCTTCCTCTCAAACCCTGGAGAGTTTTGGGAAGACACAAACCACCGCACCCTGCCCTGGGGCACTGGCTCATGATCAGTCTGGGCTAAGAGGGGACCACACAGAGCCATAGCATCCTCGGTGTCACATCAGAGCTGCTTCATCCATGTCCCCTCAAGGAGGAGGAACATTGGAGAATATGAATAACCATGGCCTGTTGAGCTCTTACAATGCTGTTCTAAGGATTCCCCGTGTACAAAGAGTAACCCTCTGGGCCTGGCTCTGCTATATCCCCATTTTACAGGTGCAGAAACTGAGGCACAAAGACATGAAGTAATTTTCACAACCAGTTCCCAAATCCAAACTCTCAATTAACTCGCAGTGCAGAAGCCAGAAATGGGAGATGCGACTTGAGTCACTTGCAATGGAGACAATTCTCACTGGTTCACAAGCTCTGACTGATATACATTCTGTTTAAAACATAAGCTAAGATCTCTTTTTTAACCTAGAGACTAATTGAACGACAAGGGGCATTACTAATGTAACTTCACGGGAAAAATAAGAGAACCTAAAGTACAGACCATTCAAAATCAAGTCAGAGAAGGAAATGAGTAAGACTTGCTTACTGCCTCCCTTGCTCTGGGAGTGGCCGTGCCTGTGTGGGGTGCAGCCAGCTGGGGGCAGTGAGAACTGAGGTCAAGGCTGACCTATAGACGATGGCAAACAGAAAGGAGTAACTTGGGTTCCTAATGGTGTCATTTGAGCTATGAAATTAACCAGCCCTAGAGCCATCTGATATCCCGATTCATAGTTCTGTTAGATAATAAGTTTCCTCATTAAGTCATTTTAAGTTAGCGTTTTCTGTTAGTTGTAGCCAATGTGCCCTATATGACATTCTCATCCTCTGACACATAATAGCTATATGATAAATACAGCTGGTTCATATAGCTTCACTCCAACTTTTGGAGGCTGTTATCTCCTCTGAAAAATGGTCTAATAATGCTTATTATTAGATCTTTTATAAGAGGAAGGATTGTGTCTAGCACCTGAAGCAGGGCAGACACTCGGTACAGAGCAGGTCGGGTTATCTGTACTGACACACCATCTTTGCAGGTTGGTGTAGACCCATTTAACCTTAGAGCAGATGCACAGTGCATTAATCTTGAAGGACAGTAGTACCAGTGTAATCTTAGGCTCTGTGACAAGGAGACTGGCACGTAAGGGTTGAGGGCAAAGGGACCCAGATCCTCCTTGTGAAATGATGATCCCTAAATAGGGCAAAAGAATATTTAGGTTTATACCTGCAAAATTATTTAGTTATGGATTAGAAGTCTACGAAACATGTGCACATCACCCTGTTTTCTTCTAGATGGGCTATGCATTTGGAACCCAAGTTAGAAAGGTCCCAAAAGTTTCTAATCATAGTCTAGACCCCACTCAGGTGAAAATGCCTTGAAGGCAAAGTCTCCAGTATAATCAGCAAATGTTACACAGGGACCACATCTGGTTCCTATGTGTTTATATCATCAATAGGCTCAAATTTGTATAGGAAATGGAAACCAAGCTGCCAACTCAACCTCAGAAGGTCACTTGATTTCTGACCAAGGCACTACATTAGAGGCCAGAACAATGGACTGCTTACAATAGCTGTCTCTTAGCCCATCTCTGCTTTGAAGCTATTCCAAAAAATAAGCAACTTCGACTTTCTCATGGAGTAATATTTTCTCGGATGAATTGTTCTATGGGTCTATGGGTTCATACAAGTGGCTCTCCACAAGTTCTAGAGTTTACACAATCAATTCTCCTTTGGGACTCCATCAACACACAGGGTGGTCTCGATGGAGCTGTCAGTCACGGCCCCTCCTCCATCAGGCAGGAGACCAGGTCCCAGACTGGCCGGAGGACCCCAAATGCTGGCCTGTCCACAGTAACTGCTCCAAGAACATCTGGAGAGCATGGGTTAAACATTGGTGAGTTCAAGAGTATTTTGTTAGAATTGCATAACATTTTCAAAAGCAGAAATTTTTACATAAAAAAAAAAAATCCAGATTTCTGGCTTTTCTTGAAAATCAGAGGATCTGGCAACCCTGGGTCATAGCTCTGAAGTGGCTGTAGCTGGTTGCAGAAGCTCCGTTTGTCACAGTGCCCACCCAGTACACTGGCCCTTGTCACACAGTTGTATTTCTTGCCAGGCCCTGCTCCCGCCTCTGTGGAACTGCCGGAAGAGACTGTCTAGTGGGGGCTTCTCTGTGCAGGGAGGAAACCTGTGCCCAGCAGGGGAGAAAGGGATATATTTAGAGGGTGGCAGATCCAAGAAGCTGAAAGAGCACGCCTAAGGACACTGAAGGCGAGAGTGAGCAGCGCGTAGGGATTCAGCTGTTTAGGCCCTCATGGTCATGTCTGGGCCAGAAATCTTTGTTCCCAAAAAATGTTTTCAGGCTTCTCGGGCAGAGGGACAGCTTGTAACCACTCCAATGCAGAGACCCCAAAGGCTATGCCTTCACAATGTCAGTGGGATTTGAGGCTCTTGAAACCCTGTCTCTGTTCCACCTTTTCTCAGGAGGGCCTGACCGATTGCTCATGTGATTTAAATGTGCAATAAATTACAGAAGCAACACGAAAATACTTTTTTCCTTCTCTTATGAGTAACCTGTAAAACAAAGTGCTGGGACATGGCAACTTAAAAGGAATAATCCTCACTAGTCGTCAGGGCTGCGCTTACCCGTAGGAAAATCTGTCTTCTATTTCAGGCACCATTGGTTCTATGCATCAGGGGATTCGATCACAGGGCACAGACTGCCAGCAAGTGCTAATGGCATTTGGGGTTTTTTTCTATTTGGGAGATTTTGTAGGTCTGTGAGTCAGTGTGTGTATTTGTGTCTTCCTTGCACTCCCCTACCCCCAGTTTCTGAGCTGGGAGCTGAAGCACTCAATGGGTGCATTTGCAACTTTTCAAAGGAAGTAAAGACAGCCATAAAAGGAACTGATGCTTTTTCTGGGCTGTTTACAGAGAAGTCACCCCTGTGTCATTTTCCCTCCCAGGGAGGTCCTTCCCTTGATTGCTAATCGTCTGTGTACTTTAGCCATGTGTGGTGTAAGCTGTGGTCCAGGCCCTGAGCAGTCCCTCCGCCCTCACCCTCCACCCAGCAGCTTTCTTTTGACTGCATAGAACACAGCAGGCTGTGCTGCCGGGCCACCCAGGGAGCAGCCACAGCAGAGTTCCCATGCGGAGGCCTCCCTGGATTCTCCACGCTCCCCTTAACTGGCTGCCCCCTACCAAGACAGCCCAACAGCCCTCCCTGACCTCCTGCTCATGACACCTTCTGGAGCCTTCCACCCCAGGTCAGCAGCACAGCCACAGTGCATTTCTCTCTGAACCTTTCTCAGGGCCAAGGAAAAGCCCATGAAGGGAAGTGGACAGAGGGATGGCCACAGGAGTGCATGACCTCCAGCCTCATGGCCTGTCCACACAGCGCGAGCCAAGGACAGCACTGGCACGTCCAGGAAGGTTGTCTTTGGGAGCCTCACATGTGACCCTTGATGGCTCAGATCACTTGAGGAATTAAAAAACACTCTGGAAGCTTGTGTGACTGGCTGGAGCTTAGGGACAAAGGGAGGGAAGGCAAGGCCAGAGCCAAATCATAGCAGGTCTTCTAAGGACTAAGAGAAAGGGATTGATGGGGATTAGTTTTACATCTCACAAAATCCCTCAGGCTCGGTATGGAGGCTGGCCAAGGGAGGAGCAAGGATGGAAATGGGGAGGCTGGCATGGGGCTCTCCTGGTCCTCCGGGGAGAGAAGGGGCATGGAAGAGGGTGGGGTTGGGCCTGGCATGGTCCAGCCAAAGCCTCTGCCCTCTTGGGGCTTATGTTCTAGAGGAGCTACCAGACAGGATATCAATACATAATACAATAAAGTTTCAAGTTGTGATAAGTCCTGTGAATAAAACTAGAGGAGAAAGGATAAGGCAAATGAGGAAAACTGAGGCGCAGAGAGAAGCAGCTGACCCAGGATCCAGGTAGGAAGTAGCAAGCTGATCTTCCCCCTGTGGCCCAACCTTACCACCTCCAAACCACCTATTCACTAAGCCTCAGCCCTGTTAGAGTCACTCTCTCACTTAGTTTAATGGCTTTCCATTGCTCTTCAAATAAAAATCAATCTCGTTGCAGGGCTCTCCCAGGCTCACCTAATCTGGCCCCTGCTTCGTGCTCCAGCCTCACCACAGAAACCCTACCACCCCTGGAGTCTCAGTTGCAACTTAAACATGACTTATTCAGGAAGCCTTTGGCCTCCCTCTGATAGACTTCCATGGCAACCTTTTGTAAAACTCATTAGGTTGCAGTTACAATCCTCCCTGGGTATTGCAGGGGATCAATTCTGGAATCCCTGCAGATAATAAAATCCAAGGATGCTCAAGTCCCTTATATAAAATGGCATAGGATTTGCATATAACCTGTATTCACATATAGGCTTCAGCAGGTTTGCCTACACATCACTTCATTGGAGGGGATTCAGCATAGTACTCAGCATGTGGCAAATTCAAGTTTTCTTTGGGGACTTTCTGAGATTTTTTTTCTGAATGTTTTTCATCCACAGTTAGTTGAATCCATAGATGCAAAACCCACCAATATAGAGGTCCAACTGTAGTAGTTTCATGTCCATCTTCCCCGTGAAGCAGTAAGCGTCATGAGAACAAGGATACAGTCTGTCTTCTTAGGGACGTGAGTTGTATTGGGATTAAGAGTGCCAAATTGTGAGACAGCTTCCTAGGTTTGAATCTCAGCTCCACCACTTACTACTTGTGTGACCTAGGGCAAATTGTTTGGACTTTCTGGGCT
This sequence comes from Eonycteris spelaea, assembly GCA_003508835.1. Lineage (NCBI taxonomy): Eukaryota > Metazoa > Chordata > Mammalia > Chiroptera > Pteropodidae > Eonycteris > Eonycteris spelaea. The sequence goes on from PUFA01000245.1 coordinate 1,619,051, forward strand.
TCAGCCTCCAAATTTACAAAATCGTCTCATTGGGTTATTTTAGAATTAAATTTGATAATATGTGAGAGCTGCAGAGAACAGTCATTGTCTGATACACAGCAGACACTTATCAACTTTAACTATTATATTTATACACTCTAGACCAGTATTTAGATATTATACAATAAATACCTGTTAAATGAAGAATATTCTTTATCCTGCTCAGTATTAAGGTTTGCCTACGCCCAAAAGTTAGCATTTAGTGATGCTTCTATTACACAGCTGGGCAGAGTTTTGGGTAGATAACTCTTACATATTTTATGCAGAATCAAGAATGGAAATCCTAGAGGATGATTTGGAGAAGCGGTTCTGGTTTCAGGAAGAGCATGTGTGTCATCAGCTAGAATTTCTTTGTAGGAGATGATTTCGAAATAACTTATTTACGGAATGCTTTGGAAGTAATTTAGCTTTCAAGTTCTTGAACACACATTAAAATAATGGAAGTATTATAGTGTAATCTAATTTTTTCCCTTTTCCTTAAGGATTGCTGCTGACTGGTGGTTAAGGTCTTTTTTTTTTTTTTTTTTAGGGTGTAAATGTAAACTATACAATATAGTGACTTGGGTCCAGTAAACATCTTTTAATAGTTGAAAACACCCATGCTCTGTGTCATGAAGTGTTGCCTATCTTTGTTGACACTTGTCTTAAGTCAGACTTTAAAACTCTCACCGGTGTGCTAGAAAAATGTCAAGAGCATCCCATAGGCAAGCTCTGCAAAGGTCCCAGCCACCATTTGGTGCATTTTATGGTGGGACAGCCATGAATTATGAGATATGGAAAATAGTCGGAACTGCCCAAATCTCCTTCTTCCAAATCCCCACCCCAGCAGCAGTTTCTTCCAATCATGAAGCTCTGTGGTGATGCTGAAAGGGTTACTGTGTTGTTAATTATCAGACTTTCATGTACACGACTGATCCTAAAAAGTTGCACAGGGAGAAGTGATAACAGACACGACCCAGCCATGTGCTCAAATAGCAACTGATCTACAGTGTCGAGCTGTATCTTCAGATACAGAGATGGAGCAAGACTCTGTCCCTCCCTTTTTGGTGTCACGTTTCCTAGGTAGAGCTGTTATGCCTGCATGAACAGACTCTCCTAACTGGAACAGTCCCTATCAAACGTTTCCTAGGTAGAGCTGTTATGCCTGCATGAACAGCCTCTCCTAACTGGAACAGTCCCTATCACAGGGTAATTTCATTCTCCAACTTGAGTACGTATGGAAATTCCCTGGGGACCCTGTTCAAATGCAGATTATGACGCAGGAGGTCTACAAATGAGGCCTAAGACTCTGCATTTCAAGTAAACTCCCCAGCAATATTAATGCTGCTGGTCTGGGAGCAAAACATGAGTTTTGGGTTTCAAGGCCTAGCCAGCTGGCTTCGGGTAACACTGGGAGGGGACCCCAAGAAGCAACAAAATCTTAGAAATGGAGCTCATTTCGTGTCTGAAACATTTCCTCATTTCCTATATCTGGGTCTCCACACCAGTTTAGTCATACTCTTTGGGGTCAGTCGCCTTCACCTTAACCAGAACTGGTAAAAATATGTTCAGGTCACGCTCAGAATTAATCCAGTCTCCAGGCCTCTGTTGTCTACCTCCGGAGCTGGAAACATGTCCAAACTTTCTTAGTTTTCCATGGCCTTTTCAGACTATTCTTGTTGATTTTTCCAGAGAAAATAAGCAAACAGTTGGGAGAAAGGGGGCTGGTTTACATGGATAATTCTGCTGTTCTGTTAACATTGTAAATTGTGGTGGAATTTCTGCTTTAGCTCAAAATATCCACAGACCTTACTCTCCGAAGTCAGCATTTTAAGCGGACCTTCTGCCACGCAACTCCACATTCAGTTCTGACAGTCTAATAGTCTTTTAACGTCGAGAATTGTAGGCCAAGATGTTTGTGTTTATGTCCCAAGCCCAGGATAAATAAATAGTTACATGGTATTGAAATCACCTGTCAAAATATCCACTGCAGTTCTGGGGCACAAAGAAAAGTTTCTTGGTGTGATTGGCTTACTTGCTGGAAGAATTCAAAGGCTGTTTATCTCATTTAGTTTAAAAAAAAAAAAAAAGACCTGTAATTACTGCATTTTGACCCCAAAGCAGGCAATTACTTCACAAAAGCTCTCCCCAGGAAACCAGACATTAGCCTGGCTAATTAGGCTGACCTCACTTGCAAACCACTCTTATCACTGTGCACATGGCAGCCCAGGACTGCCGCTGGGCCCTGGGCCGGCCAGCAGGGTAGGCTGGCGGTGGCACCGCACTGCTTCGTGTTGTGTGTTTTTACTACTTACTTTTATGTGTTCCTTGAAGCTCAGTCCCCTTTCCAGAGACAGGCTCTCTTCAAAAAGAAAGGGCGCCCGACAAACTGATCTCCTTTATTGCACAAGGAGGAGGAAGCTGGAAAAAAGAAAAAAGAAAGGAAAGCAACCGAAGTTGTAAATTCCTTCCAACATAGGAAATCATTCTTTGCCCTTTAGGAAAACGATTTGTTGTTTCAGCCGTTGCAGCACATTTCCTTAGCCCCCTTTTGTCCTTGCACACTTTGGGGTGGGGACTAACTTCTGTTTGGGTTCCATGAGGCTAAGCAAAAAAAAATTTTTTTTTTAATATCACAAGCATGTAGCATTCTCTCCTTCTAAAAAAAAAAAAAAAAAATTGGACATCTCCCCAAGGAGCACTGCGAAATGGGTCACAAAATCATCATGCCCTTTCCACACGTGGAGAAGCACACAGAAAGACGGCACGTGTGGTTCTGGATGGTCAGTGCTCAGCCACGCCCAGTGACCAAAATGTTCTTACTTGGCCTTTAACTCGGGGGCATCACAGCAACTGACACAAGGGTTTGCACTTGAGAGGTTTTTAAGGACAGAAGGGGAGTAGGTGTTTCTTTTCCAGGGACGCAGACGAAAGGTGTCCCCTGGCCAATGCAATGACAGGATGCCTTGGAAAATGAAGAGATGGTTTATTTGGTTTGGGTGGGTCTCAGAAAACAGAAGGCAGCCCAAAGTCAGTTTGAGTCAGCTTTGCTTAGGGGTCAGAATGGCGAGGGTGAGTTATTCCTTCGAGCACAGACCTTAGTGGTGTTAAAGAAAAATTTATTCTGACATTTATTAAACAGTAAGGACGGGTTTATTCAGGCTGTGGCAATAGATACCATGACTATGGCAGTGGGGTTGGGGAGGGGACATGGGGCTCAATTCTGAGAACAGTCAAGACAACTAGATATTTACAGACAAGGAGCAGAGTGCAGGGTCAGTAGAAGGAAAATACTAAAAAGAGACTTCAAGGGCAGGGGGAGCCTTGCTGAACCAACTTAGGATTCTTGCTGAAGGCAGGCCAGGGTGATCAGATTTGAGGGTGGGGATGAGGAATTTGATTAGATATTAAGTGATCAGATATCAAAGGTGGTGGGATTCTCACTAAAATGACTTAACAGGATTCTTGCTACAGCTGCCAAAGGCCTGTTGAAGACAGGTCCCAAAGGTGAGGCCTGGTCAAGAAGAGGGCACAGAGAAATCTAACTAAAGTTTAGTCAAGGAAAGAGTGTGTCAGTGAAAGGCAAAAGGCAAAAGGTACAGGAAGCACCTGGACCTTTTCCTAATGGGTTTAAAACAAGGACCAGAAATAGCATAAAGCAGCTCTGGGCCAGGAGAGTTGGGTGTTCATTGGTGTGCATGCAGCTTAACTGGTGTGCTGCTGGCTTCTAGATGGCTAAATGGCTCCAGCTGCCTGGCCACTTGAGAACCAGGTGGAAAGCGTACCTGGAGGCTCCTGATGCAGAATCTCCCTGGCTTCCTACACTGATCGAGTCAAGACATTTTGTTACTACACTCAGAGCAACTAGTAGCATTTGGTACTGGACTGGCAACCAGGCAATTGGATGCTTACCCACTGAACCTTGTATGACACTGTGAGATTCTCAGAGGGCAGTTCCCACAAGTGTATGGAAAAAGCAAAGAATGATGCTACCTACTCAATCTCACTGAAAGGAGTATGGGAGGGATAAATAATTACAAAATAGTAATACCCACATTTTGAATGATCTTTTTAAAGGCAAATTACCTAATAATGTTCCAGTTGCATGATTCCGCCTTTCAGCAGTTCCCTATCTATCTTTCTCACCAAATTCAGGGTAAGCTGGCTGAGCCACGCAGGGCCTATGCATGTATATGTACGTGCACGTATGTGAGAGAAAGAGGATTTTTTAAAAAGGTATAACCATGACTCTCACAGAACTATGAAGTGAACATGAGCTAAAGATTTTATTTATTAATTAATGAGAGCACCAGTAAGATACCAGAAATGATTCAAAGGAGAATCCAAAGAATGGATACGTATACAGGCCATCAAGAACACTGAACTAAATTTGCTTCACGGATGCCAAGGGGACTCCTTCCACAGTACGGAAGAAAAATCTATGGGACCTCCACCCACATGCAAGTTTTGTCTGCATTGCTAACTGTTCTCTACGATTTACATAATTCTAAAAAGCTCAAAGACAATAAAACAAGAAGAGACTCCATAGAATCAAATAATCTGTCAGACAATGCCTCGTATTCCTGTAAAGATACCAGTTATCTTTTTGGTCTGCATCTAAGTCTCCCACATTTTTTTTCCTAATACGTAATATGTATATATACACACACACACACACCATTTTCCCATTTCTATGCCCACATTGTTTACTTTTTAATAAAAGCACTCTTTCTATCTATTACCTGCAAGTCCAAATATGACTTACTCAGCTTACCTAGAACTAACAAATCAGAATCTCTGAAGTGGTACCCAGGACTCTGCATTTTCAACCAGCTTCCTCAGGTGAGTGTCTGCTGCACAGCCATAGGCATCCCCAGTAAGGAATGCAAGCCCAGCCGCTCAGGGTTTGGAAAGTGTACCTACCCACCAGACTCATGAGGACATGGTTCATATAGGAGGTGGGTTCTGGATTGAAACTTGAACTACGGACAGGATTTGGAGAAGAGAGCAGAAGGCATTCCGGCAAGTGAGAAGCCTTGGCTTGGGGAAAGGGTAGAGAAGTAGGGATAAGCGTGGGAACACCTGGGGAGGCAGGAATTTCTGCCTGAGTGAAGTGTTGAGTAGGAGGGAAAAAATCAAATGGATGAGTGTGGCAGATGCAAGTTGCTTGAAGGGCAGACAGGAGAGCCGGACTCGGTCCAGAGTTGTTGCACATTTTTTTTGGAAGAGAGTTAAGGTAGGAAAAGTAGTGTTTTAAGGAAGGCGTGTGGGGATGTAGTATACAGCATAGGACCTGTTCTCCGATAAGATGAAATCATAAACACACACTTGATTCCGGAATGTGCCTCTTCAGTTCAGTATACGAAAGGGGTCTGGGGTGGAGCAACGCTTCATTTCAGTCTGGGAAAGGGGAGAGCAAGAAGTTGCCCATTTCCCTAAGTATAACCACTGAGAGACTAAATATACAAGCAGGCAATGGCCAGACTATATATAAAAATAGAACTTCAGCCCACAATCTCCATCAACCACCCACGAAACCAACCCATTATCTACAGCCACCAGCTCAGGAAGCCAGCCTGCTGTCCCTGAGGCTTGCAGACAGACAGACTGTTCTCTCTGGCAACTGATCCAGGAAGCCAAACAACACCCTCTATAGCGGTCGGCTCAAACAGCTAAACTTGATTAATAACTAACAATTTCTCTAATTTTTGTCTTTGCTTTCAGTTTAGGACCAACCAGAGAGAGCCAAACGTGCACCCCTGACCAGTCACATGGGATGCCCCCTGCTGGTTATTCCTCCTACACAACCCCACCTCCTACACACACACAGCCTCCAACTAGGGCACACCTGAACCCGTCCCTTTTTTCTACTATAAAGCTTTTCCAGCTCTTCTGTCTGCCTTTGAGCATCTGCCAAGTCTAAGTAATGGTGGCAGACTCCCTTGCTAGAGCAAGCTCTAAATGAACAGCCTTTGTTTGTCCTTCTTGGGTGGTCTTTGTTTATTTCCATGGTGCAAACAGTCATCAACATTTCTGCTCATCCAGCATGAAATGTTTACATCCAAGGACCTGCCAATTTGAACATGCAGGGTCACTTTTACTATTAATTTAACATGCTTCATCCACAGGTGGGAAATTATAATTGACATTTATTTCTACATATTATATATCTCACACATAAATAAATAATTCCAGTAGGCAGCTGTAGTAGGTAAAAAGAAAAAGTAGGAACTTAGAAGATGGGTTCTAATCCAAGGTTTGTGTAATCTTTATGTTCTTAGGTCAAAATTTTCAACCTTCTGGGTGTTTGCTTCCTGTTCTGTGTGATGTGGACATTGTTGTAGATGCTAACTAAGGCTCCCTGTAGTTCTAGCAATCTGTGACTTTATAAAGAAATACATGTCTCCTTCTAACATTTCATACACTACTCTCAGAATTCAGAAAGTTCTACACCTGAATTTTTAGTGTGGCTCCATCCTTCATAGACTAGGTCTTTATCCATTAAGTTCTCTCATAAGAAGAGATGAAATACTGCCATTTGCGATAACACGGATGGACCTCGAGATAATCATGCTAATTGAAATAAGCCAGAATGAAAAAATTGAAAATCACATGTTATCACTTATATGTGGGATAGAAACCTAAAAGCAACAGATGAGCAGGACAAACAGAGACTCATGGACATGGACTATAGGCTAGTGGTTACCAGAGGACTATAGACTAATAGTTACTAGGGGGTGGGTAAAGGAGGTCAAATATATGGTAGCTGAAGGAAACTGGACTTTGAGTGGTAAACACACAATAGGATATACAGATGTCAAATGATAATGTACACCTGAAAATTATATAATTATATTAACCAATTTAATCCCAATAAACTTAATTTAAAATTTTTAATGGATTAGATATTATCTTTTTGTTTAAAAAAATCCAATTAAGTTGCTTAAATGTACTTGTATATTGAGACTATTGATTTTATTTTCCCCTATGGGTCAGTGGCATTCAATAAAGGGGAAACAGCCTTCTGAGGTATTGAGATAAACAAACAAACAACAAAGAAATAAATAAGTAATTTTACAAATGTTTCATATTGTATAGGAAAATGGATAAAAACCTCTTTTCAATCAGCTCCAAAATTTTACTAAGTGTCCACTCTTTGAAAATCACAGCAATGAAGTATTTGGTGGTGAAAAGAGATTAACCATTTGGTTTGTGCCTTGAGGATTTTATACACTAATTGGAGGAATATTACATTAGCACTTATAAATCTAAATTTAAAGTGCAGATACCAAAAAATAAGTCTGAACAAGAAGTATAACAAGTGAATGGAAGAAGAGAAACTACTGAACGACCTTGTTATGGTGAAGGTGGAATTTGAGCTGGGTCTGGAGAATGGGTAAGATTTGCACCGGGGGACAAGAAAAGAGAAAATAAAGATCATTCTAGAAAGGACAAATGGTGTGAACCAAGAGAGAATAAGTTGCATTCGGAACACTACAAGTAGCCACATCAGACTGATTTCTTTGTAGGAACAGAGGTCAATACAATAGGAATAGTGACTTCAAGCTGAAATGCATGGGAGTGCATATGCCAGTCTGAACATTCTAACTTTTCTAACTATTGCTTGGCATCATTTCCGTTTTTTGTAAACCATATTATTATTTTACTTGAGCCTGTAGTAAAACAGACTCTTCTTAGGGATTGAAAGAAATGATACTGTGAATGAGGAAAAGAATTTGACCATGTTTGCCTTTTGTGTATATGTGACCCTATTTACCTCTAGCAATGCTTTTTTTAAAAATTGTAGAAACAGGTACATAATATAAAAATGTACCATTTTTACCTTTTATAAGTATATCCTTCAAAGGCATTAAGTACTTCACATTGTTGGGCAACCATCACCACCATCCATCTTCAGAATTTTTCGTCATCCCAAACTGAAACTTGATACCCATTAAACAGTAACTTCCATTTCCCCTACCCTCAGCCTCAGGTAGCCACTGCTCTACTTTCTCTGTGAGTTTGACTATTCTGGGTACCTCATATATTTGGAATTATACAATATTTGTTGTTTTGTGTCTGGCTTTAAATGTCTTCAAGTTTCATCCATGTTGTAGCAGTTATCAGAATTTCCTTCCTTTTTAAGGCTGAATAATATTTCATTGTATAAATAGACCACATTTATTTTCCATTTACCCATCGATGAACATTTGGGTTGTTTCCATCTTTTGGCTATTGTGAATAATGCCATTATGAACATGGGTGTACAAATATATGTTCAGGGCCTTGCCTTTAATTCTTTTGTGTATATATCTAGAAGTGAAAGTGCTAGATCAAATGGTAATTTTATGCTTAATTTTTTGAGGAACTACAATATCATTTTCCACAGTGGCTGTACCATTTTACGTTCCAACCATCAATGCTCAAGTGTTCCGATTTCTTTACAACCTCATCAACATTTATTATTTTGTTTTTACTTAATAATCATCCTAATGGATAGGAAGTGGTTTCTCATTTCCCTAATGATTAACGATGTTGAGAATCTTTTCATGTCCTTTTTGGCCATTTGTATGCCTTCTTTAGAGAAATGTCTATTCATGTCCTTGGCCCATTTTTTTAAAAATTGGGTTGTGTGTTTTTTTGTTGTGAGTTATAGGAGTTCTTTACAGATTCTGGATATTAATTCCTTATCAGGTAATTGTTTTCAAATATTCTCTCCCATTCTGTGGGTTCCATTTTTTCTCTGCTGATGGTGTCTTTTGATGGACGAAACTTTTTTGATTTTGAGGAAATCCAATTTATCTATTTTTCTTTTAATTGCCTCTGGTTTTTGGTGTCATATCCAAGAAATCATTGTAAATCCAATATCATAAGGCTTCTCCATGTGTTTTCTTCTAGGGATTTTATAGCTTCAGCTCTTGCATTTAGATCTTTGCTGCATTTTAAGCTAATATTTGCATATGATGTAAGGTAAGGTCCAACTTTATTCTTTTTATGTGAATGTCCAATTTTCACAGCACCATTTGTCATAAAGACTCTTTTCTCCTATTGAATAATCTTGGTGCCCTTGTTGAAAATTATTTGATCATATTTGGAAAGGTTTATTTCTGGGCTCTCTGTTCTCTTTAATGTTTGCCTTCTAAGGTAACTAATAATGGTACACATGTTAAAGAAACAAAGATGGGGCACTTTACTCCAAAAGAAAAAGAAATTGTTTTTCTCAATAATTATAATAACTTCCTGTGGGAGAAAATGCATCTCTTTAGTTATTTATTTTTGTCTTCAGGATTTCTTTTTACTTTTAATTTTTAAATAATTATAGGTTCATAGGAAGTTGCAAAATAGTACAAAAGTCCCACATATCCTTTACCCAACTTCCCCCAGTGGTACATCTTATCAATCAATAGCACAATATCAAAATCAGGAAATTGTCATGAGTACCATCCCAGACCTTATTCAGATTTCATCAGTTTTACATGTATTTATCTATGTGTGTATGAATCCTTCATGCTACCTCTTGATAGCCATACCACCTCCCTCCCTTTCTCCCCCTCCCTAACCCCTGGCAACTACCAAGATTTTCTTCATTTCTTTGATTTTTTATTTCGAAAATGTTATATATCATATAGCATGAAACATTTGATATTGTCTTTTTTCACTTGGCATTATTACCTTGAAGTCCAACCCAGTTGTTGCATGTATCAATAGTACTTTTTTAATTGCTTAGTCGTATTTTATAAAATGGATGTTCGGTTTATTTAACCACTCATCCATCGAAGGAACTTTGGATTGTTTATAATTTTTGATAATTACAAATAATGCTAATATGAATATTCCTGTGCCTGTTTTTATGTGAATATAAATCTTAATTTCTGTGGGATAAATGCCCAGGAATGTGATGGACCATATGGTATGTTTAGTTTTATAAGATACTGCTAAACAATTTTCCAGAATGACTATACTATTTTACATTCCCACCAGTAATGTCTGAGAGCAATCTAATTTCTCTATATCACCACCAGCATTTGGTATTGTCACTATTTTTCATTTTAACTATTTGCATAGGTGTGTAGTGGCATCTTGGGATTTTTCAAGAGTTTTTAATTTGCTACATATCAGTTCACCTACTTTGAATTACTGTCTTCTTAGTTTCACTTTAACAGAGAAAATTGTTCTTACGTTCTCTTCCCTTTCCTTTCTTCATTATTCCTCACGAGGCTAAAGTAATGCAGAAAAGTGTCCCCATTTTCTCTTGGATTATATTGTCCTGACAAAGCCTCAGTTATCACTTTTCATTTGCTTCCACTGTCAGCCTTGTAGTCAGCAGGGAATGAGAGAAAGAAGCAGCTGGCTGGAGGGCTAAGAGGAGTGGGTCTGTTCTTTGTGCCTGTGTATATTCACTTTCTAGTCACAGCGCAAGTTGTTTTGCTTTCTGCTGCTCAGGGAGAGAGGGAAATGTAAATGTACTTGCTGTTGTTTAAGCCTCCTGGACAGTAAAAGCAAAGGCAGCTGCACTGCCTTTTCCCGAAATAACCCCTTTGAGAGCTCTTCAAAGACGATTTACACTTTTCAAAGACTTTTAAGTTCAAAGGGGTCCTGGCAAGGCCCTCGATAAACATTGATTGTGTACCTACTATGTGCCTGGCTCTAGGAGTGCTGGGTGAGAGATCTACATGCTAAGACACCAGACTCTCCTCCTCGAGTATAAGCAGTTACACGTGAGGTGGGTGAAGTATTTATGCAGAGAGGTGAGCAAGTGGCTTTTGGAAGTCAGAAGGATCCCACAGCTCACTGCCTGGGAACCACAGAACTTTATGAACAACTCACCCAGAGCTTCTCAAGCCTGATAGAGGCTGAGAATCCTGTGGGGTGCCTGTTAATAATAAAACTCCGGGGTCTGGACCCATGCAGACTGATTCAGGACCTCTGGAATAAGCGCCCAGGAAGCCATGTTTTAAAACAAACTACCCATCTGCATTATGGACTGAATCATTTCCCCTATCCTCCAGAATTCATATGTTGAAGTCCTAAACCCCAACATAACAGTGTTTGGAGATGGGGCCTTTGGGAAGTAATTAGGTTTAGATGAGGTCATGAGGATGGGGCCCTTGTGATGGGATTAGTGCCCTTATAAAAAGAGACACCAGACACACATGCCCAGGTAAACTTCTATGTGAAGACGGAGTGAGAGGGTGGCCTTCTACAAGCCAAGCAGAGAGGCCTCAGGAGAAACCAAACCTGCTGACATCTTGATCTTGGACTTCTAGCCTCCAGAACTGACACAGCAAGAAGGCAGCCATCCACAAGGAAAAGGGCTCTCACCAGGAACTCAATCAGCCAGAACCTTAATCTTAGACTTCCAGCATCCAGAACTGTGAAAAATACATTCCTGTTGTTTAAGCCATCCAGTCCACAGTATTTTGTTCCAGCAACTCGAGCAGAGTAACACAATATGATTCATAGAATTCTCCTGATTGGGAACTATTTACCCAATTCAGCCCTCTCATTTTACAGGGGAAAACACTGAAGTACTGTGAAGTTAAAAAACTTCATCTGGTGACCCCACATGCAATGAATGACTCAGTCACTATAAAATCCCAGTTATCCAACTTCTAGACTGTTGCTCATTCTACCAACTCAAAGATGACAATTAGGTTTATCTGCATATCAGCTCGGTTGATTGCTGGTGGCTGCCAAGAGGAACATGTCAGGAAGCATTCTGAGGACAAGTCCAGGTTCAGCTGACGTGGGCCCCGTGACCAGCAAGGAGAGCCTATGAGGAACAAAAAGTGTCATGGTATTGACGGAAACTTGGACCTAGAATCTAGCTACCCAGATCAAAGAAAAGCCCTTGTCATTTAAACTCACTGACAACAGTAGAACTCAAAGGTGTGGTCCATGGACCAGCAGTGTGAGCATAACCTGGACGCTTGTTAGAGATGTAGGTTTTCAGGTCCTACCCAGACTTGCTGGATTGGGACCTCTGGGAGTGGGGCCAACAAATCTGTCCTGGTTCTTATGCACACTACAGCTTGAGAAATGCTGCACTAGAAAATAATATCTGTGTCTCTAAATAGTGACCAGTGAGAAGATGTCATAAACTAAAAAGCACTTTGCAAGTGTGAACTAGTGGAGGTCTTGACAGGGGTCTTATTTCTGTGGACTCGCTGAGGAGCATCCACTCTCCTGATCCTCCCTGTGGCCTCAGTATTTAGCGTAGCACCCCTCACACCTACTTCTCCTCTGGTTGCGTGTGGAACAAATGGAAACCCTCAGAGACCTCCTGGGAACATAAAGATGTTTCTCGCAGCCCTCATCCCTCATAACCAATGAAAGCATGCCAGAGCTATGTATTTTTAGTTCAGAACATCTGTATTTGCCAGCTCCTAGCTGCCTTCTAACCACGTGGCCAACACTGCACAACTACTATACTCCTTTATTACAAACCCTTCCATTTTCTGTTAAGTAATGTGTTTGGAAACCTGAGTGAATCAGAGACAGTAAGCATTTGATTGCTTACATTATTTTGGTTCAGACATGGCTCACAGCCCAGGACTAATTTATTTATTTTTATATGGTACATTTCTATTTCACTTGAGAATTTGCCCCCCCCTCCACATTCTCTCTTCTAGCTACTCACCCTTTGCCCGCCCCACCCCTTACCACCCTTCTTCCCCGGTTGTGAAAGATGCCCCATCAGCAGCCTCCAAGCCACACTGTTCTCTGCCAGTGTGGTTCACTCGCACGTTCCTGCCCACCCACGACCTCAGACCTGACAGGAAGAGACCACCTACCACCAGCCCAATGAAGGCGTGTCTTTTCCATAAGCCAAGGAGCTTTATCCCTTTGGGTGCACATCTAACCATATGGGTGTGGGTCTGGGCTCCTGCAAAGGGAGCACCCTTCCTCCAAGAACCACCTAACCTAGACATGAAGATTGTAGCAGGTTTTTTCTCACTGTCACCTTGGGGAGGAAAGCCAGCAAACTGCATGTGATAGAATCAATATCTTATTATAGGTCCCCTGCCTACCCCTGCCCCCATTTACAAAAACAGCCTGTTCTGCATATGGGATGGAAACTGTGTCCCTGGCAAAACACAAAAAGTAAATATTTAAAGGGAAAAAAGCACACACAAGGAAACAAAATGCCTTGCATTTATGTTTCCATGGTCTGCCGCCAAGCACCTCCCACCCTCTCCCGGCTCGTGTTCAGTGTGCCATATGGTTTGAGACCAGTGGATTAAGCCCCTCCACGGTTGTGAAAAACATCAGTCCATTTGGTCTGGCCTTTCTCTCCCTGCATTTGTTGTTCATTTGCGAGTTTCTCACATCCTTCGGCTGACTGCTGTCAGTGTGTTTACAGGTTTTAGATTTCTGATGGAATTTGAAAAACCACACCACACAGACCTGCTGCAGACCATCTCTGGGAGGAGGGGAGGCCACTCACGGGCGCTCAAAGGAACGTTCGTGGGCAGAGCCCTGTGACATGTGTGACCCAAATGAAGCTCACATAGTGATGCTTCAATGATGATTACTTTCCCCTCAAAATTTGGGCCCCCAAAAAGTGATTTTGCTTGTTACCCCCAACTTGGCATTCTCTGTGACATCACTGAACTAGCAGCTTGAAAGGTATGTCAAACCAGGAGTGGGAAGAAGGGGGACAACAGGCCAGCGTTGAAGGGCAAGGTAAGAAAGACTGAAACGGCGTGTGAGCCGTGGACCATCTGAAACAAAGCCTTGCCTGCTTCTCACTTTATGATAGAACTGGACCCCTAACTTTTCACGTTGACGGTATGCTAATAAACTGTCATTAAAAATGAAATTAAAATATTCTATACCAGATCTGACACTTCCTTACCCCAATTCTGAGGGTAGAAGCACAGCACCAATGTGACGATTGGGGAAGACAAGAAAATACAAAGAAACACCTTTTCTATTCATTAAAAAAGTTCAGATACGCAGTTGGAACATCATATGATGCGCAAAACTTGTGCTCATAACCTTTTCCCATCGTTCCTCAATTTCTGCCTGGTGACATTTCCAGAGACAGAGTCGTATAAAGAAATGTCTTCTTATTTCTCCCTTGGTTCTTTCCAGTTCACACTGGGATTCTGTTTGATTCAGGCCCCATAACACATTTAGTTGGTCGTGGGAGATTATTTAGCAGAATCATAGGCGCCTTTCAGCTGCAGACATATGGGTGGGCTGAAGGACCAACAGACACATGTTTGTCTTTGCATACAGGGAAAGGCATAATACAATCTCATTACATTTTTATTTTCGGTTTTGTTGTTGTTTAGCATCGGCTAGCCTGGGTTCACAGAGAGGGTGTCACTCTCCTGATTTGGAAGGATACAAACTTCACTTTTTTGTTATAATAATCCTTGTCTTGAAGTTGCAAGATTATTGTAGCGAAGGGCCCTTGAGACCTAAGGAAGACTTTTTCCCACCCCTGACTCCACCCTCTCCTGTGGTCCTTTGAGTACTTTCGGGTTAGACTTTTCGAGGGCCCCTAATTTGATAAAATGTCCTATGTGTCACAATATTTCTAGAGTTATTGACATACGTGAGTGCTGTTCATGAGACTAGAAGTGATTGAACATTAACCCTTTGTTGTATCCCAGCAGAGAGGTACAAACTCTAACTGTTAACAACGTCATGAGCCAACACAACGAACATGGCTACGTAAGAATAGAACAATGTGCACAAAATAAAGTGAGCCCCAGAACTGGCATGAGAGATCAGTAAAGGAAAACTCAAAAGAAGTGCCCCAAGTCTGAGAGGAAAGCCTCATTTCAATCAAAGTTAGGATGTAGCCTTCCTCCTAATATCACAAAGACAAGCAATTTAACTATGATACAATAAAATAGAAATGAAGCATGATGTTCTTTCAAAAATACTAACATCATTTAAAGACAAAAATTTTCCTCAGCATACAGGCCTGATCATAACTCAAAGGTGTTCATGTGAAGTTTTTCTCTTTTCCTTAATTTCGAGATAATTTATCATTTTAAATTGACCTTTTTTTATTTAATAGGTACCAATAGATTATTTTCTCAAAGTGTATGCCAGTTCAGACTGCATCAGCATTAAATGAAAAATAAGTCTACGCACACCTTTATGGGTACTGAATATTATCACTGTTTTTATAGCTTGCTAACTTGATTGGCAGATCATTGGATCTTTTATTGTTATACAACATTCCCCCAACCACAAGTGTTGCTGGGTTTCTGATTGTAAAATGAATAATGTTTCAAATGCTTTGATTTTCATTTCAACTTCAATGGCTACTTTCCTACTTTTTAAAATTTTTGCTCAATAATTTGTAAGAAGTTTTCAATATTGTAGATATTAATATTCTATCATATGAGTTTCAAATATATTCTCCAGTCCCATCATCTCTCTGTCAGGGTTTTTGTATTGTCGTCAGCCATGAAAAAATGTTAATTTTTATATAGTCACATCTGTCAGATTTTTCCCTGAAGACATTTTGGTTTTCTGTCTTGCTTAAAAAGGTCTCACTTCCTAGAAGTTATAAAACATTACTTTGACTCCTGAATAGAATCGCATTAAATTAGGTTTTAATTTAGAAAGTTTTGTGTTTATGATGTTGTGTTCCTCCATAGCAGGGGCCAGCCAACTCCAGCCCATTGCCAGTTTGCCTAAACAACATTTTTTTGGAACTAGTCGCACTCATTTGTTTATATATCATCTATAGCTGCCTTTGCACTACAACATATTTCCAACAGAGACCCTATGACTCACATAGGCTAAAATATTTTATTTTCTTGCTCTTTACAGAGAAAGTCTGCCACCCCTTGCATGTAAATCTTTGAATGTCTCTTCATTTTTTCAAATTCTATTTTATTTTTATCAATAATGTTTTATAAATTTCTTTATCTTGTAAAAGGGGTTTATGAAGATTTATTTTTTTTCCAATTGTAAAATGAATATGGATTCCTTCTAGAGATTTTGGAAATCAGAGTAGGAAATATTGAAAAATTAAAATCTCTCTGACATCCCCTCTCCTCAACTCAGCAAACTAGTGTTACTGCCTTGGCGTATATCTATTGTGTTTTGTTTCTGTAGGCATATACCCACATATAATCCCATGACATCTGGGTGCTAAAGACATCACATTTTGTTTTACAAATCCCAGTCTAGTTGAGCCTGGTGAAAAGGCCAGCATTGGTCTTTTGGGGGCTCCACTCAACACTTATATTGGTTATATTAAATAAGACTTGAGCTATTGTGCTTCTGGGGAAAGGGCCAAGCGTGGTCCTGGCTGCGCAGTGGTCACTGCTGTTACTACCTGCCATCGGTTAAAAATGCTGCTACCACCAGATAGCAGTTCTTTACCAAGTAGGCACCTCTGCCCCAGATGGCACCAGGATGTCCTTCACAGTGGTCCTCTCTGCAGACCACTTGCTAAGCCCTGAAGACTCTCTGCCATTCCAAAACCACAGCTAAGCGACCCACCCCCACAGTCACCCAGGCAGCCAACCACCTGAAATCATGCCTGGGAGCAAGGCTTCCATCCTCTCAGGAAGTTTTGGGATATCCACCAACCCAACCTCTCAGCCGCCCACCTTGCTCCTCCCCCTCAAAGCACAGAAGTTCCTTCTAGCTTTTTCTTCATAGTACTAAACTCTTTTCAACAGAGATCCACGTGGTCCCCGAAACATTTTTTAAAAGGCTGTTAAATTTCATTAAGCCCTCAGTAGCAGGCAGTGGTGGGAGCACCTCAAGAGGAAGAAAGGAGATGCTTTTGTTTTTCCTCGGTACATGTACAAGAAAAAAGTAAAATTAAAAAGACACTAGTTGATTTTCAATTTGACTTGATACTCTAATACTGCTTTGTAGCCTACTGTCATTTAATGAATGTAATGGAGGCATATTTTCATATTCTTAAATACCCTCATATTAAAATATTATTTTAATGAACATATGTATATATTATACAAGCGTATTTGCACATATAAGTACTCACATATATAACAATTTCCACTGAAATGTGGGAATGTTTCAACATTTGGCCCTGACCTTGGATTTTTGCCAAAATTTACTTTAGCTTTGGCCTCAACCTTTGGAAGACCAAGGAGCTGGCTGAATAATGGCTTTACCTTCATTTCTTGGGTACAACTAATGACTGTGAGAATCCACAGATTCTCATCATATCTAATTAAAACAACAAAAGTAATATGGACAAAGAAAGATGACATTTGAATTGATTATTACTATCTCAGTATTCACTTTAAGATTTAGGCAAGCTTCTGAGTATAACATGGAGAAATGAATAATTACTAGTTTAAAAGTAATAAAATGAACAATAGATTGTGAAAAATATTAATCGCACTTGCAAAAACAATTATTAACAATTTTCCAATGATTAAACGAGGAAAGAGATAAATGGTTCATACAAATATTAAGAGAATGTGTTAGCTAAGTAAGCTTAGGAAGAATATTGTTTCTTTTTAGGGTCAATAATAATTTATAAAAATTTTAACAATTTAAGGAAAAAATAACCATTAGATTATGCTATAATTCTAATAGAGAATATTTGGCATGGAAGCATTACTAATATTCAACAAAACAAACTTTAAGAACTGTATTTAACTTTTGGTTATCAATAACCAAAAATTGAAATTCCATAGGCCATTAATTTTTGAAAGAAAGAGTCTATTCAGGAATTTTTAACTATGAAGATGAATTTAAGGCAGAATTTCATACTCATCACCCCAAAATTTCTTAAGGAGAAGAACCTAAAAGTATGTACAACAAACTACATAGCTTTATAAATTATCATTGACTCAGATATACTAAAGAATTAATTATTGAAAAAAAGATGTAAGTGCTTTAGGTAGATGAGGGGCCCGAAGCATATATTTTTACTGACAAATTTCAAAATAATATACTCTACACAAATTCTTTAAAATACAATTCCTTATGGTTTGGGCCTATGGAAACTAAAATTTTGAACAAAAAGCTTGTCAAAATGTTGCCCCACTGAAAACTGTTTTCAGTAGATGAAAACAAAGAATTTCTATGATTTACTCAAGCAATTTGGTACTAAGTTTCTTCCAGGAAACATATGATTAAAAAGCTTCTTTTTCCTAAATTATGTACTGCTCTGCACACGAAGTTTAATGGTGGTATTCAATGTGCTACTTTTGAACTTTTTCCATCAGTTTGATGGCTTGGTGGATTAGCGATGAAGTCGGGTGAGCTTCATCTTTATTTTTTGCCAAGAGGCTCTGGTGCTTCCCAGCAGAGTAAATTTTATTAGAGAAATATTTATAAAGTGAAAAGTTCATCAAGAAAAGTGTTGGGCAATTGTCATCACAATGAAACAAACTTAGCGAAGGCTACGAGTGATTTAGGAATCACAAGCATCACACGGCTGAGTGCACTCTTCAGTGGTAAGTTGAGAAAGCTATTATGACACCAAATTGCTGCCTGTAATCACCAATGAGTGGGCTCCTCTCATCATTCTTTTTCATCCAAAGATATACTACATGACATAGACATGATTTTGGTACTGCCTTATCATTTAATTTTATAACACATTTCAACAAACTGAACAGCAGCTATTATACATTCAAAGGCTGCTTCAACAACAACAACAGCAACAACAAAAAGCCAGAAAGTTGAATTTCAAAACTGAACAGGAAAATAATGCCAATTCAGCACGGGCACTAGCAACCAAATGTCACTCACAGTGAATGTAGACCATTTGTGGAACTCTGCAGAACCAAAGCACCTGACGGGCTTTGAGAAGGCAAGTGCCTCATTCTTGACCTGCTTTAAGTTCTGCCTCTGTCCGTGCTGCTAGAAAAGTACTGGGCTTGGCACACGTGCAAGGGAAGATGAGAGGCTTGTAGAAATTCCCGATGACAGTCTCTTAAAAGCCAAATACACTGCTCCATTGTTCCATTTTTAGATCAAATATTTAAGGATAAATTTGTCTCTATTGCATGCAAAAATATTAGAAATAAAGATGACCAAGTGAAGGCAATAATCTGAGATCTGCTTCTGAAATATTCAGAAATCCCCTCCAAATAGTGCATACAGGTTCCATTTGAAGATTGCTTCAGCTCCATAGACCCAATCAAGTCAAGGAAGAGAGGAGAAGATTTTACTTTAGTTGGTTACTTGTGTTTAAGGCAGGGTTTCCTAATGTCTGCGCTCTTGGAGATATTTTGAATTAATAATGTTTTATCATGGAGGACTGGCTGTCCCATGCATTGTAGGATGTTTAGCAGCAACCCTGGCCTCTCCCAGCAGATGTTAGTAACACCTCTCCCCGAGTTATGGCAACCAACAGTCTTCAGACATTGCCTAATGTCCCCTAAGGAGCAAAATCACCCAAGAACCACTAGTTTAGTCCCCAAACTTTTTGGCACCAGGAACAAGTACTCCTATGAGAATCTAATTCCTGATGATCTAAGGTAGAGCTGAGGCAGTGATGCTAGCACTGGGGAGATGCTGCAAATACAGATGAAGCTCACTAGCTTGCCCGCTGCTCACCTCCTGCTGTGTGGCCCGGTTCCTAACAGTCCATAGACCTGTACCGGTTCACGGCCCAGGGGTTGGGGACCCTTGGTTTAGAAGAGGTGAATCTTAATCAATGGTACTGTCATTCCTTACATAATAACCCTATCATAAAGGTGCTGTCATCAACCGCCCAGTCACTAGCCTCTTCTATGGAACCCAATACCGACAAAGCTGCCAAAACATACCATGCTCCCACGCTGATTTCAGTTGGAAATGGGCTTCTGTTTGGCTCACACATGTGAACACAGTGACAAGCAGGACTCTGCCAGTTCACAATGCTGAATATCAGTTACTACACTATTGTATCAAACTTTAAAAATTTAACTACTTAAGTTTTTAAGTGACATTGAAACATTAGCTAAAATTTCAGTGAAATTTCAAATGTTTCCATGTAACCCAGAAGTTCTAAGATGGCAATCTGTGGCTTTGATGAAATATCAGTTTACAAACGTGTGCATTCAACCTTGGGCGAACTGCATATTCAGAACACATGCCTTAGAAGAAGCTTCCGGAAGCAGGACCGGGCCAGGATCACAGCAGGACCATGGTCGTGCTCAGCAGTATCCGCTGAAAAAGTGATGCGATTTGCCAGTCCTGCATGGTTGAGAGCTAAAGTTGCTTGCAATGCTTTGGTCTTATAAATTACTTTGCAATGAACTTTCTTAATTAAAAGCAGTAAGTCCTATTTAATCATCTTTGAAATATTGCTGAAAATGGAATTATGGCATCAAAAGTTCTGAACATTTTTATGCTTTTTAAAATACCTATTATTGTGTCCTCCAGAAAAACTCATTTATACCATGAGCAATGAGTGTACTGCCAGACCCTGGGAGTTATCATTTTTTTCAAGGATCTTTACTAATATGTTAAGGGAACATTGTGTCTTTTTTATTATTTCACATTTCTTTGGCTTAAGAACAAACAAGAAAAATTGCAGTGTCAGAATGATCATCCATCACTGTTTCTTTAGTTGAGCCCGTTATGACATAATTGGATTGCAATTAGGGTGCATCAGGTATGAAATGTATGCGGTTTTAAATTCCAGAGTCACACTTGGCATAGTGTAGTGTTTGCACTATGAGGACAGGGTAACAGATTTATCAAAACAGCAGATGCTGAGCCCCCAACTACAAGTTCATTAAGTGTAAGACTGAATAAACTCGAGAGATTTTCAAGCTGCCTTGTTTGAACAAGATATTTAAACAAGCTGGGACTACCCCCTAACTTTGTCTCTTCTTCGACTCCTCTCGTGCCAAGCATAAAAAGTTGCATTTGCAAAACTTGAACTCACATATGATATGACTGATCTGTAGCTGTTATTGAGTTGCTGCCATGTCTCACAAATGTCATGAATGTCATGTTATCTGTTCATTTTATGAAACAATCTTGCCACGTAGGCAACATCTCCAAGTTGTGAATAAGGAACTCAAGGTTTAAAAAATGAACCTCAGGTCAGAGACTAGTGAGGGGAGAGCTGGAATTCACCTTCGATTCTGCCTGATTCCAAAATCCCTACTCTTTTATTTCCCACACCATGTGTTGTACCAATATTAGTGTCATATTCATGTTTCTTTGTGATTCCCAACCTCTCCTCGAGAGTAAAAAGTCCATGTTCTCTCCAACTTGAGGGCAAAAAAAGCTACCAAAATTATTTAATTATTTTGATGACTGTTATAGAACATCTGGTTCTCTTTTTTCCCCCCTGTTTATGAAAGGGAAGAACAGGTGAGGTAGTAAGAGAAAAAAAAAAAGTGAGAATCAATTTCCTGGTACAAAGGATCACAGCCTATTACAAGAGTTAACACTCAGCTACTTCTCCTAACCTGTCTCTGGTTTTCAGCTTTGTGTCACAGCATCATGAGAAGGGCAGAGTCTGTATTTTCACGTCCCCACTTCAAAACGTTTGAAGGCAGGCAATGATTTCTTCCACCCCAGCAGGAATCTCCCTGACTGGGGACACACTTGGCTTCCTGGGTTGGTGTTGCTCGATGCCATGCCTCTGTGGTTATTTCTGTCCAGCACTCACAGGCCCTTGAAATCAGAGTCACTATTACTGAATGACCCTGGTATTCTTACTGAAAAACAGACTGTCTCGCTAGCTCTTCACCAGAATTCCCAGTCTTTCAGGGGTCAGAAAGTGAGCAGTTCTTGTCCAGTCTCCACTGAGAACCCAAAAGAGACAGGTGTTTGAATTGCTTACTCATTTCTTAAGTTAGATAAGGGAAGGACACTAAGCACCCAATGACTTGCATTCTAATTCCAGAAAAGTCACTTTTAATCACGTGATCATAGAGAATTTCCTTAACATTCCAGGACATTTATTCCTCTGAAGATCACATAGAAAATGAATGTCCTGGCCCACGGAAATTATGGAGCCTCATGCAAATGTAAGTTACAGATTAGTATTATTCGTAATAGCACTTTTCACCATCTAAGATACTGTGTATTTGACTTATTTTGTTCCTTTTCTACCCTCACCTTTCCCTAACTCTTCCTACGCCCCAATTAGAATGTAAGTCCCATGAAGACAGGGATTCAAGTATTTTGTAATTATTGTTTCCCAAGAGCTCGGAAAAAGGCCAGGCACTGAGTCGCCACTTGATAAACATTTATTGAATGAATAAATGATTCGATGATAATCCCTCTAAGAATTACCAAGGTAGCCTATAAAATTTTATTCCCGGAAAACTTTACGAGAAGGGCAGGCACAACCCTCTCCAAGTGAGTTTAGTGATATACTATTGGGAGGACAAAAGTGAAACCAAGAAACCGATGGTCACTTTGAGGCCCAGTTCTATGGTGTTATGGCTCTCTCTGCTGCAGGCCAGACCACTCACCATCAGTGTTCAAAAGTTGACTGTCACCTTCCTTCTTTTAAAATGTATAAAGCTCTGCCTCAGAAAATCTTAAAAACATTTTATAGACTGACCCTTTCTCACCCATCCTGGGGGAAATTTTTCATTTACTGATCATAGATTGAGCCACTGGCCACTCCAACACTCATGAGGCACTGAGTCTGCCCAGGACTTTCCTAAATAGCCTTCAACTTGACGGGCCAGCCAAGGCCTTTTCAGGATCCTGGTGACTAGCCTCCAGTGGAATCCAGGACTAGTCGGCATTCAGCTTGTACATTCTGTCCCCTCCTTCCTCCCTCCAGGAAAACATATGGTGAGAGCTGCTTTTTTTGGAGCAAACTCTTAAGGGAAAATAAACTTTTCATCTTAAAAAAAAGTTCCAGTAAACCCTTTTTACTGATTTCTAAGGAAATCACTTCAGAGCTTAATTTTGCATTTCCCCACAGAGTAATCACTTCTGTTACTGGAGAAAGTGCAACGATGAGGGTTTTGTGACCCGGTGAGTGTGGGCTTGAGGGTCCAGGTGTGGGTGTGTGCACACATATATGTGTGTACAAACCAATGTATATGGTACACTCATTAATCACTGAATGCAATGCTCAAGAATAGTCCATTTGCTTTTCCAAAAACGGCTAAATCATGACTTTGTTGACAGCCCAGCTAGGCAGCGTCTGATGGAATTTTTGGCCCTGGAAACACCAGGTGTTGATGGTTCCAGCCTTCGTCAGCACCTCTGAATACTAAAAGAGCTCTGTGTGTGTCTGGAGGGGCAGAGTCTGCACACAGAGCAGAGGGAAGGCAAGGTGGGGTTCTATGGGTCTTGGCTTCCTTTGCTTCTCAGAACAAAGACAGGAGTCAAATGCCATAATTGGGGCAGCCAAGCATCAGCCCTGCAGGCAGGAATGCATTTGTAATAGTGCAAATATTAATTGTGCTAAAACAGAATTGCAGGCCTCACTTTTATCTCAGGTATGTGGGTCATGTCCCATAGGAAAGCCCTGTTTATCTTTTTGTTCGGAGTGTTTAGGGCAGGATTTTATTTTTCTCAAGAAAACGATGGAAGTTTCAATAACATTGTTTTCTTGTTCTCTCCCCAGACCTTTCTGATGTCAGTTCCACTAATAGAAAAACTACTTCCTTTAACTTTCCTACAAGCTAAATCTTTCCTCACGGTCTCAGGTGTGCCTAGCCCTGACAGACAGCCCCAGTGGTGTTCCTCGGGTATTGCCTGATGTCCAGCTCAGCCCTGGTCCTCTCCCTGATCTACCCGTCTGTTCAGAAATGCAGCTCTTCTCGAACGGAGAAGCCTGGCTTGTTGGGCAGGAAGACCCTCAAGAAGATGTGTAGGGAAGGGACATCAGGCACTGCAAACCGCAAGAACTGGAGAAAGCAGCCATCTTGAGAAATTAGCAATGCGTCTCGTGCCAGAGCAACACTCAGTCATTGATAGCTCCAATTTTTATCATAAAATATTAAACATTTTTGACTATATCATTCTTCCCCCAAAATAAAAATGCAGCTGCTTTTCCAAATAAAAATAATAGAGCCAGAAGTCAGAGAGGTGTGTGTGTGTGTGTGTGTGTGTGTGTGTGTGTGTGTGTGTGTTCTCAACATGGCTTTTGAAAAGCCTAGGAATGTCTTCAGGTCTTCATTTAGAGTTATCTGTAGATGTCATTTGCTCCTTTATCTCCTTGTCCAGTTTGCTTTATGCAGTTGATGTAGCAGGCAACCTCAGTGTATCAAATTCATAGACATGGACCTGTGGGATACCCCCATAGAAATGAGAAAAAAAGTGCCCCTGTGGGCAGACACAGCCCCTCACCAGTGCACTGGGCTTGGCAAACAGAGCGGGCGACTCCCAGTCCCTGTCCTTTGGCGGGGCCTTCGTGTTATGCTGAAATTTAACAAGTGGAAAAAGCAATGCTTTCCATCAGCTTGGGATGCTACCAGCAAGGGACGATCCCACTGGTGCCTTTCAAAGAATTCCCCAAACTGGAAAACTGTCTTTAGTTATCATCACAGCTGTAGCCTGCTTCAGAGTTTCCTGGCTCAGGAATCAGAGTCCACATGGCTTTCTCTTTGCCTTCTATCCATTGCTGTGACCCATCTAAGACTTAGTTGAGCTCTGGTATACAAAAGGTGCTCAGTAGATGTTTGGAGTTGACTGAATGGCCTCGCTAACCCAGCACTCTCAGAGGATGTGAACATTGTCCTTCAGCAGGCCTTCCCACTTCTGGATTCATTAACCCCTTTGTTTCAGAGAATTGCACACAGGAGGGCTCTCTACGATGCGTCCTGGTTTCATGAAAATCCACAACACGTGAGGTCTTCGCTCCACATACCTAGCACAACCCAGACCATCCACACTCCCAAATGGTAGGAAAAAATTAAATTAAAACAACAAGCCAAGAGCAATTCGAGTTCATTTCACGCTGGCAAGACTTAAGATCAAGTTAGAAGAGAAATACATGTCTCTAAGGCAAGAACTCCTGGTGATCCCCCACTGGTCCTGGAGGAGATTCATCCACAACCCTGCAAGAGCCCTGCCTGCGCTATCACCCATAGCATCCGCCTCAAGAGCCTTCAACACAATTATGGCAGGTATTCTTTGTGGTTGCTTCCTTAAAAAAAAAAAAAAGAAAAAGAAAAAGAAAAAAGGAAAAAGTTAAGCTCAGCTAGGAAAAGACTAAACTGCAAAGACATTTGTTGCCTCAGTTCCTCTTTGCTTAGAGTAACTTTCCTAATTATTAAGCTGTTGATAGAAAGCACTTCAACAAATGTGGATTCTCCAACAAGACCAACTCTGCAAAGACAAGCACAGACATCTCTGCCTGTGCCATTTAACCCCTGAGCCCACCACTTATCATAGCTTTCAATGTAGGCCATATTGAAATCTGATTCAAGGTTATATAAAGCTGGGGTCACCCCAACATCAGTATGAATGAAGAAGCAAAAATTATTTTCTCCCCTTGGGAACTGAACCATATTTTCATAGCATTTTAAGGCTTTAAGTGCTAAATATATTGATTTACTTTCTTAAATAAAAATAGTTATTCCGATAATCTCTTGATACATTATCTAATCTTTCCCTAACCTTACCCACCCTTTCTCTGTTGTTAAATTAACATTGATAGGTGAAGTTGTTCTCAATAATAAGTCACCTGTGGGGCTCACAATAAAACATTCCTACATATCTTTTGGTGTAGAACTCTCCTTTAAAAAGCACAATTAAGATTAGGCTGGCAGCTGTGTTGTAAAAACCACTGCCAAGGCAATGAGCAAACACCTCTGGATGCGAGAATCTTCATCACGGGGCGTTGGAGAAGTTGGAGGGCCACAAGTGATTTATATCCATGGAGCTCAGGCACAACTCCACACAGAGATGGGAACTTGATGAAATGTCCAGGAAGAAGGGAAAACAGGAAGAAGCAGGAAGAAGATGCAGAGGGCAGACTTCTCAGGTGGGAATGTCTACCCTTAAAGACCTCTGACCACTAGTGAGGACAGAAAGAGAGACAAGAAAAAGAAGGAAGAAGAAGGAAAAGAAGGAAGGAAGGAAGGAAGGAAGGAAGGAAGAAGGAAGGAAGGAGGGAAGGACACACAGGAAACAGGAGATGAGTAATTACATTTTCTCTGTCTCATGTTATTCTTATACAACACACACCTCAAAAAAATGATGTCTCCCTTTTACATCTTCTTGTTCATAATGGAGTTTTAAGAATATACTTTTTGTGTGTGGTTCTTGATCTAGTCTATATTATTTGATCTAAGGCCCCACCTACATAGAGTTGGGCAATCCATTTCCGAGACAAGAATTAGAAGAAATCCAGGGATACATCTAAGAAGGAAGTCAGAGAATAAGATATACAGGGCTGGGGTAGAGGAGGGGTGGGGATGGGAATGTCTTCATTGTACATAAATTGAGGCCAGAAATGCTGAGCAGAGTTTTATAGATTTCTTGGGAACTTGTAGTGTTCTCATTGTTCATTATTTTTGTTGATCCTGTCTGTTGCTGATAGTTACAATCAATAACAACCCTTGAAACAAAGCAAAAAATGGCAGATTTGTGGGATTTATTTTGGAAGGCAAAAGAGATATGTCTTATCTTGCTACTCTTTTGTACCACCAGGAGAGAATCCTAGAAGAAACACAGATGAAAACAGATTGGAAAGAAAAGCAACGCCCTAAGTCCTCTAGGAGAAAAATACACAGAAGAAATATGGATTCAGCTTGAGAAGAACTGTCTCTAGGAAATTTACCTCCATGGAAATCACTTTCCTCCTGACATCAAGTCATAGAAACTTCCTGATAGATTTATTTGAGTGCTAAGCAAATGTCAAATTATGCAGAGCTGTGCTCCAGTAGTTTTCCCATCATACTTCAGTCTCTCAAGCTAGCTATGGTTCACTGAAGTAGCATCAACTACACCCTCATTCCCTAGACCCGGACTTTTTAATGAAAGCTACAAATTTCGAACTGCTACTCTTGACCAGTTGTCTGTTCTCCATTCCCCACCTATCAACATTGGCTTACCCATTTACTGCAAGTTTCATCCTTATAAGATAATTATAAATATAATAACAGAGGTAACAATACCAGCCAATGTTTACTGAGCATTTAATAGTTGTGAGACATTATTTTTGGTGCTCTATATATGTTAGCTCATGCTTCGCCACATCTCCTTGAGGAAGAGACTATCTTATTACCATTTTACAGATGAGGAAACTGAGGCTTAAAGTCAGTCAACTAGTTAGCAAGGGAGCCGGAAGTGCTTTCAGGCAATGACTCTAGAGCTCTTGACCTCATAACACAGAACACCTAAATGCCAAGCACCCTCCATTGAATATAGACTTCAGGCTGGGTTTGCCGCTTGCCCAGGGCCATGGCTTTCAAAGGGTTTAATGCCATGGGCTTGTTTCTTCAAATAAAACCTTGCACAGAAGCCTCAATCTACACCAAACAGACCAAAATAAAGGTTCTCTGGTTGAATTAGGAGGAGTAAGGATTCCTGTTCCTTTCCACCTCCAATCAGCCCCTCCCTGGTACCCAGGAAAGTTCCTCAGAGCCTTGGGGCTTCTGTGGAACACAGTTGGAAAGCCCCTGGACCATTCCCTAATTGGTCTCCATCCACTGGTAAAAATTGCCAGCTCCTGAGTTTCTTTCCAAATTGCTTCCAAAACTCCAGATTTTCTTGTTGCTTCTAGGATAAGTTTTGAAATTCTGCACTGGGGACTCTAAGTTTTCCACACCCTCTCCACAGCCCAGGCACCCAGGCTTTCCTTGTGTACTCCCATTTCACCCAGCTGGCCTGACCTCCTTGCCATTCCCAAACAGGCATTAATCTTTGAATGATTTGAAGTGACCTCTACTTTCTCCTCTGCCTTTACAAATTCTAACAGCAGAAACCAAGTGGAGTGAAGCTCTTCCATAACTTCTGCTCTGACTGCTCTTCTCAGGACCACGTTTAGCATTCACTCAGGCTCTGCCACCTCCTTTAGCAATCAGCAGACAGGCTCCGCTGCCAGAACAGAGACCAAAACAGCAATACTTAAATAAAATCCAAGTTAATTTCTCTCACCAGAATTATCTGAGTGTGTGCCTCCTGGGCTGATGTGGCAGCCCCACCGTGCCAGACCCAGGCCCTTCCATGTCGCTGCTCTGCCATGCTCTCTGTGATGGACGATGGCTCACCCCACCTGGCCTGAGTTCCACCAGGAAAGGGTAGGGGAAAAGAAGCCACATATTTTCCTTTTAAAAGCATCACCCTTTACTTCGATCAAGTCCCACAAGCAGAATGGATGGGTGTTTGGAGAAACTAACAATCTCTTCCACATAAACTAATTCAAAGAGAAGAGGGATAGATGGTCATTTTCTTTTATCTCCTTGTAAACTGCTGGAATAAAGGGATCCTGTCCCTCGCATCGTATCCTCATAATGCCTGTCTAATCTCAGCATCTTTCTATATACAATGAATGTACCAATAAAGGAAAAATATTAAATGTATAGGTATAGATATTAAAGAATAAGAAAACAGATACATGGACATTTTTGGAAACTGAAGATAATGTTGAATTTCTTTATATCAGTGCTGAAAATGTTTCCAACTATTGTGTCTTAAATCTTAAAGGGTTTATATGCTTACTTTTAACAAAGAGATTATCTGAGTGGGTGAGACTTTTTTGAACTGCCTTCCTCCTCCCAACATACACACACACACACACACACACACACACACACACACACACACACACTCACACACACACCCCTCCAACTTATTCAATTAAGAATTTGGGAAACTGTTTCATTTATACTAACACCTTTCCTAAGATAGCTAATATGAAATTAATAAATAGTTTGAAAAGCTAAAGTTTAAAACATAAAAGCTTTTTGATAAAATTACCTTCGTGGACACTGACCTACAGCAATAACATCTTAGATAACCTATTAAGTACTTTACCAAATGACAAAAACTATGACAATATTTCCATTCAAGTGATTTTACTATCTTTAGAGTATGAGTTTTAGTCTATCTCTTATTTGAAAGAGAATTTATGTTGAAGTACTTACAGTCATCTCTCAGTACCTGAGAGGAATTCGTTTCAGCACCCCTCACAGATATCAAAATCTGTGGATGCTCAAGTCCCTTATATAAAATGGGGTAGTATTTGTATAAAACCAAGGCTCATCTTATCCTTTACTTTAAATCATCTCTGGATTACTTATAATACCTAATACAATGTAAATTCTATGTACAGAGTTGTTATATTGTATTGCTTAAGGAATAATAACAAAAACAAAGTCTGTAGATGTTCAGTACAGACCATCCTAGGCCTAACTATCTAGTATACATCAACTACAATGTAACATTTTCCCCAATATTTTCAATTGGAGAGCCAACTATATTAAAAAACTGTCCATCTTATATTCTTTTCTTTTAGGCTGTAGTTAGAATTATGTGTTGATTAATTCATCTCTATACACGTTAGATGTTAAAAATACTACCAAAGTTTTTAAGAAGATTTAAGGCAACTATAGTTGAAGAATAGTAACTACATGCATCCTATTTCCTGGTTGCAAAATGTTGTATCAGTTCAGACTCCTTTCATGTTTAATAAAACTTGGGGAATAATAACAGTAACTATAATAATAAAAGCAGCTTCCTATTGTACCTCCTACTCTGGGTCAGATATTCTGCTAACTGTATCACACAGATTCTTTCAATCTTTCAATGATTCTATAGATAAGAAAATCGAGGCTCTAGAAGTGAAGAGATTGTTCAAAGTCCTTCAGAACTAGATTCAAATGGAGCCCATTCCTTCCAAAGGTCTTTGCTTTTTCAAATACAAAGAAATCAAATGAATAGTTGTCACTATTCTTCTCCATCTGTGTTCGGTATGGGATCCAACATAGCTACTTACAAGATGGCTTCACACCAACTGGTGCCATTGGTGCTTGTGCTCACACCTCAAGACAAAGGGATTACAAAGAGCACATCCACCCCAATGATGAGCCTGCACAGAAAGACCCACTGTTAACTGGGAATCTCAGAAGACTGAGCACCAGAGAAGTTACCTGCTCTTCTCCCCAGACCCTGGACAGGGTGGGACAAGGCAATATAAAGATGCTGACCCAGATCGGGTACAGAAAGAAGTGCCTCCTTCAGAGGAGAGCTTACAAGTTTCCCACTTTCTCATCTAGACCATACCTCCCTCGTGAGGCATTCTCCCATCTGCTTCCCCTCTCCCCTGAACTTGATTGTTGCTGCTGGCACTAACAAAGCTATTTTGTGCTTTGAATTTGATGCTCTGGCAAAAGAAAGACTGATCCTCAAGGCCTATATATCTCAGGCAAGGCCCAGCTATACTCAGCAGGAGTCTGGCAGCGTTCAAACTCACATAATCTTCCAGGTCCCTCAGTAAAGTCATGGAGATTTTCACTTTCCCTCACTACAGAAAATCATCAATCTTCTTTAAAGGACCTGGCTAGGAGAGACTGGCTCAGAATCACACATGCTCAGAATCACAAATGTTCTAAAATGTAGCTCTCCCTTGATGCTGAATTTGCAGAGTAGGACACAGACCAGTACATCCCAACTAGACTGCCTTGTGTCTGCAAGGTATTCCTCAATGGAATGGAAGCTCACAGGGACTTCCTTCTCAGTGCTGACTCTCCCACATTAGCCTCGTCTTGAAGTCTTTCTCACTCTGTGCTCTAGTCCATGGCTACTCAACAGTGGTACTACTGACATTTTAGGCCTGCTTTCTTTGTGGCGCAGACTATCTCATGCATTGTAGAATATCTAGCAACATCCCTGGATTCTACCCACTAGGTGCCAGTGGCACCCCACCTTCTCAGTTGTGATAACCAATAGTGTCTCCAGACATTGTTGAATGTCCCCTGGGAAGCAAAATCACCCTGCTGAAAAACTCTGGTCTAGCCAGGGAAAGCTCACACTGCTGCCATTTGGGGCTGGGTAATTCTTTGTTGGGGGCGGGGGCTGTCCTGTGCTCTGGAAGATGTTAACAGGATTCTCAGCTTCCACCCACTAGATGCCAGTAGCACACCTTCTTCCCAAACTGTACAAGTTGTGACAACCAAAAATGTCTCCAGATATTGCTTTATGTTGCCTGGGGGCAAAAGTGCACCCCCTCACTTTCCCCCTAGAACCATTGGAGTATAGGAGGCACACTGGAGATATGGAAGATAAAGAGCATGTAAGCCATTGTTCTCATCCTCCAGAAACTCAATATCTAGCTAGAAGGACAAGAAGTAAACCTGCTAAACCACACAGTAAGATATCTAAATAATAACATGTCAAGATAACAAAAGGTGTCATGAATTGTTATGTAATTAATAGGATCTTAAATAACACTTTCCTACCACTTGTTACATTGTATTTTACTGACATTATTTAATTATTTATCTTCCTATGTGAAATGCAAGTGCCATAGCAGCCACTGACTCTTTTCTGTTGAGCACAGACAACTCCCCTCCAGTGTCTGACACATCTTGGGTGATCAGTACTTACCAGGAGTTAGCCATGCCCTGGGTCAGACCCAGAGGAGGGCATTGAAAGGGATCCTGTCCAGATGGCTTCAGGCACTAACTGGGAAGCAGGTGGGGAGGCCAACGTGAAGGCTTGACTGTACCTGGTCAGGGACTTATGAAGTATTTTTAATTAATAGAAATACATCTCCCTGCTTTGAGCCAGAATGTGTGTGACAGAGAGTGAGTGTCTGTGCATGTGTAAGCTCAGCAATAAGAAGGGAATGTGTGAAAAGATTTGAGAAGCAGTCTCAGAAGAGACATTTTCTCTAACCCACAGCCTTCCTCTCTCCCCATTCCTGCCCTTGTCTGTGTTTAATCCCCTCAACAAGAAGTGGATGGCAAAGCCCAGTGGCCAACCCAGGGTTCTTGGCTGGGAAGAGAGGAAAAAACAATCT
Organism: Eonycteris spelaea; assembly: GCA_003508835.1. Classification (NCBI taxonomy): domain Eukaryota; kingdom Metazoa; phylum Chordata; class Mammalia; order Chiroptera; family Pteropodidae; genus Eonycteris; species Eonycteris spelaea. The sequence goes on from PUFA01000245.1 coordinate 1,650,921, forward strand.
AAATCCATTCTCTCGCCTTCCCACATGCATCATTTGTTCATTTGTAAAGTGTGCACAGTGCACCTGCTCAGTGCTGGACAGAGTAGGGCCTGGGGACCCAGCTGTGCCCCAACAGAGGAAAGCTCTGCTCTTCAGGAGCCAACAGCCAAGCTCCTGGCTTCACACACTCCAGCATGCATCCCCAGTCACCTGGAGAAGTTGCAGAAACGGTGACTGGACTCATTCCCAGAGTTTCTGATTCTGTAGGTCGGAGCAGGGCCTGAGAATTGCATTTCTCACAAGTTTCCCAGGGAGGCTGAGCTACCAGCCCCAGGACCACCCTTTGAGCAACGCTGACTCTAGCTTACACACGCAAAAGATCGAATTGGCCATTGTGAAGGGTTTGGGGCCAGTAGGTGGGTCAGAAAGTGAACTCACAGGAACATCTGAAAAAACAAGATGAACAGGCCCAAGTTCCTCACTGTGACAAGGAGCAAAAACAGAGCATCTCTTTTCTCCTGTTTACTGGAATGTCTAGAGGACAGTGACCACAGCCTTTGCAGGGACACACTCCAGGGCCCTGCTGGAGTCTGTGGTGGGTGGCAGCTGCGGCTCCTGTTGGTGGGCCTTTCTCCTGGTTTGTGACCGAAGGGAGAGATGTGGGGGGTGAGGGCGGGGGCCAGGCACAGCCAGCCTGCACCTCCAACCAGTTTATTTACTTAAACAACAAACATCCCGCCTTCCGTGGGGCCAGGCCCAGGGCAGTTCCTGAATGGGACGGAGACACTGTGTCTTCACAGGAGCCCACCCACGTTGCCGTGAGGGTTTAACGGCCCTGCCTCCCTTTGGAGGAAATGACAGGCTTCGTTCAGGGCGTCACAGGCTGTCCAGGAATGTGGGTGACGCCAGACCGCCTGTTGCAAGTGGCCCAGAGGGCAAAACTCCCTCCTCCAGGGCCCTTCTTTCTCTTCCTGGCTTTAAGTCTCTCTTTATTTTGCCTGCAGTTTTTATTCATCTGGATGGTGATAAAGAAAAGATTTTTAAAATTTCAAAGAAAAAAATGTTAAGCTTTCTCCCTCAGAAGGGAAAACAGAGTTGAATAAACAGAATGTCACTGAAAAGACAAACAGAACTGAGTCTGAAAGAACCAGATGGACTTCCAAAAAGCCTTCTAGAAGCAGCATGGTGGGGGCAGGGGGACAGCTGGGCCTGGGGTGTTTGCGGGGTTGACTGGTCAGTCATCTTGGTCAGGATTCTAAACGCTGCAGCTCAGCCTGTGAAGATGTAGGTGATTTTGGAAACCTCAAACCTCGCTAAAACAAAATAAAATAGAACAAGCCCTTCATTATCTTCCATTTTTTCTAGCATGTCCTATATCATTACTCTATGACAAATCACCAATGTCTTGAATAAGGAATTGCTGACCAGATTTTTTTGTTATTGCAAATTTGAGGGAGGATTGGGTGTTTGTTTTTGTTTTTCATTTTTCTAAAGCTTTCTCAGACTTAGCTAAAAGGCCATGTGTATAGCTATAGCTAGATGGGTCAATTTGGCCTTTTCTCCTTATCTATTTAATTTATCCTTTATCCACTAATCAACTATGTTTTTAAAAATGATATCTGACTGATATCCACATTCTTTAATAATGTCCCAACTGCAGGATGATGTGTGCTACACAGAATGAAGGGGGAACATGTGCCTGAAAATTCGTTCTTCCAGTCTCTAAGGATAAAGTTTATTTGTTAAAGAATAGATTGTATTTTTAGAGAAACTGTAAAGTCACAGCACCAACGAGCAGAAGGTACAGAGATTTCCCTAAAACTCTTTGCCCCAAAACATGCACAGCCTCCTCCACTGTGAATATCCACACACACACACCCCCAGAATGGTGCATTTTTATTATCAAATCTGCACGGACACATCATTATTACCCAAAGTTCATGGTTTGTTCGCATTAGGGTTCACTTTTAGTGTTGTGCACTCCATGCATATGGACAGATGTAGAATAACATGTGCCATCATTATAGTATCGGAGTAGTGTCACTGCCCTACAAATCAGTGTTCCCCTTAGACAAATTCTATTTTTCAAAAGGAATCAAGTTCAGTGTATGAAGTGTCTCCTATTTGACTTTAAATGCCAGTCATCTGCTGGAAGAGAAATTCCTTTATTGTCAAAGCTATAACTTTGAAAGGTTTGAAGAAGTTGCTGTTACTACTCCAATTGCTAGAATAAAAGCTGTTGAAATTTCCCAAAAGGGAAGTCCGAAACATGTGCCACCAGCATCACTTGCGATAGACATCTAAGTCCTAGTCATCGGTAGAAGTTCAGGCATCAAGGTCCAGCTGGCCTACAGTATTCACCCAATTCTAAGAAAGATGGCCTGGAGCCCCAGCACCCCGTCTGATGCCTATCCTTTGAAATTCTACCACTGGAGCTTTCCCCGAATGCCCTGGATATACCACCACTTCAGAGCCACCTCTGGTAGTGTATCTGACTAGAACAAGAGGCAGAGCCTGAGAGAGTAAAAAGATGGGGGCCCGGTGGTTAAGCAATCCAACCTCAGAGTAGGCTCCAGACCCAGTTTTCCTCCAGCACAGGTGAAAACAGGCCTGGCAAAAGGTGAGACTCTGGTAGGTCACAACACGCTACCTAGTGGGTATGCACCGGATTGGAAGGGAGACATTCTGGGCAATACAATGACTCCAATTCTACTGCCATTTACCTGCAAAGGAGAATGGTCAGCTTTCCAGTGGCAGAGTCTGACAAAGGTGCACAGAAATGGCACCTCACACAGGGAAGAAAAAGAAGGAAGAACAACTCATTAGCCTTGCACCTCAGGTTGCTGAAAGAGAAAATGTATTTGTTGTCCGCCACATCTTTGCATCTTTCAATGACACTTTTGTCCATGTCATCGATCTTTCTGATAAGGAAACCATCTGCCACATGACTGGTGAAATGAAGGTAAAAGCTGACCTAGATGAGTCCGCTCCATACGCTGCCATGTTGGCTGCCCAGGATGTGGCCTAGAGGTGCAAGGAGCTGGGCATCACTGCCCTCCACATCAAACTCCAGGCCAGAGGAGGAAATAGGACCAAGACCGCGAGACCAGGGGCCCAGTCAGCTCTTAGAGCCCTTGCCCACTCAGGAATGAAGATTGGAAAGATTGAGGATGTCACCCCCATCCCCTCTGACAGCACCCGCAGAAAGAGGGGTCACCGTGTCTGCCGTCTGTGAACAGGACTCCTCAAATTGTTTTCTGTTAATAAATTGCCTTTGTGTGAGCTAAAAAAAAAAAAGGAGGGCGGGAATAGTCAGAAGGCATAGCTTGTCGTGGGGATTTAGAAAGCGCTATCTAGAAAGTTTCCTTCGCCATGATAATATGTGTTTTCTTTTAATGAATGTTTATAAAGCAACCCTACTCCTTTATTGTTTTTTTTTCTATAAAAGAAACCAGGTGTGTGAGATAAATTTAGCTGAGTGCCTGAGGATAGAGACATCTCATCAGATTTAAAATTTTTGATATAAATTAGGAAGGGAAGAAGGGAGAAAGAAGGAAACAAGAAGGAAGGAAACAAAATCCAAAACAAAACTGGTCATGCTTTTTTGATAACACTGATAAAATCATTTTTCAGCTATATCTTCAATTTTTTTGGTAGAGGCAATGCCACAAAACATATTTTCTACTATCAAAACTCTACTGCAACTATAGTTAGAAACTAGAGGAAAGAGAAAAATCTTCATCAAGTCTTTCAAACTTGTTCTCATTACATCATGGCTAAACAATTCCAGAATTTCCTAATATGTGACCTAGCTTCAGAGGACATGGTGACATTTCATCAAAACATGAATTCATTATTTCCTTAGTGTGGCCTCCTTTTCATTGGTTGGCAAACTTAAAGAATTTTTTCTGAGCAACAGTTTGTCAGGCACATTTTATGATCCTTACCACACAAGAACGAAGCCACTAAAACCATGCCTAACAGCATTGTTTCCTTATCCATGTTTCACACATAAAACAGTCATTCTCCATCTTTAGTTGCTCCAGAATCACATGGAAGGCATTTTAGGACACAGACACAGCTCCATTGCCAGGGCTCCTTGTCCAGCAGGTCATGGATTGGCTTGAGAATTTGTGTTTTTCACAAGTCTCTGGGTGATGCTGCCCGTTGAGAGACTACATTTGATTTCCACTAGCCTAGTATAAGACTTGGTGCTCAATGAATATATTCTCTTTCAAGAAAAGACAGCGTCTTCGATTGCATTTCTGGAATCGAAGTGAAGGGTGGAGAAGTCTGAGTGCTTTGGGTTGCATTGCAGGGTTTCTGGAACTCAGGAAGAATCCTAAGGCTATTAGTCCAATCACAGCCATTGTAGAGGTTTCCTTACAGCCGGATTTTATTAACCAAATCAACTCAATGCCTAAAAGACAAGCAATAGCATCCAATAGCTTTTCAATTCATCCTGCCTTCCCCTTCCACAGCACTGATTGATACGAGTACTTACCCAGAATTACTGTCCTATTGTTCTATTTCCACAACCAAGAACTAGTTCCATAAGAAGCCTTATGGGTCTTCATGGCCAACCTTGCATTTATTTCTGATCCTAGGCAAGTTTCCTTGGCCTCTCTGTTCTAAAGATGAAGGGACTGAGGCGGTCAACTGAGATTTGAGACTCAGCCTATAAACTGGTCCCTCATAAGCCTGTGGTGGGATTATCTGCCTCTCCGTGGCCAATAGCCCCCCATCAGTTGGCCTGCTGTCCATTGATTACACACAAGTTAGGTTACCAGATGAGTAACTAGGCAGCCTCCTCTTCTGATGAAACACAGGGCACCCCATTCAGGTCTATGGGGGGTAGAGATCCAAACATAATATTCCTTGGGTGATAAGATAGAAGCACCATGTCTGAACCAGCCCAAGAACAAAAGAGCGTATCATCTTTCAAGACATGTTAATATGAAGCATACTGAAACCAATCACTGGGCTGGTCCACTTGCTGTGAGGAGATAGTGCTGAACTATTGATTTTCCAAGACTTTACAAGCAACAAGGGGCACCAGGCAGAGGCCCAATAAAGAGTACTTTTGGGTTGATAGCTATGTTTGAACTTAGGTTGAATCTGATTGTGCCTTCCAAGGAGCTAATCTTCGACACCCTAGAAAGAGCTAAAAGCCTTTCATGATAAGGAAAGGAGAACAGCGCCAGTGTGATAGTAAGTCAAAGGATTGATCCTACTGCCAGGCCAGGGAAAAGTACTTGCAAGGTCTTGGGAGGATAAGAGGGAAGGAAAAAGGAGAGAAAGGAAAATCATATTAGATTAAGCCAAATAAAACTATTATTTTTGTAGGTCAAAAGTGGTAACAATATTGACAATTTCCTGTGGTTCAGCCTAACATCTGGCATATGAAACTTCCCTTTCCCCAGAGTCTAGGCAGTTCCACTTCCAGCCACTTCCTGATAGCCATGTGACCACTATCTCCTCAGTGGAACAAACAAAGGCCCTAGATCAATTAACTCACGTAGAGCATAAATAAGAAGCAGGATGTGCTAACTCACCGCACCTTTTTCCACCTCTGAAAAAAAAAATGAACTGCTGGAAACAGAATCCCTCTTTTGGTTAAACTCAAGCAACAAATGATGAGCATTGTTTGTGAGGATAGGCCCACTCAGAATCAGTCAGGAGCTGAGCAGAAAAAAGGTGTCCTTCATGGAAGAAAATATAAAACTCTTATATTCAGCAAACAAATATATCGCATCATTGAAGTTAATATTCTACACCTATAACTGTGACAATACAAAAAGATAAAAAGCCATAAAACATGGGATTGAAAATATTGAGAGCATCATTTTCCTTACATAGACCAAGAGGAAGGGTCCTACTCTGTGACCAGTTCTGTGCTCTTGGGAATTCTATTCATCTCTCTGAGCCTCAAGGGACAGGACTGGATTCAGATTATTTAACACTGTCCTCCCCGCTAATCTATGACTTTCTAGAGCTATACCATTACTGACCTGAGAGTCAATGTTAAATAAAGAGAGGGTGCATAAGGGGGTAGACAATAATGACATAAATGACCATAAAACACCATGTAACTTACATTGTTTCAAAATAATTTCAGCTTCAAAGAAGGAAACCTCCCTTCCTTCCAGTTTAAGGTGCTGGGCTTATCTAAGAGGAGCAAAGGCAAAAAGCAGTCATCCCTATGATGGGACAAGTTTGCCTTTACCAGACATGTCTAGTGTTTATCTATCTGCTTGTTTTAAGGATGATCAGTCTAAATTGACGAAGCAGAAGATAATGGGTAAAGAGCAGAGATCAAGGGCTTCAGCTGGTGAAGTGAGCAGACACTAATGATGAACTTACACATTATGAGAAGTTTTCCTTTCAAACTTGTTGTCATTGGTCTTGGATCGATAGAAATCACCTTGTAACCGGCAATTGAAAGTGCATGCATTATACCTCAAAGCTGTTGAACATTGTGGTTAAAATGTGACTGTAACAATATCAGAGTTGTGGGCTCGGTCCCTGCATGGCCACACACCATTGACAGCAGCAGCGTGGGGCCTGGGCCTGTCAGTTTCATTCTCCTCTGCATAGAGCAGGCCCTCAGCATGTGTTTGCTGGATAAATGTGTCACCTATTTTACAAGATTGTACACAATGCACAGGAATTTCCAAAGCTTTAGAAATAAGATAATTTGAGTAGTTAGCAGAGTCGAAATCTTTCTGAACTATGAAAGAAAATTCAGTTACACTTAAATGACACTTATAGATTGTTTCTATGTCATTTTCAGACAAATTTCTACAATTAAAAAAATGCAATGGGCCAAATGTTAACATATACTTGTAAGTCATTTTGAAAAGAATGAGTGACCTCCGATACTATTTGCTTAAAATATTTTTAACAGAGAGTACTGATAAGTTTGGGATTTTTCTAATTGTAAGCTGAAAGCAGAAGGCTCTAATTGTCCTGCTTAGAAAAAATACCAGAGAGAGAGAGAGAGAAAGAAAGAAAGAAAGAGAATGTAGCTAACTCAGTTCGTGAAAGAAAAAGAACCCCTTGTGATTCCTGGAATTTAGAGATGATTAATCAATTCTTTTCTGAAATTAGCAGAAAGCAGTCAGGAAAAGATTATCCAAGGACATTTGAAGCTCTCAAGGGAACTTTAAGAGATGAACTGCAAGCTCTACTAATCTATAGTGTTGAAAGTGTGAAAAAGAACTAAACAGTGTTTATTTAGACCAACATAAGAAAATGACGAGGGAATTTAATAACTGTCAAATTTTAATTTGAGCTCTGCACCAAAGTGCTTTTATCTTGCTCTATGGTACATTACACTTTAAAATTTAAAGCACTTTAAAATTCTTTTAAACATCAATATTAGAAAACATTATGCTGGTGGTTTTATAAGTGTTATTTTCATCTGGAAAAAGAAACTTACTTGAGTAGGAAAATGTTCTATGTTCTCCTACCTCAGTCAATCACGACTATGCGAGCGCCCTCTTAGGCCATAGAACTTAGCGCAGGACCCCCATTCACACACATCAACATACACAGGAAAACAAAGGTTTTCCTAAGCCTATTTCATAAAACTAAGAATAATGAGAAATGTCCCCAGTGCTGTCAACGTGACTTTGAAATTTCTCATATAAACTCTGAGTCTTCCTGGCCAGCAGACGAGTCACACCTCTCAAGGGATATAAAATATGGTTCAAATAAACATCTACTGAGTTTCCAGTTTTAAAATTGACCTAATATCTGTTGAATGTCTGCTATTATACAAGGGACTTGCTGACCATTTCCAGGGAAGCAAAGATGACCAAGACATAGATCCTGATCTTGAGGGAAGCTACAAACTACCAGATAAAAAAAAGAAATGAGTGCACAGATAACGTCGAACAGCTAAGTGCTTTCTTTAAGGGAAAATATGTGTTCAGAACCGTCTCCTTAGTGTTCAGAAGATGGCTTCTAGATGGAAGGCTCAGGGTTGAAGCATGGAGAAGCTGTCATTTAAGCTGGATCTTGACAAGAAGGAGGGCATCTAGGGAAAGGAACAATGACACAAAGCAATGGAGTTTACTGGTTAAAACTGGAAATGGCAAACCGGTAGCCCACGGCCAAATCCAGCCAACAGATGTATTTTGTTTGGCCAGAGCAATGTTTAAAAATTTTTTTGAATTAGTTGCCAGCATTTTAAAATTGAAATTTCACATAAAATTCTGGATTTTGTGGCTACTCTTAAAGAAGACAGAAGTTGTTGACACTGGGTCCACAGCCCACATAGTAACGAGTCAGTTGGAGCTCTGTGACAGAAGGCACACAGAAAGGGCACACCGCTCCCCAGGGTACCATGAGCCCGTTTGGCCTGCCTCATCCTTTATGTGTCCTGTCCCTTAAGGGAAACTGCCCGTGACTCCTGATTTAAAGTGTGCATATAGGTCAGACCAGTGGTGTGCTGGTAAATGTTTAACAACAGACTAAGGAAAAGAAAAAAGCCCTCAGCTGTAGGATTTGCCAATTTTTGTGGTGTAAATAGACTGACCATGGCCAATTTCAAGCTACCGACACTGAACTGAAGTTGGAAAGAGATGCATGCGATGGGCTGTCACTCATTCTTATGCTGCTGTGTCAGACTGACCTGATTTCAAAGGCAGAGTCTCCTGAGGACATTTCTTAGCTCTCCAAGCATCCATGTCTTCCTGTGTTAACCAGGAGAAACAACTGCCTGCTTCACAGTGCTATCGTGTGGTTTAAATGATTTCCCCAGAATCACCCCAAGGGTATTTATACACTGCTCCCTAGAGTCATGCTGAGGTCTGTTCCCAGGATACATTCATTCTTCTGCACTTTTTGTAAGTCACAGGTGGTCTTTGTGTTTTGCTATACTTGGGGGCAGAATTGGTAGGAAAATGATCCCTTAGACACAGGTGCAGATACTGGCAGTTAGAGGTTTGTGAGAATGCATCAAGAACGGGCATGACAGGGAGAGCGTTTAATACACAGGATGCTAGCACATTCACACAGCTGAGCCCAGCCTGCAAAAACAACTGTTGAATGCTTCCTGAGGGCAGGAACTGAATCTTTTTTACCTTTGACCTTCCAACTTAGCTGGACACTACAGCTATGTCCAGCTAGGAAAGGAAAGGATAGGAAAGAAAAAGGAAGGGAAGGGAAGGAAGGGGAAGGAAGGGAAGGGAAGGGAAGGAAGGGAAGGGCAGGGAAGGGAAGGGAAGGGCAGGGAAGGGAAGGAAGGAAGGGCAGGGAAGGAAAGGGAAGGGAAGGGAAGGGAAGGGAAGGGAAATAAATCAATGAAACGAAAGGACAAATTATTTTACTAGATTACAAATCACCTGTACAAATATATTTCTGATATGGATCTCAGATAATGTTATCAGTCAAGTGTCATACTTTAGACAAAACTTCAATCACAACATTGACAGACATCAGCGTTGAGACCAAATGAAAAGAAAGTTGGAGAGGATGGGGAGACAGAGGATACCCACACAGAGCCTTCATTCTTCGTGAAGTTTCCTGAGGGAACCTCGAAGCTCAGAGGGAAGGACCGATGGAAGCTCTCCTTTGTGTTCAGTAATTTTATGGCATCATAGCTTTTAATAAGAAGAATTTTAACAAGGAGAGTTTCCTTCAGGTTTCTTAATGAAGTGGGTGAGCTGAGTTTACTATTCCTCCCCCAGGTTAATCTCTGTTCTAAGATGCTTTCTCATCATCTTTCATGTTCTGAAGAAGGAGGAAGAAGAGGAAGAAACAAAGCAGTTGAGTTAGTTTACATGAGGACAATTTTAGAGAGAAGGGAAGAGAGAGGAAGTACATTTAAAGCTTGGAATCTTGTATAAGGCTGATCTTCTCAAGACTCAGACCCCAGAAGCACAGGCTCTTCCAAGAGCCTCAATGGGCCTGTTAGCTTTTCACATCCTTGTTGCAGGAACTGGTCATTTTCTGTTCTTCATTTATGTTCTTTTTAGGAAATAGTTTGAAAAAATAGTAGTGTTGTCCTAAGAATTAAAGGAACCCAATCCTATATATCAGGAAATTGAAGTCACTTCAGTGGCACTAAATAAATATTTAGGTTCAAAGAAGCATTGCTATCTCAGGAGGTGGCCATTTTGAAAATGACCCATCCCTCTGACTTGGTGCTTCCCTGAAATTCTAAATCAGAAACAATCTATTAGCATTCACCTCTCCTGAAAATATATCAGAAACAGATGGCCCGCTCATTGGGTAGTTCAATGACAAAAACCAAATTTTTAGTCTTGGATCTATGGTTTCTAAGTGATCAAAAGAAGGCCACTCCCGGGGGTGGCTCCATAGTGTAGTGGTTAGCACATCTGCTTTACACGCAGAAGATCCTGGGTTTGCACCCCAGGTAGAGCCACAGACCATACCTCGGGTGCGTCAGGCCCCAGGTGCACGCGGAGAGTGTGTGGGAGGCGATGTCCCCGCCTTCAGAGATCCAGTTCTTAAGGGGAAAATGGCAACATCCATAGGTCAGTGGTGGAAGTGGGGGGGGGGGAATTAAAGAGGAAGAAAAAAAAAGGCCACTCCTTCCTGTCTGAGCCTCAGGTTCCTGACTCTGTCTCAATATGCTATGAAAATAGATACAGAGAATGACTCTTAGTGAAGAAATGGCAGCTGCTCATCTGGTCATATTTTGCAGGCTCAAGAATAAATCATGCCAAGTGAGAAATGGTCTTTGTACAGAGGAGCCCTTTCAAATCTTATTTTTGGCCATGCGTCTGCACAGCCATTGTGGGCCCCCCTGCACACGCAGCCCACTTTGACAGCACTGGGAGAAGCACAAAAGAAATAAAGACACAAAGCTGTGACAGCACATTTGTGGGTCAATTCTATCATCGCCCCACTCAGCATCCCTTCAACCATTTGGATGGGCACCCCTTTTCCACCCTTACCTACTCACCGTTCTCACGCTTTCCTCTGCCTTTCTCCAAACCCACTTCCTCACACCAAATCTGCTTGCCACAAGAGAAAAAGGATCACAGTGCACATTCATATTAGAGTGCAAATGACTAGCAGTTTCAAATCTCCAGGAGACTTAAAATTTCCCAGGTCTCACGGTCTTTAAAGAATGAAGCTGCTGAAGTGGGATTTTCGCCATCACAGTCCAATGCAAGAGATGTTCATTGGCCAGAAACGCCATTCAACAAACCGTAAGTTACACTACAGAAGTCTCTGTCGAGACTAGCACTGTCCAATAGAAATACAATGGGAGTCACAAATGTAATTTAAATTTTCTACTAGACACATTAAAAAAAAAGAAACAGATAAAATTCATTTAACAATCTATTTCATTAAAGCAAATATATTAAAGTCTTACTTCAACATGTAATTGATATAAAAAGAAATATTAATAGTATATGGTACATTTCTCCTTTCATATTAACTCTTTGAAATCCAGTATATGTTTTGCATTGGCAGCTCATGTCAACTTGCACCTGTCACATTTCCAAGTGCTCAGTAGTTATCTGTCCCCTGCATTGGAGAGCAGAGGTCTATTGAAGGACTGTGTGTAAGACAATCCCAACTTTGACAAATTGCTCCTGCTGATAAAATTGCTTGTTTCCCTTCTTCCTCTAGATTTACCTGCCCTGTTGCTCTTCATTACACCTTCCATTCAGTGAGCACCCACAGTACGTAGAATGGTGCATTTAAGCCTCATAATGACCCTAAGAGCTGGGTTCGGGTGAGGCACAGGTAGTGAAGAACTTGCCAGTGTTTCTTGCCTGCGGAGAAGTAGGAGGCTGGATGAAGCACCCAGAAATGACCACAAAGGAAGGGACAAAAACAAACAAAAAAAAAGACAGGTGCAGTGGGCTAAGACTCTAGAGCCATTTGAGATCATGAATGTTACACAAATGTGTGGGTCCCTCGGTGACAGAGAGGGACTCGGAAGTGCAGCATCACAAAGCCTGTCCTCGCAACCACCCGTCTGTCCTCTTCTCCCAAACGAAGTCATGCAAAGTCGAACCCCAGTCACAGTGCCCTGTGCAGCTCTGTGCCTGCGGTGGCCCTCGAGCCATTCAAGCAGCACATGTCTGTATACAAATGCACAGAACACAGAGAAATATGACACACAAAACTGCCTTCTAGGGGCTTATATTCTAGTTGGGTAGATAATGAAAATATGCCATATAATTCAGATCTTACAGTCAATGAAATAGACTAAGAATTCCGAATAATCAAGGGAAGTTTCATAGAGGAGGTGGCGGGAGTGGAGCCTGAGCCTTGAGGAGGAGCAGGAAAACAGCCCTGGGAAGCTGTTCCAGGCAGGCGGAGAAGAAGGAGGCAGGCTGCAGATGGAAGGTTACCACAGGTGCTGGGTGCAAGCCAGCATAAAGGGCTATGACCAGCACTAGGGCTCCCCTCACAGAAAAATGGCCAGAGCTGTTCCTGACCTCCGACCTCATTCCTATCCACCCTTAGGAGAAGTGCTATCCCAGCATCCCCAGAAAATATCCAGATGGTTCCTTTGCTTAGATCAACATGCTCTGTGTCAGCTCACCTGGACTCTCCTAGATATACAGGTATAGCTGTTACAAAAAGCGGGGAGAGAATAGATACACCACACAGGAAGACAACCATCAATCGTCCGTGACACTGAGCTCCTAGGTGTGCGCACCTTGCCCGAGTTTTAAGGAGAAGGTATATATGGGATTGAGTTTGGCTTCTAATGCATTTTGTCCATACAGACATGAGTGACATTGCATTGGGTGACAGCTTATGGGAGCTGTTTCACTTTCACCCTCTGGTTTCCTCTTTTTCTAATTATTCACAGCATAGTAAACCACATTAACCTTAAATGTCACAAAAACAAAAGCACTGACTTTTTCACCAGATAATTTTTTGTCTTAGAGGTCATCCTGTTAAGTGAAGGATGTTTAGTAGCATCCCCCACCAGTTTTAAGTTGTGGCAATCAAAAATGTCTCCAGACATTGCCAATGTCCCCGGGGTGGCAAAATCACTCCCTGTTAAGAACCACTGCTCTGCGGGGCCCCGCTCTGGAATCAGCCTTTGCCACACAGCAGGAACATTTAGTTCGAGGACAAAAATACTGCATGGAGATCAGGGGCATGAGCTGGGGGCGGAATTGACCTTGGAAAAGTAGGTCCACCTCCTCTCATCTGTGCCTCATCTCATGGTTGTAAAAAATCACACGAGATCATGTATATATAGCCCTCACCCCACTCTGTACCCTCACATCAATACCATTAGCTATTTTCCTGGCGCAATAACAAAAACAGACATTTTTTAGATTGTGTGTTTCAGGAGAATGTTCTTTGCAGGGGCACGGTGGAGGATAGTGTTTGCTTGTTTGTTTTCTTTTTCTTTTTAAATTGGAGCCCTGCTTTGGAAGAGCAACAAAGAAAACTGCAGACTGTTTTTGTGGCTAGACCTCCTTGAGTTTTCCCTCTTCAAAGGCTCCTCGTCCCTTAGAAAGCTCCTTGTCCCTTAGAAAGGCATGGCCAGTGGAGACAACAGTCAACCTACCAGTTAGCTGAGGCCTTAGGGAGGCTTCATGGAGACAACCAGGGTGGCCACCCTGCGTAGGCCCCAGAGCACACCTGGGGCGGGGGCTGGCCAGGCCTGCTCCACTTGGTTCTGCTTGTGATCTCCCTGCTTGTGGAGGGCTCTCCCTGTGTGGTCCCAGCTGTGGGTTCTTGGAGCTGTATGCAGCCTACGACGTCCTCATGCAAAAGTAAGGCTGTCAAAAAGGCAAATTTGCTTCAAATAACTAACCTTTCTTCCATTTAAGGCATATGTTTGCTCTAAAATGTCAACATTGGCTTCGCGCCCCTTTTTTAAAATTATACTCTGTCAATCTCTGCAACCCTCAACTAAGACGGTTGAAAATACCCAGTGGCACCGATCAGGAACCTTTGGGCTTCCCAACATGACATGGAAATCTGGGAAACCGGACGTGGTGACCGCACTCTAATTTTATGACCCTGACTTTATTGCCAGCACAGAGGCAATAAAGAGAAATAATAAACGAAACAGCATGCAGAGCTCAGGAGATGGCAGCCCAGTCCAATCTGTACTAGGCACCTAATCTTTCTGTGCTGCAGCTTCCTCTGACCAGGGGAGTTAGCGGCATCATGCCCACCATCAGAAGTGGGAAGGCAAAATGGAAATAGGATGGATTCTCAATATCATGACCCAGTGAATTAAAATATTAAAACCTATGAAAAATAGAAGTAAATTATCTGGGCTATGCGTTAACTCATAATACTACCATTTTCAGCAAATTGATTGCTAAATACTCAGTTTTTAGTATATTTTAATTTAAAATTTGTTTCACTAATTTTTTATAAGAAAGAGAAAAGATCCTTTAATCTCCTCATATATAAAATCCTTTGAGACGAGCAGTTTGTGCTTTAGATTCCCATCTCTGGGTTTGGGTTTCCTGCTTCATGAAATTATATGAATCAATCACAAAAAGATTAACAATTTAAGTTCTTAGGAACTCAGAACAATGAGCAATCGGCAATATTTCTGTTTTTCAGGTTCCAGAATTATTCCTTTATTTTAACTAAGATGTTCTGCCTACATTAAAACTACCTGCATCCACGTGTCGATAATAACAATGTGTAATATGTTATAGGTATGGACTCAAGAAACGGGAAACCTATGTTATGGTTTTGACTTTTTCTAATTCCGTAAAATCCTTATAGTAGCAACACTTGCTAACTATTAAATAAAAGGCTCCAACTTGGAAAAGGTGAACAACAGAAAACTGAGATAAAACTAATAGAAATACATACATATGTGTAGATGTATGAAATTCTTAAAAATAATTTAATTGCCATCACTGAAATATGCTTCCAAAAGTATTTAATAACAAGTAGTAGAATATAAAACAGATTAAAAGTAAAAATAAAAATGTGTAGTCAATGAATTCTGGAAAGTGGATATCTGCTTTCCAGTTATTAGTTTCTACCTGTTGGCGCTAGCTCATTTTTGTCAGAGATATGGTAGAGTGACCTACAGACGCTATTCAATTGCTAAGGGAGGAAGAACTTTGAGGATGTCCTCTTCACCTCTGACTTTCCGTGGGCCATTCTGCCTTTGCCCATAGGCTCCTCACCTTTGGAAATGAAGAGAAGTTCCTGAAGCCAAGTCGTGAAACATAAGTGAAATAAAGGGAATCCATTACTGGCCACATGGAATCTTCTTGAGTAGCTTACTCTAGAGCAAGCTAGCTCCATTCCCACTATCATTTTAGCAAAGAGATTTTCTCCTTTGTTTTCTTAAGCATTCATTTATAAACTCATTTCGTGACATAGAAAAGAGGTCAATCCAGTGGTTCCCCCTGCCAACCCAGAGGCCTGAAACCAACACAGCTTTTCCTTTTCACTAACATTCATTGTGAAGAAAGACTGAATTTTTATTTCTCTTATTCAGAAGCACCACCCATATTTTTACCTCAGAATGAAATCACTGCTCAACCAAGAAGACAGAACCAGGACCAGTTCCGGTCTTGCAACAGCTCTGCTTAGTATTCTGCTGTTTTTGATATGTGGCCTAAGAAATCAGCCTCCAGAGGTAGCTTTTAAACACACTGAGTTCTTTTTTGTGAAAAGTCCCTGAGAAAATGATCCTAAGAAACATATGTGTGAGGGCCCTCTGACTAGCAGGCAACACAGGATGAGACGCTGCCCTCTGTGGCACTGGGCATAACCTTCATGTCGGCCATGGTTAAAGAACTTGGCCTTCTGCAGAAAGAGTGCCTTGGACCCCATACTCCAGTGTAATAGAGTCTACAGTAAGGAGCTCTAGGGACACTGCAGGTTATCTGTCCCTGTGTAATAGCTCTTTCCATTCCTCTCAGCATCCTTGTCAGATGCCACCTAGAGGGAATACAGGCCACTGAAGTCTCTTCACCTAATCTTAACTTGCCAGTCCTACCCTACTCCATAAGTCTTTATTTAGGACACTATAGGACCAAAAGATAAATTCTACATGAGCCTATCTAAAATTTAGCCCCCTCCCCACCTTGAATTCATTTGCAAGTTGAGATCAGAGCTCTCTATCCCCAAAAACACTTAGAGGAAGTTATCACCCCATCTCATCCTTCCACTGTCCCTGGGCTCAGATATCTGGGAGACTTCTTAATGCCTTTCCATGATCCCCCAGGAACAAGATATAGATGCAATCCCAGGAAAAGTCTGGGCCTCCAAAAACACCTTGAGGTAAATATTCACCATAAGCCAATAGTAAACCTAGACTCTGAGAACCCATGCACCAAATTTGTCAGAAGATTCCTACTGCCAAGAGGGCCTGTTAAACTGCCTAATCCTAACAAAAGGCAGCAGAGCAGAGCCAGCCTGTTGACACCCTGACACTTAACTCCAACCTCTCTGTTTCCCAGTGTCCTCAGCTACAAATGGTATGGACAATAACAATAATAGTAGCAATAACAATAACATGAGAACTAAAATACACATAAAGGGTTGAAACATTCATGGCACCTAGTAAGTGATTGATAAGTATTAACTGATTATTAGCCTGCTTTTCAAAGCCTTCCACTCCCCAGCTCCCACCTACACTGATAAAAATCTTCTCTCCTTTGCTCAATTTAGCTGACCCTCGGCCCAAGCTAGTTTGGTCTTCTTACTGCCTGAAGAGACTCCATGTGGGTTCCTGCATCTATGCTTTTATCCCTACTAGGAATATGCTTCTTGAATATCTAGGCGACCCCTCTGGCCACTCCACATTCCTAAATTTCGCCTTCCTTTCCTCCATGAACCAGTTCGAACTCTAACCGCTCCAGACTAGAAAGAGTTCTCCCCCTCTTGCAAAGTACCATATGTACAACCATTGATCACTTAATCATGTGGCACCACTGTTTTCAAATTATTTAAATGTTACTGCTATTCAGATTTTTGTATGTCATGATCCTATGTACTTAGCTAGACTAAGCCACCTGGAAAACATCACTACCTGGGCTTATAGAGCGAGCATGTGTATTATCATGCTGGAATTGCCATGATTGCTATCTGGGAATTGCCTAGTAGGTTTTAGACACAACAGGACAAATAGCTGTAGAAAAATATAAGGTACATTAAAGCTTTTAAGTCTAATTAGAAGAGATTATCTTTAAATATCAGGTCCCTGTTGATAGCTCCAAAGACCTCAACAGCCTATCGTAGCCAGCCCCCAAACTTCATCAGAGTAGAGAGGGGGGAAAAATGTATTATATTCACAGGTAATTTCT
Source organism: Eonycteris spelaea (assembly GCA_003508835.1). Classification (NCBI taxonomy): domain Eukaryota; kingdom Metazoa; phylum Chordata; class Mammalia; order Chiroptera; family Pteropodidae; genus Eonycteris; species Eonycteris spelaea. Next base: position 1,668,152 of record PUFA01000245.1, read on the forward strand.
TGACTGTAGGGCTTACATTTATCCAATTTTAAAAATTAAAGCTAAAGGGGTTCATATAATTGTATAAAGCAAAAAGTTCATATTTTCAAACAGTCTGATTCTTATAAAAAGAAATACTGATGACCCAAGTGGAAGATTCAACAGCTGGACTGCCAGGTGACACCTCAAGAAAGAAGTGTCAACTTAGGGAGCTATCGGGGAACCACAGCCATGCACAGGGTGCTTTGCTGTGAGAAGATTTTGTCTTGAGGACAAAGAGGCTTAATACATCACGGGGGTGTTGTTGGAGCATTCTGAGGCAAAATGTGGCTGGTGGAACTGGAGCAACTGCCTCAGCAGAGTTTCATTTAGTTTGGTTTTTTTAGATCCGTCTTTAAAATTTTAGAATTGCAACTAAATTTAATGCCATCTTCCTTTGAGCATCACTTGCCCACAGTCACAACGGCTTATTCTAAGGCACCATTGGAAGGTCCTCGGAGGTTTCCTCTTATAGTCCTGCTCTTCTCAAAATTAACCATGGTCAGAATCTTACTATGTAGGCCACGATCACAAGCCAGGAACCTGTTGTGTAGACACTCTGAGGACTAGGCTACATCAAACCTTTCTGAACCCATGACTAATTAGGTCAGTCTTCTGCTCTTATACTCAGGTCTCTTCTGGGGCTTCTAACATACTTCTTTTTCAGTACCTTTAGGTGAGAATTTGGACTGTTTTGAAAGTGAGTCCCAGCATCCATGCCCTTGACTTCACCACCAGCAAGCTTCTGGCTCTGTAGCAGACATCTGTTCTTTTTGCCAAATCCAAAAATACCAATGGGCACAGACAAAAAACAGTCCACAAGAAAAGTTTTCTTTCACTAACCAAAGGACCAGAAAAGGAGCAGCCCATCAAGGCAAAACTTTTAGACAACAACCGCTGTCCTCCAGCCAAATACCACAGAAAAAATCCAAGCCCCACTAACACCTCTGCCGGCAAAGGCTCCATCCTCACCAAACTATAACAAGACCTGTCAGAGAAGGGCAAATGAGGAGCCAGGACTTCCAATTCACTGAGAGGACAAGGCCCTCCCCAATCCCCTCACACCTCCTATGGTGTCAGTGCAGACCACGTGGGACACCTGGACTTCTTCCCTACACGTGGTAACAAGTCACCTCTTCTCTCCTCACTGGGGCAGCATCAGGAAGCCCAGTGGAGAGTCAGGGCCTTTAGCACCACTCAACAGGGCAAGACTATGTCCCCACGGTCAGTGGAGGCTGTGTAGGAGCAGTAACAAGGCAACCTTCCCTGTCCCAGCCAGGTTGGTGTCAGTGGAGGCCCATTGGTGAGCCTAAATTTTGAAATTTAAATATTATTTTTTCTGCAAGAGACTCCACGGCTCCAGCTGGTGAGCACAGCCCTGAGGATGGGAGAGAGGAGGTGATACCCTTAGCAGGCTACCAGACTACTTTTTCATGGTGAACCTGCCCCACTGTCTTATAAGACCTCATTCGTGTGGCTGGAACAGCCCCAAACTATAGCCAAAACTGAAAAAATAATTCTAACTGTATCCTTGGCTTTAGGACCTGTCTTCGGGGTCAGGCGATTGTCAAGTTCTCAGCTCCCTACTTCTCCAGTTAAGTCATCTATTTTGCCAAATGCAACATTTACCAAATACAAAATCAATGCCTATTGATACCCATAGCATTGGGGTTTTATTTTAGGTATAATGGAAATCACCGGAGGGTTCTAGGTGTCAGATCTTATGTATTGTTTTTAAATCCCTCTCCCTTTAGAGCACTGTGGATAATGGATTTTGGGGAAGGAAGAGAAATAAATAAGAGCAGTAAGAAAGGAATGGATGAAGGTCAGCTCTTAGATAGAGAGACAAGAAGGAGGAGCTATGAGAGAACAAAGAAGAAAGACAAGAGATACTGAATAAACACGAGAAAATGGAAGTTAATAAGTAAGGAAGCTGAAAAAAAAAGCTAAAAGAAAATTGGGGAATAAATGCATCATGGCTCTTTTCCTTCAATAACTAAAATACGAACTATACAGAGTGAACCAGGCTCATAGTAGATGCTACCAGTAGTGTAGTTCATAGAAGAGAGTTTCCTACTTGGACTCATTTGTTTAATACTTAAATTTCAATCCCAAAGGAAAATGTAAACAACAAAATGTGCAGAACAGAGGATATAGCATGCTACCCTACATTCTTTATCACACACATAGACACACATTCACACACACGTGCACATGCTCACATGTGCATGTGTGTGTAAGTCATCTCTGGTAGAAGAGAAAAGCAACCAATAACAGAAGTTAGGGGACAGGGGTAAGAGGATAACTTATTGTTTATTGAACCCTTTTGAATATTGTATGTGCTTTTTTAAACATTGTACCTACTATCTATTAAAAATAGAGATAGAGGGGAGAAATAGATAAAATATTTTAAGCATCTGAAAAATTCATGGAGATTTTCTGAGCTTCATGTAAAGATAAACATGGGAGAAGGGTGGGGGGCTCTACAAAGTAAATAGCATTCGAATCCCTGTGTACCCCATATTACCTCCAAATCTCAACAGAGAGCCGGAGATGAAGAATACAATACCACAAATAGGACAATCCCAGCTTCTTTCTTTCCAATCTTCTTGGGCACAATTCTTGGCTTGTACATGTATTACATAAAATAAAATGATCTGCTCAAATGTAAATTCACTCAGTGTTTGAGCATGTCCTATGGAATAATAAATCATTCAGTCACTATAAAAAGTATCTTTAAAACAGTACACTGAGCTTATTTTTTTTCAAAGTATCTAATTGTGGTTTCTTTGTGTCTCAAGCATCACAAGAGTTAACATGCCCTAAGCCTGCCTCTCTGTAACTGTTTAAGTGGATTGTGATCCAGACAGTGGCCAGTGACCCTTCTTTCCCCTGAATCCATTTCTGCATCTCTATTTCTTGCTAGAGGCCTCAGGGCTATTTCTCAAAGTTAACATTTTCTTTTCATTCCCAACTATATATGGCTCTGCCTATTCAAAGCGATCAAAGAATTACAAAGTGAAAACTTCTCAGTAGATCAATTCAAGCTAAAGGAGAAAATAAATAAGACCTTTGCTCCTGCACTAGCCGGAAGTAGCTCGTTACTCAACCAAATAGTAACAAGCTGAAGACACAAAAAATGGGCGATGCAATGAGTTGACAGGAGGAGCCATTACAACAAGGGAAATCATGAATGCAAAATTCAGTGTCAATAAACAATGTGAAAATAGAATTGAAATACATGATGGAGAAAGTACATAGAAGGCCAGTCCTTGTTTTAGGTCCTCCCCATCCCCCACATCATTACTGTTTGGGGTAAGAAGCTATTCACATCATTTTCTAGAGTGTTTTGACTTGGCTGAAGTGTCAGACAGATGGCCCCAGGATGTTCTCATTGAGGGAGCTCCCGGAAGCACAGTCTTCTGGAGTTGGCCTCTGCTCCCTTAGCGGTGCACCTCAAACAAGACTCTTAGGAATCTTGCAGCTCTTCTTTTGGAGGATCTTGGCCATTTTCTGCCCTTGGTTTCTTTTCTGCAATCATATGTGCAAGACACCAGGGTTGCTTAACTTAAGTATTAGTAATTTACCCCCAAATTCCAGGCAAGAAAGACATAAAATGATCCCTTAGAATCACCTAAACTGGAAACGCCAGCCTATTCAGGGAGAGCCTGCAAAGCCAGTTCAGAGAAGAAAAGCAATAGGCACAAGAGTTTCCTTCTACTGTAGATACAGGTTCTCAGATGGCGATGTCAACAATTACAGATGAACCAGTTCCCACCACCTACCCACTGTTGGTCCCCTCCAATCATCTCTTCCAGAGCCATCCCTACATCTCTCTCAAGCTACAAACTTTTGAGCTGAGAACTAAATGACCAAAAAGAGTCAGTCAAGTGGAGAAGCAGCAAGCAAATTTGGGCAGTGGGATAAACATGTGCAAAGTCCCTGAGGCTAGAAAGACCTTGGGCAAGATCAGAGAACTGCAAGGGAACCCTGTTGCTGGAAGGTAGTAAAGAAAAGGAGTACAGCGGCTCAACATGGGGTGGAAATGAGAACCAGGGACCAACTCATGCATGCCACAAAGAAGAGGTTAGCTCTTCAGTCACTGAAGGGCTCCTAGCCTAATGCCTACTTTATGTTGGAAACTCTCAAGGGCTGCTGCATGGGGCGTGGAGCATGGATCAGGACGGAGTGGGAATGGAACAAGAGCAGAAGTGATGCTATTGCAACAGTCTGGGGTGAAATGATGAAGGCTTGAATAAGACTGGAGAAAAAGAAAGTGAACAGACTCGAGATATGTGTTGGAGGCAGAGAAAAGGATTTGCTGGGGGAGCAGATGCTTGAATGGTAGGACAGATTAAGGAGAGCGAAGGAGGAAACCGAGATTGACTCCCAGCTCTCTGCCTCGAACAGAGAGAGAAGGTGACAACTTTTACTCTAATTGTAAAAAGTAGAGTTCGATTTTAGATGTAGGAGGTTTGAGATGCTCTTGAGACATCCAATAGCAGTCAGCTGTCTGAAAATGGAGCTAGAACTCTGGAGAGAGGCATCCAGAAGTTGTTGGTGTGCGGATGGGTTTTCAGGCCACAATGAAGGGAGCGGCTTGAGGTGACTCAGACACTCACACCTTAACCAGATACCCAGCCCACAACTAAGCTGGCTGCTTGACTGCCCTGGGTGTCCACTTCTCCGCATGCCACACAGGCTCATGGAAATCCCCTTCTCTTACCAATCGCTGAGAAATTGTACAAGCTGTCTTTGCCAACGTGCTCTAGCTCCTTAAGAGGATGTGAAAGAGGATTGATTTTGAAATCCAAAGTACAAGAAAAGCTTAGTGATAATGGGAAGGGTCCAATCTTACAAACCCAGAATGCTTCCCAGTTGCTGGCACAATTTCTAGGTCCCTCTGCCCACACAGTAGGAACCGCTATGGTGGCCAGTCAGCAGAGGACAGGCCAATCCTGCAGAGGGAAAATCTGATCATCTACCTAACAGCATCTGATAACAACACCCAACTTCCTGCCCCTCCTCCCCAAAACCTCTCCACACACCCCCACCCCCAGCCTTCAGAAGAGACCCTGCATTACAATGATGAACTAAAACTAGAAAGGGCCCTTGGCTGAAAGGATGTGCTGAAAGCCGTCAGAGAGAGATTGATGTGCAGAGCAGGGCTGCCCAAGGCATGTGTTCGCCATCTGTCAGGCGGAGAGAGCCCTGCCAGCCCTACATGGTTATTCAGTATTAAAAGAATATTCTTGAGTTTGACTGACACCCTGGGTAGCCTCAGCCAAGACGGTTAGGCTCTGGGGTCCAGATGGGATGGAGGGGCCTCCACTCTCCTGAGGCAGATGCCTCCGGAGGGCTGGGCCACCCAGGGTATGCAGGCAGGCTCTCCCGGGCCTGGGAGGAGAGTGTGGCTTGGCCAGGGCTGGGCAGGCCTAGGCCTGAGCTGGGACTTTCATGTGTGGCTCGGCTTCAAAGACAGGGTGGGACTGAAAGAAAATATTCTTCACTCTGTATTCTCCTTTGGGGAACAGTAATGCCAGGCTTGCAGGGTGCCTTCCACAATGGAATAATCATCTTTAGCTTTTCCTGAATACTTATATATGTAGGTAAGTCTCATCCATTAATTTCAGGCCAGAGACCAAGAATGGCCCCTCACAGGGCTAGCTCCACTGGCTCCATGGAAAATCTGCTGTTCCCTCCTCCAGTGACCCTCCTCCAGGAACAACTTGCTATTCCTTTCTTGTTGAACTCAGGAATGGCCAAATGACCTGCTTGGTCAGCGAAATACAGGCAAAGATGAAATGTGCCACCTCGAGGCTGAAGCATTTGAAGTCAGCATGTGGTTGGCCATACCCTTTTCCCTCTGTCATACCTGCAAGTTCCAAATGGATGTGGTCCCTAAGCTTGGATCCCAGAACACGGCTGACATGGAACACAGTGGTGGGCATCCTGTAATAATGCTACAAAGCGAATGAGAAATAAGCCTTTCTTTATAAACCACTGAGATTTGAGGTTTGGTTGTTTTTGCAGCAAATCCCAGCATATCCTGACGGATACACTCTCCACCCCACACCCACCACCATGCCTTACACACACCCTGTAGGTGAAAGAAGTTTCTACTGGACATTGAAAAATGTCTTTGCAGCAACAAAATTTAGAGGGAAAACTGGGAGAGGAGATTCAGTGAAAGCTTATCACACATCAGGTTTTTACAACTACGAACAGCACCAGGCCTGGAACCACAGGAAGCTTGCTTAAGAGGCATTTTGTTGGTGACAAATATAAATAAGAGCTAGAGACCCAGAACGAAAAACCTCAAACCTCCCCACCGCTGGTGCCATGGGGTAAGGCCATCGGAGACGACAATTTAGGGCAAGGAGAGGGGGCTGGGTGGGATGCACTTGTAGGCCATGACACAGCTCTGCTTTACACTCGTGTGGGCTCTTCTTGTCATCAAATTACATCTCTAACCTTTCATCTTGGTGTCTGATCTAATCTCTCTGGAGGTAGGCTGGTAAAAATCAAACGTTCACAGTAGTGCCTATTTTGGTTAAAAAAAACACACACACACACAAGATCTGCTCCTTTGAATCAATTCCAAGTTAATCAATGAGTCTTTCAAGAGTGAGAACCGCCTACAAACCTCGGTGTCCTGGCTGAGAACACTGAGACCTGCCCACAGCCAGGATGGCTGCGTTTGGTAACCAGAACATTTCTAGTTCAGCTGCGAAAAACTAAGCATCTTTCTCGAGAGTCTTTCCCCTGAGATGGCCGAGTTGGCTCTCAGAATGGAGCTTCACCTTTTCCCCCATGTTGTCAGTTACCAAAAGAGTGGGCTTACCCCCAACAAAAAGAGGTTCTGAGAAACCGGCCTCTGCTTTAGTGTTCGGCTAACAACTCCGCATTCCTAATGGGTCGAAGTCATGTGCACGGGGGCACATGTACTGTCCATCCGAACACATATGGCTACGTGTGTCAAATAGGAACCCTTCTACTGCCACCAGGACAGGGCTCTTGCAATGAGGTACAGATGCCAGCCAAGGAAATCTGGGATGTCTCTCCGCCCCAATGACAGCATTCTGTGGCAGAGGCCAGGATGCCCGCACGAGTGGTGAGTGGCTCTGGAATGAGGCCTTGCCACATCCTTGCTGCAGTCACGCACCTCGCACACGCTCCTGCCTCCTCGGCTTGGAACCGCCCATGCTCTTGTTATTTTGTGCATGAATAAACCTCAATTCTATAACAGCAAACAAAAATGCACTGGTACCAAACTAATGCTGCCTTTGAAGTTAGTTAATAGCAGTATAGAAAAGGAGCATGTTGTAAAGAGAAACTGTGCACTGTGGCCGCACTTTGAAGCACCTTAGACTGAGGCACAAAGAAACAAAGGGACAGAAGAGGAAGCAACTTCTGAAGTACCTGGGCAAGCACAGCAACTGCCTGCAGACAGGTTTTGAAACGTTAAAACCTCCCACAAAGCTTGCGTATCTGATGTTAGAAGCCGCATCTGGGGCCCCTTTGTAGTTTTTATTAAAAGGGATATCAGGCCTTATTTCTTCCCTCTGTACCTTTGGTACTAAAAGCAGTGAGGTTTCTTGAGTCCTAGTTGGGGCGGGGTGGGGGAGGAGGAAATCATCATTCCTCTCCTCTATCCCACCCTCACTCAGGGCCTCCAGTGGTTTGCTCAGGGACAGAACCGTGAGTAGGGCTGGAAGAAGGCTCCCCTAGGATGATACCTAGTTTTGGGAGTCACTTGGGTTAAGTATAACCTGTGGGTTGTGTCTTGAGGCAACGCTAAGAAATCTTCCCTTAAAATAGTCTAGACTTGCTTGTCTGACATTCAATCATGGGGAAGGGTCATTCCTTCAGGGCTTCTGATTTTAATTATGCACTTAGTCCCCGGAATAGGAAAAGTTGCAAAGTGACAAAGGTCAAATCAAAGACACTCCCTTCCCAGGACATGGCCTACAGGTCGCAGTGGTGATAGGGCACTTTTGCTTGTGATAGGGCCAGCGGTCTGTTTGCCTTCTGATATTCTGAGAGCAAAGAAAATTAATAAAAAAGCCAGAGTGCCCACCGCTCAATATGAAGACAGCTCTGCATCTGACCCTTCTCTTCCTGCTGTGCCCGATGTCTCCTGGCCCAGAGCCCATCTGACTCAATGTCTCACAGAGAAGCCTCTGGCCTCCTTAGGGGAGGGATGATAGTTGCTGGGATAAATGGGCAACTTTACTCAGACCTACATCAACCCCTGGCTGTTGGTTCCACCTTCCATGATACCTGGTACCTTTGAAACATGATACATTCTGAGCAACAAGCAAGCTATCTTCTCACCTGTCTGCCCGCTGCTGACACTTAGAATGGATATTTAGGGCCCTGCTCTGTTCACTACTACTTCTCTAGCAGCTCTCTGTCTTTCCTAGATGTCCTGAAATCTCTCTTCTACTGGAATGTTGGCCCTTATGGGTTTACCCTTGTGTTTCCTTTATTGTCATCTTGATGAGTTTCTTTGGAGGGACAGGAGATAAACACGTGCGCCCAACTCACCATGTCTAATAAGAAGCCTTCTTTGTTTTTTGAGTCAAATTCAAGTTCTCCATACAGCTTTTATCCATCAATTGACCCCAATTACATGTCCACACTAGTCTCCCATTATTTATTCATATAGACCTTTAACTCTAAGCAAATGCCACACCCATTCATAACTTCGTTCTTTTGTTCGCATTGCTTTCTTCATTTGGTATCACTTCCATATTTATTTTGATTTTTTTTTACCTCAAATATCACAGCCTCCATTAAGTATTCAATGACTGGTTTAGCCCATAATAACATTTGGTTCTTGAGTTCTTTTAACATCCACAGCTTGTACCATATATTCTAACCTTATTTATTTATTCACGCATTCATTTCTTATTTTATTACTTGAGAACGTCCTTCTAAAAGTCTTTTAGGTGGTATTTTAGGGAGCATAAAATACAATATGATACTATAACTGACGCACTTTAGAAGAATGTGGGAAAGACAGGGAAAAGCCAGAGTGGAGATATAAGGATGGAAAAAAGCACGTACTATCATATACCAAGTCTTACACTCTTGATGGAAGCACCTTAGAATCAGCTTTTCTAGCAGTCAATATGAACAGGGAAATTCGATCATTTATTCAGATAGGAGCACACAATATGACAGCCTCCACCTTGAGAGAGTTAGACTATCCAGCCTCTGCCTTCTGCTCACACACTGAGTTTCCGCGAAGGAGACCCCAGGTCATGTAATGAACAGCATTCTCAGCTATGCCATCTCAGACGACCTGAAGATGGCTTCCAAGGCTAATGTGAAAAGGTCAGTCAGCTTTCATAGCTCATATGGCAGAAGAAAATGACCACTTTCTTCCATCAAACGATTCTCAATACCTTTGTTTCTAACAAGGCACTGGTCTGCCAGGCTAACCCAGGATGGCATTTTCACTGGAACACCAACAGTGTCTCCCGGGCAGTGCTTAAATCTTGAGTTATAAGCCTGGCTGATCACTTTCACATGAATCCCTGGTTTTCTCTGAATTTCAGTTTCCTTCCTTGTAAAATGGAAATATACTTACTCTGCCTACCATTCATGACTGATTTGAGAATCAACTACGTTAATACTCAAATACTGTGAAAATTTTAAAATACCACAAAATGCAATGTATTATCATCTATGAATTTTCCCAAAGTCTAAACTACCATTATGAGAAGCTGTATTGTCAAGTCTCACACAGGCTGAAGGTACCATACCCATGACATCCTACAAGACCTCCCAACGTGTCGGGCTACCCGTGTTCAAAAAGACAAAGCTCCCTCTTACCCAACTCTGTATGCCCCGAGTTGAGAGCAGAGAACCTAACACTACAGATGCTCAGCACTGGCAAAAATGCAATCAGTCAAGGTGGTAACTCTGTACGGTGGCTAGCTTCAGACACTGTCTAACTAGATGCCTAGACAACCCAATGAGGTGTGTATTTTCACTCTCAACTTACAGAGAAATTAAATGAATTATTTAGAAATCACTCAGTAAGTGGTAGGGTACTTCCAAGTCCCAAATTTTGTTCAGCATCCACCACAGCCTAAAGAATTTGTCTAACCAGGGACAGTGGTCAGAACTCAGTAGCCCTCCATTAGCTATAACACATGTGCACACACACAGACACATACATACAAACTATAAAGGACCCATCATAGTCCAGTGGCTCTAGGAATAATAAAATGAAATCCTCCTTTCTGGAGATGGGCTGGGCAAGTTCTTTAAATCTGATTTAAAGCTAGATGGAGGGAAAGATGTTTTATGGGATCGTTGTTGAAAACCTTGGAGTATAAAGCCCTTTGTTAGAGTCTGTCTCATACTCCCAGGAAAAGAACATTGTCTTTCTTGAGCTTTGTCTCAAATCCCTAGAGTAAAAGCCCTTCTGCTCCCAAAGGAGCCACTTGAAACATTTCAGAGTATGGGATGGAAGAGGGGAAAAAGCTGTTTCCCACAACTACCAACACCCAAATATCGACAGCTCACTGCTTGCCCAAACTGCTGAGTGCTTAGGAATTGCTGGGCTAGTGAGTTACCTGAGCAGCAGCAAGATGGGGAGGGGAAAAGGCAAAACCCACTTGGGGCAACACGATCTGGCGTCAGAGCCACTGTCTGTATATGATGTGGCGCAAGACCCAAAGGAAGAGGTGACCAGCACAGGGTCTCAAAGTGGAGTTGCTGAGACTTCGGGTGCTGGCTAGGATTAAAGCCGACCCCCCACTCGACTGAAATTGCTGATAATTTTTTCTTTTTTTTTCTTTTCTTTCTTTTTTTTTACCTTTTAAAAGCATCAAAGAATTGATCGTTATCAGGCCAAATCTAAATGAAACCAGAAACCCGTAGCTGTGATTTGAAGCTCTTGTTCCCCAGGGTTTTACTGAGTTTGGCACATTTGAACTCTGATTTTTAAAGCCTTGTGGAGCTCTGGGGAAGAAGATGACACCTAAGGACCACCCAAGGTGGGAAATCTCATGGAAAAGTGCCGATCTGTGAGGCTGCCCCACCCCTTACCCGGGAGCTGCAAAGAAAAGCAGCCTCCGTGCAGAGCGGAGTGGGGAGAGGCAAAACCTTCTCTGAAAAGTTGCACCAACAAGCCCACGTCACTGGTGTTTGCAGCCAAATATACAAAACCTCAAGCTGTGGATCCAGTTGAAAGTGTTTTAGATGGACAGTGGCCTCGGGTGGCAGAGGAAAGTACAGATGCTCCTTGAAGACACTCCTTCATTCCAAGCCTCAAAGAATTGCCACAAATAACTTTCTAAGGGGAGGAAGGGACACCGTGAAAAATAATTAAGCACATCAGGAGAAAGCACCATGAATGAGAAGCAGCGAAAACAAAGTCAAGGTGACAGGCTTCCATTTAAAGCCCACAGGGCCTATGACAGAAGAACCTCCAGTGACCGTAACTGACCGCCCCAAGACACGAGAACATTTTAGTCAAAAAGAGAACGGAGCTTTAGAACAGAGACTGTCCCTAACACACAGGTGAACACTGGCCCACTGGTAGCTTGGTTCCCTGACATCGAAAGCAGCTAGAACACTAAAGATATGCTTCAGTGTCTCCTCTGTCCTTTTTCTGGTTCCCTCATTATTTTCATCCCCACCAAAATCATGAGAAAATCTGCTGCATTCCTTATATTTCCAACTTGTCCAGGCCCTCTGCTTCTCCTAAATAATGGGTCCACCTCCCCTCATTACGGAACCCAGTGAGACCTGCTCTTAGTGCCTCAAGACCTGAAGGGCTCCCCTAATTCATGATACCCTCAAAATTAATCTTTCCAAAGTTCACTCCAGGAAAACCAGAGTTTTCTGCTAACCTGACCAGTTTGGCTAATGATGATCCAAAACCATGTTTACCTACTCCCAGATCTTGTGCTCTTTTCTGGATAACCATGTTCTACTTCAGGAGCAGTGTCCATGACCCCATGAGGTCTGGCTCAGAGTCCCTCTATTTTCTTGACCCCCACAGTGCTCATGAGCACTCGAGCCAACCACTCACCGAACCACCCCAGGACGTTCCAGAACCAAGTAGGCTCATGGCCACTGTTCTCCAGCCCTGTTCAGCAGCCCACTGCCCGCCCACTGCTCCGCTGCCCCAGACCCGCTGAGGACTCCACAAGCTTGAGCTTCACTGGCCTTGCCCTCCACCTCTCTTTATGCTGATTTCTCCACTCAGCCTGACTTACTGGCTCATGACACTGGCCCCACCGGGAGCAACCATATTCAGTTGGCTCCCTGCTCTCTGACCTGAGACCCACACGCCAAGCAGCAGCACCATACAAAACGGGAGACAAGGGCATTCCAGGCAGAACAGGAGGCTCTGAGGTGGAGACAAGCTTAGCAGTTCCCAGATACATAAAGGAGGCCTGTGCCCTGGGTAGGAGTGAATGAGGGAGGTGTGGCAGGAGAACAGGAAGCAATACTAAATCAACGATGTGTGTGAAAACATAGCTTGGGGATCGGCACTAGCATCTGTTCAGCAAAACTATATTTCCTTTCTTCTCTGTCCAATGGTATCTAAACACTCCCAAACTTCTTGCACAGAAAGTACAGTCAGACGTGGCCAGATCATGCAGGGCCAGCAGATGAGGGCAGAGCACTGGACATCAACCTGATCCCGTGAAAAGCCAGTGGAGGGTTTCAAGCAAGAGAACAGTGATCATTTTGGCTACTGTGTAGAGAATGTATTGTCAGAGAGTGAGACCCATTAAGAGGCTACTGCCTCAGGAAGGTGGGTGGGGACAGCGGCTCTGGCCAGGATAGTGGCCCTGGTAGCAGTGGAACTAGAGAGAAATGAGTGGACAAGGATATACTTTCAATGTAGAGTTCACTGGACTTGCTGATGACCCATAAGTTTCAGCCCTCCACCCCCACTCTTCCACATCTCTGGCCTGAAGCTGTCCCTAACCTCAGAAGTCAGCTGCCGTGTGCTTGAAGCAGGCAGGAAAGCCCGGGGGTTAACTCACCCTTGCCACCCCCACTAATAGCCCTGAGTTAGTGACTCTCAAGTTTGGTATGTCAGATCCCTGACTCCTTTGTGCCTCAGGTGGGCTAATTCTGAGATCTGAGTTTCATAAATGTCCCCATCTCCCACCACAACAACCAGCTTGGTGCTCACTTGTTATTGGCCACCTAGCCCTCTTTGTCTCAGGTCCCTCCAGGGGGACAGGCAGGAAGCACAGGCTCCCTGGTGACATTCATGAGCACAAGGCCCTTTTGCAGTCCTCAGGTGATGAGGGCCCTGGTCTTTTGAGTGGCTGCCTTCATTTTCCTTCTCTCCACCTGCAGGGAAGCCCAGGGTGCTGAGTTCTTGAGGAGCTAAAAGCCAGCCCTGAAAGTTCAATTAGAATTATACCTCTGCTTCAGGCAGTCTCCACAATGCCCCCACAGGAACTGGATGGAGAGAGGGGAAGGGGCGCATGAGCATATCAGCACAGGAGTACACCATTTCCAGCTGGGTTAGAGGATTAGCAGCCAAAGAGAACAGAGACTCCAGGAGAAGTAAGAAGAGTAAATACTCAGCGTAAAAACAGTGATGGGGTCGGGGGACTATGTGTGGTTTTTCTGCCCTTCTTGACTATACTTTCAAATGATCTAAAATGTACAAGTATATGGGAAATAGGATATTCACAAGGTGCTTATTAACCATGAAGGAGGAAACTACAACTTGACCGTGGAGAAACCTGGCAGACACCACCCAACCAACTGATAAAAGAAGCTTTAGTAACAGCACATGTGGACATTATCTGCCTGCCAACAGGATGCCCTGGGAAGAACCCAGTGCCACTTCTGTGGGATTCTGCCCACTCTAACCCTGACAGAAGGCCAGACAAGCCCAAATTCAGAAAATCCCTGCAAAATAACTAGCCTAGACTCTTCAAAAACGTCTAGGTCATAAAAGACAAAATCTGAAGAGGAATCGCTCCAGATTCGAGGACACTAGAGATGCAGCGACAAACCCAAGGTGCAAATCAGAAAAGGGCATTAGCGGGCAACGAGGGACGTGCAAATCTGTAGGGGAAACGACGGTGCTGTATCGCTGTTAACTTACTGACTGGATCATTAGCCCGTGGTCATGGTTATAGGAAATACAGACTGGAGGACTGAGACCTAAAGGGGCATCATGTTTGCAACTCTCTCTCAAAAGTTGTTTTTGAAAAGGGGGTCTGGAGGAAGCATATTTGAGAACTCTTTGTATAACTTTTCCACTTTTTATAAGCCCCAAATTATTTCAAAATAGTAAGTTAAAAATAATATGTATATTAACTTTATAATTCAATTAAAAAAACCTTTAGAGAAAGAAAATGTGTTCATATGCATAGCTTGTGCTACAAGCTCATGGGATAGATTTTTGCTGTCAGCAAAGTTCCCGACAGCCGGAGAAGAACAAGAAACAAAAGCTCTACCCTGCCCTCCAGAGCTGTCAGAGTGCCAGCCGCACACGAAGCTCAGCCTCCGAGGGGCTTTACTGAAAGATAAGTGCTGATAAGGCCTGCAGGTCATCTTTGTCCGCCTCCGGCCCCCCAGCTAGCTGAGAGGAGGCCAGCCCCTCCAGAGCTCTGTCCGACATAAGCCAGAGCAAAGTGAGTTTCTTTTAAGTGGAAAGCCGCAGCTGGTGTTCCCCCCAGGGTCTGAGCAGCCCCTGGGCGCCCACCATAGTGGGGGCACTGCTTGGCCCCTTCCCAGGGGTGCCAGGAAGGTCATGGCCAAAGTTTCTTTCAGATTTACAGAGATGGCATTCTGTTTGGATCTGTTCAGGAAACCAGAAACAGTGTCAGGGGGGTACTAGACTTATCCGGGGATCACTTCATAAGTTAAATAAATGTCTAACCATTATGCTGTACACCTGAAACTAATATATTGAATGTCAACTCATTGAAACATTTTTTTTCAAATAAAAAAAAATAATAAAACCCAACATCACTTGGTAAAAAGAGAAGTTACAAATGGCCTGAACCAGTGTCCTTCATCAAACCCAGTGCATAGTGGACCTGGGAAAACGTGTCCTTTGCCAGCTTTTGGGCAATGTCCACCTGGCCTGGGTGAACGCTGCAGCCTGTCCAGGGGCCACTGACCTAGCACACTGCTTCCTGTAGGGCAAAAGACCAACTCTCCCTAACAAACAGGAAAGTTTTTCTCCTTCCAGCTGACCACACTAACTAGTTGTCTCAGGAAAGTGTTACTTTGAAAACACTGTCCAGTCAAGATCTGTGTCTGGGCCTCCTTAAGACGCAAGAGTTGAACATCTCTGTGGGACCCTGGACAGAGTGACCCAGCTAAACCAACAAAAACAGCGTCCATGTCACAAACATGCAAGACTCGGCTCTCCCCAACTTTAATTGGAGGCCCTCGTTATCCAGCACCGCCACCGGTTTTTGCTAACTCTGGAAGATGTACCGATGAACCAAATCCATTCCAATGCCTCCCAGTCATACCAAGAAAGAGGACTCGGGTGAACTCTGAGGCAGAAGCCTACCGTTTTGCGACTGGATCGCTAGCGCGGAGGCACACTGCCCTCGTGCGGCCGCTAAGGACACGACATGCGGAGCGGGTGCTCCAACCTGGGCCCCTCACTCACCACCTCTGCCTCCCCATGGTGTGGAAGTTAGACTATAATGTGGCTTGTCTGCGTTACAACTAAAGATTGGTGTAGGAGCATCTGGTCCATCTGAAGCTGAGAAGGAGAACATTCCAAATAGGGAATTAAAACTGTACGTTTGAGGTCTGGCTCTGGAACTCTGGGCAAGGTGCTAGAAATCTCTGTTCTCAGCAAAGGGAGAATAATTTAAAGCAGTGTTGCTTACATCACAGGGCTGTTGTAAAGATTACATGAGGTCACGTGTGTAATATAGGCTTTTCTACTCCCCGCCCTTCATACACACATCGCAGGATAGTTATTGCCTGGTTCAAATGGATTTTAAACAAAGCACTGTCCCTTCTAATGCACTTCCACACAGCACTCAGGCTCACTCAAAAACTTTTGGTCGTAAGGAACAGGGATCCCACCCACTTCTGTGTGGCTCAAGAATGGCACGGGGTGTGTATTGCGTGAGGTTACCACAATGAGAAATGGCTATATCCCAGGACAGAACCAGTTCTTCAGCTGTGACGAAGGCCTAGCCTCTAAGGGGAGTCCAGGCCGCTGGGGCCTGTGCCATGTCTTTGCTGCTGCTAGGTGGCCTGCCTCCACCCCACTCGCCGCTTTGCTGTGCTCATGACTTCCGACTTGGAGATGCTGTGTCCTGGTTCGAAGTAGCCTATCCGTTCACATTTATGCATTCACAAAACACTGCCAGCATCTGCAGTCTCTCCATTTCTCATCTCCATGCTCCTGAAAGAGAAACCGGATTAGGCCGCTCAACTTTCAGAAGCAGGCCACTGGGGTCGCCCGAATGGACCACCTACGGTCCCAGGAAACAGTGTGATTTTGCATTATATATGCTTGCGCCTTTCTGCAGGGCCATGAGCCAAACGGTGAAGTGACTTGGTCCAAAGACCAAAGCGGAAGGTCGGAAGGTCGGAAGAGTGGAGGCCGCATCCCCTTCTTGAATGCTGACGATGAAAGCTTTTTCCTTTGATTTTCCTTTAGTTCCATGAGCTACAAAGGGACCCTGAAGCAGAAGGCAGAGCTTCGTGACTGTGAAAGCGGGGCTCAGAGGCATCTCGCCAAAGTTCTGTGAGCCTTTGGGACATAGACGCCCTCCTGGGGGTCAGATGGCATCTGGGACAGCGTGAGACCTGAGGGCTGGGAGCAAGGCGGGCCTGTCTTCCAGCGCCCCCTAGTGGTGCAGCGCCTCAAACCCGCCAGGGAGGTGAAAGGACAGCCGCGTTTCTCAGGCTACCTGAACCAGAACTGAACCCTCAGCTTCTTGCACTTTATATGTCCTCACCCTAGATAAAAGAGTTCAATTAATCAAGAATCAGCTCCCCTTTCGGCAGGGAGAGTGGGTGGCCCAGCAGGCATGGCCCAGCTCCCAATACCCCTGCCCCACCTCACCCCAATCCCCTCCACAGGGAGCAAGCCGAGTTTGAGGTAGGGAAAGAAGACTTCTCAGGCTTCTCTGCCTCTAGTCTGGTTTTATAAGTGCTGACAAAATTAGGAATAAAGTAGCAAAAAGAAAAAAAAACTACTTTTTCTAAATCCTGATCTTTCTAGAACATTTTTGTTCACAGCAAAAAAAAATGAGCAAGCTCATCTGTGCTCAAACAGTGGCTGACCTTTATTTCCATTCAACTCCATGTAGAAAAAGCACCTGGAGCTGAGGCTGCTAAGGCCATGCACTTGAGAGTGAGTACTCCTTAAATTTTGTACCTAAGGCACCTCATTTTACTCACTCCAGTTTCAGCTCTGCCTCTCAACCACCATCAGGAGCACAAATTTCCAGTAGACTTGCATAGCACTGGTATCCCTTCTCTGCTGTGCTTATCAGAGGTAATTCTACCTTTGTTTCTGTGGTGATTCTGTTGTCTGTCTCCCTTATTGGACCATCAACTCCCAGACAGCTTGCACCAGATCTCTAGTGCCTTGCATGCTGCCAGGTATATATTTCACACACACACACACACACACACACACACACACACACACACACACGAATACCTGTTGATTGAATGGGGTAAAAAAAAAAAAAACTCAGCAAGATGACAAAACTTCTGGAGTAGAGTCAGAGTCTCCAGACTGTGGCTCCCAGGAGGGTAGAGCTCCACTTGAGGATTCTAAAGTCCCCCAAAAGGATGTTATCCTAAATAGCCTAGCCCAGAAAGAAAGATCAGGCTGTTTCCTCAGATATATTCCTCTACCCAGCACCAAGTCTTATGTAGGTAATAAAGTTGGGGGTGGGAAGCCTCAGTTCCTGCCCTTGAGGGTAAAGAAGCCAAGTCCATCAATGTCTAACTACAAAGCATATGATAAGGGTAGAGACATGACAATTATGGGGTGCCTGTCATAAGCCGAGTATCAGAGGCTTCACCTGCCTGTGTTATTTCACAACAGCCTCTAGTGCCTTATCCTCTTATCTTCATTTTACAGATAAGAAACTATGTATAAGAGTTAAATAACATTTAAAACTCACATGTACCTAACTCTAAACCCTATATTCTTTTTGCTACATCACATTTAGAGGTGCCAAGTGATAAGAAGGTTCTGAGAGAGAAGAGTGAGAGAATTTGAGATTGACCTCGGTATTACGATTTCAATTGGCAGATATGCTAATGATGTTCTAGGAGGAGAAAACAGCAGGATCTTGGAGTGGTTCACAGCTCGTGTGTATGTGATGTTTCATCGTGTCTCAACCAGAAGCTCTTCATTCCAAACCGTCACCACTCCCAACCCCGGCCTCCATCCAGCTGACTGGGGGCCCCAGCAGCATTGCCTGAATCTGCGGTGGCCAAGGAACAGTCTCAGACTGGTACAGACCCTGTTGCTTCACAATTACTGCAGAGTTAGCTACAAACTCAGGTCCTACAAGCATGTGGAGCAGCTGGGGCTCTCACACACTGTTGGTCAGAATATAAAATGGTATAACCACTTTGGAAAAGTTTGTTGGTTTCTTTTAAAAGTTAAACATATTCTATCACATGACCCAGCCACAGTACTCCTAAGTACTTACCCAACAGGAATGAAAATATATGTCCATACAGAGACTTGAACACAAATGTTTGTAACAGCTTCATTCGTCATAGCCCCAAGCTGGAAACAATCCAAACGCCCAACAGGAGAATGGATAAATGGTCACACAGCCAAACAACAGAATACCACCCAGCAGTAAAAAGGAATGATCTACACACAACACATGAATAAATTTCAGAATAATTGCATTGAGCAGAAAACACAAAAAGAGAACATATGTACTATATGATTCCATTTACATAAATTTCTAGAAAATGGAAATTAATCTATAATGACAAAGGTCAGATCAGTGGTTTCCTGTGGTTGGAATGTAGCAGGAAGGATGGATTACAAGGGCACAAAGAAGTTTGGGGGGGCCAAGTTTGTTAGAGCAGCCATAAGAAAATATTACAGACTGGCTGCCTAAATAACAGTTTAACAGGTAGAGATCAGAATTGTGG
Organism: Eonycteris spelaea; assembly: GCA_003508835.1. NCBI lineage: Eukaryota > Metazoa > Chordata > Mammalia > Chiroptera > Pteropodidae > Eonycteris > Eonycteris spelaea. The sequence continues at coordinate 1,687,295 of PUFA01000245.1, forward strand.
TGATCAAAAAATAAAAAAAGAAAAGAAAAGAAAAAAAAGAATTGTGGTGATCATGGTTGATGGTAGCAAGAGTTTCAAAACTTATCAGATTATACACTTGTAATATGTACAAGTTTATTGTATGTCAATGTCAACTAAATAAAGCTGTTCACAAGAAACAACAAACTTCAGATCCCGATCCCTGGGTTGTGCCCCTTAAAGAAAGGCACATTCAGGCAGTCAGCAGTAGAGCCTGAAAAATCTCTATTTTCCAACTTGTCTTAATGACCCTAGTACACAGTCAGGTTTGGAAATCAATGGTTTAGGTGGACCAAAGAGGAGAGGGCAGCAGCGCAGAGTCACACCCAGCACCATCCTCCACACTCCGGCATTCTTGGTAACATTTGAGAGCAGTCAATAGTTGTGTGCCTTGCCAAGCAACACCAAGCAGGGAGATCATCAGGAGGCAGTTTGAGAAAGTGAGCCTTTCAGAAACACCATTCTCCTCACATGCCAAACCACCGGGTAACACATAATCTAAGTAAAATGTTACGTCTGACCCCCACTCCCGTCTGATTATCCCTGAAACGCTCTTAGATAGAAATCCTCAGCCATGAGCCCTTCTTCTGCTTTAGGAATTAACTAATGTCCAGCCGCTACTCCCACACAGCTGTTCATAACCACAAGTCTTCTGGGAAGTGAAACAACCTTTCTCATCTAATTTATGTTGGGACCTACTCATAATCCCTTGGTCCTGCTGAAAATGCACCCGTTGGCTGCTGGAGGAGTAATGGCTGCACCTTTACAGATCCCTCCAGCGACAGGAAACTTCCCAGAGGGCCGTGTGTTCTCTTTTAGGGGCGGTCAGTAAAGAATCTTCATATTCGAGAGCATGTTGTAATGGTTCTGGTCTTGGTTCTCACACTTCAGCAGTCTGTTTAACTTCCCTGAGGTTCAGTTTTCTTACCTATGAATTTAATATAAGGAGATCTTTAGGGCTGGCTGCCCTAGAATGCTGATGCTGTTACTGTAGCAGCCTCCTCTCCCTCAGCTACTCCTGTTACCTTCATACTATTGACATCTACTCTTGCTATCTCTTGATATGCATGAGTGATTGTGTTTTGCTACTGAGGGAGTAGGTAGGAGTTTAGGTTTGAGTCATGCAAATCAAGCTCATTCCAGACATCACCTACCTATCAGGCACCAGGCTTAGAATAAATTCCACACAGTTCATATCACAGTTCCACAAGGAACAGGCTTTACTGGGTGTCTTAATCTGCTTAGCTGCTATAATAAAATACCAAAGACTGGGAAGCTTACACAAAATATATTTCTCATATACAGAAGGCTAGAAGTCCAAGACCAAGGTGTCAGCAGGTTTGGTTTTCCTGAGGCCTCTCTCCTTGACTTGCAGACGGTCACCTTCTCCCTGTGGCCTCACATGGTTTTTCCTCTGTGTGAGAATCCCTGGTGCTCCTCTGTGTGTTCGAATTTCCTCTTCTTATAAGGACACCAGTAACATTGGATTAACGTATACCCTAATGGTCTCATTTTAATTTAATCACCTCTTTAAAGATCTTATCTCTAAACATGGTCACAGCCTGAGGTCCTAGGGGTTTAGGACTTTCACATAAGAAATGTGAGGAGACACAATTTAGCCCATACCACCAAGAAAACTCAATAGGAAAGATTAGCATTATCCCCCTGAGATGGTCACAAGGCCAGGGCTCTCTGCTGGAGACTCAGTGTGGATTTACATTCCAGTAGAAGGTCTCCAAATCCCATTGCCCTTTGTGATAGGGAAAGCACCGGAGGAACCAGGTCAGCAAAAAATGCACAAACTGTTTGGACACAAGTCTGGATTTGGGCTCTAACAGTTCAGAAGACTTATCTGGAAAAGCCAACTGCCCAATATCTAGGAACCTGGGGAAGTCATAGCCCTTCCAACCAGTGGAGGGCAAGAGGCCAAGGATCCTGCGGGAGACTGAACCCAATGCAGTGCCTCCTGCCAGGAGAGGTGAGATCCCTCAACCCTACAGTCTGTGTGGGAAAGATTCACCACTTAACATTGCAAATACTCTCATTCTCCTTATAGAACAAGAACCTTAGACCTGACTGAATTATAACAAATTAGAATGAAAAGAATAAGTCTCATTAAATGTAAAATTAATTAAATTAACTTATTAATTAATTCTTCTAAGCTCATAGTCCATGCTTTAAGTCACTATCTAACAAACTAGGGAGAATTGAGCAAAAGGAAAAAAGAAAAATGTTAATGAGATAAATAGGTATGTATTAAGCTGACCATATTAACTAAGAATCAACTCCAAAAAATGTGCTGATGCTGATCCAGGCAGTATTACAGACGAGTTCTTTCAAACTTTCAAAAATTGAAAAGGTCTTTTCCATTGAAACTGTTCTATAGGATAGAAACAAATAGAATCTTCCAAGTTTATTTTACTAAACTAACACAATCCTGATGCCATGCTGGTGGGAGTATACAAATAGGCAAACCTGTTCTCCGGCATCCAGTGAGGTGGAAAAAAACTAGGATGTCACAAGGAAGTCACAAGGAAGAAGGTCCAGGAAGAGTCAATGGGTAACCATCAAAATAACCAAAGTGATCACTAGAGTGGCAACATAAGGATCACTGCAGACCTTGACAAGCATAATCTCAGAGGGGAAGTGAGAACAGAGGTTGATTGGAATGAGTTGAAGAGAGAATATGTAGTGAGCAAGCAGAGACAGTGACAAAGAAAAACTCTTCCAGGAAGCTCCATGAAAGGAAACAGAGAGAGGAAGCGGAAGTTGGAGAATGACTTAAAAACAAGGAAGGAATGTTTTTTTAATGGCACATACCTAAGTTGTTTTTTGTTTTGTTTTGTTTTGTTTTGTTTTGTTTTGTTTTGTTTTGTTTTGTTTTGTTTTAATGCGGATGAGATGATTCAGGATTGGGAGGGAAACTGGTGGTGAAAAAAGGAAAGGAGATCATTTCAGACAAGATGAGATGGAAGCCAGAGGACTAGTAGCCTTGGATGAGAACAAGGACCTTTCATCCATATTAAAAAGAGGAAAGAAGAGAGTATGGACATTTAGGAGTGTACAATTATGATGTGCCTAACGCTTGTGCTATAAGAACATTCAATGAAACATTGTTTATAATAGTGAAAAATAAAAAATAAGATTCTTTGTAGACAGAGGCAAGTTAAATCTAAAATTTATACAAGGAGGCAAATCACAACAATCACTAAATCATTTTTTAAAAGTATTATCCTATTTTAAGACTTACTCCAGCAACAATAAAGATAATGTGGTATTGGCAGAAATATAGACATATAAATCGATGAAACAGAATAGAAGTTTCAGAAACAGACCCACACAAGGATGGGAAACTTATTTTTGACAAAGAGGCAATAACAACTCAGTGGAAAAGGAATTTTTTTTCAATAAATGGAATTTGAACAACCGAACATTATAGACAAAAACATGAACTTCAACCTAAACTTTACACATTATATAAAAATTAACTAAAAGTGGATCATAGATCTAAATATAAAACTTTTAGAGGAAAACAGGAAAAAAACATCTGTGATCTAAGATTAGACACAAAATTTTTAGATATAACACCAAAGGCACAATCCATAAAAAAAAAATTTTGATCAATTGGGCCTCAGCAAAATCTAAAATGTTTGCTCTGCAAAAGACCTTGTTAAAAGGATAAAGCCCTAGACTTGGGAGTGAAGAGTTTGCAAATCATATCAGCAAAAATCAAAGGATATGTATGCAGAATACATAGAAAACTCTCTAAACTCTATGGTAAGAAAACAAAAATCCAATTAGAAAATGGGTAAATGACTCGAACAGACACTTCACCAAAGAAGATATAAGGAGGGCAAAAAAGAAAAAAAAGTCCATAAAAAGATGTTCAATATTATCTATCTGTAATGAACAGAGTAGCTCTACACTGGGTGAAAAAAAAAATGCATTTTTTACAAATTCACGGGTGCATTGTCTGTTGAAGCCTTGAGTTGCCAAGGAAGAAGATCTCTATGTTGTGAGGACGTCCAAGCCACATGGAGAGGCTTCAATTGACAGCCCCAGCTGAGGTCCCAGCCAGTAGCTCACATCAGTTGCCAGATGTAAAATAAGAGACCTCCAGATGATTCCAGTTCTCAGCCACTGTCACCTCCATCAATCAAGCCTTCCCAGCTGAAAGTCCCTTCATCTTGAAGCATATATAAGTCTTTTCCACCATATGCTGTCCAAATTTATAACCTGCAGGATCCATGAGCATAATAAAATAGTTGCTTTAAGCTGCTAAATTTGATAGTATTCATTACCCAGTAATAGTAACCAGAGCACATTGGCAGTCTTTGTTCTCTCTGCAAAACAAACTGATTGCAAATCAGTGAGTATGCTTATTAAACATCTACCTTGTATAAAGTTCCTCTCTGTTACGTACCCTTTCATTTCTTCTAACAGTTGAGTTCCGTGTTTATGAAGAGGCATTGTGTTGTTCCCAAACCTATTTAAGTCAGCTGTATTTATTATTACATTTACATGATTGAATTAAAAATTATATAAATCGATAAAATCTTGGAATGAAAAGAAAGTTATTATTATTATGAAAGCTAAAGTAAACACTTTGGAAAGAGTCAATAAGGGCAAATCAATAAAATTTATTATATTAGAATTAGATATGGACAAGGTAATTGTAAGAAATTATGGGAGGGTATTGAATATCTAAAGGATTCTGCATTCAGATTGCTTTTAAATATCTTTAAGTTCTCATTCCTCTTTAAAGACACCAAAACTATATACGGCAGTCGCGTTATATGGCATGATTTATGTAAGAAAAGACAAGCTGCAGTTCCAATCAGTGGACCCATATTTAAAAGAAAAGACTTGGCCCTACATCAGAAGCTTGGCAAAGGAATATACTTTTATATGTTTTAAGTTAAAATAAAATGTTTAATACACCTACCCTTTGACCCAGTAAATTCACTCCCGGGTATAATCCTAAGGGAAATGAAAACATATGTCCACAAAAATCTTTAGGCAAAGAGGTTCATAGCAGCATTTGTTCGTGATAACCCAAACTGGAAAATCAAGTGTCCATCAAGTGGAAAATGAATAAACAAATTGTGATTTACTCAACAGTAAAAAGGAATGAACGAAACAACATGGGCGAATCTCATAGACAGAATTCTGAGAAAGAAGTCTGTTCCACTTTCCGTTGCAAGCAATAAAGACTGTTAGTACCATAAAAAAAAAAAAAGCAGTGTATTGTAATGTTGTAAATTTTACCTATAGAAAATGGAATTTAAAAACCTGAGTAGGGGATGAGGAGAAGATAAAGTTAGAGATAAAGCATGAATGATAGATGTTGATAATTGTTGAATAGAATCGTGAGGGTGCATTATACTATTCTGATTCCTTTATGTATGTTTGAAATTTTCCATAATGTTCCTTTAGTTAAAATGTTTGAGGTGTGTGTTATCCTCTCTGATTCTCGGGTTTAATCAACCTTTTCGATAAACTACCCAACTCCCTGCCCCAGGGAGGGACCTCTGTTGCTCAGATTCCTGATGCTCTCTCCAGAGGGCTGAGTCGCAGCTCAAGTGTGAGGCAGGCACATGAGAGCTTCTAAAATCGCAGCCAGGTTTGGGGGCTACGGCTCTCTGCCACGTATTCTAACACTATAAAAATACCTGCCTTTACAATTGATTCATGCCTTGGATACTCATTAAAACTTTAAGTGAAAGGCTACGTGATATAAGAAGAAAAAACATAAATTTTGTTATCAGACAGAGCTAGAATCGATTCTCAGGTCTGACATTTTTAATCTACATAGCCTAGGTCATTTTAATGTCCTTGAACTTCAGTGTCTCTCTCTGTAAAAGGAGGGGGGAAATTGTGCACAGACTGCCCTTGTCTCCTCTGTTACTGCTGATACCTCTTTCTTTTTCACAGTGATGAACATCTTGAAATTTGCTAATGGTGTCATAGGTTGCCAGCTGTCCCTGCAGCTAAGTGTGGCTGTATGACTAAGTTCTGCCTATGAGAAATACAATAATATATCATGTGACCGCTTCTATGAATCTTCCTTAAAACACTCTTTGCTCCTTTTCTGTCATCCCTTCCCTTCATCTTGCTGCCTGATGTGATGGCTGGAGATCCAGCCGTCATCTTGGACACCTAGGAATAGAGTAGTGGTTAAGCTGATAGGAAACTGGGGACTTTAAAACTTCATTCAGCAGAATTGCCATTCCTGCCCTGGACTGTCTATAGACTTTTATGCAAAAAAAGAAATAAATGTTTTTTTCTTTTTTAAGCCACTGTAGGAGTCTCCGTTGCATAATTATAAGTTCACAAGTTTACTTAAACCTAACTTGTAGAATACCTACTTCATAGTGTGCTGTGATGAGTGAAAACGTACATGTGCATAACACATATTAGGTATCAAAAATAGTAGTAAATAATTGTTATCATTCCATCCTTTGAGTTAATATCCTACTGGTTTTCTGTAACCCGCTCTGGGTCTACCAATAAGTAACATACAGTTGATCTCAACAAATACTAGCAGAAGCGAATTAAATGTATTGCACTCCAAGTTTTATTGAAAGAAGACATATTTATCCAAAAGGGGAATAATTAAAAAGTACAATGGTTAACCATTTGATCAGATAAGATTTAACATAATTCTAAAACCAAGAATTGCTAGACGAAAACAGTAGTATATTGAGACAGAAATCCTCATAAACTAAAAATAAAAGTTTCTTAACAACAGCATTATTGACATTTGGGCCAGATAATTCCATCTTGGGTGGAGGAAAAGGAGCTATGCTGTACAGTATAGGATGCTCAGAAGCATCCCTGGGCTCTACTTGCAAGAGAGGCCAGTTGTGTCCTTCTTCCCTGAGTTGGGATAACCAAAAATATCTCCAGACATTACAAAATGTCCCCTCAAGGACAAAAATCACACCGTAGTTGAGAACCACTGCTAAAGATGGAGGTATGAATGTATACGACTCTTCTAGAAACAACTTGGTAATATACATTAAGAACTTTAAAAATGTTTAAACATTTTCATTCAGAAATTCTATTTCAAGAACCAGAAATGTAAAGATGCACACATATCAATAAAAACAACAACCTTATTTTAATGAGCAAATGATCTGAGCACAGATATCTCCAAAGAAAATGGAGAAATGGTCAATACACATTTGAAAAATACTCCACATCACTGGCCACAAAGGGAATGAAAGTCAAAACCACAATGAAATACCACTTCACATCCACTGCGCTGGCTATAATCAAAAGACACATAAGAATAAACGTTAGTGAGGATGAGGAAAAACTGGAACCCTCATGCACTGCTGGGGGAAATGAAAAAATGGTATAGCCACTTGAGAAAACAGTTGAGCAGTTCCTCAAAAGGTTAAACATAGAGTTACCATATAACCAAACAACTCCACTCCTAGACTCAGACCCAAGAAAAGTGAAAACTTATGTTCACACAAAACTGTACATGAGTGTTCATAGCAGCATTATTCATAATAGTTCAAAAATGGAAACAACAGAAGTGACCATCAACTGAGGAACTGTTAAATAAAATGTGGTCTATGCATACAGTAGAATATTGTTCAACAATAAAAAGGAATGAAGTATTGACACATCAATGAACCTCAAAAACATGCTCAGTGAAAGAAGCCAATAACAGAAATCCACATATTATATGATTCAAGTTATAGTAAAAGTCCAGAAGAGGCAAATCCATTGAGACAGAAAGTAGATTCATGGTTGCCTAGGGCTAGAGGAGGGATGTATAATGGGGAGTGACTGCCAATGAGCATGGGGTGATAAAATATTCTAAAATTGTCTAAATTGATTGTGACAATGGTTGCACAATTCTGTGAATATAATAAAAACAATCAAAGTGTCCCCTTAAATGTGCGAACCATATAACATGTGAATTTATAAAGCCATTATGAAAGTACTCCAAACATCATCAATAACAACAACAAAACAATGTATATACAAGGATGTTACGTTATTTGTAAGATTTTAAAATCAGAAAATAATTAAATTCAAAGCAAAAAGGGATGGTAAAATCAATTATTCAATCATTTGAATAAGTATTAAGCAATCACTGAAAATTATCTTTTTCATACTTATTAACACAAGACTATCTCATGCTGTAATATTAAGGGAAAAGGTAGAATGTGAAAATGCACTTACACCCACATATGCTCAGAAAATTCATAGAAGAAAATCCACAATCAATGAAGAATGGTTAATATTGGATGGTCGGGTAAATAGTGATTTTTATTTTCTTCTCTTTCTTCTATAGTTTTTGTATTTCCTACACTGCATTTATGTTTATGACCAGGAAATTTATTTTTTAAAGATTGTGAAAGTTTATTCTTGAAACTTACTTGAAACCTATAGACTTTAAAAGCTGACTAGGAAATTATAGGCCATGTAGTCAATTTTTTAAAACTTTACTGATGGGGTAAACAAAGTCCAAAGAGGCTTAGTGCCTTAGCTACTGTCGACCATCTTTTCAGGGTATGTGAAACTCAGACAGTTCCTTTCCTCATCTCATCTTCTTTTCTTCCTCTCTTGATGTCCTCCTCCTATATATACACACACAGTTAGCTCAAAAAAAAAAAATGAGGGGTAGAACTTGAAGACATTATACTAAGACAAATAAGTCAGGTAGAGAAAGACAAATATCATGTGATCTCACCTATATGTGGAATTTAAAAAGCAATGACGACAACAAAAATACAGAGAACAGATTGGTGGTTACCAGAGGCAGGAGTGCAGTGGTCAAGAGGTACAAACATCTAATATAAAACTAATAAGTCCTGGGAATATATGTACAGCATGGTGACTATAGTTAATAATACTTTATTGTGTATTTGAAAGTTGGTGAGAGTATATTTTAGAAGTGCTTGCTACAAGAAAAAATAATTGTAACCATGTGTGGTGATGAATGTTAACTAGACTTGTGGTGATAATCTTGTACACTTATATCGAATCATTATGTCGTACACATGAAACTAATATAATATTACATATAAATTACATCTTATTTAAAAAAAAAAAGAACTAATTTTTTGAGGGATTTCTTTCTTCAAATTGGATTCTGTTCTAAAATTCCTAGTAGATAGAAAGACCCAACTGTGTCTCTCCCAAACCATTAGAGGGCAGTAGCAAGTCAAACCAGGCTGAGCCCTCAGCACTGTGGATAAACTCCAGAGAGAATAATCATCATTTTTGGCATCAGAAGCGGACAAACATGGTTAAAATCGTGCTGACCCCAGTATGACTGTCTTTGGCTTTCTCTAGCAAGCACTGGTTAAAAGAGTCTTTTTGAAGTGGGGCATTCTGGTTCTCATCCCACAAGAACAAGAAATGGATGACACCCCAGGGAACTGCCCCAGCAACAACTCCCAACTTTTTTTTCAGAACAGCAGCCCATAATCACCTCATTTCTTTGCTCCTAGTGTTGTCAGAGGGATCCTCTGGCCTGTGGCATGCTAGGAGGCAGCACAGATGGAAGGCTGAAAGAACACAGAGTGAACGCTTCTATCAAAATGACCAGCTGCTGATGCTGTTCCTTAGAGTCCCACACCCTCTAAACAGAAAGAGAATCAGTCAAGAAACAATAGCTCAGTACTCCTCAGCAGAAACAAAAATTAAGTGAAATTTGGCAAATCTTCCTGTTCTGAAATGATTCCCAGACAATGGTAAATTGGGAAAATGGTCAAGTGTTGAGTCACGTGGGCCTGGCTGCAAAGCCATATTCTTCCCCTGCCCATACAGCATGTGAAAGTGAAAAATACAGAACTGGGGGGAACAGGGTTGATCGCTTTTATTGAGTCCAATTAAAGAAACATATCCCATTCTGGTAGGGCGCTACTGTAGTGCTTTATTCCACTTGTGCTGGAAGATGACTCACGTTCAAATCCCAGCTCTGCCTCGTATTGGTCAAGTGAACCTGTGTGAGTTACTCAATTTTTCTGTGCCTCAGTTTTCTCATCTGTAAAATTAATAATAATGATGATAATGATGATGATGATAAATAATAATAATAGTAGTTCCTAGTTCCTAAGTTGTTGTAAGGATTTACATAGTCCCTGACACATTATTAGTGCTTAACAAATGTTAGCTATTATTAAGTGCTACTAATGATGGGTATAAAAATCTTAAAATATAGAGCTTTTCTACTCTTGTTTCATAAGCCAGTCGAACATCTTGGGGCCTCTACTATGAAGAAATTCTCTCCTAATTTAAAGATGCTCAAAAAGCTTGTTAGACAATCAATTATTCAAATCAACCCAGGATTAATATATTGCGAAAACCGAATATCACTAAAAATTATTTCTAAAATCTTCTCTATATTGTTTAAGCTAATAACATTTTTTCCCTCACCTAAACTACTGGTTATGGAAGTTCTTCTTCAAAGGCAAATTTACCAGAGTTTGATGTGAAGGTTTAGAAACACAATGTCTACATTTTTTAAGTTGCTCCATCAAGAGTTGAAATGCCAAATAATTCCCCATAATTGATATGTGCTAGGACAGTTAGAGTAAAATTAATTAGTGTGGCTCATTGTATTTTCCAAAGGTGGTCATGAACCATATTTCCAAATTATATGCAATACATTTTCCATCGAGAGCTGGGGTTTGTATTCCATCCTACTGAATCTGAGGGCTTGTGAATGATGCCATGTGACTTCCAAGGCTAAATCATACAAGACAATATGGATTCCTCTAGGTTTCTTTGGGACGTTCATTCTCAGGACCCAGCCACCATGCTGTGAGAAAGACCAAGCAGCATTTAGAGAGGCCTTGTGTAGGTTTTCATTCAACAGCCCCAGCTGGGGGCCCAGGCAACAAGTCCCATCAATTGCCAGACACATAACTAAGCAACTCTTCATGTGATTTCAGCTCCGGAGACTGAATTATTCCCAGCTTTTGAGTCTTCCCAGCTAAACCCACAGACATAATAGAGCAAAACAAAGTGTCTCACTGTGCCTTTTCTGATCCACAGGATCTGAGAACAAAACAATGGTTGTCATTTTATGCCACTAAATTGGGGGGATCACTTGTTTCACAACAATAGTAACTAGCAAGCATGGTTGTCTCATATTTAAGCAGATTAGATTTAATATGGTAAATACCTCCCACTTTGCTGAAATCTTGAGTGTGAAAGTAAGATACTTATTTTGTCTTAAAGTTTTACCCCTTTTGAAACATAGAGTGGAGTATAGGAAGAAGTCGAGGGTCCCAATTCATCAGCTACCAATTATTAATGGTATGACTTTGGGCAGATCACTTAATATGTGGGTCTCCTGTTGCATCTCTTCCCTCCAGATTCACTCTCTCCCCACCTTCTTCACACACACCTTGAAGTTGGCATCTCAGGAGATTGACCTTATAAATTACATCAATGAGCTTCCAGCTGGCTGTGACCAATGGGAGGTACCAGCAGGAGACACGGAGGACAGTAGGAGAATGAAGTTTAGGTATTTATTTCTGTAAAGAAAAAACACTTCTGTTTCTCCTCTCAACACTCTACTCTCAGTAATAATTATGATCACCAAATACATGGAAAACTTTTTCCACACCAAGCAATTCTCAGATGCCAGCTGGATGTCCTAAAATTTAACTCAATTCTGACACTATCTACCTGAAGAGAGCATCAGATCCCACAAGCTAAGGACTCAGCCCCACAAGACTGCTCACACTCCAGATGGCAATTGTAAGCCCAGGTTGTCACCTGGGCTTCTGACCAACTGGCTGTAAATTGGAGGTTGCCATGACCCCCTCTTCATGTTTGATCACTTATTAGAATGGCTCACAGAACTGAGGAAACAGTTTATTTACTAGTATACCAGTTTATTATAACAGGATACAATTCAAGAAGAACTAAATAAAAGAATTGCAAAGGGCAAGGTATGTGGAAGGGGCATGGAGCTTCCATGCCCTCTGCTGGCATGCCATCCTCCCAGCACCTCCACATGTTCAGCAACACAGAAGCTCTCTGAACCTCATAGTTCATGGTTTATCCAGGCTTCATTATATGGGCGTGATTGATTAAATCATTGGCCATTGGTGTTTGAACTCAATCCCCACCTCTTCTCCCCTCCCCAAAGGTGGAGGAGTAGGGTTGAAAGTTTCAATCCTTTAATCACATAGTTGGTTCCCCCTGGCAATCAGCTCCCAAGCTTAGGAGGTCTCCAAACATCACCTCATTAATATAAACTCAAATGTGGCTGAAGGGGCTCATTGTGAATAACAGCTCTTATCACTTAGGAATTCCAAGGAATGAGGATGAAAAATGAAATATGTATTTCTCATTATAAATCACAATATCACAATTGCCACCCTCACTCTTTATGGGGTGGCCACAGCCTGGCAGCATCTCTCAGGCAAAGGTCACAGCTACTCTAAGATACACAGTCTCTCTCTCTCTCTCTCTCTCTCTCTCTCTCTCTCTCTCTCTCTCTCTCTCTCTCTCTCTCTGGTATTGCTCCCTTCCCAGTCCCCTCAGGCCTAGGGGTATTAAAAACACCCCTCTATTGCTAGCTCTGATGATTTCCCTACACTCTACTCCTCAAATTGCTCAATCATGCCTTGTGTTTCCCCTCAGGTACCTGACTGATAAGGAGTTTCTGATTCTTCTTTGTAAAAGAGATTCCACCCATCCAGGCTGCTTCCTAAATCAGGCAAGAGAACTAATATGACAGAGTCTTAGTCAGGTCCAGCCACAAAAAGAAAAGACAGACTGAATATTTCAAGCAGGTTTAATAGAGGAAATTGTAACACTTAAGGCTGAACGAGCGAAAACAAAAAAGGATTCTAACTCAGATACAAGTTACTGCAGGGCTGGTGGAACCAAAGGGAAGAGGTGTTGTCTCCAGGGACTGGACGCTCTGAGGGGAGACCCCTGCAAGGTTCATGCTCAGATCCCTAAATGGGGCATTGTGGGGTTCGTGTTCAGACCCTTGCAGGCTACCACCTGGTGCTGAATCTGACTAAAGATGTCATCTCTGGACAAGGACAGTAACAAGAGTGCAAACAGACAGGCATTTCCCCAGCGCTTCCTACTTCCTTTGGCTCTCCCAAATTTGTCTCCCATTGGCAGAGTCTAACACAAAGCCAGCTACTGTGAGTGTCTTAGGACCTGACTTGGAAGCTCCCCAGCGCAGCATCATAGATCAGAATATAACGGTGGGGCTTGGACTGAAAGACAATAGGTAAATAACCAGTACATATGGGGACCATAAAAGAGTTCAGTATTATAAATGTTCTGTATTATAATTATTCCTGTTACCCATAACTGAGAAAATATAAACAGATATCTATACCTGAGAATGAATAACTTTTGCCAGTCTTCTCTTCAGAGCAATTTAAGAGCTATGATATCATAGTCCACCCTTTCTAAGCTTACCAAGGTTTTAAATGTTCTACCCTGCGCTTCCCACAAAACATCAAAATGTTCCATAAATTCCAACCAAATCTTCCAGACTCCTTTTATAACTAGAGCAGCAGCACATAAATTCCTTGTCACACCATAAGTAGCTTCATTTGGTCTCAGAAAAGACGAGTGCTACCCAGCATCGGCAGTGCCTAGAGCATGATAATATCGTGGGAAGCACTCTTGACCAATGCCGGCCAAAACAGGGTTGCCAGCTGGCATGCTCCTCCTCCAGCTCCCTTAGGAAATAAGGTTAGTAGTTTCCCAACATACCACCCACTATGTGTTGACAATCTAAGCCCTCAGTCCAGCACCCCAAGAGCTGGAGGCCTGCAAAAATCTCATTTCTGCAGTTATTAACTCCTGCATTACAGCAATGGTTTTAAAACTATTTTAGCAACGTATTCTTTTCTGCTTTTATTTTATAAGCACAGTCTTACATAGAGCAGCAAATATAAATAAAATAGATAAAGCTGGTGCTGCATTGGTTGAAATGAGGGTCCCCAGACACTGGTCCATGTAGCTTTTGTCCCCACGTCTTCCCCTAGACCGTTTCCTGGGCCTCTGAGGAATCTTGTTTGAGAACCAGTGAGTGTTCTAGGCCAACGGCAGTCTTGATAAAGCTTACAACTTCAGAAATTATTTAATGTAGCTATAAAAGTAGCTTACTAGGTTTAATTGTCCTCAATATTCATAGAATCGGAGGCTTTGTTCTCACCACTTTTATAATACCGTATATAAATTCTTACAATTTTACCTATAGACATCCTCCTCTTCTGACACACAAAACCTTAAAATCCCATTGCACAATACATTTTTACACTACAGCTGTCCCGAAGATCTCCAGACTTGCATATCGAAGGTTCCTAAATAACCAAATTAAACCAATGAATCATTGAAGTAGTAATTAGAAAAAATTTATTATGCACACACCAAAAAGACAGAGTACTCACACAAACACTTAGAATGAAGTTCAAAGAAGTGACCAATAGAGGCAGCTTTTATATCTTTTAAAAAAAGAAACAATTATTTGTGAAGAATTGACAAAGGGGTTTGGATATGGGTTAGTAACTTGCTAAAAAAGTAACAAAGTTTGTTTATACAGCCATCTGGTGCCTGATATCTGGCTATAAGGATGGCTATCTTTCTCTTGATATAGGGAGGGTACCTTCACTGAGAAAATTACTTCCAGCTTTCACCTGGGCAAAGGAGAGGCGAGTGTTCTTCTTGCTGTTTCTTAAGTAATTCGAAATAATTTAACTTGAAATAATCAGTATGCCAAAGTGACATATTGGGGGCAGCCTGCCCTGAATCTCACCATTATTCTTCCAAAATAAGCTAAATTAACTTTCATTTGTATGAGTAAACTGGCTTTATCTGCTCAGGGAATTTTCAAGGCTGGTCTACATTTGTCCTTGATTTTAACACAAGCAAAAAGGCACAAAAGTTGTATTCTAGATACTGTGTCTGTGACATAGCCCTCCAGCCATGGGTGCTGCTCTGCTCCTTGGTCCTCTGCGGCCACTGCGGAACTTGGTAAGAAAGCATGCTAGGCGGCACATAGGCCCGCCCCAACTAACTGGTGTGGGAGTTCCGCTTGAGGTAGTGGGTGTAGTGAGTCAGGAGTAGCGTCTTGAACATGCTGCTGTAGATGGCCCACGATGGAATCAGGCTCAGGAAGCCCGCCTTGAATAGACAAAACATGAGTGTCTGAGAGACTAGAAGCACACGAAGTTACAACGAAACATCTCAATTTATATTCATCATGTTTAAAAGAATTTTTTTTGTAACTATTGAAGTTAAGTCCCCAAACCTTTTAAGCACAGCCATGTGTGCTTAGTGATGAGGATACATTCTGAGAAATGCATCGATAGGTGATTTCATCATTGTGAGAACATCATAGTGTGCATTTACACAAGCCTGGAGGGTGCAGCCTACCACACAGCTAGTCTGTATGGTACAGCCTGTTGCTCCAGGCTACCAGCCTGCACGGCATGTTACTGCACTGAATACCATAGGCAATCAGAACACAACGTAAGTATTTTTGCATCTAAACAGATTCAAACACAGAAAAAGTATGTTAAAAAAATTTAAATATTGTTAAAACGATATAAAAGAGAAAAATGGCACATCTGAGTAGGGCGTGTGCCATGAATGGAGCTTGCCAGACTAGAAGTTGCTCTGGGTGAGTGGTGAGTGAACGTGAGGCCCAGGACATCGCTGCTACAGACTTTATAAACACTGTGCACTTAGGCTGCACTAAATTTATAAAAAATATTCTTCATTCTTCAATAATATACATTAAACTTAGCTTACTGTAACTTTTTACCTTATAACTTTTTAATTTTTAATTTTTTAATTCTTCGTAATAGCACTTACTTAAAATAGAAACACATTGTACTGATGTAGAAATTTTTTTCTCTAAATCGTTATTCTGTAAGCTATTTCTATTTTTTAATTTTTTAATTTTTTCTTTTAATCTTTTTTTGTTTGTTAAAAACTAAGACACAAACACACACATTAGTCTAGGCCTACACGGGGTCAGAATCATTATTGTCACTGTCTTCCACCTCCACATCTTGCCCCACTAGAAGGTCTTCAGGGGCAGGAATAGGCATGGAGCTGTCACTTCTTATGATAACGACGTCTTCTTTTGGAATGCCTCCTAAAGGCCTGCCTAAGGCTCTTCTTAAGGAGGTGCCATTCTTTTCAGAAATATGTCCATGGTGGTTTGCTTGGTTCGTTTCTTTTTTTCATGATAGATAATGCACCATGAACATGCCTCTCTATTAATGAAAATCTTTTGGTGTTTTTAATGAATCAAAAACTTTTTAAAGAGCTTGTCGAAGTCTGCAAAACTTCCGTGAGACTCTTCACTGCGAATTTTCTTGGAAGTTCTTTTTCTTCTCTGTGATTTCCTTTTCTTTTGCCTTTCTTCAGCAATGCATTCCTGTTTCATTGCAACAACTACTCATTAGTCAATTCTTCAGGAACGACCTCTAGCTGCTTTTTAATGTCATCTTCATTTACACCCAGTCAAAGTTGTTTGTCATTTCAAACACAGACTTACTACCGATTGTGCAACTTCCTCATCCTTGGCAAATCCTTTGAAGTCATGGGTGAACTTCCTGAGTATCTTCTTCCAGATGCCATTCACACACTCCTTGGTGACATCACCCCAAGCCCAAGCAAGGTTCTTGGTGCAGTCATAGATGTAATCTTTCCGGAACTGCATCAGTGTCTTCTCAGTGTCCGCCTCAGTTGAAGCAATAGCCTAGGCAAAGGTCCTCCTTGGGTAGGAGCCTTTAAAAGCTGTTATTACTCCTTGATCCATTGGTTTGGAGGGAAAGGCCAGTTTGGTATTAGACTAAAGATACTCAATAAATGGAGGCAATCCAGGACATTATCAACAATAAGTTAAATTTGAAAGATATGTTATTCTCAAAATGATACTTCTTGAGTTTTTTAAACCACTCAGAGCTGACAGGAAATGCAACATTATAATCAGGTTCAACTTTTCTTTCAACATCACAAACTTTGTGCTTTGGCTGGTCATCATGGTGCCGAGAAAAATGCTTCTGTGTCTGATCATGAACCCAAGTCATTAGAAGTTTATCCATGTGTGATATAAGCCTTTCTCAATTTTTTATTAGTTTTGTTGCCTTCAATGAAGCAGATCCTTTAACAGTTCCCATTGCTTTGTTCTCGTTCTTTATGATCATAACTGTGGGGACTGGGCCATGCCTGACTGGTAAGCAATAGCCATCACTGATTTTCCACCTTCCTAGGCTTAATCACTTTCAATTTCATTTCCAAGTCAATCATTCCATGTGGCCTCTTACTGTCAACATTAGCAGTGAATTATGTATGCTTAGGGGTCTGATGAACAAAACAGCACAAAGTTTAATCAAGCACAAGAGAAAACAATGCAGTTAAGAGATCTATGAAGGTAGATCTATGAGGTTGCTGCTGGTATAACACGGCATACTGTTTTACATCGGATTCATTTTTATAAGTAGAAAGAGTACACATTAAAACAAAAAGTATAGCATAGTAAGTACATAAACCAGTAACATGGTTGTTTATTATCATATCAAGTATTCCATACTTACATATTTATATGCACTATACTTTTATATGACTGGCAGCACAGTAGGTTTGTTTATACCAGCATCACCACAAACACATGAATAATGCTTGCACTCCAACACTGCAATGGCTTCAAGTCACTAGAGAATAGGTATTTTTTCAGCTCCATCACAGTCTTATGGGACCACCATTGTACATGTGATCAGTTGTTGACTGAAGCATAGTTATGTGGCTCATGACTATATAACTGCTAAAGTTTAAATGTTTTCCGACACTTTCTCAGCAAAGTTTTCTCAGAAACCAAAGCAGTCACTTGTAGAACCAGCCCTGAGGAAATTCTAAATTAAGAGAACTCTGTCCATGGTAAAGCACCATGTTCTTTCTCTTGGTGAACACTTCCTATTCCTAGTCCTCAGTCTCCTCGTGTCTTCATGTTCTTTCCACCAAGGTTTGATTGAAATGAGATTTCAGAAAACAAACCAGAAGATCTGCCTAAAATTCTTTGGTGATGCCGAAAACAGAGCTACACTGAAACTGTTTTCAGTATTAGCATCCAATATTCGAACTCTATCTCTTTTTATATTTGTGTTCGTTTCTACAAGCAGCTCAGGAGTAGCAAGAACTCCTCACATCATGTGCCATTTCACCTGATTTCCATATGGAGTCCACGGCATGCAAGAAACAGCTTGTGCTTACTCACAAAAGCCAGTCATACACACTCCTCCTAAATTCATGGGCACTGAAAACACACTGGTAGCTAAAAATCAGGAACGGGGCAGCGGTGGGTGTGGTATTTAAACAATGGAAATCAGCAAGTGCTACATATCAAGGTGTTTTGTTTTGTTTTGTTTTGTTCTGTTTTGTGAACAGTCAGAGAGGTGAACATTCACTAGCACAGAGGGCCAGAGAAGAAAGCAATCCTATGTGGGAAGCTCCCTGGGTCTTGGTCAGCTCTTCCCAGAAGCTCTGGAAGCCACCTTACTTTCTGAGGGGAGAAGGGAAGCTGCCAGGGTGAGATTTGCCAGTTGGGGGTTATCTATGGGCTGAGGACCCAAGCCTCCAGCTTCTCCTCACTTGGCTACCTATGCCTTTGACCTGACTATATTAGCCATCGGTAGCGCACCCTCTGGCATCTCTGTCCTTGCTAGGGGAGAAAACGGTTGAGTGCTCCAACAGCAAGGAAAAGCTATCTCAGCCCTGTGAGGGCTGCCTATACATTTGTCCTCACTTGTTTCAAGAAAAGAGAAGTTATCGATTACCAAGATTTCATGGGCAAGGCAGCCACAGGTTTCATCTCCAATCATGACATAGTTCAGTGATTCTTTAACAAACTCATCAGCAGTCTTGGTTATCAGGTTGGTGTTGAGGTATTTTGTCATGCGGGTCGAAACAGCATATGGGGTCAGCACCTACAGTGGGAAACAAAGGCTGTAACACAGGAGCAATCCACCCAAGCCTGAGAAATAAACCCCCATTTTACCATACCTTCATTTTCCAACTCTGTTCTTCCTATAAAAAGTGTCAGGATCCTAAACGATAATGCAGCACTGAAAAGTCATAGAACTGGTGCAGAGCTGGGAATCGGAAAGGTTGGTTTCCAGTTTCACTTTGCTACTAATTCAAGATGAGGCTTTAGCCACATGACACCAGGTGGTTCAAATGCACACAGGGTAGCTGAGGATATGAGCCATCTCTCAGAACATGGTTACCAGACTTTGAAAATAAAAATGCAGGATGCTCAATTAAATTTGAATCCAGAAAAACAACAAAAAGATTTTCAGTATAATTATGTCCAAGTAAGACATGGGATACACTTACAGTAAAAAATGTATTTTGTTATTTATCCAAAATTCAAATTTAACTGGATTTTCTGTATCTGGCAACCTTATCTCAGAAGTTTATTTCTAATATATACAGCCAAAATTGGAGCAACTTAATGCATTCTGGATTCCCACGTTTACACTTCAGTTGGGAGCCAGGAGTAGCATGTACCGCATAATCTTCCGTGTTGCGGTAAAAAAATTAACAAACACGCATTGTACCCTGCAAATCCAACACCATGCTTCCACCTGTAGTCTCACCACTGTGTGGCCTGGCATGAGATTTCATAATGCAGTTTCTTACTTTATTCCCGGACACAGAGACCTTGGCATCTTTAGAGAGAAAAAGAGATCCATGCTTCTTTTCTTGATTGTATTGTTTTTCACATCGCATTTGCAATTTTCTTCATATCACCTTTTCTTCACTTCACACTTGAAATGATGTTATTCATAATGAATCCAATTATGAGTCAATCAATTCAATTGACTTGGTTCTCATGGAAATAAATGCTGTCATTAATTTGCATAACACTTTCTTCCAAAGATCTCAAAATGTTACTTTTAGAGAAAAATATAAAGAGCATGTATTCCCAACCCCACTTTCCGGATAGTGAAATAACAAGTAGTTTTATTCCTACAGTAAGTTTTGGTTGACAAAGTACCTTTTGTACAAATTAGGGCTCAATAAATAGAAGTTAAATTTGCATACTTATTTATTCATTAGATCTTTACAATAACTCAGAAAAGTGAGCAATTATTGTAAACCCCTTTTTACATACAGGGAAGCCGAGGCTTGCAGAGTTTAGGCAAGCTTTCCAGGATCAATAAATGGCTGAGCTGGGATTTGAAAATCAAACCTAAGTCTATAGTACACACTTCCTCATCCATTTAACAAGTGTTTATTGAACACCAATAATGTGTGTGTTTAAAGAGGCTGGTTGGTTTTTGAAAGGTCAGTCTTTTCACCTTTTCATACTTGCTAGGAGAGCAGCTCCAAGGCTTCTGCATCAGAAAAGGGGTTCCTTTCCCTACCCCACCTCCTCCCACTCCTGCAAGAGGGTCAACCGTTTCTGAGTGCTCACTTGCCCTGTCCCACTACCTGCTCCAGCACCCAGCGCATGGGTGAGGGCGGCAGCAAGGGAAACCGTGGTAGCACAGCTGACACCATGAGGGTCGCAAGTACTCCCATGGTGTCGTCCAGACCCTCCTCCTCCTGGCTGCGTATGCATGGCCAGTCCTGCAGGAGGCGGTGGCCCCAGCTCTGTGGGAATCCAGAGTTCCCATTCCCACAAACTCAGAATAGTTAACCTCACCTGGATAATGATTCCTTTCGCTTTATATTCTGCTTGTAGTGCCTTGGAAAATGTGTACACAAAAGCCTGGAGCAAGAAGGAGAAATACCTCGTGACCCAGAGTTTGCTTTCTCCATCAGAACCAACTTTCTCAGATTTCAAAGGGCACCGCAAGGAGCCAACTGCTTTATTTTAAAATGCAGCAGCTTGTCTTGATGGGAGTTAGGTCTTGGTCTGGGAAGTGGTCCCTCAATCAGTGGAAACATACATTTTGCGATAAATACAAACCACAGGCCACTATATAGGAGTGACCCAACCCAAGAGAACCTGTCTCTTGTCTAGAGCACTCCCTCCTCCAAGGCTTTTTTTAAGGGAGCATGGGGACACCTGACTAGACCTCCAGGGTGGGAAGAAAGTTACAGGGTTCCCTGCTGGCAAGAAGACAGCAGGCTCCCAGGCAAGGAGATGAGTGGGGGCTGGAGGCCTGAGGGGCTGTGCCTGCCCTGCCGTGCTGCCGCAGGCCTTCATCAGCCCAGGGGCAGTGCCATTCTCTGATTTGTACCCAAGCACCTGCAGACTAGCTGTGCCCAGTACACAGAAGAGTGCCTCTTGGCAAATCTGTCCCTCAACTTGCCAGATGATCCAAAGGAAAATACCAACTGGAAATGACAAGAGGAAGAAGGCGAAGGAGACAAGAACTACATGCTATCACTCACCTTGGAAGACGAATACATGGAGTATAGAGGCCAGGGAAAGAGGGCCACCCCAGAAGAAATGTTCAAGATGAGCCCTCTCCGCCTAAAAGATAAAGAAGCAAAGTTTCAGTGGTTTTGCTGCCTGATCACGCCTCAAAGAGGAAAAAAACAGAAGGGCTCCAGGGAACGCTGGGGAAACTTCACCCTCCCCAGGTTTCCGAGTGCACTAAGTGTTCTGCGTCCAAGGATGTGAGTGAAACTTCCTCGACGTCATGGGCTATAGCACCGCACAATGATGTCACTCAGCAGTCAGCTGACATCAAGGGCTTGTGACTGGAAACGGGCTCTGCTACAACAAAGGCCTCCACCAAAATGCGGGAAACCAACTCAGACCAGACTTGGGGAAAGAGATCTTTCTGTCTCAAATGTGACCACATGAGCTCAAGATCCCTTCTGACTCATAAGATGACCCACAAAAGGACAGGTGCCACAAGTAGAATCCTGTCTTGGGTAGAATTTGACAGTTCATCGTCTACTCACAATAGGCACCCACACAAGTTTCTGGGATCCTTGATTATCCTTTTGAAATTTGTAATCTTTAATCTATCCCAATTAGATGGGTTCAATTCAGAAAAACCAGGAAACTGCACTTTAGAATACAAAGCCAATCCCTGTGTTCCGCTAGGGAAGATAAAACTATCAACCAGTTGTTTTTAATGAATACCACCTGAGAAAAACCAGCTTCCAAATGGGCGTTGTAATAGGGTGACAGAAACATGGAGTAAGTGGAGGCACTGATGGGGTACTGATTTTTACCACTAAATTGGAGTGTTCGTCCTGACAAGAGCTCAAATTCATAATAACAAAAAGATGGTCTTGGTCTCAGGCCAACTTCTGAAGTTTCTTTTATGTTCAACATGAGTTAATTTTTTAAAAAATACAATGTGTGCTGAAACACTGTTCTCCTCCCTCCAGTATATGTTACATTTGACCTTCAAGCTGCTCTTCTGTTTGCAAAGCTGGCCTGGCCCAGAATGTTGTTGTTGTTTGTTTGTTTGTTTGTTTGTTTTTAATCCTGTAATCCCCATGTCTTTTCATCACAGTTTTATCATTTGTTAAAGTAGAAGCCTGATGAACCCTCTCCCCCAGTCTCCGAGTCAGCTGACTCCCAGGCCAGAGAGACCATGCAGCTCTAGGCTTTTTCAAAGAAAGTCCTTACCTTGATTCCATGTCTTTCAGAATTAGCTGTGTCATCTATAAGAGAAGGCCAAAGTTATGCCTTGACAAAGAGCTAAGTAGCAATGGGCTGGGTACTGGGGGAAGTGGTTGTGGGAGGAAGCTGGTGAACTGCTTCATCCTTGCAAATCTGCGGACACTTGTTAGAGA
Organism: Eonycteris spelaea; assembly: GCA_003508835.1. Taxonomy (NCBI): domain Eukaryota; kingdom Metazoa; phylum Chordata; class Mammalia; order Chiroptera; family Pteropodidae; genus Eonycteris; species Eonycteris spelaea. Next base: position 1,710,050 of record PUFA01000245.1, read on the forward strand.
TAATTCTGGCAACACTAGAGTCTGGCTGGAACTCACGGGAGGCAACCTAGACAAATGGCAAACTGCTCAGAGACCTCTGGTTTCTTCCCCATAAAGCTAAAGTCTTTCTGCAAAATGAGGGCAGTGGAAAATTATGGAAACTGGCTTCTTGTTGTGAGATTAACACTGAGGTTCCCCAGATACTCTTTACTGGGAGGCAGGCAAAAGTAAGCTGGTCATCATAAATCTCAGCCATTTGTTAGTGTTGAGGGACAGTCAAGAAACCACACAAGTGCCCATGAGACAGAACATGTCTGTCTGTCTATCTGTTGGAATTACCACTGTGTCGACAAGCCTCTGCCCCCTCCCAACCTACTGGCCCCTGAAGAGCTTTTCCCTGCCACTTCTGGAGCTTAAGTATTCCATTCCAAGAGCTTTTCACATCATAATTACAAGGCACACATTTTAAGAATTAAGGAGGAGGCAAACCCATGGACTAAAATGTTCTTGAAAGTACAATTGAGTGGACTCAGGCTTGGTCTTGGGAGCAGGTTTGAGACAGAGAGGAGCAAAATGGCTGGGGAGAGGCAGAGAAATAGAGGCTGGGGACCGGAAAGTAAGTTCTGCCTATTTCTCCATGTTGTCTGGTATCCCTGCCACCACTCCCACTTCATGGACCAGGCTCTTAGGCCCATCTGCAGGAGCCTCCAAAGTGATGTTTTAATGTGCTGGGTCAGCGACAGAGGAGGAAGTCAGGGAGGACTGCTCCCTAGAACTCATGGGACCACCTCCTAAAAGCCCTCATTTTCAGGGAGGTGGGAGAAGGATAATGACTAGATTGTGTCATCGCCCTTTCCTTGGCTTTCCCAACTTTGTCAAGGATGTGACTGGAGCTCTGCTTGATAGAGTCCGTATGTCCTCAAAGTCTCCCAAATGAATTCACTAGTGTCATTGGGCAGATAATCTCAGAGAGATAGCATCAGACTTTGTGTGTCCCAGTCACAAAGCCCCCAATATTTAGTGTCTTACCTCACATTCCTCTTGCCCTCAAACTCATCTGCCATCTATGCCCTTGATGAGATCTCTACTATTCCCAGATGGCTCCTTTGGAATAATTAAGTGATGCTTGTCATGCCTCCAACCAGCATGGCCAACTGGGGCACGGCTTACTCAGAAGCTAAACTTCAGTGTATTTTCTCTGTTACTTAGGGAAGTTAGCGTCTAGCCGCACATAAAATAATTTTTTAGTAAATCGAAGTGTTTCTCTGCTAAAAGAGTCAGAGGTTTGTCAAATGCATTTGGGAAGCCCTGCGATCAAATGGACTAAAACCGAAAGATCAATGTGTAAAATAACTTGAAAGGTTTAGTAATAAGGCTACTGACAACAGTTGTACATATAAAACTTACAACTTCATCAGCTGGGGTTTTAAAAAGGCATTGATTGTGCAGCATGAAAAGAATGTGCGTACCAATAAAAACTGAGCAGGAAACTCTGAAATGTCAGTATGCTTACAGAAAAATAACAGTAAAAATAATTTTTGTCAGCCCAACTTATCCCTCTGAATTTTTTTTTTTTTTTTTTTTTTTTTGGTCTGTGCAGCAACCATCCCCTGCCTCAGCTTGAAAGCAACCGATTTTCCTTGGGAAAGCAGTCCGGCACAGCCAGCCCACCGTTTCAAGGTGAGACTGAAGCTCCTGCTGCTCCCCAGCAGCATGAAGTCAGGATCAAACCTGACTCACTGCTGTGGTTCCACTGGGCCTTCCAGAGTGGTCACGAGGGCCGCCAGACACAGTTGTGAATTTCGTGTACTAAGCAAAGTGCCCTTGCTCTGGGTGTGGGTGAGTGGAGGCTGAAAGCCTAGGATTCGCTCACAAGCTATTTAGAGGGCCCTTGCCATTTAGAGGAAAGGAAAACACTGTGTTCACACAAAAGCACCATCTACTGGCCAGGCATTGGGCTGTGTCCACTCTTAAGCAGCAACTTTTTCCAAATTGTCTGCCCAGAGGGAGCACTTTTTTCTTATTCATGCAGAGGCACAGTATAGGACAGCTTTGTGGTAGTCATGTCTATAAATGCTTATGCAGTTGACTCTAATCAAAGGACCTGAATGGTACCTGACACATCACTTAGTCCAACACTCTTTTATGGGCAGATGAAGAATCTAAAGTTTAATAGCATGTCCAGTGCTGTCTAACTAACTAGTAGCTGAGCTGGGATCAGAAATACATGTAAGCATGAACTTTAATTCGAGAAATAGTTAATGAACAACAAGAGCTCATGAAATCCAAGCTGTGCCCTCTGCCATTTTTCTGAACAGAGTGAGCTTTCCTCTATTTACAAAACTAAAATCAGAGGAAGGTATTGCATTTTTTTAAAAAGTCACTTTGGAATCCTGAGTCAATTTCAGAATCATCAGGTCTAATATGTTCTGATGTGTGAGAAAACTGAATGCAGAAATAGGATTCGAACACTAAAGAGAATGAATCCATCACTGTACTTGAGGAAAACAGAATAAAACAATTAAAAAGCTGCTACATGGCCTCTCAATCCAGTGTGGTTCGATGTCAAAGACATCTGCTTCTACAGAGAAGGGGCCAATTCTCAGCTATGTTTTAATACATTTAATACATTGATCACATACCTTCACTACTGAGGTGATGTTACAGTGGATGAGGCTCTGTAATAAATAATCACAACCATGGATCAGCAGTATCATTTGAGAAATTCTCTTGAGAAGTAATCAGTGCTAAAGAACCATAACTTGGGCAAATGTGCATTATCAGCCTGAGAATGAGGCTCCTAATTGGTGTTCAGCAAGTATGCACTAGGACCGGGAAACATCTGACTTCCAGACTACGATTCTATAAAAATGTGATCTTGAATCGAAGTCAATTAAGAGTTTCCTCAAAAATTTAAGAGGTAATACAGATGCAGTTTTTCAAAAAGAGATGGTTAATTTCCAGCTGGAGGAAGAGACATTAGCATATGTGAGTCTAGAAGACAATAGCATAGAGAATAGAAAGACAAATAATTATATAATACAAGGTAGAAGTTCTGGGCTACAAAGGTTGGATAAAGAAACGACAAGAATTACCCAAGACAGAGAGGGTAAGAGAACAGTCATAGAAACAAGCACAAGTACAGACATAAATAAAGAGAAGCAAGAATGAAACCTGCTTAATGGAGAGACACATTTATGCCAGAAGCAAGGACCATAGGGCTAGATGTGTAGCCAAGATGGGGTTTTGCAAGGATATGGAGCAATGTCCAAGCAATCTGGCAAGATAGTCCCATGCAGTAGACTTGAGGCTTACATAGAACCCAGGAATAGCTGTAGAATCAGGAAAAGGGAACATGACAGCCTGCTCAGAACTCCATGACTTCAAAGGTCAAGGCCTAGGGAAGACTCCACAAACATTGCCAACATTGCCTTCAAGGAATGTATAATCAATTTACTTGGGACCAACGATGGTAGCTATTGGTCTGAATCAAGCTTGCTGAACTTACAACACCCCAACCATGAAGTTTGTACCATGGACTTCCCTCACACTAAAGGTTGAACAAATCTTATTACTGGAGAAGACAAAGACAACCAAATAGCTGGACTTCTCCCACCTACATCCACACTTACACCCACAGCCTCTGAGCTTCTCAGAAAGAATCATCCCCTTGTAAGGCAGAGTGCAGAACCCCTGAAAGACTAGGACAGCAAGCAGGTAAGTTTTGATGCGCAGAGAAGGAAGAAAATGACCTTATACTAGAGGTGGTCATGAACGATTGTACCCTTCACTGTGCATTAAGTACTAAGATGAAAAGAAAGGGAGACCTCCAGACATGCACCTAGAATACAGAATTTTATCTAGACATCCTTCTCAGGCCCTGGTGATGATCCGGCCAGGGAGCCCAGTACCTGGTGAGAGGGTACCATCCATAGACAGCACAGGCCTACCTGAATGTCATCTGGTGTATTAAGGAAATGCTTGGGAGGAAGCTTGGAAGCATTCCAACATTGTTGACTGACAGAAAGAGGAAGAACAAAAAGATATCAGAAGAGCCAACAGCAAATGTTTATTGACAAAACCTTAAAAATAGTTGTAGTCAACCCAGGAATTTTTCTCTTGGGAAGTTTTTTTTGAGAAAACACATACAAAAAGATTTATATATGAGGTTGTTCATTAAAGCATGATTTTATAGCAGTGAAAAAAATGAAGGGAAAAAATTGTGGTCCAGTAATGGGAAGCACATTAAATGAATCATGGTACTTCCATATGGTGGAATGCAATGTAGTCATTCGAAACTATGGGGCCTTAGAGTTTTAAAGACATTTGTGATGTATAATTTTTTTAATGTTACAAAACAGTATGTAAGTTTAATCCAATTTTGAAAATATGTGCAGTTATGTGAAATATATGTAAATATATAAAATGTATAAATTTGCAAAAATATATATTGAGAAAGATATGCACCAATATACCTTCTCAAACTGTCAGGAGTTTAAGAAATTTATAATTCTTTCATGCGCTCCTCTACTCTTTCCAGTTTTGCTGCAATGACATGTTTTACATTTTTATTAGTAAAAATTAATTAGTAATTAGTTGAAAATTCAGCAGGAAGTTTAGAAATCAAATCTTACTTTCTTCTGTGTACAATACAAACACTGTATCATGTATGTAGTTTTAAAATAACTTCTTTCTAAATCATCCAAGAAAATATTATCTTGTTTCCTAAATAAGAGAGTCAGTTCTCAAATAACCACACTGACTTGCCGTTTCATGGATCAATCATAGCAATGTTTTTTTGCTAAACAAATTCCTTTAAGCTACCAATGTTTCTGAGATTCCCTCTTTCTGCCAATGTAAGTTCAGTGAAAGAAAATTCATTTTAATATTAGGAAATATGGTTGGGAAGTTTAAAATCTGTAAGTTAGATACATTCCAAAGCCATATGTAGATTTGTTATTCCGGTAACATCTCTTGAAGAACTGAGCATTAATATTCAGTTTAACGCTACAGCTTAAAATATAGTCATGGGTTAATGGAATAATCATGGAATAATCAAACATCACTAGGATAATTATTTCACTGATATATTACAACAAGCTTTGCATTTTGCAATTTACTTACCTAAAATTCCGATTTCTAAGCCTTTAAGTTCTTCTTTAATATACTCATAGATGTCATCCTTTGTAAAATCCACTTGTATAATCTTCACACTACTCCCTGTAGTCACCTCTGCATTAGAGACAATAGTTATACTTCAATGAACTGGAGTCCAAATCTGCCTCTTGCCCATGGAGTTTCCCCAGTGTTCCCCTAATGTTTGAGCAAACTGAAGAGCACAAGCCCATCACCCCAATTAAAAACAAGAAATAGCCCCAGATAAATGCTGGGATGCTAAAAGATTTATGAATGAAAGTTTCTGTGTGATTTTAAAAGTTACTACAGTGACGCGTATATGCACCAAAACAATTTAATGCAGTGGTTCTCAAAGCGGAGTTCACAGACCACAACATTGGTATCACTGGGAACTTGTTAGAAACACAAAATCTCAGGCTCCACCCCAGACCCACCGAACTAGGAAGCCCTGGGAGTGGGCCCCGTGATCTGTTGGGGCAGGCGCTCCGGGTAGCTGTTGCACACCCAGGCTGGAGACCCATGATCCAGAGGCTGTAAGAGCAAAGTGATGCTGCCTGTGCTGTCACATCCCCTTCGCACAGACACGACAGCCCTCTGTGTTTGTCCAACACGTTAGCATTCATTAAAGCATTTATCTACACAGTATCTTATTTTAACCTTTCTACGACCTTGTAAAGTAGACATCAGCCCCATTTTCCAGAGGAGAAAACTAGGCTCAGGGATGCTCACTGCCTTGCCCAAAGGCACCCGCACTTTGCTCCCTCCGAGCCAATGCTCCTTGCACTCTTCTGCATGAACTTGCCTTGTGCGGGAGCTTCCAGACAGATATGAAAGCAACAGGAAGATTTCATCAGCAGCTGCCTGCTCAGCCCCAATATTTCCGGGGCAAGTGATCTTGAGGCGTAGTTTGGGGGCACAGAAATGCTTTTAGACTAAAGACACTACTTGTTTTTCAAGAGGATGATACAAAGCGCATTTTAGCATTATGAGAGAAACACTGAGGAATGTCCCAATCCGGTCAAAGTTACTTCTGATATCCAGACACAGAATAAAAGCAGGATTCATTGGTCCAAGGGCACTGAGCCTCCACAGTGTGATTGCTCAGTCCTGTGCCTCCCACATTCATCTCCCATCCCTAGTCTCCCCCATAGATACAGGCTGTCTCCTAGACAGCCTGCCATTGTCTTCAAGAGTCTTCATAAGTAAAGACTCATTCCTTTGAGTTAAGGAGCACACTAATTACTAAATTAATAATTGATTATTAAAATGCAAGTACCTAGTTAAATACCTAAAAAGGTAGACTATAATCTTTATTAACTAAGAACACTTCAAAGTAGATGATAATAATAAAATGTCATACTACAAATGCTGCCTCCTCGAGCTGTGCAGTGTACAACCTTCATAACCATATTCATTAGCCCTGGATCAAATAGGAGCAAACCATCAACTTAGAGAAGTGAAGTTCCAACACAAATCCTGCGTTTGAAGAGAGTAGCAGAAGCAACCAGGCATCTGGGGCCTCTGGATAAAGAAGTCCAATTCCAGAGATGAAGACATCAAACCAAAGAGTGGACCTACTTGTACATGAGTCCGTTCCTGCTTCACTTATCCCAAAGAGTCACTGGTGAGCTAAAACCCCCACTTTACAGCCCACACTTAACTTTGTAAACAGAGCTCCTGTAGGAGGACCAGAGCCCCACGATCCAAAGAAGGGGTGAAGGGATGCTGATTATGCATCTACAGGCATCTACAAGAGCAGATTTGGCTAGTGGACTCTACAGACATCTCCCTTATTCTTTAGGGTCACTTACCAATCTCCACAGCAATGGCCTGTAGTTTTTCCAGTGTCCGGCTGATCAGTACAACATTGAGTCCTTGTCTTGCTAGCTAAAGGTGGGGATGAGAAAACCAAAAAAGACAAAGACAATCAACAGACAGGGAGGCTTGATTTAATGGTGAATTGGGGTACCACCCACTTGGTCACAAGGTGATGTGCTATTCTTGCTTCTCTTGGGTTTAAATATCCTCGAAGTAGTAAAGTTTTCTTAGTTGTGAGTAAAACAGCCTCATGGGCCAGACAAAATGTGACACAATCATAGTCATTTGTTTGTGTGTTTATAATGTGCCAGGAACTATTTTCAGTTTCCTTTTGTACAGACCCACAATCTGAATGCCCTCTCAACTGAAACATCTGGGGTCAAATGTGTACTGGAAATCAGAATTCGGAGGATGTATATACTACCATTTATGTAATAGGGTCTAGGGCAGAACCCCTTAATAAAAATAATATTTCTGCCAGCGACTTTTAAGTTAAGCTGCTCCCTATTTATAAGGATGTTCTTGTGGTTCACTTCACACGGGCACGATCATGAACCTGAGCCCTTTCTCCCTGTTCTCTGGCTCCCAACAGGACAGGAAATGGAATATGGAACTGGAGGGTAAATGGATGCTTCTCTGACACCAGCAAGGAATTCTCATCGCAATGGAAACTACCTCGACTCATGGGGGCTGAGTGACGGTGTGCAGAAGTGCTACGCATTAACACGGCACGGGGTGCCACGTAAACTAGGTATGCTGGGCATCACACCTAAAAATGCTACAGGGAGGAAAGTTAGAGCTTTTCCTGAAGACCAGCATCCCTGTAAACAGAGACTGATGAGATTTGAGTTAGTGACAGTGGACGCAGTTAATTAAAATCTTTCTGGTTTTAATTAAGTGATTTATACTATCATTTTTTAAATTATGGTAAATACACATAACAAAATTTGCCGTGATAACTAATGTATAGAATGTTTCATGAATTAGTGTGTCACCTTTATGCAGGGTCCATGCTTATCTTCTCTGTATTGTTCCAGTTTTAGTATATGTACTACAAAAGTGAGCACTATGTCAGTATTTTAATCAGGAATGACATTTTATAGAAAGCACATCAGAAGTTTAATCAAAGACTATAAAATAGGATCTCCAATAACCAATAATTCAATCTTCAAGCCAATGGTCTCAGAATCACCCAGGAAGATGTCAAAGAAAAATAGCAATTCCTACCAAAACCATCCAAATAAACATCTCTGGGGTTGAAGCCTCATCACTTACATCTGCTTCTATTTAAATTTACTAAATTAAGTTATTAAACACAGACACATTCTCGATGTTAAAGATATTCCTGACGCCCCAACCAGCCCATTTCCCACCCGCTCTTGGCTGGGCTCTCACTGCCTTTGGTTTAGTCAGCTCTTCCTAACTTTGTCTCTGCAGCTACATACATGTATAAGTACATACAGAAACAAATGTTTTGTGGGTTGTTTTTCTTTTGCACTTTATAAATTGCATTATAAGTATTGTCTTTTTCACTTAATAATGCGTCTTATCACTAAGTATGGTGCCTATTTCCACATCAGTCCATGCTGAGCCACTTGATTCTTTCCTTTTGTTTCAGAATGTTTACAGTTCACATTTCAATGAGCATTTAGGCTGTTTTCAAGTTTTTGCATTACCAATATTGCTACAATGAAAACTCTTCTGTATAGCTCTTTGTACATACAAGTGAATTAATTCCTAGAGTATATTGACAAGAAGTGGAATTATTGTGTCAAAGGGTACATGCTTCTTAAATTTTAATAGTATTATCAAAAATGCCCTCAAAACCGAATCATCAAAAATACAATTATAGCTTTTTCTCCACTCTCTGGCCAGTATTTTATATTAACAAACTTTTCCAGTTTGTTGGTCAAGAAACTGTACCCCTTTATTATTTTAATTTGTGTTTTTCCAGTTAAGAGTGGAGCTGAATATCTTTTTGTAGGTTTATGTGTGAAATACCAGTGTATATCATTTGCCCATTCTTCTACTGGGTTATTTGTCATATTCTTATAAACTTGTAGTTTTTTTACATGTTCGGGGTATTAATTATTTGCCTACTATAAAAGTAACGAGTATTTTCTCTTTTATTTCTGGTGCCCTTACAATACATTACATATTCATTTTAATGTTATTGCTTATGAATATTTTTCTTAGAGTTTTTTAAAAACTTTCTTTTTGATTTTTTTCTAACACAAAGGATATAAATAGACTTCCCTATAACCATTTGCAGTTTTGTTGTTGTTTGTTTTTGAAAATAGTGTGAGGTTGAAATCATCTGGCATTATTTTTTTCAAAACGGGCATCTAATTGTCTCACCAACATTTTTCCATTCTTTCCAAATTTAAAATATGCAAAATTTTCAGAGGTCCATGGGTCTCTTTCTGAGCCATCTGTTCAGTTTCATTGACCTATTTGTTAATTTCTATGCTAAATGCCACTTCTGATTTAATCATGATCTTTAGTAAGCTTTGGTATCTGATATCTGATAGAAGTTCCTACCATTTATTATTCTCTTTCAAAATGTTTTTGTTTTATCTAACAAGCCTGCTTGACCTCATCTAACACTTTGGGGGAGGTAACTTTGCTATCGCAGAATCATCATTTATAAATCCTCAACCAATGAAGATGCAGACAGCTCACGGCCAACAAGGTTAGAAACAGGAGTTTGGGGGTCTTTATAGCCTGGCAGAGAAGCTAACCCAGACATGATATGATTTTTACCCTATAGAAAGTTAACCCATCTGGTATCTAACTTGGCAATATTATTTCGCACCCAACTAACTATAAATCCCTATTTCTCAAATGCTCTTCAGTCAGCTCTTTTGTCTTCCCACCTTCCTTCCTTACTAAGCTAAATAAAAATTTAACAAGTGCTAGTCTGTATCTTTGAGAATTGTGCTTTTGAAATACTGAAGATGAATTATTGACCAATCCTCTGAGGTATTTTGCTAAATGAACACACATTTATACTATAACCTTGACGTCTGCAAGATTTCAGAAATGAATGTACTATCATACCCTATTAAAGAGAAAAAATATGAAAGAGGAGTTTTAAATTGAGCTTTATGATACTTTCAAGAGACACACCTAAAACATAAGGTCGAAGAAATGTTGAAACAAAAAGGAGAAAAAATATTAAATATATATAAGGTGAACACAAAAAATGCACAGCTTTATTAATATCAATCAAAACAGGTATTAAAACAAACAAGTATTACTAGAAATAAAGACTAGTGAAAGGTTCAACTCATCAGGAAGATACAGCAATTCTAATCCTCGATGACCAAATAAAATAGCTTTACGTAGAACTGCAAGAAAAGTTGAAAAGCACACAATCGAAATTGGTGAACAATTTTTAAATGTTTAAACAAGTTTTTATTTTTAATTTTTTAAAGAAATTTGAAATTTAAAAAGAAAAGAGCAAAAGATGAAAAACTCAGAGTATGAGGAGAAAACTTATGATATCTTTTTGCAGACAAGAAAGCAAAGAGGCAACGAAATAGAAACTATAAGAAAAAAGAGACAATTAGAGGATGAATTCAGGATCTGAATAATTGGAGTTCCAGAAATAACATTATCCAACATCTGAGTAGGTGGTGTTCCGAAAAAGAGAGAAAGAATGAAGAGGATGAATGTAAACACCCTGGCCCGACTTGCTCTGCGGGCCACACAGCTCGTCCCCCACTGCCTACCCTCTCGATATTGCTGCTCATTTTCTGAACACAGTTATTGAGCCTTCCCAGATGGTTGCCTTGGATAAATGTGTTTCCTGCTAAAGTTTTTTAAACATAGAGAATGTTACAAAAAAACATATATTACACCAATAAATTTGAAAACCTAGGTAAAAAGGGTATATTTCTAGAAAAACATAAATCTAAAGCTTATTCAAGAAGAAATTAAAAGCCCAAATAGTTCTATAACCACTAAAAATAATAATAGTAATAATAATAATAATAATAATAATAATAATAATAATAACGTGATGGTGATAATAAGTAATTTAAATTGTCCCACAAAGAAAAGTCCAGCCATAAGTGGTTTTACAGTTAAATTCTATCGAACATTTTAAAAAATACAATTATTACAAAACTGTATAATCTTTTTCAAAGAATATAAAGTAAAATATTTCTGTTCAATTTATAAGGTTGGTATAAGCATGACACCAAAACTTTGGAAATTGGTTGGCATTATCCAATAATGTTGTCTATGTAATTTATAAGCCAGCAATTCTCCTGGGCATGTTCTCAACTCTTGCACAAATCCTTTAGGACAGGGTCCCCAACCCCTGGACCATGGACCAGTACCGGTCCATGGCCTGTTAGGAACTGGACCACACATCAGGAGCTGAGCAGCGGGCGAGGAAGCAAAGTTTCATCTGTATTTGTGGCCACTTCCTAGCGTTAGCATCACCACCTCAGCTCCACCTCAGCTCATCAGGCATTAGATTCTCATAGGAGCACCAGTCCCTGGTGCTAAAAAATGGTTGGAGACCACTGTTCTAGGAGACATGGGCAAAGCGTTCATATAGGCAAAAGTAGAAACTACCGAAATCTCTGTCAACGAAGGAGAAGATAAATAATTGTGATCTATTTACATAATGGAATACTACATAACTCTGAAAATGAACAGACCAAGTTCTACATGCATTTGTATACATGAATTTCAAATGCATTATATTGATCAATAAGAAGCAGATTACAGATCTATGAATCTACTTACATTAAGTTCTGAATAAGCAATGTAACCAACATGTGGCTTAGGGATACATGCATATGCAAAAGAGCTTTTGTAAAGTAAGGAAACTATTAACACAATGTTCATGATAGTGCTTACATCTGTGGGGTGAGGGAGGGGAAATACAAAGGCATAACATATGTGCCTATATGGCATGCTTCAAGGACAATAATTATGTTCTTTTATTTAAGCTGGGTGGCAAGGAACACTGTACTCATTACATTATTTTTTTTCTAACCACACCTATGAACTCTTGTTCAATACATCTCTCTCCCCCCACACACACACATTCATGGCATACTACAATGAACCTAGAATATTCAAAGCCTAGATCAGAAATTATAGGGTTGAAGCTGAACCGTGCAGAAACAAAGCAGTAAATCCAGAGAAACATAAAAATAATTAAAAGCTACTGTTTTCATTTAAGATGAAAGAGAATAAGCTGAGAGTGCAGCTGGAGTAATCTAGATTGGCATAATTTAGACATTAGAAAGAAGAATTTCCTTGCTGAAACGGCATAAAGCACCATCATATATTGCCAAATAAGTGTGTGATGACAGTTAAGAATAGGGCAAGACAGTTATTGTTCTTGGGCCTGTCTGAGGCAGAGCTAGCCAAATGATTTAATCCAAGGGGCCAACTCTGTGCCATTACTTGTAGTTTCTAGGAGAAGTATCTTGAGAGAATTCTGACTGCCCTTGTCTGCCACACTGGACCTGGGAGCAGCGGGTACATCTGTGCCATCCCAGATGTTGGGTGGTGGCACTAGAACTGCCCAGATGTGGAGGAACAAAACCAGACCATCTTTAGTCATGTATTTTGCTTCTAGCATTCTCTGGGCATCAATACCCAAGAATACATATTTACGTACACCAGAGTGACAAAAAGAAAAATTGATATTTAAATATATACTTCATATAAATATGAAAATTTATAATAATATGGATGGGTTAAAATTGGTTCAGTCATACAGAGGACAATTCAGCAATGATATTCAATAATTAAATGTACATACTCATAAGCCAGCTATCGTCCTGACAGAGATTATATACTTGGGTGTGTATATATGTTCAAGGGTGTGTTTTGAAACATCATTTGTAAAAACAAAAATGAAAATTAACTTAATACCCATTCTTAAGAGACTGATATAAGAGTCACGATACATCCCTGAAATCATTAAAAAGAATGCAGGCCATCTGGATGTCTTTGCTGTGGAAAGATCTCCATGCTATACTATTAAACAGACAAAGCAAAGTTGAGAACAGGGTATATCATTGTGTAAAGTAGGGTTTCATTTGTGCTGACATGGGCAAAACCTAAACATAAGGTGTAAATTCTGATGGAGATTGCTAGTGGGCTACTAAAACCTGTTCCCCTCTTCTTCCTGGGTATGTGACTAGATGATATTTCTGGCCTTTCTTGCACCCTGGTTTCGGCCACAGAACTGAGTTCTGTCAATGGCCTGCAGGACATACACATGCTCATGACCCTGCTCCAACTTTGAAGAGCAAAGGCCCACAAGATGAAACTGAGGGAACTTACACAAAACTGCCTGCCAATGAGGAAAATCCGGATTGTCATTGGGTCTCTCTGTCAATACAGCCAACCTTCACCATTCTATCAACATTCTTATCAATATATAAGTATGAATATAGACATGGGCTTTCTTTACCTTTTCTAGAAAATCTCAGGGCATTTTTCATACTGGTGACAGCTATAGAGCAAAGTAAGATAAGAACAGGGGTGGGTGGAGGCCTTTATTTCTCTTTGTATGCCTTTCTATGCTTTCTAAGTTTTCCGATGTTATGCCTGCATTGTTTTATCTTTAACAGAATTAACTGGAAAAAGAGATGATGGCCTTTTTGCTGTTTCTTCTCTATATCTCGTTGAATTAAATATATATACATAAACATTATTAGCCATCAGGGAAATGCAGATTAAAACCACAATGAGATATCACTACTCAACTAGCAGAATGGCTAAAATAAAAAATAGTAACAACATCAAATGCCAGCAAGGATGTGGAGAAAATAGGTGACTCATCCATTGCTGGTGGGAATGGCACAACCACTCTAGGAAAAAGTTTGACAGATTCTTAAAGAAACTAAACATGCTATTATACCACCCAGTAACTGCACTGAGAAAAGTAGATTTATGTTTATGCAAATACTTATATGAAATTATAATAGCAGCTTTATTTGTATTGCCACAAACTGGAACAAGCTAGATGTCCTTCAATGGATAAATGGTTAGACAAACTGTGCAATATCCATACCATGAATTCTACTCAGCACTGAAAAAGAACAAACTATTGGCACAGCCGGAATGAATCTACAGAGAATTAGGCTGAGTGAGAAAAGGTCAATAAAAAAAGGGTATAAAGCATATGATTCTATTTACATAACATGGTTGAATGACCAAATTGTAGAAAAGAGGACCAAATTAGTGGTTGCCAGAGGTTGAGGAGGGAGTCAGGGTAGGAGGGGGTTGGGGTTGGAGAACTTGGGAGTGTTTATAAAAGGGCAACACAAGAGATCCTTGTGGTGATGAAACTATTCTGTATCTTGACTGTCTCTACCTCAATATCCTGATTGTTATATCGTCCCATAGCTTTGCAGAATGTTACCATTGGAAGGAATTGGTTAAAGAGTACATGGGAACACTATTATTTCTTACAATTGCATACAATCTACAATTGTCTCAAAACAAAAGGTTTAATTTTTTTTTAAAGTTAAAGAACAAAATAAGTACATGAAAAGTAGATGACAGTGCTTTTTAAAGGACAGCGAGAAATGTGTGTGGAGTGAGTGGGTGCTACGTGAGGCTTAGCCAGGACCGGGGCGAGCTGGGCAACCAGAGCGGCCGGTCCTGCTTGGGGCCAGTCGGGCTGCTTTTGTACAGACCAGGGCAGTTGCACATGCTCCTCAGGGATCCTGTAGCTGGGCACAGCTGACCGGGAACTGTGGATGGCCAGCCAGAACCCTGGGACACAGTAAATTTGATGTCTTTATTTGACCTAAGCCCATTTGTTTGTTCACAATATTTTCTTGTAGCCTCTAGTAATTACAGATACGTGAGGACTACAGGTCTCCTCCCCCACAACCAGCCAGCAGGTGGTATGTTACCAAATGCAAGCAAGCCTTGGACCAAATCCTACCACACGGAAACATTTAGCAGTAAACTGTCAGTAAAACAGTCACAACTCTGTTCTTACAACTCAGCAAGCAGAGTCCCAGCTCTCTGTCCCTTATGCACTATGTGAGTGCCTGGTATGAAGCCTCATCCCAGAAGGATACGATACTGTCTTGGGGCAGGATACAGTCAACCTTCTAGCTAGGTGAGGTAACAGAATCCTCCACTAAGTGGCAGGACACAGGACTAAGCCAGTTCAAGGCCAAGAATACTAGTCTACTGTGCCCACAGATATTACATCTTTTTTTACAAGCACAGAAGTGTCCATACAATATTTCTAGCCAATGCACATATCTTGTCAGCACGTCCTCAAGAAAATCTTTCATAATATCTCTTGGCTAAGGGATAAACCCTCTAATGAAAGTCCAGTTAGCTAAAGAGTAGATGTTGATGAATTTTGATTTAGTGTATTTAAAAATTAGCTGAAAACCGGATTATGCCAGTTTCTTGACAGAAACAGAATACTCAAACTGGGTAATGAAGAGAATTTAATAAAAGGACAATTCACAGAATATGTGTAGAGAGTAGAGAAAACACAATACCCTGAGGCTACACTTGTGGGCCTGAGAGGCTTGAGGAACAAACAGGTTTCTAAACCGGAGAAAGAGCTGTGTGGAGAGGGCCATCTAACAGAACTACGACCTTCGGCAGAGGGACACAGCCAGCCCTTCGTGACCCACAGGGAGAGAGCAGAAGAGAAGCTGACCTCCCTCTCCTCTCCCTTTCACCTGTTGCCAGCGTCCCCCACTGGCCAAAACCAGCTGAAACCAGAGGCCAAATGAGCTCACTGGTGCAAGTCAGCCTCCTGAAGCACAGAGCATGGTGAAGAAGGATTAAGGGAGGAAGCAATTGGGGGAATCATTTTATGAACAATATAGATGTCTAACTAATGTACTGTGTACTTGAAACTAATTTAAATAAGTAAATTTACTTAAAAAAAAAAATAGAGAATGGGTCCAGTGGTGCAAGCAGAGAACTCAACACACACCCACCTCTGGGCATTAACTTCAACCGTTAACCAACCACTGCAGAAACATGGAGTAAAACTCACTGACATTAAACCCCAGTGATTCCACTCCTAGGTAATCTACACAAAATAGAAACATTTTATTTACACAAAAACTCGCATATGAATGTTCACAGCAGTTATTACATTGCCAAAAAAATGGAAACAACCCAAACATTCATCGACTTGTAAATGAATAAATAAATTGCAGTCTATACATACAATGGAATATTATTCTACAATAAAAATGAAGGACATCATCGCCTGGATGAACTTCAAAAACATTATGCTAAGTGGAAGAAGCCAGTCACAAAAGAACTACATATTGTGTGGGAACATTTGTATAAAATGTCCAAAAGGGTTAGCGGCAGCCTAGGGCTAAGATGAGAGGGGTTAACTGTGACCAGGCATGAGAAGTCTTATTAAGATCTTTTTAGAGTGATGGAAATGCTCTAAAGCTGGACGGTGATGACAGTGAATTAGTTAATTTACTAAAAAATCATTGAATTGCACACTTAATACAGGTGGATTTTTCTCTATATAAATTATATCTCAAGAAACTGTTTAAAATATAAAAATTACTGACCCACATGCATATCATATTATCTATGCTGAAGTTTTTAAAAGTAAATTGCATTCACTCTAATGATTTCAGTAACAGTGTTGTTCCAAGTCTCTGACTTGGAATGGTGAGGTTTCACTTTATAAAAAGATAATCATTCAATATTTGCACATATAAAATGATAGTTAGGGGTGACAATCTGCATCTGTTTTTTCCTTTAAATAGTTTATTTCCTAGTATATTAAACATAACATGCAGAAATGTTTATTCACTGGCAGTTTGGCTGGAACACAGCTACTATTAGAAGGAAAAGAAGCCACAGAAAATCTCTCAAAGATTTTTTGTGCTGATTTTGACTGAACCTCAATAAAGCTCCATTCGGGCTGGACTGAGCAAAGAAGGGAAGGCAAGAAACAGATTCCCTAAAAGAAATGTACCTTCAGCTGTACCTGCTTACTCTTTCCTCCAAAAAACAACCACCATGGAAAAACTAACCAAGAAAGCGAACCGTAAGTAAACTATGCACTCTGGTAATAATGATGTGTCAGTGCTGGTTTGTTGATCGTAACAAACGTGCCATTCTGATGGCAGATGTCGATAGTGGGGCAGCTTTGCACGCATGGGGATAGTGGATATATGGGAAATCTGTTGTACCTTCTATTCAATTTTGTAGTCACCTAAAACTGCTCTAAAAATTACGGTCTATTTACAAACTTTAAAATAAATGGAAAATTAAAAGACTGAAAATGAAAACCAAGGATGGCCTCGTTTCAAGGGAAACCCTGCCAATAATATCCTGGAGTCTTCACTCTCTTTCTTTTCATGGAAAATTCCGCCCCCCCCCCACCGCCCCCACTGCTAGCCCTCATCTTTGAGTCTTGGGATCCATCAAAGGATGGCTAATTTACTCCACTAGTCTCTTAGAGGGGAGATTGTCTGTTAAATGGGAACAATTTGCATTTTCAGCACAAAAGGTTCTCCTGCCTGTTGAGCTTTCCAGCCTCTCCTGAACTATGTCCTTTCTCTCAAGAGCCATAGACATTTTAAAGGTTCTATGTGAAGTGGTCTGGGCTAGAAGGGAGTTGCCAAGAACATGGTTGCCTGGGCCAACATCGTTCCTTTCGTCCACTTGAGCAGAGCTCAACCTCCTTTCCAGTATGCCCAAGCTGACAGGCTCCATATGTGGGTTTTGCTGCCGCCCTTTACAGGGAGTTAAGCCACACAAGCACTCTCTCTCCTGGAATTCACTGCAGGGCACCATTCTAAAGAAGAATGGCTGCTGTGATGAATGGGCCCTGTTTTCCTTCTGCTCTATGTTAGTTAGGGCCTGAGTCCGGGAAGGTGCTTGTCACTACTAATCTATAGTAGGTGGTAGGGACACCAAGGAAGACAGCGCTTCCTCTGTATGGCGTGAGTAAAAGAAAGGGCTTGAAATTAGGTGCTAAAGGAGCAAAATGGTGGTAAAGACAGGGTGAAAATGGCTTCAGAGGTACAGAAGAGCAGTCCCTCTCTTGTCCTTTCTCCTGGGCCACCCCTCTCCACATTTTTTTCCCACCTTCTTCCAGTATGCTTGAAATTCCTTTAGCAGGAGGTGAAGCTCCTCTTGCTACTCTAAATATAAATATCAATAAAGTTCAAAGGTAGTGTAGAATAGCTTCCAAAAAGATGAAATAGAAGTACTTTTACCCATTTATGCCATTAAATGCAACTACAAAGTGTAACCTGGATATGATACATAAAAGAAACATACGAAGACTCCAAAATGAAAAGATAAGCTAAAGGCCTAATGTGTCCCAAACTAATTGCTGGAGATGCTGTCAATTCAGAAACAAAACAGATACAGATATAAAAAGTACCAACAAAAGCCTCCTCTCTCTAACCAAAGGACCAGAAAAGGGTAGACTACTAGCAAGACAGAAAATTTTAGACAATAAATGTTTCACTCCAGGCAAACGAGTGAAAGAAAGAGAGAGAGAGAGAGAGAGAGAGAGAGAGAGAGAGAGAGAGAGAGAGAGAGAGAGAAGGAAGGAAGGAAGGAAGGAAGGAAGGAAGGAAGGAAGGAAGGAAGGAAGGAAGGAAGGAAGGAAGGAAGGAAGGAAAGTGAGCTCCCACACCCAAAAAGGCTGAGTGAGGAGTTGAGAATTTCATCCTGGTGAGGCTGCTGCCAACCCCCTACCAGGTTGGGATCAGAGAAGGCCAAGTAGGGGCAGAGACCTGAACTTTTACTTCCACCTGGCAGTGCCAAGGCACCCTTAATCTCCTCCCTCTCCCTTCTCATGGTATGATAACAGAGAAGGCATAGTGGAGAGTCAGGACTTTCGCTATCACCCAGTGGCAGTGAGGCCACCTTCCCCAAGTACCATTAGAGGCTTTGTGGGGAGCAGTAAAGAGGCATTCAGAGTGATATAGTGAAGAGCCAGCACTCTCACCTCCACCCAGCAGTAACAAGGGGGCAGGACCCTTCAATGGAAGCTAAGTGGAAAACCTGGGCTTCTGCCTCACCTGCTAGAAACAAAAACATGCCCCCCTCCCACACCCACCACTGAAGCAATGTTGGTACAGACCTAAAACATAAGATTTAAATGAGATCCATAATATAATACCCAAAAGTCCAAGATTTAATCAAAAATCACTCATCACACCAAGAACCAGCAAGATCTCAATTTGAATAAAAGAAAAACGACAAACACCAACATTAAGATGACATGAATGTTAGTTATCTGACTAGAACTTTAGAGCAGCCATCGTAAAAATGCTTTAAAGAGCAATGACAAACACAATTAAAACAAATGAAAAACAGAACGTTTCAGTAAAAAAAAAAATATATAAAGAAGAATGAAATGGAAATTTTAGAACTGAAAAAAAAAAAACAACAATTACCAAAATTAAAAACTCAACAGATGGGCTCAATGGCAAATGGAGGGGACCAGGGAAAGAATCAGTGAACCTAAAAACAATAGAAATTACCCACTCTAAACAATGGAGTAAAAATACACTGAGAGAAATGAACAGCATTTCAGAGACCCATTGAATAATAAGAAAGATCTAACATCTGTGTCATTAGTTCCAGAAGGCGAGAAGAGGGCTGGGCAGAAGTATTCAAAGTAATAATGAAGGAACTATTTCCAAATCTGTGAAAAGACATAAACTTACAAATTCAAGAGGCCAAGTGAAACTCCAACAAGACATCCAACGAAATCTACATGAAAAAAAACATCATAACTAAACTTCAGAAAGCTAAAGACAAAGAAAAAATCTTGAAAACAGTGAGAGAGAAACAACACCTTACTTAAAGGGGGAAAACAATTCAAATGACATCAGAGTTATCCTTCTGCGAAGGCCAGAAGGAAGTGGCACAACGTTTTTCAAGTGCTGAAAGAAAAGGACTGTCAACCATAAATCCCATATGAGCAAAATTACCCTTCAGAATTGAAAGGGAAGTCGAAATATTCTCTGATGAAGGAAAACAAAGAGAATTTGTCACCAGCAGACTTACCCTAAAAGTCCTCTAAACAGAAAAGAAATAAAAGAAAGAATCTTTTGAAGGAAGAACAATGGAAAGAACGAAAGTATGGGTAAGTACTATATATTTTCCTTCTTCAAAGAAAATAAAAAGCAATATATGGGAAAGGAAATACAGTTTAACCACCCAACAATAATAGTAGCTAACTTTGGAGAGCTTACTCTGTGCAAAGCATTTTGCCTACCCCATTCCATTTAACCTTTACAAAAGCCCAGGTGGGATTGTCATCACCTCCAGGTAACTAATGTGGAAATTCTTTAGTGAGCATCAGCGGCACAGTTTGAACACAAAGGTGTCTAATTGATTCCCAACCGCAGGCTCCTAACCATTACCATCTACAGCATCCCAGACTCTGCACTGCTTTCTTTGGAGCAGCAGTTACCAAAGAGACAAAAACAGGCTCTCTGAAAGAAAAAAAAAGTCTGCAAGAAGGAGACCTAGGGTTCCAGAAAGTTGTCTAACACAGCCTTAGAAAAGAACAAAAGGAAAGGAAGAAAAAGATTCTACAAGGAGAAGAGCAAAGCAAGAATTAATCTAGAACAGAAACAGAATTTAGAACTTCAAGGCTCTTGGAAGGTATCTTTTGCGCTGGTAAAGACTGGAAACCAGGAAAGGATGTGTAACTTGTCCAAAATGTTCAGATAGTTAGAGTCAGAGTAAGGACTAGAACCCACAGCTCCTGACCCCCAGGCTATTGCTTTTGAAAACAGTAAAGAAACCAATGGCTGAGAAGAGCTTCCACTTGGGTCTCCTCTAAGTAGAAAGAAAAATGTCTGCATTTTCAGATATCAAGGGGACCACAGGTATGTCAGCTCAGCATGAATTTGAGAAAAGAATCTGGAAAATAATTTTTAAAAAACTGAATTTCTCGGCAATCCAGAGGACTGAAAGGTAAGGCCATGGATCTTTTGGATTCTGAGGGATTAGGCCATTTCCAGAAATTCTGACTCAAGTAGAAAATAGTTATATAAAAGGTGATATAATTTTGATCCGAATAGCTAGAAAAGCTTTCCTTCTGATTCTTGGGTATAAAGAGACACAAGGCTCTGGAAAGTGATTGCTGACTGGTCTCCCCAACCTCAATGCTCAAATATGACCACTCGTCTACTGTTGGACACCACTGATCAACAGAAAGTGATTATACAGGAATTAGCATAAGAGCAAAAAACAATTGAGGCAAAATGTCAGTACCAAAGAAGTTATCATCAGAGGATGGAGATGAGGGGCAGATACAAAAGACCAGCTCTAGGAGCTTCATTAACTGGCACGGTTTAGGTTTGTTAATGTCCCAAAAGCTTCTGTCAAGTGCCTCCCATACACCTTGCACTGTCCATTTCATACAAGATGATCTGGCGCCTATCATAATACAGGACTTTGGGGACAAAAAAGAAAAAAGAAAAGAAAAAGAAAATAGCACATGAGTTCTGCAATGTTGTTGTATGTAGTTTTGTAATTAAAGTGCATTTAATTATATTTTTAAGATGTTAGTGATTTTTGAACAGCTATCCTCATAATTTCCAGGATTCTTTCTATTTCTTCTTTTGTATTTTACATCATTCTGGAGCTCAGTGTAATAGATACTGGGAAGAAATAAACTATGTAAGAATTCTAAGAAACAATACTTCATTAACAAAAGTATGAAATTTGTAATAATGTAATAATAGCATATAAACTACATATGCTATAAATGTATTTTTTTTAAGTATAACTACCCATCTATTCACTATCTATCTATCCATCTGCAAGAAGCAAGAAGCCTGGAAAGGAATACTAAAAAACACTAATCATATTTCAGTGACTCTCAGCCCTATTGGATCCTGTCTCTATATAGTATTTTGTAGTGCCCATTAATCTTTTTAAAAATAAAGACATTGTTAATATGTCCTGCTTACACAAATAAGTTTTGAAAAATCAGTATATGCCTTGGCTATACCATAAAAGATAAATAAAAGAAAAGTAGCTTATAATTTTTAAATTGTGTTTAAGTATATGTAGTCGGAAAACTAGAGCTTAGGGTGGGTGTCATGTGACTATGACACGTTCAATACAAGGGAAGGAGAAAGTCTCCAAGAACACAGCTTACCTCGAATGCATAAGCTTTCCCGATCCCGTCTCCCGCTCCAGTGATCACTGGAAAAGCAGAAAAGGTTTTAAAGGATAAACTTAATCTTTAAAGTCCTTTTTTCCCTGGCTACATTTTCTTGCAGGCTACTTACTCCCTAGGACACTTAACATTCCAAAGCAGAGCCCTTCTGCTCCTTAGCCTCGCCCTGCTCGACTGTGACGTTTCCAGCCCTGGACTTTCCTCACTAAACGTTCAAAATGAAGCTTTTCTTTTCTTTCTTTTCTTTTTGAGAAATTGGTGAGGCCGTGGAAGACACTCCAAAATGAAGCAAAGAACCTCAGCCAGGAAATATTTCATTCAGACCCCATAAGGTTTTGGACATTTCTAAACCTTAATTCATCAAGGGCGAGCAGTGTACCCTGTTATCTCTCTACCCACACACCCAACTGTCACTGTAAGGACAGTTCAAGTTTCCTAATAAAAGTCGGGTTCTCTCCTCTTCCTATTCCCACCTCCACAGGACAGCAGCAATTGAAAATAGGGAAATTAACAAAGAAGAAAATACAGAAATGTAAAAAAAAAAAAAAAAGTGAAATAAAATGAAGGGATCTGAAGAATTTATACTCAGTGGACCTACTGATTCTTATGCAACAATCACATCAGCCTTCTAGTCCTTTTGTATCCGACATTGCATATATTTAATGACTGACCTCTAAGATAGACCTCATTCGGTGAATGTCACAATTTCAAAATGCACTACACTTTAGTAGATACATATCTGCAATTTACCTTTGCACCAACAATTAAAAGATATGCTTTTCAAAAATGTGAACTCAAGATACATATACATTTAGCTTGAGAGTGAGAGAAGGCCAAGTCGTAGAAGTTTTGAGCAGCGCACTGGCAGAATTACCCTGATTTTAATCGTTGCTATCTGGTTTTTTTTTGTTTGTTTTTTTTTTTGTACTTTTAAGTGAATCTATCCATGCATATTACCTGCTTCTGTTGGTAAAGTTACCGTATTCACGGTTATCTTCTGCTTCACCTTCCCTCTATTACAGGGATCTTCAAAATCACAATACAAAGCCTGTACTATAGTTAAGATAATAACATCAATCAGTGGCTGTTATCTATTGAGTGCTTCCTTTCTGCCCTGCTATGTTTCAAGTGTTTTAGATGCATCATCTCATTTAATGTTCAGAACAAGCCTCTAATTCAGGGACCGTCACTATTCTTTGTTTATAGATGATGAAGCCAAGGGAGAGTAAGTTTTTAACTCCATCAAGGTCACATTGCCAGAAATGATGGTGACTGGATTTGAACCCAGGCTGTCTGACTTTGGGGCCACAAATCTATAAAGATACACTAATGACAGAATTAATAAACCAACCACAGAGCTCTGGGGAGTTTAAAATTTTAGTCTCTAGTAACTAGGTTTTCTTCTTCCCCCTCCCCCCATTTGAAATATATTATACCCCCAGTATTGAATAGAGTTATCAGTTTTTAACAATGCAAATGCCCACACACTAGTTTATCTGAAATTCAAATTTAACTGAGTATCCTGTATTTTTTCTGGCATCTCCACAAGGTTGTTCACAATCTCTTTTATTTAGGCTGGCATGGTATTTCTAAAGCTGCTTAAATTTATTTTTTTAATTTATTGAATTTCTTGGTGCCCAACTTAGAAATGTAACCTTGTCACTTCATTCAAGGAGATGCTGAAACCACAGCCCCAAGTCTTTTACCTTAAACCCAGTCATGGGGCTGAAATTCCACATGCCACTTCTAGGAGATAAATCCCATTGGGGCAGCAGTTAACCTACTCGGAAACAACTGGACCCAGATTCCATCTAACTGTCCTTAAAAGATGTCTCCACAAAGATTTTGTTGCTTTGATTTTTTAATACCCCCACTTCTCAAAAGGGCTTGGAGAAATTTTTTTAAATAAAGTGAATTAAAATTATTTGAATTTCAGAATTTTGAAACACTCTTTAACAAAACAATAGTGCTCTGGGTTTTTGAAAATCTAGAGAAGTGGTTGTTTCTGAAACATTTATTATATGCATCATCAGAAACTCCAAAAGGAAGAAAGCCCAGGTAGTGAGGCTGAGCAGATAGGCGTGTGGGTGAGAGTCTGGTCACATTCCTCCCTAGTTAATCTTGGGCCCCACATCTTGTTTTTCAGACAATTCTAATTTCACTCATCCTTTCCAGAACCCCCAAATTAAAGTCACCCAAAGGAATTACATGTTTGCTCTCAAAGCGAAAAGATGCTATGTATCTTTTGAGACATAAGCAATAATAAGCAGAAACGACAAAAATCAAAAGATGGAATGCTTTCTTTACCTGCCCATTGTCCCATTGACTTCAAGAAAGACTTTGGCAAAACATTCCAGAAGTGCAGGAAAATACATTTGGAGAAGCTCACACACTTTACCAGGTAGAATAGGCACACTAGCAGCCCTACAAAAATGAAGAGTTGTTCCAGAACCTCACTCATGATGGCACCACAGCGGATGCTGTTTCCCATCTGGCTCAGGGACTCTGTGGGCCTCCTAGAGCTCAGCCGCTCCACAGGTCTGTCAGGCACTTTCTGGAGTCACCGGGTGCCTTCCACTGGTGTGGAGGCCTTTAGATTAGAGTAACTTCTTCACACAATCCTCTGATTCACAGGCTTTGAAATAAAGTATTCTTTCTAAAATCTTTATAGCACTGTTGGGCTTTTGTGACCGTGGGGGAGCTGGTGAAGGAGTAACAGGCGGACATGAAAAAAAGATAAAGCTTGGACAAAATTAAAATGGCAGCCCAAGGCCTTCTCCCTTATTTGGAAGCTAAAAAGGATTCTAAAAAGGATGCAAACTCCTGTAAGTCACTTATTCAGCAAATATTTCTTGACTGCCTACCAGGGAGCACCACTATTCAAGGCACTGGGCATATAAAATGGTAAATAAGACTGGGCCACTGCTGTGACAGAGCTGAGATTCCAGTAGGGGAAACAGTGATGTACAAATAGCTAATGGCAGGTATCAATGCCATGAAAAAAGTACTACTGGCTGTCCCATTAGAGTGACTAGTGAGTGAGAAAACACTTTAGAAAGAGTGTTCAGGAAGGACTTCTGTGAATACATGGCACTTTGAGCTAAAATTTAAATGAAAAGTAAGAGCCAACTTTCAAAGATCAGGTTCTCCCTCCATGCCCGGGAAATAGCTAGTACAGATGTCCTGAAATGAAAAAGAGCCATGCGCTCGAAGAATAAACAGCATAACAAAGTAGAGGGACCAGCCTGTAGAAAAACAAGGGAAGGAAGAATAAAGTGTGAATGGGTGTGTGGGGAGCAGCCAAATCCTCTGGGTGAGGAGTCTGGATTTAGCCTATGAGCTACCAAAGTCACCAAAGATGCTTAGACAACGAAGTCATATAATCTGAATTATGCTTTTAGAAGGTCACTTTGGATGCTGAAAGATGATCTTTTGGGAGTGGAGACGGAGGTGGGCTTGACAACTGAAGCAGGGAGGAGTGAGACTATGTCAGTCATCCAAGAAGAGTGTCCCAGTGTTCAGTCCTTGGCCATCTTCTCTTCTCTACTCATGCACACTTGTTTAGAGACATCTCCTGACTTTAAGGATTCTGTATGCTGAGGACTCCCAAATGTACAACTTCAATGGTAACTCAGGCTGGTCATCCAGACTTGCATATCCAACTGCCTGTTTGATCCTCCACTTGAATGCCTAATAGGTATTTCAGCTTAATATGTCTAAAACTTGTTTCTGATATTATCTCCAGTTGTCAAAACCTGCTCCTCTTGAAGACTTTCCTATCTCAGGACATGGCAACTCTTATCTTCCAGTTGTTTGAGCTAAAAACCTTGAAGCTATCCTTGGTTCCTCTCTTTCTCTCACATCCTCTGCCAGTCTGCCTCCTGTTGGATTTGTTTCCAGTTTTAAATTATGCTGAAAAACACTGCTCCGGATTATTATATTTGTAATCTGCCACATATGTGCAAGTTCTTCTTAATGTCTTTCAATTAATTTTTATAGTGTCTTCAAAAATTTTTGCACTTAAAAAAATTTATATTGGTATAGCCACTATAGAAAACAGTCTGGAGATTTCTCGAAAAATTAAAATTGGATATACCTTTTGACCCAGCAATTGCACTTCTAGGTATTTACCCAAAGAAAACCAAAACAATAATTTTTAAAGATCCATGCACCCCAATATTCATAGCAGCACAATTTACAATAGCCAAGATATGGAAGCAATCTTAATGCTCATCGACAGACAATTGGATAAAGAAGCTATGGTTCATATATACAATGGAATATTACCAGTCATTAAAAAAAAATGAAATCCTACCATTTGCAATGGCATGGGTGGACCTAGAGGTTATTGCACTGAGTGAAATAAGTCAGACAGAGAAAGATAAATACCATATGATTTCACTTATATGTGGAATCTAAGGAACAAAAAGAACAAACTAATCAAAAACAGATTCACAAATATAGAGGATAATCTGTTGATGGACAGAGAGGGAAGTTGGGAGCCTGAGAGCATGGTGTGAAGGGTTAAAGAAGTACAAATTAGTAGTTGATAGATGGTCACAGGGATGGGGAGCACCGCACAGGGAATGCAGTTAGCATTAATGTACTGGCTAGGTGGAGAGCCAGGGGAAAGAAGGAGCAATTAAGGGGATCATTGTATAAGCTATATAAATGTCTAACCAATGTACTGTAAACTAGAAATGAATAAAATGAAATTTAAAAATATATATTTATATTAAGAAAAATGTCAAAAACATATAACAATAGAGAGACTGATTTAATGAACTCATTTACACATTATGTGGGTAACTGTAAGAACGGTTAATAATGAAATTTACTGTCATTTAATGTCCATTCTTACTTTGCACACACTCACTTTCCTTACCCCCTCCACCCCTAAAGTGACAAGAACTCTTTTTTTTAACTGAGGTAACTTGGTTTATAACATTACATAAGTCTCAGATGTACAACATTATAACTCAACATCTGTATACACTACAACATACTCACCACCAAAGGTCTAGTTTCCGTTTGTCACCATGCAATTGACTCCCTTAACCCATTTTCCTTTTCTTCCCTACCCTTTCCCCTCTGGTAACCATCAATCTGTTCTATGAATTTATTTTGTTTTGTTTTTTTATTCACTTGCTTTTTTGTTTCATATTCCACATGTGAATTAAATCATACAGTATTTGTCTTTCTCCATCTGACTTATTTTACATAATACCTTTGAAATGCATCCATGTTGTTGCAAATGTTAAGACTTGATCTTTTTTATGGCTGAGTAATATTCCATTGTATACATGTATCACATCTTCTTTATCCATTCATCTATTGATGGACATTTAGGTTGTTTCCATGTTTGGGCTATTGTAAATAATGTTGCAATTAACATAAGGGTACATGTATCTTTTTAAATTAGTATTTTCAGATTCTTTGGATAAATATCCAGAAGTGAAATAACTGAATCATATGGTAGTCCTAGTCTTAATTATTTGAGGAACGTCTGTACTATTTTCCAACCAACCACACCCTCTTCAACACCTGTAATTTCTCATCTTTTTGATAATATCCATTCTAATCAGTGTGAAGTGATATCTCCTTGTGACTTCGATTTGCATTTCCCTAATAATTAGTGATGCTGAACATCTTTTCATGTGCTTGTTGACCATCTGTATGTCTTCTTTGGAAAAAATGTCTAATCAGATCCTTTATGGTACTGTTAATGGATTTGTTGCAGAAAGTGTTGCATTTGCCCATTCAAGCCAGGGGTCAGTTAGATTTTCAGCATGTCCAGGAAGTAAGCCTAGCCTGAAATAGAGAGTTGTTCTAAATACCTTACAAAGATTAGTACTGCTGGTGAGATCTTTTTGTAACTTAGATAATCATGAGAATGTGGGGATGCAAATGTGTAAGACTTATGTAGGTATATCTGTCTAATTGAGCAAGTACAGTTATAATCAGAGAATAGTAAAAACATGGCACTGGGTATTTTGATCATAAAGGCTGAACTAGGTAAGGGACTTCCAAGGGTGGAAAGTGGCCAATCATAGTTTGTGGTGACACTGAGATAGAAGAGAAATTGGTTGCAGAGTACCAAGGGAGTCTCCAGTATTATGGATAGATCAGAATCTCTGATGACAAATCCAGCAGACCAAAAGGCTACCACCCTTAACAATAGCCTGGGAAATATGACTAAGCACGTTATCTTTCCAGGCCAATGTTAGAGTAAAGGAAAGAAAGAAAAAAATAGTTTCATGTTTAGTGGAAGTACGACGTCTTGATCTAGCATCTTGCGTTGATGTCAGCTACCTTCCTTTCTCATCAGTTTGATTCAAAGGTCTCCAGCGTTTGCACAGAATCAGATGTCAGGTGGAGCCTTCTTCAGCTGTAAGATGTGTACCAAAGGCTCAACGCCTTTTATTTTTGCAGCAGTGTCCATTCAGAAGCTCTTAGTAAGGTCCACTCCAATGGGGTTCGAGGGCTGTTTTCCTTTGATGACATTTCCAACATACCCAGTCACCAGGTTCCAGACTTTGACCAAATGGATCCTTTGAATTAAGATCCAGGAAAACTTCGCTAACCTGTTGATGATCAGCTTTAGTATAACACATTAAAGACTTACAGTAGCTGATTATACCAGTATGAGATAGCAAGGGATTCACAGAAAGTAGTATACTAATATACTTTGGTCTACTAGTGCCTGTCTCACGTGAAGGGAGTTTATGTTTCCCAAAGGGGTTACTACAAACAGGCAGCAAGACCAGTGGCAACACCTGAGGCCAAGAGAGCCCAGTAGTTTCAGCAAGCTTAGAGACTTTAAGTTTGAGAATCCCATAAGTTCTCCTAACCTGGCCTGATGATTGAAAGTGATAGGGGCAAGGGTTATTCCAAGAAGTCTGTAAGGTTTGCATTAAAGCTTGTGTGATTTGCCCAGTGAAGTGGGTGCCTTGATCTCTGGAAACTGTGGAAGGTACACTCCAAGTGGGAAGCACGTTTTCCAACAGTTTCTTGCCACTCCAAGTGCATCAGCCTTGCAGAAAGGGAAGGCTTCGACCCATCCAGAAAACATACATAAAATAACAAGGACATACTGATAACCCATACTAAATAGCAGTTGAATGAAGTCCAGCTGCTGGTGTTCAAAGGATCCAGAGAAAGGAGGTCTGAGACCTCTGGAAACAAAAATAGTTTTTCCAGGATTGTGGACCTGGCAGGTCAGAACTTTGTGGTTAACTGTGCTTGCACTTTTATAGGAATCTCCCTACCAATGTTTATTTATAATTTGAGTCATCTAAATTCCACCATGATGGGTGAAGGAATGCAAAAATCAAAAGATGGGGTTTGCCAGGGAGCCTAAAAGAACCAACCAGCCATATTGGATTTCCCACAGTGCTGACTGTTCATTTAATTTACAATTCCTGATTGCTCATCTGACTTCTCTGATTCAGGAGCAGACTGTTGCCATGTTACAAGGACATCAGTATGGCCAAAGTCTGGCAACAAAGAGTCATATTTTTGCGGAAGCAGAAAAGACTTCACCTACATGTGTCACGAACTTAACAGATTCTGTTGCTGCTGCCTTTGCATGAAAGTCAGCTAGGATATTTCCCTGACACTCCAGTCCTTTTAGCGTGAGCCTCAATTTTGCTGACAGCAGTTTCAGAAGGTAAGAAAATAGCAGTAAAACGGTTGTTATTACTTGTTGCCCATTTTTGACTGGGGTCCTTGTAGACATAAAAAAGCTCTTTTGTTTCCATAACATCCCAAAGTCATGAATGGCTTCAAAGGCACAACAGCTATCAGTATAAATATTAACAATTTGTCGTTTCGATAACTGGCATGTTCTGGGAAGGGCATGTACCTCTGATTGTCAGTCTGATTTAGCTTATGGGAGGTTTCCTCTTCTGAGTAGTTCATAAAGTGTAGTAACAGTTAACTAGCTTGAAAATTCTCTTTTTCATTTTTCCAGTATGAGCCATCAACAAACAAAATTAGATCAGGATTAGTTAAAGCAGTGTCTTGTAAATCAGGACACCGTGTCACAAAACAGGCAGAGATAGTAACGTAGCAGGATTAAGAATGTTGCAACATGTAAAATGAAGAGGTGATGGAATTAGAAGGATGTCATAGGTTAGTCTGCTTGCAGAGGAATGCTGAGTCGATTCAGAATTAAGAAGACTTTAGACAACATGTGGCGTTTGTAAGTGCACGTTATTTCCTAGGGTTAAGTCCGCAAAGGCTTCCACTAACTTTGCAGCCGTGACTTTACCTTAAAAGCTGGGACAGGCCCAGCAACTGACTCCAGTTGCGTGCTCTAAGAGGCAATGGCCTTGTTTATTGCGTGTTCTGGCGTGAGTATTACCAGCGTTTGTTTATCTCTTTCATATACAAATAAGGTGAAAGGTTTTGAATACTTAGGTAACCCTGGGGCAGGCAGTTTTTACAGCACTTGTTTTAGTCTTCCAAAGGCCTGCTCATGTTTATCTTCATAAGGAAGGGGTATAGGGATTAAAATTTTAGTGAGTTCAGAGTTCATAAAGAAACTTCATTTCTGTAATACAGTATTTTTTTCTGATTCAAGCTGGGTTTTGCCCAGATAATGGCACTGCGACTCACTTGCTTCTTCCCCTGCCCCCTTCCCCATCCTTATGCTCTGTAGTCCTGCTCCTTTAATCATTAAGCCTTAGGACATAAGATGAACCAAACCTCAGGTCTATAATCATGAGGTTGAGGTTGGACTTTAGACTAAGGGGAACATCTAGGCTTTAGATGTGTTTCAGCTCCAGGCCCATCAAGGCAAAACAACAACCTCACCAGCCACGGGACCAGACAGGATAGCATTGTGGCTGATCAGAACTGACACAACGATCAATTACCTCAGCCACCTCCAATCCTCCAATCAGCAGCACCCACCACCCTAACTCCCTTGGTTTCCATGATGACTAATTTTTTCCTATATAATCTGTACTCCCAAGATACCCAGGAAGCCAGGCTTTTGAGCAATAGCTTGCCTCTGTCTCCAGGACTTGCAACTCTCTAATAAACCTTACTTTCTTTGCTGCAAAACCCGCACGTATCTCTTCTTTAGCTTAGATATGCATAGGCAGACAGACTCCTTTTTCTGTAGCGATAACAAAATCAATAGAGAAAAATTAGGAACCCATAATCTGTAACAACCAGCTAGGCCTAAAAATCCATGAAGCTGTTACTTAGTTGTGGGTCTAGGGAATTCTTAAATTAGCTTAATTCTTTTTGGCAACAGCTGAATACTTACCTTCAATACTTAGATTCTG
Source organism: Eonycteris spelaea (assembly GCA_003508835.1). Lineage (NCBI taxonomy): Eukaryota > Metazoa > Chordata > Mammalia > Chiroptera > Pteropodidae > Eonycteris > Eonycteris spelaea. Next base: position 1,741,442 of record PUFA01000245.1, read on the forward strand.
ACCCAGGTAATGAGCAGTGTCTAGAGATAATTGTAATTTCTCTTCAGAGACTTTATGTCCCTTTCAGCAAACTGTTGTAGCAAATAAATTGAATCCTTAATGGATGCCTCTTTGGTAACTAAGCACACAAGAGCTTGTCGATTTATTGTAAAAGGGTCCATTTCCCAGGGAATAGGAGGGGGCTTAAATCTTGGTGGAGTACTTAAGGGAAATAAAAAGGGATTTCAGTGAAGTGAACCCTGAGGCATGAATGTCCCAGTATATTGTTGATTGTTCTAAGTACAGTCATGTGCTATGTAACAGGGATACGCTCTGAGAAATTCATTATTAGGCAGTTTCCTTAAACATCATGTGTACGTACATGAAACTAGAGGACTAGCTTACTACCCACCTAGACTGCATAGTGCAGCCCATCACTCCCAAGCTACAAGCCTGTACAGCATGTTACTGTACAAAACAACACGAGATTAAAGTAAGCACAAGAGAAAATGATGCAACCAAGAGATGTATGAGGCTACAGCAGCATAATATAACTGTTTTATAGCAAATTATTTTTTAATAAAGAGAACACTCTAAAATAATGATAAAAAGTATAGTAAATACATAACATTGTCATTTCTTATCATCAAGAATTATGTACTGTACATGACTGTGTGTGCACAGTTGGTTTGCTTATGTCAGCATCACCACAAATGAGTGAGTGATGCTTTGCACTAAGATGTACAACAGCTGTGGTGTCATTATAATCTTATGGGACCAACATCGTATACTGGTTGAGCGTTGACTGAAACATTGTTATGCAGCACATGACTGTAAAGGCAATAGATATTGGTTTGGGGGGTCTACAGGGATACTGAGAAAGAGTACAGAGAGGTCTTCAACTGAGAACCAACCTGAGTCCAGTGGAACTCGTGACAAAAAGATATTTGGGGGATGTGGTTCCAAAGTGTAGCGGTTAGCACGTCTGCTTTACACGCAGAAGGTCCTGGGTTGGCACCCTAGTGGAGCCACAGTCCATGGTCTACGGCCATGCCACCCTGAACAAGCCCGATGTCTGATCTCGGAAGCTAAGCAGGGTGGGGCCTGGTTAGTACTTGGATGGGGCGACCACCTAGGAAGACCAGGTGCTGTAGGTATAGATGATGATAATAATAATAATAATTTAATAGTGATGATGATGATAATAAAATGTATTTGGGTTTGGAACAACTGGGAAACGAGGAACAACTATCTTGTTGATAGTACTTCAGTCCTGGGCAAGCTGCCATTCTTACCCATTTGGAAATAGGTTTCCATATTGTCAGGATCAGCCTGTTATAGGAGCTGATTAGCCCCTGGGTGATTAGGTCTACTATGAGTATGAGGTGCTACAGGGGATTGTGTGGTGTTTTAGAGTGTATTTCATTACACAGAAATTTTCTTGAGGTTAGAGGATGACCTAATGTCAATCTAACACATTCTGAGATGGAGACTCTGGGGAAATAAATTCCAGGCTGAATTTCTGGCCTTTCCTGAAACTCTGTGCTGTTCTACAAATAATATCACTGTTATGTAAGTGGTATAAGTCAAGGCAGGAACACGTAGACCAGAGGAAGAAGTATGTTTTATGTTTTGATTACCTTTCTTTTGGCAAAAACTTGTTCCCATCCTTGCTGAGCCATAAATAGAGTCCATTTGGTGTGTGCTTGCAGGGATGGGGGCGGGGGGAGCCATTCTGCTTGATTGCATTTTAGCTTGGGGCCTGTTCCAAATGCCCCACTAGTTACAGAGGAGCCACTGTGGGAAAGCAGCGTGGGTAGGCTGGGCTGACAAAAACGAGTTGCTTCAGCCCCCATGCTGTCTCACAGGAGATTTGTAGCCAGGGCCAGTTCTTCTTAGCGCAGTGACTGGATTGCAGATCTGATTAGACCTCTCTGGATAACAGTGTGTAGAGTCCTGAGTTAGAGGCAAGTCTGAATTGAGGCAAGACATTTGGCCTAGTTGAAGGTACATGTATTATATAAAGCAGAAATATGAAATTGGTATCATTTTAAAATTTCTCCCTTTATACTATGCCTTAGATAGAAGCAGTCACCAAAATCAACATTAAAAACAATTAATTCCTGTCAGTGATTTCTTTCCTTCTCATGCCGTCATCTCCATGGCGCAGGCTCCGGAGAAAGACGTTCTAGATGTGCATTTGACCCTGTCACGTGACTTGGACGAGCTAAACTTTCTGTCCCTCAAGTTATTCTAATAAAAATGGGATTAATAAATACTTCTTCCTTTGCAGGACTATTGTGAAGATTGATGAAATAACACCAATAAAAATGTAGGTGACTAAACAGCGTGGTCCCAATTGTTCTTTTAGATGTGGTGGTTGTAGAAAAAAGCTCATGAGGATATGCACCAATATGTTAATGATGCTTTTATATTGAGGTGGTAGAATTTATGTGTTATTTTTTAACTTACATCTTTGTGCTCTCTTATATTTTTAAAATTTCCACAATGAGCATGTATTACTTTTGTAACTAAAAATCATAAACATCTCAAGGTTCAGCTGCGGAGAGATGCATTCCAAACCTGCTCACGTGTTTGCTGCCAGGATTGTCTCCCACACACAGCTACTCCTTGCCACCCAGAACTCTTCATAAAGCAGCTCACGAATGGCCAATTGCTTCATCAGATTGGGCAAGTGAGAAGAGTCAGAGATAAAGACAGAAGCCACACTCTTTTGAAACTGAATCTTGGAAGAACAGCCCCTCATTTGTGGTATATTCCATGCATGAAATGCAAGCCCACATTCTAGGTCCAGCCCACATTCGAAAGGAGAAAATAACACAGGATGTGAATATAAGGGGGCAGGGACCAGTGAGATCCATTTCAGAAATGACCTACCACAGGTACATACTATATGATGCAGTTTAAATAAATTCAAGTGTAGGCAAACCTAATCTTCAGTAACATAAATCAGAACACTAGTTTCTTGGTAGAGGTGCAAAGATTGACTGGTAAGGGTCATAAGGAACTTTTCCAGATTGACGAGATTTTCTATATTTTGATAAGTATGTGTGTTCATGGGATTATGTCTTTATCAAAACTCATTGCACAGTACACTTAAGGTTGTATAATCTACTGCATGTAAATTATATCTCAATTTTAAACAAATTTTATCCTGTAGTTATTTGGGGGGGGGGGGAGGGAGGATGGATAGTTTTACCTTCCATGTTACCAGAAATTGAAAGTAGCAATTCACTTGTGTGTTTGGTTTTAAACAAAGATTCCCACTTTTACTTTTCACCACCAAAAAACGTGTTCAATTCACATAATATATTAAAAAATTATATGCCAAAATCTGAGTATGAATTCAGAAAATCTTTTAAATAAATTTGTATTTTACTACTCACAAGAGTACCTCAGTACATTTGAAAATTAAATTCTTCAATGTGAAATTAAATTCTTCAATATGGAAACATACAATTTTTTCCAGTCTGTTGGCTGTTTTCTTCACCATTCAAAAAATGCAACTAAATGAGTGCCGTTATTATAGCAATAAACATTACTCCACTGTAAAACTTTTGAATACATTTTTTAATCTTTTGAAAAAAAATATTATATATATTTTTTATAAAAACAATATATAAGTTGGAAAACCATCATAAGTACACTTGAATCAACAAATTTTAAATATTTATTTTATTTTTTATTGAGGTATAACTGATATATAACATTAGTTTCAGGTGAACAACATAATATTTGATATTTGTATACACAGAGAAATGATCAATACAAGTAGTCAACATCTATCACCATACATAGTTATAAATTTAAAAAATTTTTTCTTATGAGGGCTTTTAAGATCTACTCTCTTAGAAACTTTCAAATATGCAATATAGTATTATTAACTACAGTGTTAAGCTAAAATTTATAAAGCCAAAATGAAAGGCAACAAGTGTTTGTTTGGGACCAAAGAACTGCAATTTTGGAAGCACAGAAGCCCAAATTGTGTCCTGAATACAGGGTGAGGGGCAAGAGGTTTTTAGGAGAAAAGGAAAGGAATACTTACATGAAAAGAAGAAAAAATTCCTATTAGTGCTGACAAGCTGATCTACTCTTGTCTATATTTGGTTGGTTACTGATTCTATCTTCAGATATAGGGTCCATAATCATCAGTCTTGTGGTCAGGATGTCTCCTTTCCTGCTGACTTTACAAACAATTGTTTTGAAGACCATGTTGCTTTGGCCAATGAAAACAGTCTGAAGTTTCAAGGAGTAAGAGGTACAAGGTAATTCCTCTGGAATAGCAGCTCGTACTCCATTTGGAAATAGGTCCATTGATGTCCTTTTTTACATTAGTCTTACATCACATCACCATGACTTATTTTATAGCTGGAAGTTTGTACTTTTTTGACACCATTCACCCATTTCACCCACCCCCTGGCAACCACCAATCCATTTCCTATAAATACATTATTCTTAAAATTCACTAAATAGTTAACAACAACAACAACAAATGTCCTTGCCATATATATCTAGCAATTCCGCACATTATGGAGACAAGAAGCAGTTTGAGAACTGGGCTTCTGGAACTGGGATCAAAATCTCAACTGCCTACAGTGAAGGCAGACAAGTAATATAAATTAATGAAGTAGGCCAGCACTTTATGTTGTATTCGCTCAACACAGGCACATAGTAGGTAGAATTCTAATTTCTGCAAATACTCTTGAAGCATTGGCTCTCTTGGTTTAGGTTTTATTTTCCTGCTTTCCTCTTAATTCTATTTTAAGAAAAACAACACTACAAGGACATTGATAGAGACTGACACTCAGCCACACCATCAGGAACACAATAGAGAATGGTGGAGAGCATGGCAAAATGGCAACTGTCCACCCAACCTCAGCTCCAGCTATTGTCCTGTGGAAATTCTGCCCAGTCAGCAAGTGGTGATTTCTTTTAAGTGGTGCTAGAAATCCAGTTTTTAATGCAATATTTCACAATTTTTATTTTGAAATTTATTAAAATGACAGACTGGAATATAATAAAGCACAAACTCAAAAAACATTTTCACACTGTATAAACTAAATAGAACACATCTGTGGGACAAAGTTGGCTCATAAACTAAAAGTGTAAGGTCTCAGATTAGAGAGATGAATCAATTTAGTTAATTGCAACATATCCATGTTCGGCGTGGTAGAAGAAAGGATGGGGACTGTATAAAGAAACAGCGAATAGAGCTCAGAACTAAGTCACAAAGTAATCTTTCCCCATCATCACTGTGGAGGGTAGGAGAGAATGGAGACCAGTAGAAATTCAAAACAGCTGGTAGCCCTTTGAAAAGCCACATTATATTAGGTAAGGCCTAGCCTAGATATGGGCCCAAAGGGAGCCCCAGATTCAGGACACAATGTCAAAGACAAAGGTCAAAGAACATCTTGGGGTAATAAACATGAGCAGAAAATTAAATACAAGGACATAAAACTAGTATGCAAATGTGTGAAATAATATTTAACTTCATACATTTGAAATGCAAATTAAATGAAAAAAATACTCATATGCATCAATTAGTAAATAGAGCTTCAAGCTGTTACTCAGAACTCGTAAAGATTCAATGAAACTGACATTCTCTTTCATACCTTAGTGGTGATAGATTAAGCTAGCAAAACTTTGTTGAAATGCACTGCATACAAAATAGGTTAGTGGTTGCCTACCATGTAGGAATGAGACTGACTATAAATGAGAGGGATCTTTTGGGGGTGATGGAAATGTTCTAAAACTGGATTGTGGTGATGGTTGCACAACTTTATAAATTTACCAAAAAATCACTAAATCATACACTTACAATTGGTAAATTTTATGGCATTTAAATAGTTCCTCAGTAAATCTTTTAATTGGCAGGGCTAGGATATAAACCTAGGCTGATTCCAGCAACATCTTCAGTTGGGTCCCTAGATAAAATATGCAAGTACTGGACCATTTCATTCGAAACGACACACGTGGCAACACTATCCACCCCAGCTCCTAAAGCCAGTACCCTAAATTTGAGATGAGAATGCATGAACCACTCAGTCTAAAGGAATTGTCCTAAAGGAAAATCCCCAAGCCTCTGGGGGGTTTCTTTAAAAACGAATGCTCAACCTCAAGTAATTTTCAGTATCTCTAAAAAGCCAAATTTTCAGAATAGTTTTCCATCTTGAAGCCAGAAGGGCAAAGAGATAGCAGAGAGTGGAGTCTGGGGAGGTACCAAAACGTGGAGCTTCTGCTGTTCTCTTTCCATGGAGTCAGAGCCCATGCTTCCCCAGCATGGAGGTGTAACATGCATGAAGCTCACCCAAGCCTCAGTGCTCAGAGTCATTATTATGTCCTAGGTTTTTGTATCATAGCTCCATTATATAGGCATGATCGATTGCCCATATGGTGACCTCAGACTCCAGCTCCCAAGCATCACCCACAGCTGCCACCTTAAACCGCATTATTAATCTCTCTGGTGTGGCCAGCCCCACTCAGGCAAGGCCAGCCCTCATTTGAAATTACATTGTTAGACTATCCAGTAGGACCCAAAGTGCCCAGGCAAACAATATTTCTATAAGGCATAACATTCCAAGGGTTTAGGATTATCTCCCTGCCAAGGGCAAAGCTAGACATCTTTTTGGATAAGGTTAAAGCCTTTACTGCACAAACTGCTTCTTCTGGGCAAACTCTCTAAGCCACTACTCTGGTGTTAGGTGGGCTGGTAGCCTCCGGTCTCGTTAGCTTGCCGCTCCCTGGCATGGAACCTCTGCCTTACAGTCATGGCAAGAGTGATTGGGAGCCCGGTATTCCTCCCCTACTGCCTCTAGGGTAGGGCTTCCATCCTATAGGGAGGGGCTTGGTAGAGGTAGCCCTGTCCTTCAGCTGCACTCAGTAGTAACTGAGCCTCTTCAACTTGGAGATGGGAAATGCTGGTGGCCCGCCCTCCTGGTCAGATACCCTTGATAGGGAGCCAAGGAGAGAATGGGCCCTTCTTCCTGGCCACACCCACCTTGGAGGGAGCTTCCACCAAGCTGAGCTGATGAAGGGCAGAGGGAGGGAGTGGGTCCAGGCTCCGATGCCACCTACTCTCACTATTCTTACCAAGTCATATGAGGTTTTCTTGAATCAATGTTTCTTCATTTGCTACATGACGTTAGGACAATTTCTAGGGACCCTAAATGGGTGTCTTTTTCATTATTGTTCTCGTTTTCCTTGTTTCACTGGAGAGCAAGCCCACAGAGCTCCTCATGCTGCCATCCACCTTTTCACAGACTTTTAACATTACACTCCAAGTAAGTAGTCACAGAATTTCCCATCCACCAAGGATCCACATCTCTGTTCTGATCTTTGAATGAGGATACGCAGGGAAGCCTGGTTGCTCTGTCCTATTGCCCCTCTGGCCTTCCAGCTGTAGACAGCTGACCACCACTGGCCAGAGGACGACCCCTTCCCACCAGGTGGCAGATGCAAAGAAATGCCCCTGGCCTCATCTACACCCATTCAGGCAGCAAACCTCCACTGGTAGTAAGGCAAAAAATGCAACAATTTCTGAGAAAACATATCAACCTGGAATGTTCTCTTTCCTCTGAGGCAAAGGGTTTACTTTTTCCAGTGCCACAGACCAGGATGGCAGACAAGGGATGGCTATAGCATCCTTCTCCAAATCATTTATTTAAAATAAAATACATAAAATAAAATACATAAAATTATAATAAATTACAAAAAAGTTATCAATATTTTCTGAATATTATGCACTAAAAATATGCTTCTTTATGAACATATTAAATAACAAAAACTAGTAGAGGCTCTAATAACTACTAGAATACTGAGCAGGGCATAAATGATTTTTCTGCAAAAAGTGTAAGTGATATGAAAATATCTCAACTTCTATTGATAACAAAGTCACAAGTACAGCTAGTACTACTGTGGTTTTGCCTACATTCAAATGAAAAGAAATGCTGAATTTTGGTTAGAGAAAATTAAGATGCCTTGCTTCCCTGCCCAAGTTTACCAGCCCCTTAAATTCTGTGAATCCAAGTTAAGAACCCCTGGTACTAAAAGTAAATCTGGACCAATAGCCTGGGGCAGCGCTTCTCAAATCACCTGGGTTAAAACGCAGATTCTCATTCAGTGTGTGCACCCTGATAGTCTGTATTTCTAACAAGCCCCCAGGTAATGCTGGGGCTCTGGTCCAGGCAGCACACACTGTGGAGAAAGGCTCTTAGGCTCATGGTGGGAAACTTCACCCTGGGTGTAGGTGAGAGTTGGAAGGCACAGATGGTGTTTCCTAACCCTGGAAGTCCCCAGGCTTGGGGACTGTATCTGGGTTCACCCTAAAGGGCATACTGTCTTCTTCCAGGTGTTTCACTGTCTGATGACAGAAAGGAAATGAGGAGATTCTGAGCTTGGTTCTCCAAAAACTACCAGGGAGTAGCACCTGCTGGTCAGCTAAGCTGCTGACCCTTGGCAAGTTGCAGCACAAATACACGTATCCATTCATGGAACTCAAGAATGACTCAGGAGTTTGAGTTGAAATGACTTAAAAGTTGAAATAATCATGCAAAAGGAGAAAAGTAACTACAACTCAGAAATGATTGACATATGTACCTTTGTCATTTTCCTGAGGGCACAGAAAATGAATATAAATAAAATACAGATAATGAAAAACATAATATGTAGTTACATATAATACATATTATTGTATAATATCTATAAACGTAGTCTCTAAACTAGGTTTTATTCTTCAAACAAACACAACTTTCACAAAACTCCTGTGCCCCTGTACTTTTGATATATTTAATATGTAGAAAAAAATATTAAAACAGCAGGAAAAAAATCCAAATTAACAAATGATTCACTGTTATTGGTTGTACAATAGCCAGGAGTAAGCAAAATATCAAGGATATTAAACTAATTTCCTTTTCCCATCCAGAGTGCATTTTAAGATTTTATCAGTAAGAAAAAAGAAATCTGGAGACCTGGGGCATTGGGCTACACTTCTTCTTCATCCTCTTTGGAGCTCATTGATCCGTTTTGTACCACCTCTCCACATCCAACATCCTCACCTAAACTTAATTCAAAAGCTAGATTAGAGCTCCCATCAGGCTCACACATCGGGAATCTGGTTCTATAGAGGTACAGCAGAAACTGCAAATTTCGACCCAGCTATAAAAGCTGTTGGGCCACTCTTAGGGTGTCCTCTGCTGGCCACAGATGGAAGCAGGCGAAGTCTTCCCACATTTAAGAAATGGTGAAGAAAGGTATTGGGATGATTGTAAAAGAAAAAAAATTTAAATAAGAACCCCCAATCCCAAGCATCCTAGCCATGAAAACAGGATTGACCATATTAAAACTTTAGAAAAATACAAAAACATCTTCAAGAATATTGAAAATAAAAATTAGAAAAAAAAATTTTTGGAAGAAAGCAACAGCTTGTTCTTGTTTTGTCACTGAAAAAATGAAGAGTTAATGTTCACATTTTTCAAATAGCATTTTTGGTCTCTGGATTTCAGAAATGATGTTGATAATGCAAGAGATAGTGGTTACACAGCTTGGGAGCTCCAAGATCACACTCTGGAAACCTTTTTAAAGTAAAAAGTAAACTGAAACAATAAAGAACTCCTACAGCTCCACAGCAACAACAAAACCAAACAACCCAATTCAAAAATAGGCAAAGGATGCTTGCTTTGGCAGCACATATACAAAAATAGGCAAAGGACTTGATTGACATTTCTCTGGAAGACATACAAATGGCCAAAAAGCACACGAAAAGATGCTCAACATCACTAGTCATTAGTGAAATGCAAATCAAAACTATAATGAGATATCACCTCGCAGCCATTAGGATGCCTAATACAAAAGAAACAGAAAATAACGCATGTTAAAATGTGGAAAAATTGGAAACCTTGTGCACTATTGTACAAGAAACATAAAATGGCTGGGAATGTGGGATGGTGCGGCTATGGTCCACGTGTTACTGTGGAAAAGAGTAACGAAACCTGAACGATGGGGTTTGGAGAGTTTCCAAACGATAAGCACATTGATAGGTTGGGAGACCGAAACAGCTGGAGGGCATGGAAGCTCCAAGCCATTTCCCTCACAGCTTGTCCTATGCATCTCTTCCCTCTGCTTTTTTTTCCCCTGAGTTATAATAATAATAATAAACTGAAAATAAACTTTATAATTAACTGGTAATCGAAAGTGAAGTACTTCCCTGATTTCTGTGACCTATTCTAGCAAATTACTGAACCCGAGGAAGGGGGAACCCCTGATTTATGGCTAGTTGTTGGTCAGAAGCACCAGTCACAACCTGAGACTTGGGATTGGCATCTGAAGTGGGGGGCAATCTTGGGGGACTGAGCCCTTAATCTGTGGGGTCCACTATGGGTAATATCAGAATTAAATTGTAGGACATCCAATGGGTGTCCAGAGAGTTGGAGAACTGCTTAATGTGAAAAGGATCGCACACATTTGGTGTCAGAAGTGCTCTGTGTATAGACGAAACCAGTTTTATGTTAATATTCAAAAGGAATTGAAAGCAGGGTCTCAAAGATACAGCTGTAAGCCCATGTTCATAGCATTATTCACAAGTAGCCAAGAAATGGAAGCAACCCAAATGTCCATGGGCAGAATGTCCACTGAATGGATAAACAAAATGTGGTATATCCAAGTGATGGTGTATTATTCTGCCTTAACGGAGAAAACTCTGACACATGCTACAACATGGGTGAACCCTGAGAACATTATCCTAAGTGAAATAAACCAGCCACACAAAGACAAACACTGTGATTCCACATATATGAAGTATCCAGAATAGTCAAAATTTGTAGAGACAGAAAGTAGAATGGGCTGTGGGAAGAGTTATTGTTTAATAGATAGAGAATTTCAGCTTTGCAGGATGAAAAAGTTCTAGAAATTGGTTACACATGGTGTGAATGTATTTAATACTACCGAACTGTACACGCAGAAATGTTTAAGGTGGTAAATTTTATGTGTATTTTACAATAAAATTTTTTTAATTAAGTAAATTGAAACAACACAATCACTTCTTCATTTACTGCCCTGCCCACATCTGGCTCCACTTCCATAAACTTAGAAAGTTAGAGATGACAGGTATTTGAAGATCTAGTTCAATTTTACAGGTTAAAATAATGGAACCACAATGCAAGGTGACCTGTGAAGGTCTTGGTGGGTTAGCAGTGATGATAAGACTAGAAAGAAGGGCTCCTGTCTCTCAAACTGGGGCCCTACCCTGCACCACAACCCCGATGGGGACAGCCCACTTCCGGATGGAGAGAGTAATAATAACTCTCATCCACTTGGGCTCCTTCCCCCACACCATGGGTCTGGGAGGTCAGGCAGGCCTAGGAGGAACTACACCTTTGGCTACAGTCCACAAGATCTGAAATTCATAGCCCCCTGAACAAGCCTGAAGGGAAGGGAAGAGAAAAATGACCTACTTAAATGCTGACAGGGCATACTGAGTCTTGTATGTTCCACAAGTCATGCTGCAATTTTTCCCAACATCAACCTTAAAAGAATATCACCCTTCAAGGAAGAGTGAAAAACTGACATACTGCTTTTCCACCTGTCTACAATAATATCAGAATAGGAGGCATGCGTATAAAGTATTTTTTATTTTACTTTGGTGATTGGGAAAAGATATCAACATATAAGATCAAATCAAAGCTAACAGGTAACTACTGGCAGTTAATAGGCTAATTTTATGAAAATAAAGACATGTCTGTTTCAACTGGAAAAATATGTCCTCGCTGGCACTTTGCTTTGGCTGGGATCTTTGAAATTAAGGCGAAGGTGCTAATAAGAAAATAACCACCCTCACAGCACTGACCTTATACCTCCTCTGAAGCACACATGGCACCAGTGAACACAGCACACACGTGTGGAGGAGCAAATGACCACATGAGACCTCCGGAAACAATTCCTTCAACCGGTGGCTAATTTTGAGAAGCTGCTTTCGGCTGGTAAGGCTTCGCCTGGACACATTTCTAAGGTCAATAACGGCTCACTGTGCAGTGGTTTGTGAGGTAGATTCTCTTTCCATGGTGCAGACACTCCTGTTCATGCTTTAATCAGGGGGTGGCCTACGTCCCAAAAGTCCAGCTTCACCTTCCTCCATCTGAGAACATCCTCCCTAACCCCCAGACTGCAAGTCAGTGTGCAATTCTGCCCCAGAGTCTAACTCTTCAGATCTGAAGGGATGTTTTCTTCGTCCACAGGTTGTTTAGGTTTTAACTGGCTGCTTAGAGTTAAAAAGGAGTATCTCAAGCCCCCTGCCATGCTGAAAGGAGAGGGAAAAAAGAGTGAAAATAAAGAAATCCCATCCGTGGAACCTCCAGCAGCTCCAGCCATCTTTATAAGCAGTCAGCTTAATTTGAAGGGAATTATTGAGTCCCCTGTTTTCTCATCAAGTCTGTGGATACTTTGTGAGAATTACACCTCTTATTTTGCAAATCTTTAGGGGCAGAAAAAAGAGTAGAGCGACTCTAATACAGAAACTTGGAGACAAAATAAACACTTGATCATTACTGAATAAACTATATGTTATTACTGTCCCACGTCTGGGACCCCAAAATGCTTTTTAAAAGTATCTTAGTCACTCCTCTCAATATCCTTAGCATACGGTGCTTTGATGGAGCACAAGTTTAATGAGGTCCCCTTCACAAAAGGAAGACATAACTTAAGGGACTTTCCTGTGAGGAGGACACATGAATTAGGTTCAGATCTTAGCCTCTTGAATTTTCATTAGTCTCATCCCCACGATCCACATTAGGAGAGTCAAGTCATAAAAATGCATGAACTGAATGATTTAAGTAAAATTCTCTTAGAAACTGTAATGTCAAACACCTGCTCTTTCACTTAATCAGACTTTTAAAAATTCATACATTGCTAAAATGAATTCATTTAAAAATTCCACTTACCAAATATTTAACCCTACAAAGTTTAACACAGAGAAAATGTAGTCTCCACCAACTAACATCCCAATGTAGGCAATGGATACATTCTACAGAAAAAGAGAGAGGATTAGTCATTTTAAAAGTAAAGGACTTAGGGGGAAATACATGTACATAGTGAAATCTGAAACTAAATATTTTAGTCACTTTGCACAGTCTTGTACATACTAAGTGTTCACAAGATGTTGAATGAATAAAAAACCATTCCATAGGCTTTGTAAGAAATGAAGTAAACTATGACATGATAATCATAGAAAACTGCATTACTCGTGCCCCTTCCAATTCATACATAAGAAAAAGATGTAAGAGTTGGACTAAAATCCGTTTTCCATCCCATCTCTTTACCAATATTGGGTAGTGAATTTTAATCATATTCATCCTAAACTTGAACAGATTAGAGACATCTAAAAAAAATCTAAGCAGTATTCTGTCCAGTGTATTCTAGGAGGCCTCAGGGCAACCAACTGATAAGCCTACCGTGGAAGCATGCAGTTCTTCTCACTCATTCCAAGAGTTCATGTGACTAGCTGTAGAAGAGAACTCAGAACACCCTTACCCTTCTATTCACTTGTGTATATTTAAATGTGCATGCACATACACACACACGCACGCACAAATACCCACACACCAATCCATGAGTTTATTGCTTTATAATTGAGTATTTACTTAGATTAAAACAGTTCTCCACAAGGATTCCCTTTCTTAGTTGGCAGATTCTCCCAGAAAACCAAATTGTAGATCACAAGGTATCTTGGTGAGTGCAGAAATTTGGAATTTATTTCAGCTTTTTTACTTCATGTTCCCAGACCATCCCCTCCCACCACCCCCAATTTAAAAGTCATAATTTGTCTCTCCTTTTTAAATTAGCTAGTCCTTCCTCTGTTTTGTGGATTAGGAGATTAGGAAATGCAAAATGGGATCACCCAGGGGCAGCTGAAAATGCCCCAAGCCTCCATTCTTACTACCACTAATAACAATAAAATCAAACTCTGATTGGATTCACAGTCAAGACCACAATTCGATTGTGCATCCCAAGGCTTCACTCCCTTACCTTGATGGCTCCAACCACTGCTGTCGTCAGGGCTGAGTTGTAATAGCTGCACAGCACCGTGGAGTACATCAACAGAAATCTGGGTGAGGAAGCAAACACCTGAGTGCATGCCTTATGGTGCTGATAACAAACTTTTAAGAAAACTCAGAGAGTGATCCACATACAAGTACTTTTAAAAAAGAAAAAAGAAAAACAAAGATTTTATAACCTGTATGTTATAAATCTCCTTTCTAACTCCGACTTTTTACAGGAAAATGATCCAGTTGCACATTTGCCAAACTTTCTACCTCTCAGGTGTCCTTTTCATTTTGTCTGTCCCTTTCCCATCCATATTTTCTCAAAATAGGGTAAGGAATAATGGGATTTTTAAATGATGTGAAAACTTTTGTTCAACAACAATGTTACAACACTGGTTTGTAATCCTCTCTGTGCATGAGAATCACCTGGTGCACTTTTAACACACAATGTCTGGCAGAGGTTCTCATTCAACTGGTGTGAGGTGGGGCCCCAACCATGCGCACCAAACCTCCACTGATGATTCTAATGTACAACCAGTGCTGAGAACCCCTGGTGTTAAAAAGGACAATCAGCTGAGCAATTGCTGGCTTCGGACAAAGGAGACTGAAATGAATGAATTCCCTACCCTGTTACCAAAGTCAATTCAACAGGCATTCAACACTAATCAATAGAATGACTGCAGAATTGTAACCAAGCACCAGACAAGAAAATATGCATATCCAGGAAAAGAATATAAAATCCAATCAAAGATAAAGAAATACATTCACTTCAATCAAGAAGTAAAGACAATTAGAAGATTCAAGATGGCGTAGAAGGTAGAGGCTGTACATGCCTCCTCTAGCAACCACGTCAAGATTATAACAAAACTACAGAGCAACCAGCACATGGAATCACCAGAGGTCTGTCTGAAAAGAAGCCCTACAACTGGGTCACCTCAAATAACAGGTCACCTCAAAATAGTAGGGGGTGTGGAGACGCAAAACAGCCTGGTCCCACAACTGCAAGTGGCAGTCAAGAATCAAGAGGGCTATCTTGGCTGCAGAGTTCCCTACCACACCTGAGGAGTGTGGGGTCCCAATGAGTCCTGGCTGCACACTGGGCTCCCCAGCACAGGATTCCAGTGCTGGGAAGAGAAGTCCCCATGACCTCTGGCTGCAAAACCAGCAGAGGTGCAGCTAAGTAAGACTGGAGGGCTACAGGAAGTAGAGACTTTCCTCTTAAAGGGCCCACGCCCGGCATTACTCACTAATGGACTTGCTCGCTCTGAGCTCCAGCTCCAGGGCAGCTGTTTAAGGGGTGCTCAGGACACACAGGGTGGCACTGAGGTATCGGGCCCTGCTAAAGTGAATCCTGCTCTATAGGGTCAGTCCTAACAACCAATCAGCCCAAGGATCAATTCTTCCCATTGAAGTGCAATCAGCAATCAAGCCTCAACTACATCAGGAGGGCACATTCAACTCACACAAGGGACACACCTTGAGCACCTTGCTCAAGTGACCAGGGAAGACTGTGCCACTGGGCCCCACAGGACACCTTCTACATAAGGCCATTCTACTGAGACTTAGAGACTTAGGAGCCCTGCCTAGTACATAAAAACAGACACAAGGAGGCAGTCAAATGGGGAGACAAAGAAGTCTGTCCCATATGAAAGAACAGAACAAAGCTTCAGGAAAATAATTCACCAAAATGGAGACAAGCAATATATCAGCTGTGGAGTTCAAAACACTTGTTATAAGGATGCTCAAGTAACTTAGGGGAAGAACAGATGAACTCAGTGAGAACTTTAACAAAGAATTAAAAAACATAAAAATGGAGATGGAAAACATAATAGAGAGCCAGTCAGAAATGAAGAATACAATATCTGAGATGAAGAGTATATCAGAGATAATCAACAGAGTGGATGAAATATAGGATCAAATAGAGACATAGCAGATGGGGTAGCAAAGGACACCCAATCAGAACAGCAATAAAAAAACTCCAAAAGAATGAAGATAGTTTAAGAAGCCTCTGGGAAAACATCAAGCGTAACTTCATAGGGGTACCAGAAGAAGAAGAGAGAGAGCAAGGAACTGAAAACCTATTTGAAGAAATAATGACAGAAAACTTCCCTAATCTAAAAAAACTTCCCTAACCTGGTGAAGGAAATAGACAGACAAGCCCAGGACAAATACAGAGTCCCAAACAAGATGAAGCCAAAAGGCCCATAATTAAAATGCCAAAGGCTAAATTCAAAGAGAGAATCTTAAAGGCAGCAAGAGAAAAGCAGTTAGTTAGTTACATACAAAGAAACACCCATAAGACTGTCAGCCTATTTCCAATGGAAACTTTATAGGCCAGAAGGGCTTGGCACAAAATATTTAAAGAAAACCCAGGACCTACAACCAAGATTACTTTACCCAACAAAGTTATCATTTAGCATCGAAGGACAGATAAAGATCTTCCCAGACAAGAAAAAGTTAAAGGAGATGATTATCACCAAACCAATATTACCGGAAATGTTGGAGGGACTTCTTTTAGACGAAAAAAAAAAAAGTATGTATCAAAAGTCTAAATAAAGAATGGCAATAACTATATATCTATCAACAAGTACTTCGACTTAGAATTAAGTGCTCCAATGAAAAGAGAGGGTGGCTGAATGGATAAGAAAACAAGACCCTTATATATGCTGCCTATAAGAGACTCGCTTCAGATTAAAAGACACACACAGACTAAATGTAAGGGGATGGAAAAAGATATATCATGATACCCAGATAATATCTAGACAGTACTGTGCTGAGTGGAGTAAGTCAAATAGAGGAAGACAAATGTCATATGACTGCACATATATGTAGAATCTAAAGAACAAAATAAACAAACAAACAGAAATAAACAAACAGAAACAAACTCATAGATACAGAGAACATTTTGAGGGTTACCAGATGGGAGGGGGTTGGGGGAGTTGGTGAAAAAGAGGGAGGGGATTAAGAAGTACAAATTGGTAGTTACAAAATAGTCATAGAGATAGAAAGTATAGCATAAAGAATATAGCCAATAATATTGTAATAACTATGCATGGTGTCAGAGAGGCACTAGATTTATTGGGGTGATCACTTTGTTAGTTATATAGATGTCTAATCACTCTTTTGTACACCTGAAACAAATATAGTATTGTATACCAACTATAACTGAAAAAAATTATTATTAAAAAAAAAAAAGGAGAAATGAAGAAAATCAGCTTCAACCTAAGTGTGGAGCAAAATGTTATCCACCTAAATCAGGTGATTAAATTTTGAAAGAGATAATACTCAAAACTGGTTGAGAATGAAACTGAAAAAATAGAGAGAGCATAAGGTGTGTTGGATTTTAAAGCTAGATCCTGGTTAGAAGGCAGGAGCTTGGATGCCCCACTGACAGAGCAGAGGGTACCAGACTCCAAGAAAGGGCTCGGCCTGTGCACCTGGCCTTCGGCAGACAAACCCTGCAAGAATTTAGCACTCAGTCTGTGGTGTGGGCCCAAATCTCACATTGTTAGTGACAGAATCAGAATTGTAAATCGAGACCGTTACTGCTTTTGGCCTGAGAGTGTATATTACTGTGAATGGTAAAGAAAAAAAGTAAAGATAAAATACATCAAGCTTTACCCTAAAGTTGAGGAATAAACAAAATTACAATCTTAAATTCTGTAGTCTTCTGAATAATGTGTATTTTTTATTAAGGTAATTACAACAATTTGATAAGCTAGAGAACCCAACATGTCGGTCTTTGTGGTTTTAATTTGAAATGTGCAATTGGTATTAGACTTGCAATTTTCATCTGAAAGGAGTAAGATGAGTAAGTCAGTACACAGTACGTGAATGTTTAAAAGAAGCTTATTTACCACATTTCCAAGTTCGGTTTATTAGATTTCAAAGAGTTGCTTACGTGTGTAAAGCAACCTGGCCCATTAGTTTTGCTAGGGCCTCATTAGGGCTTGGAATTACTGGGGGGAAAATCATGTAAATCACATTTGTAAATGCAGTTTAAAATGTTTAAAAATTTTTTAATTCACTAGATTGTAAATGGGACTAATTTACAGTAAATTGCTTAGGAGACTTTAATCAGTTAAACTTGAGTTAACAAACCATTAATCAAATAATGAAAGTAAACATTCTCATGTTTATACAAAAATTACTAGCTTTATAAATAGAGCAATAGTATTTATAGATCAGGACTTACAAAAATTTAAGTTTTTTTAATTTTTAAAATTTTAATAAATTTAACATTAATTTAGAGCCCCAAAGAACTATAAATAATCTTACTCATGCATAAAATAAAAAGATTAAAAAACTCAGCATGCTATTACTGAGTGCCAGCTTTGTTGGGCCCGGGTACATTACCCACAGCGTCAACCCTGTTGGAGCTCAGAGTATACTACAATAATAGTGATACTGCTCAGGGAAGAGGACTAACACAATTTAGGGACACAAAAAAGCTTCTAGCAGGCTTCCTACCTGGAGTAGAGCCCTAAACCTAAGACAATCATGACGTTTTTTATTTTTGCTTACAAAATCCTAGTCCAGGGTTCCAATCATGTGACATTTTATCCTACGTTTTAGTAAAAAACACCTTAGTCTGCATTCAGAATTCGCAGATCCTTTGCATTTAAGATCATATATCCATCTACCATGAGTGTAGGCGACTAGGATACTCACCCACCAGATGGGAGTCCTGGGGAAATCTGAATTAGCAGCAGTCCTCAGTAACACGCAGATGCCTAGACAAGAAGTCTAGGCATCTGTTTGTTACCTAGGTAACAGTCTAGACAGAAAGGCTGCACTTCTTAGAATAACCACTAGGTATCCCCAAAGAGGGTGACTATAAAATCACTAAGATCAAAGTGGAATTAAACTTTTCTTCTAAAAACATAATGTATTTCTACATGCAAATAAGTACTTATGCAGTCCTTTGGTGAAAACCAAGTTTCTCTATTAACTCAGTACAAAGAAAACCACACTGCTTTTAATACTAAAAATCAACCTTCACATGACAGTTTTGATTTTAGCATCTGTGGATTAATAAAATGTGAATATATTGAAAAGCACTGCAAATGCTCAGTTGCTTTTTGCCATTCTGCATATTTTAAATTATATATCATCTGATACATTTGAAAATTAATAGCACATACATGTGATACACATTTGTTCAGATAACAGATGCCAGCTACGTGTTTTGGCTTATAGAGCCCAAGGGGTAGAGATGCCCATGTGGATACCCCTGGACCAGAAACCCTGCTCAAAGGTTTCTTCTTATTTCTGAAAATGACACACAATTTTACCTGAATTCCCCAGGTATGTCTGGCACACTCATGACAGTCACAATCAGAACTCAAATGACCTCATTTACAACCTGTTCTTGGTTACCTTTTCATGCACAAACATATACAGAAATCCAAATAATAAAAGGCCACTTTTACACTCCTTCCACCAACCACATGGTACCCAGCACTTTACTCTCTTTTACTTTCAAGTTTTAAAGAATTTTGAGAATTCTCATTTTGCCCATCTCTAGTAAGAACTCATTCTAACCCCAGGCCTCAGTGGTGTGCAAGGATGCCAAAGTCATAGGACAAATATGGTCAACATTACTAAAGCATCAATTTTATACTAAGGCTTGGTTTGCTAGGAAATTACGGGAATATCTTGCATCTTTAACGGTTCTGCTGTTCCTGTGCCCAGCAATCCACAGAATCCTGTTTTCTCATGCATGCTGCATCTCAGCAGTATCGGTGAAAGTTCAAAGAATAGAACTTTTCTTTTTTTTATCCTGTGAGTGGGGAAATTCGATACTTTTGTGTTTTTATTAAGAACTGTATTACTGGCTTTCAGTGGGATTAGAGGGCCTGCTTACTGGGCCAGAAACGGCTTAGGATAATCATCTCCAGGGCCTGGAGGTTGGTGCCAGCCACTGGTATGAATTAACCAGAACCTGTCATTTTTCAGCAAGATTAAAAAGACCTACAAAGCTAGCTTTTTAAAATCCAGTTGGTCAACTTAAATTCCTGTCTACATTTTACTTTTGTCTGCATTAAATTATCTTAACTCCCATAATTCAGTTTACCTTCTGACAAAATTTCACTCGATCATATGCTTTATTTATGAACTCCTGATTACCAATAGCATTTCTTAAAGCTGGGTCCTTCACCAAAACTCAAAAAGAAAAAATTTAAAGTCTCTTTTTTCACCATTCCATTGGCTTTTAACATACATTTTTAAAGTATACATAATAGAAGAAAACTGTTGAAGCCATGGCTATGGGCAGAACCAAATATGTCTGGGGTAGAAAGAGCACAGCCAAACTGATCTTGAGAAATGTAAATATTATTGATAACAACAATGATAATAGTCAATACTTACTGAGCATTTTCTATGTGTCTAGCACCTATCTAAGTGCTCTTTACTCAAAATGGTAATGCTTTCAGCATTTTTACTGACTTAATTACAATAACTATGCTTTTGCAAAGCGACTACTGATAAAATAATATATTAAGAACTCCTATCAAGAGAATATTTGTCTTCTGAGATGCACATTATTAAACAGAAAAAAAAAGTATGGATTTGTACACAGATGAGGTCAAGCTTTTCATCGGCAAGCCCCAGAGAGTAACAGCTCACATCCAGCTGCTGCTGCCCACCACATCACTCACTAGGAGAGCTGATATCAGAGGGTTTATTTCTTGATTTCTTCACTGAATGGTAAATTGGTAAAGTAAAAGAAAAAATAAAACAAAAACAGTATTTCCTCAAGTTTATAATAACAGGAGAAAAGACTTTGAAACTTGGCTCATGTTCACAGGTGAATATGGGCTTAGGCAGGGGAAGGTACAGCTCTGAGTTTGTGTAATACATGCTGAACTTTTTTTATGAAAAAAAAAAAAAGATGGTTTGACAAACAGCAACTCACAAACACAGCTTAGTAGACATTTTTTTTTCAAAGTTAAATGTTCTCAGTTAACAACTGGGAAACTATAAATCTCTTACTAAATTTATGCATCCAACAATAGCTACCTAAGTAGTTTGAGTACTTAGTACTCTCCTGTTGCAGAATAACCAAAGCCTAGAAAGGACATATTATTTGAGAGATTGTTGGTCTTGAAAGAGGCACAAGAGGTTGCCCCAAATCGCCCTTTTGAAAGAGGGGAAACTAGATATGAGTAGTAAGGAATTAGGGCCAAGCAAGAATCAGAGCAGCAAACACAGCAGGATTGAGCTGCCTCAAGGCAGAAGCCAGAGCAGAATGACGCTGTCTGGAAACTGAGCCTTGAGCCAAATTCCAGGTAGGGAGGACCACAGTAGCTCGCTGAACCCAGGTCTCAAAAAGGTCTTAAGTGGTCCTGGTCAAGGACAACAACTGGCTACCAACTGGAGCAAATCAATTTCTCCCTGTAGGAAAGATTCTCATATTCCAAATTTCAGCCCACAGGACTGATTAAGATTAAACAATATGCTCACAATCACAAGTCACCAAGCACACAGGAAAGCAAACCATAATGACAATCACAAACAACATGTTTAATCAACAAAGTACAAATTTAGATTCTCAAGAACTGCAGATATTGGAATCACTGGGTACAGAATATAGAATAGCTTTGCATGTAACATTTAAAGAAATAAAAGGTGCAGTCACAAAGATCATCAATGAAAGAATGTTAAGAATAAGCAGATAGTAGGAAAAAAATGGCATAGATGACAGAGGCTCTGTTCATCCCTCTGGCGACCAAATCAAAGTTGTAACAGAAACAAGGAGCAAACATCAAGGAAAAATCACCAGGGATTGAGATGAACAATCCATACAACTAGAGAGAAATCGAAGAAATCACCCTGCAACAGCAGAAGGCAGGACACAGCAAGGATGCAAGGCTGCTTGGTCCCAGCGGCTTAGTGGGACAGAGGCCACAGCAGCTGCAGATGCCTCTTAAAGGGGCCGTGCCCATGAGCGGACTTCTGCGGGGACAGACCTGCTCGCTCTGAGAACCAGTGCTGGTTCAGCAGCGCAGGGGGCACCAGGGACTTGCAGGGGTACACTGAGGCTAGACTAGCTCTCTATAGGAGTGTCGGCGGTATCCCCTGTTCCTCTGTTGAGCTCTGCCCCTTTCCTGTGCACAGACACAGCTCTGCCATAGCGAGACTGACTTAATTACAATTACTATGTTTTTAGGACATTTTCATTTGCAAGGCGACTACTGATTAAAATAATATATTAAGAACTCCTATCAAGAGAACTGGATAACAAACTGGGTAACAGAGTTTGCTCTGCCAGAAGATTCTGCCTCCCCCAACTCGTGGCCCCACCACACAAGCTACACCCAAGTAAATCCTCGGAAGTCAGGTACTCCTTGCTGAGCAGAGCCTACACTTACACTGGAGGCAGCTGGCCTCAGTTTCTGGTGTGGACTTTTGAAGCAATTATAGGCACAGCCTCTGTGGATTGCTTGCTTAACAGGTGGCCCTAGAGGGGTAGAGGCTTGAGCTAAGTTTAGCCTGCAGCTGAACCCCTCTCAGGACTCTGTCACTGGGTATCTACTTCACAAATCTGCACTAATAAGATTGGGAGACTTAGAAGCTTTGCTTAGTACATAAAAACAGACACGGAAAGGCAGCCAAAATGCGAAGACAAAGAAGCAGAAACCATATGAGAGAACAGAAAAGAGATCTAGATATAATGGAGTCAAGTAATCTAACAGATGCAGAATTCAAAACACTAGTTATAAAGATGCTCAATGAACTTTTGGGAAGTGTAAATAAATTTGGTGAGAACTTCAAAAACGAGATAAAAAACAGGAAAATGTAAATGGAAATTATAAAGGGAACCAGTCTGAAATTAAGAACATATCTGAGATGAGAAGTATATTAAATGAAATAAACAAAGGAATGATCAAAGTGAATAAAGAAAAGGATCAAATGCCCTATCTAGAGGATGGGAAAGCCAAGGACACTTAATCAGAATGGCAAGAGATAAGATGCCAAGACTATAAAAATAATTTAAAGAGCATATGGGATACTATTAAAGGTCAAAATATCCATCTGATAAGCGTACCTGAAGGAAAACAAGATGTTGAACAGCTGTTTTCAAGAAATAATGATGGAAAACTTCTATCACTTGGTGAAGGAAATAGACATAAAACCCCAGGAGGCTCAGAGAGTCCCAAAAACCAGGAACCCAAAGAGGCCAGCACCAAGATACATCATAATTAAAATACCAAAGGTTAAATGCAAAGAGAGAATCTTAAAAGCAGCAAGAGAAAAGCAGTTAGTTACCTACAGGGGCAACCATAAGACTGGCAGCTGATTTCTCAAAAGAAATTACGCAGAACAGAAGGGCTTGACACAAAATAGTCAACGTGATGAAGACTCAGGATCTACAACCAAGAATACTTTTATCCAGCAAAGCTGTCATTTAGAGTTGAAGGACAGATAAAGAGCTTCCCAGACAAAAATAAGCTAAAGGAATTTATTACCACCAAGCCAGTTATTACAGGAAATGTTGGAGGGAGTTCTTTAAGAAGAAAAAATCATATTATCAAAACAGGAATAAAGAATGTTAATAACTACATCATCCCTGACAGCAAAGTACCACAAAATGAAAGAGATTAAGTGCTCCAACCAAAAGATAGAGTGGCTGAATGGATAGAGAAATAAGACCCCTACATGTGGCTGCCTACAAGAGACTCACTTCTGATTAAAAGAACCACATGGACTTAAAAGGAAACGAATGTAAAAAAGGTATTGCCTTGATGGGATCCTAGAGGGTATGTGTGCTAAATAAAATGGTCGGATAGAGAAAGACAAATATCGCATGATTTCACAACATGTGGAAATCTAAAGAACAAGAATCAACAACAACAACGAAAGTGGAATTAAAACTCATTAAGATACAGAAGAAATATTTTAGAGGATACTAGATAGGAGGAAGGATTGAGGAGACAAAATAAAAGGCAAAGGGATTAAGAGGTAACAAAGTACAGGTGCAGAGATAGACATGGAGAGTAGAGTGTAGCATGAGGAAGAATGGTTAATAATGTAATAAATATATAAAGGGGAAGTGGGGGTACTAAGCATTTGCAAGTTATGTGGATCTCTAATCATTATGCTATACAACTGAAACTGGTATATTATTGTATGCCAACTATGAAAAAACTCATTGAATTATACAATGCAGATACAAAGCAACTAACAGTCTATTATTTTCAATAAAGACATAAAAAGAAAAGAAGAATAAGCAGATAAGTTTGAAAAAAACTGTAGAACTTTTACAAATAAACATAAAAATTTTAATTTAAATTCAAAAACAACAACACATTAAAACATTAAATCAGAAAAAGATAAAGAGAGAATTCCTGAACTGGAAAACATACATAAATAATTTTATTGTATATGACTACATTATATCACTGAAAAGTTCAGTATAGAACTGAGTGTTGACCAGAGATCATAAGTTGTCCTGGTTCATTTACATATAATTTAAAATTCATGATTAAAAAAAGAGGTGAAATTTATCTTTCTTTACAGGAAAAATCTTTTGATAAGTAATTCCCTCAGACAGTCATTCAAAGACCCTTTTAAAATGGAACAGTGCTATAGGACAGGGAAAAAGAAAAAGTGGGAGAAAAAAAGAGAGAAGGAAGGAAGAAAACAAGAAGGAGGACGATTTATGTTCCTTGTGCATTCTTTTGCAGCTTTTTGGATTATTTACTAGTTGCGTGTAATTACCTTATTCAAATGAAAGTGAATTTTCAAGTTTGGTTGCAGGGAAAAAGAAAAATAGACAAGCTGCATGGCCTCTAACAGAAAGAAAGACCAAGGAAAATTTTAAAAACCAAAGCCAAAAATTATTGGACAACATCCTCAACATCTCTCCTCAGAAATTTCCCTTAATATAGCAGGTAAAGCACTACAAAAAATAGTTGTAATTCCCACATATTTAAATAAGGTAGGGATCTTGGAAAACCAGGACACTGTGACAAAAACAACACAAAAATGAATTTAACAAATCAGCTGACTTAATTTCAAACTAACTTTTAGAACTCAACAGACAACATCACTTTGGAATAGAATGTAACATTTAGCATGGGTTCCGGTCCAGCCCCCTGCTGCAAGGGTACTTTCTTGAGAACACCGGAGAAGCACAGACGAAGGGATTCTGACAGAGCAGACAAAATATATATTTTTTTTGACTTGTCAAGAGATACCATAGTCCAATGTTTGTACTTATGTATCATTTCTTACCCTAAAAACAGGACAGAAGAAACTGTATGATAAATAGCACATTCTTCCACTGGTTGAATTCAGTAGCCTATTATCAAAAAAAAAAAGAAAAGAAATGGTTAGAGTTAATACTGTAGTTTAAATTCATCGGTTTTACCAAATTGCTCATTTTATTTAGTTCAGGAACCACTTTCCCAAACAGAAAATACAGTTTAAAAAATCCTAGGTAATATCAGTTGTGTGACGTTGGGCAATTACTTTTCTTCCCTGAACCTCACTTTCATGTTACAAAATGAGAATGTTTTTTAAAAGAGCATCCTCAAAAGACAGATATGATATGAGGATTTAATGAAATTGTTTAGAATCTTGCAGGTAGCAAGAGCAAAGCAATAGCTATTATTGCTGTGGCTATCATTAAATCTTAACTAAAACTGTAGTCATAAAATCAGGGTTAAGCTTACTTTTTATAAAAAAAAAAAACCTTAGAAAAAAGTTTATTATAAAATTCATAATGTTGGCAAGACTAAAAAAACTTTTTCATAAATTTTTTTAAGAATTTGTAAACACTTAGGCAGTATCATTAACAAATAAACTACTATTTCCTATTTACAAAGCCATAAAGTAATTTGGTGGAAGTGCTGACAGAGAAGCTTGACTCAGTTTCTGCTCTCAGTCTCTAGCTGAAAAAATAAAATTAACCCTTTTGAAATTATAGGTGACAATAGAGTATTTTAATCATGATTTGTCCCTTACCGCCTCTGAAGATGATTTTAAAGTGACTCAAGACTATACATAAGTATGTGCTGATAACATGATTAAGCATAAGCATAGTAACTTAATATGTTTAAAATTATTTAAATCTTAAGCTTACGATTCAAAAATTTTAAAACAATTAAAGTGGAGTTCTCTCATCTGATCAGTACAGACTTGTCACACTTTATTGTCATTGTTTCATTGGTAATATTTGGCCCACCTCTCTTATCAAAAAGATAAATACTAAATGTTGATAATTGTTGATAATTGTACATGGGGTTTGTTCTACTATTCTCTCTCCTGCTGCATAGGTTTGAAAGTTTCCGTCTTAAAAGTTCTTTGTAAAATGCTTACTTGTGAAAAAAAAAATATAATTAATGAGTTTAATTCTAATGGCCAAGCCCTAAACCAATCAAAGGCATCTGACTAAAGATCAAGACCAAACAAAAACTATGGAAAACCTGTGTCTGAAAGTCAAATAAAATTGGGACTAGGAGAAAATCATACACTCCAAACTTTAAACCAAGGGGAAAAAAACATTTATTTACTCAAAGAACTGCAAGTATTTACATAAATAGCAAATAAAAGCTATATATTCCTGGCACCACATAAACCACTAAGGGTAAGGGAATAATTTTTATAAAAACATGGATTCCTTGTCACCTTAAATTTTGACAGATTTTAGTTTTATTTTGTTTCTTTAATAATGATGAAGCTGTGCAGGTGTAGTCTTTAAAAATAATAGCATATTTATTTTAAAACATAGAAAATAATTTATGATGAATAATAACAAAGTACTTCTCCCTTCAGACTTAGAATTGCTGTAAAAATGTTGGTAAAAAGATGGTGAAGTATGAATCTTTTTGATTTTGCATTTATGGATTTTTTAATCAGAAAAAAATTCCTATTATTTATTGCTATTCATCAACTATACTACACAAAATGTACTTTGGCCAATTGCCAGTTATAAAAACAGTCACAGAGATGTAAAGTACAGCACAGGGAATGTAGTCAATAATACTGTGATAACTACATATGGTGTCAGGTGGGTACTAGACTTGGGTGATCACTTCATAAGTGATATAAATGTTTAATCACTATGCTGTATACCTGAGACTAACACAATATTGCATGCCAATTGCAACTGAAAAAAAAAAATTTCTAATAAATCTTTAAAAATTTAAAAACAAATGTACTTTAGACCTATGATTCAATGATTCAGTGATTCAAAAAGGAAGTTCACCCACTGAGTGTTTTCCAGGGACCTAATTTTTTAATAATCAGTAACTCTGTTCATCAGAGAGAGTCAAGGTGTTGTGAGCAGACCTACTGACTGTGTAAGTCCAAGGTCCAGGAGTAAACAGTGCAGTGAGTTATACACTGAGTCCTAACACAGCCTCTGGCCCTCTCCAGTCAACCAGGAAAAGTGACTCATTGAGATGCTCCTTCCACTGACAGGGAAAGTTAACACTTAGCTCTAATTCATCAGTCAACTTCCAGCACAAGCAAACCAAACTTGGCAAGTAAAATGCAATTTTATATTGCAGACTAACACCTAGGTACAGAAATTTGCTTCTTTATTGTATCTGGTTCACGATCAAGATGGAGGCAGCCATAGCTACAGTGAAAAGCTCATCATTTATTCTACAGGATTTTTTTTATTACTGATGACGGTAAGTGTCCCATATCTTTTGGCATCTTTTAAAATATAATAGTTTTAAATTAAAATATAGCCAAATTTTTAACTTTATGACTTTTGTAATTTGTCACTTTATAGGTCATCCTTAGAGTTATGTTTTTTCCTAAAAAAAAAATTTTTCACATAAATCGCTTAACTCCAATCTATCTGGAACTTCAGCGCATAGTAATCAAGCTGGAGCTCTAAGGCACCTCTAGGAACTTTTGTTTGAAATCTTAGGATTTTGGTCAAATAGAGAGACTAGATAGAAGCTAAATATTGAGATAGTTCAGCATCTCAACCCAGAATAGGAGCATAATCTAGAATGCCAGAATTTAATAAATTAAAGTGTATATTAGGTCTCTTGTACTTTCTAAGATATACGTGATAGGCTATGTTTTTTTTTCATACGTGAGGGAAACAATCACTTTTCACATACAAACAAAATAAATGTGACTACAGCAGAGGATGTGTTTCCAGAGCCAGACTGCCTGGAACTGTTACCTACCTACCGTCCTTGGAAGTTATTTAAACCCTGTGCCCTAGATTCCATCTATAAAATGGGGATATAACATTATCCTCTCCTCGGAGGGTTGCGTGGGAATGCAATGAGATGGCTCATGTATAACACTTTGAATGTCTAATAGACTGAGTCCTCAAAAACATTAGCTTTTATTTTTATTACATGAGGTAGTTTAATAATTCTTCATGATACTCATTATAGGCAGGGGGCAACTTCTGAAAGCATCATGCTACAAGTTTATAAGCCAATGATTTGGATCTGGGAACACATACTCCTATTGAAACAATGTTATAAAGTATTAACATGATATATCTAGTCTATTTTACTCCTAAGGTCCCCAAATTCAGTTTCTGGTCACTGCCATTCATAACATGTTCCTATGGGGAATATGCTTATCGTTCCAATCAGATATTCACAGAGTTCCTAGGAATCTCTAAATTTCTATTCCTAGAAATATCTGAAACAGTTATAAAACACCAGAATTTTAGAATAAATTCCAGTGACTTAAACAAACAAACAAACAAAAAACCTCACTTCTATGATAATGAGATAAGACAAACCACTAGGACTACTTCATTGAGGGTTCATAATTTCACTTTATGTAATGTCGCTGACACTGAATGATTTAAAATCAATTGCTGGTAGCTGAAAAGTAAATATTGTGTTTTCAGGTATCCTGCTCTGTTCATTATCACCAGAGAGGAGTGAGGCGCTTGTTCTACCTTCCAACAGTCCAAATCAACAGTGAGGGCCCAGCTCATACAATGAGAGCCCTTTATCAAACTGATATTTGAGTGGTTTTCAATAAAACATATGGCAATGCTGTTTATCCTTCAGGACGCTGCTGCTAAGCTTTTCTGCTCTTCCCTATTTCTGGAAGAGAAACTGCACAAGTGAGAAAGTAAAGCTTGGAGAAAGAACAGTCAACCCTGACATCCACCCCACAAGTCCCCAGGGGCCCACAGCCTTCTAAACATCATTCAACCCCCTAAAAGGGCTACAGATGATACTCTCAATCAATGTGCACCACACAACCAAGCCGATTGTTAAATACAGAAATAATGTCGTGGCAAACCAGCTTCTGCAGAGGGCATCTCTGAACCCCACTCCTGGTCTAGCAAAGAGTGGGTTACCATGCAGCCAGCCAAGGGTTGGTTCTGTGAGTGGAGGCCCCACTGGTCGAAGATTTTGCCCAGCACCGTAGCTGCTCACAAAAACTTAAAACATCTCGTTAGGGTGCAGGCAAAATTCCTAGAGGTGGTGCGGCTGGCAACTTTCTAAAGAAGTAGGTAGCGGCTGGCAGGGCCAGCACACTTCAAGACGGCCACTGTGGGTTCCTGTGGTGCACATTCACCCTCCTGAGAGACTGGCCTCCTGTCGTTTACCAATTTACCATTTTATTTATCCTTCATGGGTGTATACAACATTAAGCGAGCAAGGCACATACCAAAAGAACAAAAACCATCACAATCCAAATGTAGATGCTGGAATATTTAGAGGCAAAATGGCATGTCTGAAATCTGCTTCACACTACTCCAGGAAAAAAAAAAAAAGTGAGAGCAGAGGGGAGAGATGAGATATGAAGGGAAACTGCCAAAAAGTGTTGAAGCTGGGCGGGTACATGACAGTTCATTAAATTATTCTACTTTGCATATGTCTATAATCAAGGTAATAAAGAAAGAAATCCATGTTTTAAAATATCGAAATCCTTATCTAAGTTAAGTAGCTTGCTCAGGCTCCCACATCAGCTAAGTGTAGTGAGACTCAAACTCAGATTTCTATTGTTGCTTTCCAAAAAGTTTCAGTCCAGAGTTCTTGTGACTACTTCCTGCTACTTCTCATGTGTCTAAAGGTAAATGTCAATGAGAGAATAATGTCAAAGATATTACTGGGGATACTGAACATCTTGTTTTCATGGAATCCTAGGTACCTTTACGGTTTTTATTTCAGTGAGTATCGAAGGTTAAATATTAAAATTGGAAAAAGACTGCTAACTAAGAATGTAATGATTGTCATCAGCTCACCTGTTGAAGGTCTCCCGTAGAAATACTAAGGATAAGGGCTGGGATGATCATGAAGCTGGCATTGTAAAAAAGCACTCCGTATTTCCCGAGCTCCTGCAAAAACAAAAAACATGAACTATCGGATTTCCTGGAGCCATTTATACAACTGTGTATTTATGCAGAATTTGACTATGCGTTCTGACCCACTCTGTATCGAAATATTTCCAGCGAATTTATGCCATAAAATGCTTCATTTCAAGTATACTGTAATCTCAGAATAAAAATGTGTTGTACACAAAAATGACAGATAAAATGGATGGCAATGGATGGTCTCCAATGTTTCATCCATCTCTAACATTCTAATTTTTGTTTTAAAGCAGGCTAATCAAAATGGGAAATCTGGCACAAAATAAAGATCATTAAAAATGTTAATACAAACAGAACTCCTTAAAAACATCTGCTCTTTCTATTAAAAAACAGCAGGGTTAAACACCAGGTATCTCATTTTCTAATCTTGCATAAATTTACTTTTCATTAAAGTCGATACACCACTTCTCTGCTTTCCATAAAGGGTGACATATTGTGATTCTCAAAAGGCAATAAACCTGTTTTTGTAAAACTGCCACCATTAAAAAACAAACGGCTGTGCGGCTGTGCGGGTGGTGGGGGCGGGGGGAACAGTGCTGTTAAAAAACAGCTCACAGAAATAAGCCTGTCCATCAGAGAGAACCCCTCACTCAACACAAAGAACTTGGAACAAAGAAACGTATGCCTGGCTCATCCTTGGGAGCTTTTCAGAACGGCTGGGGTAGGAGTGTGGGTTGGGGAGTCTCCACACAGAGGCAGAACTCAGAAGAAAAGCTCATCTGCCCACCATCCCCTCATAACAGTGAAAGGCAGTTACTGTTGGATAGGACCTTATAAATTATCCATTCCAATGATCTATTCTACAGATAAGGAAACTGAGGTTTGGAGAAGTTATGGCTCCAAGTCACAATGACCAGTAAGCAGCAAAACTTTTATATGGAACCCATGTCTCTAGATTCTCAAGCTGGAGTTACTCTCAGAAAACCATGATGATAACGATTTTAAGAAAAATTTTTAATTTTAATTTGCCTTTCAAAATTATCCTTTTATATATTCTGACTTTGCATCAAAAATAGTGGCATCTTTTTCCTTCCTAATTTTCACCCTAAACTTTGTGAGACAAGGAGTAAAACACTATATAGACAAGATCATTGAAAAGAAATTAGTGATTTATAATTCATATTATGTATATTAAATTACATGCCAAGTTTACAAATTCATTTTTTTTTTCCTGTAATTTCAGGGGCCAGATGATAAAACCTAAAAGCCACAGGAGTGAAGATCTGGTACCTTTGGGTCCATTTTCTGTTTGGTATAAACTCCATTTGCTGCTGTGAAAATATCATTCAGGAATACAAAAATATAGCCTTCCAAGTTAAAAGCGAGGTCAGAACTGGGAGAGAGAACAGAAAAGTAAGATGATTATTCAGACACTCACAACTTGGCCTCAAAGTCTTTTTCCATCTTTCGCTAATCAAATCCATCTGTGAGGCTAGTAACTGCCTTCCTCTGGCATGTTTCCCCCTCTGTGTTGGTGAGTGGTTAACTCCTCTGCTTTGTCTCCACAAAAACAAAACCAAGCCATCAGGTGGCTTCCACTTCATCAGGAGGCTGGAAACCAGAGGGACATTAACCTTCTTTCTTTAACTGTACAGCCCTTTCTTTTGCTAACTGATAAATCAGCATGAGAATTGGTGAGCCCTGCTTTTCTAATGGGTGTGATTTGTCCAACACACAGTGGCTTTGCTTATTGTAGTAAGCAGGGCAATCCCCAGAGTACAGCCCTGTGGGGACAGCTGGGCAGTGACTGGGGCGAGACCGGTCAATTGAGGAACTGAAACCTCCATCTGGTGCCTAGTCACATCCTCCACCAGCTCCCCCGGTACCCTGGCCAGCAAATAGGCAAAGCAAGCACCCATCCCTTCTCTGTAACTCCTCTACAGTTTCCTTTTCCTATTCTTTTAAAACATCTTCTCTTTGATTTCCATTTAAATAAATACTACTACTATACTAACTAGTATAAAAATGTTTGAGGGGATATGGCATAGGAAGCGATATAGGGAAGAGGAATGAGAATTAAATATTAAAACCAAGCATATGCAGAGCCTGCTACGTGCTGCCTAACATGGGCACCTGGCTAATCGACATAGAGCCAGCCAGCCAGACAACGAAGAACCTACAGGAAGATTCCTGCTGAGATTACCAACAACTCCCTTCCCATGCCTTTGACGGACATGGGGGAAGGAGCAGTTTTAGACTGAATTCCTTGAACACTTGGGGTCCCTCTCATTCTGAGAGGAGACCATGCTCTGCCTATGGAGCATTATTCTATCTCTAACAAACTTTCCTTTTGGTCTCTCTCATTCTCTGTATCCAAGAGGAGAAACATGCTCTGTCTGTGGAGTGTTATTCTGTCTCTAATAAATATTCCTATAGACTAACTCTGGCGTGCACTTGTTCTTGCCTGTACGCAATCAAGGACCCTCACGGACTCTCTCAGTGCAGGACTTGAGTCCCCACGTGGGGGGATTCGCGCTTGCCCTGCATCTGGAGGAGAGAGAGAGAACAACAGCTGAGCCATGATGTGATTTATCCACCTGTACTTGACCTTGCAGGTGGCACCAGACTCCTGTCATAATTCATATATACATTGTCAAGGAGGTTTCCTCTACCCTCTTAGGTTCAGTGACTGGGGGCCTGCAAATTTAACTTACAATAGACAGATTAACAAGAAAAAGGTACACAAATTGTCGTAAGAATGTCACAGAGAAGTGAAACTCAAAGAAGCTATTAGACTCTGGGGCTTATACAACCATTTTAACAAAGAAAAGCGTTTGGGTTTTGAGGAAATAATTAAAGGAAAGAGACTAGGAAATGTTGGGGGAAACTAATGGAAGGCAACAGTTATTTTAGTTAAGTCTGTTTACGCAGACTCATCTTGGTGCTGCCTCGCCACCTCCGTGATAAGACCTGCTTTCCTATTCCTGGTACAGGAGAGGGGATGCAAAGGGAAATTACGGTCTGTCTTTAGGCAGAAAAGGGGAGGACAGAAAATTCCTACATCTGTTGACTCTTAATTGCCTTCAGCTCAAAAATAATGCTTATGCCAAAGCGGTATATTTTGGAGTGGCATATTCTGATCCCCTTCATATAAAAGATCATTTCTAACCAAAGGAAGAAGTAGAGAAAAAGCAAAAACTGCATCAAAATCTGAATACAAATTAAACCAGATTTTACTTGAGGCTTTCACTGGCATTATTATCTACAGATATATTTGTAAGAATGTAAATTAATTTTAGATCATCATAAATCAGAATTATCTGGCTTAACACAAAAAGAATCTCTCAAAATAAGGGTTTTCCAAACCTCTTGTCTACATTTGGCTCAGTGTTTAAAAGCTGGCTGTTCCCTAAAATGATGAGTTAAATGAGCAGAAGGGCCAGGCTTCTAGAGGAACGAAAAGGAGGTGTTTCTCACTTCCTCAGAAAGGCTGAGAGAAATTCCCAGAGTTCTCATGTCTCCCACTGAGGTAGGGGTTAGGATGAGGGATGGGAGGTAGAGGAGTTACCAACATCGTTTATTGAAGTCAGTAGTGAAAACACAAACGTTTGAGAAGAATTTACATGTTTATAAATGAGCAGATTCATGGTTAACTCTTGTGGCTGTCATTTAGAGCTATTCACAGACATTCTATTTCAACTTTTTCTGGGCATGTGACTTGCTTTGGCAAGTAAAATGTAAGAGGGGTTAACACTTTGTCACTTCTGGGCAATAGACTGCAGAGTCAGTGCACAATTCCACACATGCCCTCCTCCATCCTGGATAAGTAAGGAGACCCCCTTTGAGGCAAGGGTCCCAAGGACCTGCATCCCACAGTAACTATATTGAGCAGATCACTCCCACAGCATTAATAGTAGTTGGTCTGCATGTATGTTAAACCACCGAGATGTGGGCACTGTTTGTTACAGCAGCATAAACTGGCTCATCCAGCTGAGCCCATTTTACAATTACTTGCATTTGTATGAGTTAAATTCAATGAGAGGAGAGAAGGATGGGGTCACAGACGGCCTACAGTTAAGAAATGTACTTGTCACCCACCAGGATGTTATCCATTCTATGGGTGCTGAGGAAAGGGAAAGTAGAGAATTACTATTCCAAGCCGGCTCTTCTGTAACAGTTAGATGCTTTGGGAAAAACCAGTTACCCTGACAGACATCGGGTATCATACACGTTACACAAGAGCTGAATTTCTACTAACTGGTTCTGAAATGTGCCTCCATACACAGAGCATTTGAAGTGCCATTCCTCACCCAACACTAACAGATATTTTTATAAATCATTTTTGTAAAAGTCTTCAACCGGCTCTAAGCAGTGGTTTTCAAATTGAACTCTAAGAAACCTAGAGGAAAGAGGCTGCCCAGGGGAAACCCAGAGCGCTGTGGGAGAAGGGCACTTTTCAATAGAGCATCTCCTGTTTTTAGCTGCTTTACTCATACAAGTTTGTTTCAGCAAGTCTTCATGACTAAAAGAGGCTCGAAGTGCTGCTGCTTAATGTCTGTGCTGGTACCACACCAGGGCCATGAAACACAGAACAGAAACCGAAGAGGCCAGCTAGGACTGAGGAAGAGGAAGGTACAGATAAATCGTAAATAATAAATCTTGGTCTAGCCAGGAGGCTAAACACGTTTATAATAATAAAATTGTTATTATTGTCTGTCTTCATTTGGCATGCTATAGTTTTAAGTCTATTTCTTTTGGTTATTATCTGTCCACCAACGAGAATGGAAGTTCCATGAACGCAAAGGTTCCTGTCTGTTTTGTCAACTGCTGGATCCCCCAGCACCCAGAACAATGTCTGGCATACAAAAGACACTCATACTTTTTGTTGAACTTGGCCACACACTAGTATAAACCCTAGTTTATTATGATCTCATTTACTTCTCACAAGGACCCTATTCGGCAGATGCTATTCTAATCTCTACTTTACAGTTAAAGTAACTGGGGAGCAGGGAGGTTGAATAGCTCGTCCCTGATTATACAGCTAATAAGTGAGGAAGCTAGAATAAGATCCCAGAAATCCTGGCTCTGTAGCCCACATCTTTATTTAATTTACAATTAATGATCCAGAACTCGTTTCAAAATGAGTTAAGGAAACTAGTTTAACTAGAATGCCTCCAAATTTTTCATTCTTCCTCTCATTCAAGTAGGTTTTTATTTTCTATTATCATCTTACTTTATAGATGAGGAAACTGAGGCACAGAAAGGCTGAGAAACAGCCGAAGGGGAAGGCTACATTTTAAACCCAGGGAATATAACTGCACACAAGCTCTAACCACAATGCGATGAAAGATAGGAGTCTGAGTGCCTGCTTTCAATGCAAACGTGGAGTCCTCATTCCTGGTTTTGCATGTTAGTAAGTAAAGATAGTAGAGTCATGCACTGGTATTGGCTCATGTCCCAGACATACAAATACATATTTAATAAGACTATCCGCCCTTGGAAATACTGACTTTCAAGACACCACAGGATAAACAAATCAGCATACAAGGGCTTTATAACTCTGTTATTCTTCTTGATCAAATGTCTAAGAACTTTTCAAGTAAAATTTTACATTGAAGACATTCAGTAATAGAAGTAAACAGTTCACTCCTTTTATGAAGAAAAGCTGTATTATTATCTTATAATGCTCTCTTTATATATTCTGAGAAATGTTCTGGTCAACTTTGAATCCAGTTTGACTTTCACAGGAACACATGGGGATTCCACTAACATCAACAGATTTGTCTCTTGGCTGCTCATTTCAACGCGCCAGATGGAAAATGAAAAATGAGTATGGGGCTGGGTCTATTATCAAAGACACAAAGAAGTTATTGAGCAGAAACTGTCCAAAGTCTTACCCAGCTGCTATGAAAGCCCCGAGAATGATGGCAAAGACACTGACAATGATGTTCAAGGAATACTGTTTCCTGTAATAAATAAATAGATGGGTGGGTAGATAGATGAATAGAGAGAAAGACAAGGCAAGGAGGAGGAGAGAAAAGTATGTGGATTATATTTTTTAAATGAAGTAAAAACAGACATTATGAACAGTTTCATAGTTAAAATCTAATCAATAATGCTTTGCCTAGAGAAAGTGCTAAAAAGTATCTGTTAAGTGGATTAGTAAATCAGACCAAATTTACTGCATTTCTTAGGCAGTCGTCTTAATATAATTATAAACATATTTCTCTGTTTTCACTAGAGAGACATCGAGACAAACCGCAGAACAGCTCCTGCTAGTAGTGTAGTTGGTATGAACTTAGACCACACATCCAAAGATTAAGATAAAATTCAATACTAGGACTTAAAACATTGGGCCATCATCCAAATTTCATTGCAAAATAATCCTCACAGCAAATTCAGGAATTACCTTTTTGGATATCAGCCTGAGTATCCATATGAGAAATTTTTAAATCATTATAAAAATTACTTTATTCTGATGTTACATCGTAATCACTGCATCAGAGTGGATTTCCCTGATTTCTGCACTCCTGTCCTATATGTATACATTGGCAATTAATCCTCTGTATTCCAAAATCAGTGTGTATTCCATCAGGCTCAGGAAACAGATTTACATGTTTCAGAGTTGTTTTTTTATAAACTTCTACCACAAACATGTATTATTTGAATAATGCAAATTAACTATTTAAAAAATCATTCATTAAGTTCATGAAAACAGGGCACTCTTTTAAAGTTAATAAACTATTTGTCCTTAAGTTATTGCTACTAGCAAGTCAAATCAACCATTTGGGGAAAAAACAGATGTTGAGAATTTGCTATGTAAAAATAATGCAGGGGAAGGGAAAGAGGGCACCAGAGAAACAGAGGAAAAACAAAAATCACCCGAGTATGATGGTTTCCAGGAGTAAAGTAAGTGGAATGGTAAATTTCCTGAGCACGGTGAACATTGGCAAGCTGTCAGGAAAAGATTGAAGCAGAATAACATCAGACATCAAAAAAATGTTAACATGTTTTACGGTTTTAATCAAGGCACTAATTTTCCAAATTAAATATAAGAAATTAACCTTAATTCTCATGTATACTATTAACGAATGACATTAAATAGTAAAAAAAAAAGATTAAAAATTTCATTCCACTTTCACTTATTAGCTATCTAAAATATCTTAATATCCAACCACTACAAAGATTTTACTAAAACTAACATACATCGTGAACCAAAACAGTCTTTGGCAAATCAAATTGGGACTATGTATCAAGAATCATTAAATGGTCCTAACCTAGGACCTAATTATTTCTTGCTGGGAAACTTATCCTGAAAAAAAGTCAGCCAAAAAGAGAAAAAACCATATGCGTAAATGTGTTCATCACAGTAGTGTCTTTGGGAGAAACATCAAAAACAACCAAAAGTCAAGCAAGGCAATGATTAAATAAGCTATGATAAATCCATTTGGGGAAACATTATGTATGTATGTATGTATGTATGTTGTATGTATGTATGTATGTACGTACGTACGTATGTACGTATGTAATATAATATAAAACACTACCACTATTGGAAAGTAAATATTAACTAAAATAAGGAGTATACAAAACAATGTAGAGTCTGCAACTATAACAAGGTACATTCTGTATATGCACAAAAGACAAAATAAATATTTAAAGTAGTGTGTTAGTGATCAGAATTACCAATGACGTTTCCCTAAAAATGTTATGTAATGAGGACACATTCAGTGCCTTTAAAAAAATAGTTAAGAACCTTTTACCCACTCTTAAAATCAGAGATTCTAGGACACAGCTCAGTGCACAGCCAACAGACTACCAGAGCTAGAAGAACCCGCCTCCATCTACTTCCAGATGTGACCCTGAGAAGACAGTGACCTTGGAAAGGAAAGTCAGAACCACAACCAAGAGGGAGAGTCGCCAGCTCCTCCCAACCAGACCTGCAGAGGGTTTCACACTGACAGTGACACTGTAACCAGAGGCCAAGTGCAAAAAGAATGTTCAGGAACTTATAGTCACACTTCAAGATATCTTAAGAGACTGATTTGAACTGCCTTTCTCGAAGGAAGAAAAAAAATGTTATTATTTCCAATAGACTTCAAAAAGTATTTTTAGATAATGCCTTTTAAAAGCAGA
Organism: Eonycteris spelaea; assembly: GCA_003508835.1. NCBI lineage: Eukaryota > Metazoa > Chordata > Mammalia > Chiroptera > Pteropodidae > Eonycteris > Eonycteris spelaea. The sequence goes on from PUFA01000245.1 coordinate 1,779,872, forward strand.
TAAGGTATACTTAATGATCAAAAGCTACATGTTTTCCCCATAAGATCAAGAATAAGAACAGGAGGCTCTCTCTCACTACTATGTTTATTCACCATTGTACTTGAGGTTCTAGAAAGAGCAATTAGGTTAAAGAAAAGTAAGTTTTCTTTATTTGCAGGTGATACAGAAAATCTTAAGGAACCCATTAAAACTATCACAACTGAGTTAAGCAAGTATGCAGAAAACAAAATGAATATACAGAAGTCAGTTGTATTTATAATACTAGCAATGAGCAATTCCAGAAGGAAATTAAAACTATTCCATTTCTGATAGCATAAAAAAGAACAAAATTCTTAGGAATAAATTTAACAAAAGTAGTATAACACTTATACACTAAAAACTAAAAAATATTATTAAAGGTAAAGACGATTAAATGGAAAGACACTCCATGTTTCTGGATCAGAAGGCTTAATGCTGTTAAAATGGAAATACTCCCCAAATGGATCTACAGATTCAACACAATCCCTATCAAAATCTCAGCTGGCTTTCCTTCCCCCAGAAATTGATAAGCTGATTCTAAAATTAATATGGAAATGCAAGAAAACCAAAAAGCCAAAACAAAGTTTAAAAAGAAGAACAAAGTTGGTGTACCCAATTTCAAAACTCACTAGAAAGCTATGATACCAGTACTGGTTTAAGGATAGCCATATAATCAATGGAATAGGCTTAATAATCAAGAAATAAATCCTTACAATTATGGTCAATTATTCTCAACAAGGTGCCAAGACAATAATACAACAGGGAAAGAACTGTCTTTTCAATAAATGATGCTGAGACAACTAAAGATCTACATGCAAAAGAATGAATCTGGATCCCTACTTCAAAAACATACAAAAAATTATCTCAAAATCTATCAAAGACCTAAATGTAGGAGCTAAAACTAGAAAACTTTTAGAAGAAAACAGAGGAATGAGTCTTCATGGCCCTGGGTTTTGCAAAACATTCTTGGTACAATATCAGAAACATAAGCAACAAAAGAAAAAACAGATATATTAGACTTCATCGAAATGTAAAACTTTTATAAAAGTAAACAAATGTGATATATACATACAATAGAATGTTATGCTACAACATGAATGAAGCTTAGAAACATGCAAATCGAAACAAACTAGACATAAAAGGACAAGTATTTTAAGATATTCTACTTGTACAAAATATCTAGAATAAAGATAGAGAGTAATAGAGGTTCCCAAGGGCTGGAGAATGGGGAGTTACTGTTTAATAGGAATAGAGTTTCTGTTTGGGATGATGAAAAAGTTCTAGAACAGAGAGTGGTGATGGTTGCTCAACATCATGAATATACTTAATGCCACTAATCTGTACACTTAAAAATGGTTAAAATGGTAAATTTGATGTTGTGTGTGTGTGTATACACATACACACACACACACACACACATATCACTTTTAAATGTCTATGATTGAAATGGTACATTTTGTTATGTATATTTTACACTAATTCTTAATTAAATTTTTTAAAACTTGAAATTTTTGTGCTCTTAAGTTCACCATTAAGAGAGTAAAAAGACAATCTACAGAATGGAAGAAAATTTTGCAATCATATCTATAATAAGGGACCTGTATCTAGAATATACAAAGACTTACGACTCAATAATAAAAAGATAAACAACCTTATTTTAAAAATAGGCAAAAATCTGAACATACATTCCCCCAAAGAAGTTATATAAATGGCCAAAAATCACATAAAAGGACATTAGCCATTATTAGTCATCAAGGAAGTAAAAATCAAAACCACGATGTGATACCACTTCACAATCACTAGAATTGCTATAACCAGAAAGATAGACAATAACAAATTTGGCAAGAATTCAGAGAAATTGAAAGCCTCATACATTGCCTGTCAAAATGTAAAATGTGTAGCCACCTAAAAAACAGTTTGGCAGCTCCTCAAAATGTCAAACACAGAATTGCCATATGACCCAGTAATCCTACTAGGTATAGACCCAATCGATGGTAATCCCATTCTTCCACATCCTCAGGCCAAAAATCATGAAGTCATCTTTGACTCATTTCTTTCTCAGACCCCACATGGTATTCGTCAGGATACTGTGTTAGCTACCCCTTCCTTCAAAATACATCCAGCACCAGATTATGGCCTCAAACTAACACTTAAAATAACCAGGGAATCCTTGGAGAAACGACAAGAAACGTCTAGATAAGCCTGGGCCATTATGTACCAGAAAGCAAGGAAGTAATCAAAAACTACTGGCGCCCTAGAATATAAGGGGCTCCCAATGGGGCTCCCGATGGCCTGAAATGGTACAATTTGAGCATCAAAAGAATTATTTCTTAATGAATTGAAACATACGGTAAATGAAACAAATAGATCAATGGAACAGAATAGAGAGTCCTGAAATAAACCCACACAAATATAGTCAACTGATCATTGACAAAGGAGCAAATAAAATTCAATGGAGAAAAGATAGTTTTTGCAACAAATGGTGCTCAAAAACAACTGGACATTCACAAGCAAAAACTGAATCTAGACACAGGCCTTACATCTTTCACAAAGGTTAACTTTGTGATGATACAGCTAAATGTAAAATGTAAACTATAAAACTTATGGAAGATAACTCACGAGAAAATCTAGATGACCTTGGGTTTGGTAATGAGTTTTTAGATATAACACCAAAAGCACAACCCATAAAAGAAAAAAAATGAAAGTAGAACTTCATTAAAATTTAAAATAGCTACTGTGAAAGACAGTGTTAAGAGAATGAAAAGACAAGCCATAGACTGAGAGAAAATATTTGCAAAACAAATATCTGATAAAGTACTTGTGTCAAGTAAATGAAAATTCATGAGTTCATAATGATAGCAAAAAATAAAATAAAATAAAATAAAAACAACTCTCACTGGTCACCAATAAAAGTGACAGAACATTATTATTACTCTGAACATTTATAAATAAAGCTTTTATCCTGCCTTTGCTGTATAAAATGGTGAAAACTTGTATTTTTTGAAGTTTAGACAATAAATGCAGAAGGGTGGTTTACTTAGAAAATCACCCTTTTTTGCAATTTGCAATGAAATAATGGATCTAGACAATGATCACCAATGGAAGCTAAAACTATTAGGTGAAAAACTGATGGGGAATTTTGTAATAAAGGGACCACAGTGACCCCTTAAAATCATTAAAAGTAGAAATGGCCAATTATATATCATGAAAAGTGGGCTAAAACATTATGTGCCCCATGAGATGATACAGTAGAAAGAACCCAACATCACCAATAAACTAATCTTTTCTGAAAAACTGAACCTAAATCTGATCAAGCCTCTAGAAAAAAAAAAACAACCACTTATGGGAAAATATGAGTGACAGATTAACGCATTACATAACACCATGTATAAGAAATCTTTCTTCCTTCTTCCTATGTCTCATTTACTGGTTCACCCTCTTCCCCCAGATGAGGGCACCCAAGAAGCCCTCATCTGACCTGTTCTGCAGTGCATGCAGGAAAGTGTTATAAAAATGTTACTAAGAACCCTACTTGCTTGCTATCTTGAGAACAGTGTTATATCACTGAATAGAAGTTACACCCAATCTGCAATACATGTAGAGAAGTGTTAAAGAACACTTGTGATGAAGATAATTCTACAAAATAATAAGAAATCAAATACAGTACATTAAAAGGATCATATAGATGATCAAGTGGGTTCATTCCAGATATACGAGGGTGATTCAACATCCACAAATGAAACAATGTGATACACCACATTAACGAAATAAAAGATAATCATTTGATCATATCAATAGACATAGAAAAAGCAGCTGACAAGATACAACATCCATTTATAATAAAAGATATCCAATAAAATTGGTATAGAAAGAAAGCACCTCAACATAAAAAAATCATACATGACAAACCCTCAACTAACATCATATTCAGCGGTGAAAAACTAAAAGCTTTTCCTCTAAGATCAGGAACATGACATGGATGCCCACTCTCGCCACTATTATTCAACATAGTACTGGAAGTCCTAAGCCAGAGCAGCCAGTCTAGAAAAGGAAATAAAAGGCATCCAAATTGGAAATGAAGAAGTAAAACTGTCAATATTAGCACACATGATCTATATAGAAAATCCAGAAGATTACACCCCCCAAAAAAACTATTAGAAAACAATAAACAAATACAGTAAAGTTGCAGAATATAAAATCAATGTATTAAAACCTATTGCATTCCTATACACTAACAATGAAATATCAGAAAGAGAAGTAAAGAAAATTATAATCATTACAAAAAGAATAAAATACCTAGGAACAAACTTAACAAAGTTAGTGAAGGACCTACACACTGAAAACTACAAGACGTTGATGAAAGAAAACGAAGAAGGCATAAAGAAATGGAAAGATATTCCATGTTCATGGATTGGAAGAATAAACATTGTTAAAATGGCCATATTATCTAAAGCAATATACAGATTCAAAGGAATCCCCATCAAAACCCCAATGACATACTTGACAGAAATAAAACAAAAATTCCTCAAATTTGTATAGAACCATAAAAGATCCTGAATAGCCAAGCAATCCAAAGCCGAAGACATCACACTCCTTGACTTCAACTATACTACAAAGTTACAGTATTTAAAACAGTATAGTATTGGCAGAAAAACAGACATACAGACCAATAGAACAGAATTGAGAGCCCAGAAATAAGCTCACACGTTTATGGGAAACTAATTTTCTACAAAGCAGCTGAAAATATACAATGGAGAAAGGAAAGACTCTTCAATAAATGATGTTGGGAAAACTGTAACGCCACATGCAAAAGAATGAAACTAGACTGCTCCCTGACACCATACACAAAAATTAACTCAAAATGGATTAAAGTCTTGAATATAAGACTTGAAACAATAAAATATGGAAGAAAACATAGGCACTAAATTTATGGACCTTGGGTCTCAAAGGGGCTTTCGTGAACTTGACCCAAAGTCAAGGAAAATAAAAGCAAAAATAAATGAAAGAGACTACATCAAACTAAAAAGTTTCTGTACAGCAAAAGAAACCATCAACAAAACAAAAAGACAATCACCCAAATGGGAATTTGCAAATGATACCTCTTATAAGGGGTTATTATCCAAACCTGAATAGATACTTTTACAAAGAAGACACATAGATAGCCAAAAGATATATGTTCTCCTCTTTCTGATCTACCTCCTACCTGTCTCGTTTCCACTCTCACTATACAAACAGGTTTTCTTCCATTTCTATCACCCTTTGCACAAACTTAATTTTCTCATTAATGACGTCTTGGTCACAAGATTGGTAACACTAATGTTTGTTTATTAGGCTACATATTTCATACCACATTTTCTGATTTATAGGATGGCTTGGTCTTTCTATACTTCCATTTCCATTTTTTTACAGTGACTTTTAACAAAAGTAGTCAATTAAAGACCCTAAAATGAATGCAAATGAAAATTTCAGAAGTATATAGCACACACCTGAAAATAATTTATTTTGCACAGTTACCAAACCTGACCTACACAAATCTGACAGAATATTCCTGCTTTTTAAAACCTGTGATGATACAAAAGTAACACAGAACCACATTCATATAAGTGAATCTTCCTAAATAAATCACCCTGTTATCTTGATTTCTAGGGATCTCATGTTCTACATTCAGATTTGAACATAAACAATAACAAAAATCAGCTTTTTAACATTTCTCAAAGCATTAGCAAATTTATCTCAAACTCTGTTATTTTCTGAAATTATTAAATATTACTGCATTCTCTATGTAGTCCAAGCAATATCCTGAAAAATCAAACTTGGTCTGTGTACCATGAGAAGCAAATAAGTGAAGAACCTCCCATCAACCATTATCTTGAACTCTACCTTAATTTACTTGTGCTTGATAGTCCACTTATGTGGTTTCCAACGTAGAAGAGAGGCAGGGGAAACAGCTTCAAAAAAAAGAGAAAGAACATTTGGTTAGAACTCCAATTACCTATTTTCCTTTATATATAAAAATGGTGACATTCACTCCCCAGAGTAAACAAATCACTGTGTTCCTTTCTATGCAATGACTGTGAACTGTACAAAATTCCAAACACCTTTACAAGTTTCTCCATGTTAGCTGGGCATTGATATCCATAACTCTGGGGGAGCTGGATAGAAACAGAAATCCTGACCTTGCTCATATTAGTAGACTATTTACCTATAGACCTTCTTGAGTAGAGACTCATGGCTGGGTTGGTGAGTTGAGGATGGATGTTTACAGTTTAAATATGCAGTTCTGAAGGTCATAAAAAGGTATGCAAACTTCTATTATCTGTGTACATACACATTCTTTTGGACAAAGGCAAAGGTTCATATCTCTCATTAGAATGTCACAAGGTTGGTGACCCCTTCAAAAAGTTGTATATACCAGCAACTCTACTCCAAAGTCACTTAGTTTTACAAGCCTAGAATGATTAAATATCTACCAAAGACAAACAATGTATCCTGTACTTGAATTACTGAACTCTGAGCTCCTGAATTATTTTCTGATTGTCAAGAGAAATATTGTTCAGAACATTCTGAGAAACAAAATGTAACACCTGGCCTTCCTTAAGTGAAAAAAGTATATATCCTTTCATAAGGTCATATGACAACTTTTAAGAACTTTCTGACATAATAGTTCACAGCAATCATGGTGAGTGATGCCAACATTTTTTTTCCACTAAAAAGACATTAAGCATGCAACTCAGATATCTAAGATATCCTTTGAAGCGTTCTGAAATAGTTATGTGCCAAAAAAAAAAAAAGTTATAGAATTCTATTATCAGTAGATTTGCTCAAGAAAGTAGATTTAAGAAAGAGAGGCTAAGAGATCCAGGACCCTCCCCTATATTCGTCAACATTCTGGTTAACAGCCTGCAACTGACTCAACAATAACACAGCTGGTGATAATACAACTTTAGAAGTTCTCAGGCATTGAAAAGAATCAGTTGCCTCCATTTCCATAAAAAATTCAAAATGAAAACAATACTTACTTATAGTTTCTGGTAACAGTGGGCTAGATTATTTGTGCTAATCCCTCTGCTGAAAACAATTAAAAATTCTAGATAAAATAACTTAAAACCTTCATAAAAGCATGAAAGGATTGGAAATAGAAATTCCCAGGCCAAAAGTTAAAGGAAAACATAAACCCAGAGAGAAACAACAGAAACCAGAGGACGGCAGAATTGCAACTGCAAAATTCTGTCAACATATATGCCTTTCAAAAACAAAAGAAAAATGTAAACTTTTTCAAACAAACAAAAACTAAGGGAATTCACCACCAGCAGACCATTAGTAAACGTGAAAGCAGCCATCCCCAACCTTTTTGGCATCAAGGACAGGTAGGTGCTCCTATGATAATCTAATGCCTGATGATCTGAGGTGGAGCTGAGGCTGATGCTAGCTCTGGGGAGCGGCTGCAAATACAGATGAAGCTTCCTCCTTGCCCACTGCTCACATCTTGCTGTGCAGCTTTGTTGCTAACAGGCCACAGACAGGTATCACTGGGGATTGGGGACCTCTGCTCTAAAGGAGGCACTTCAGTTAGGAGAAGAATGTGAAATGTAAGATGAAAAAGGGAAAGAAAAGCAAAGGAAACAGCAAATATATGGGTAAATATGAATAAACATTGGTAGCTTTTTAAAAAAGAAAATAAAAATGTATTGTGAGATTTTAAACAGAGGTAGAGCATGTATTAAAGTACCTGCTGACAAGAGCATGGAAGCCGGGAAGAGAGATAAACAGGTGAAAGTCCCTGCATTGTTGATGGGGAGAGCACGTTTAGTGATCGACTTTAGAATTTGATAAGCTAGGTATGTATGGTATAATTTCCAGGGTCACACTAAAGGAACTGAAAGAGAGGAGGTCCACTTCATATAATTATATACTTTACTTCACCAGGAAGACTTAACTAGTTACATTTTTAGGCACTCAGTGATGAGCCTCAAAAAAATAAAACAAAACAAAAAACCTAACAGAAATACCAAGAGAAATAGGCAAATCCATAGAGATAATGGCTGTAACATCTCCTATTCCACATGCTCTTAAAATATGACTGTGACACTTCCTTCCATCCAGAGATAGGCTCTATAACCCTTCCTCATAAAACTGGATAGGACTATTTCAAATAATAATGAAATGAAATGACGCTGTGTGACCTCCGAGGTTAGGTCAGAAAAAGCAATGCGGTCTGGAACACTTGCTGAAACATTCTGACCCTTGAAGACTTCAGCCACCATTAGGACTCACCTGAGCCTGTCATTTTGTAAGGAAGCCCAAAATAGCCTACATGGGTGACCACATGGCCAGGCTTGAGATTATATCTAGAGATACGTAACCGGCCCCCAGTTGCCCTGATCAACCCCCATTCCCATCATTATTTCAGCTCTGCCTTCATTTATCTGCAACTACGGAAGCCCTAAGCCAGAACTCCCCAGTTGAGGCCTCCTGAATTCCTTAACCATAGTAACTGTGAGAAATAATACAATAATTATTATTTTGTCATTAAGTTATGCAGCAAATGATAAACGGATCAGAAATGAAAGGTATCCACAAAAAAAACTACAGCAAATGACATACTTAACGGCAAACTGTTAAAAGCTTTCTCTTTGAGATCAGACGATGATGCCCAGTATTACTGTTTCTATCAACACTGAACTGGAGGTCTTATGCCATAGAGAGTAAAGGAAGTAAAAAAAAAAATGAGAATGTTGCAAAGAATGAAAACAAAACTGTCACTTTTTGCAGATGACCTGATTGTGAATACAGACAAATCCAAAAGAAACTACAAATAAATTATGGTTAACAGTCCATAATTTTGTGGATACAAAACAGTACACAAAAAGCTATATAAAAATATGTCCCTCTTATTTTTCAAATAATATTTTTCAAAAGATACATTCAATAGCAAAAAAATAGAATAAATAAAATGAAGAAGTACCTTGCAATAAATCTAACAAAAAATGTTAAAACTCTACTGACAAAATTATAAAATTTACTGAAAAAAATTTAAAAGGTGTATGTATACTATGTTCATGGACTGAAAGCTTTAATACTTTAAAAATGTCAATTTATCCCAAATTGACTTATAGCTTTTACAAAATCCCAATCAAAATCGCAAAAGGTAATTTTTCTGAAGCTTGACAAGCTGCTTCTAATATTTATATAGAAATGCAAAGGACCAAGACTTGCTCTACCAAATAGCAAGACTTTTCAAAAATATAGTAATTGAGATTGTGTGCTAATGGTGCAGAAAACACAGACAAATAAAAAAGCACAGAGAGCCCGGAAACAGCCTATGCATATGTGACAGTACCATAATATAAGTGGCAGACTTTTCGATTGAGTCTGTGACAACTGAGTGCTCATTTGGAAAAAAAAAAAAAAAAATGAAACTGGACCATGACCTCACACCATCCACAAAAATCAACTCTAAGCAGATTAAAAATCTAATTCTGAAATACCACATACTTTATAATCTCAAAGTAGAGAAGGATTTCCTAAATAACAAAAATAGTAATTAATCATAAAGGAAAAGGCTGATAAAATTTAGTTATTTTAAAATTAAGATTCCTTTTCATAATAAGGGATATATGATAAAGAAATAAAACATTATAAAAAATAAAAAGATACACCACAGAGGGGGAAAATGTATTTGTAATACCATTTATAACTAATAAGAGGAATATTATTAATATATTTTTTATAATTCCTACACAAATCAATAAGAAAAAGATATCCACCCAATAGAAAAATGGGCAAAAGTCTTGAACTAGCACTTCACAAAAGAAGTTGCCCAGATGGGCATTAAAAAATGAAAAGGCATTTAACGTCATTAATAACTAGGGAAATCCAAATAAAAGTCTAACTGCTATCAGATTAGCACCCTTAAAAATGACTGACATACCAAGAATTGACAAGAAGAAGGAGCAACACAAGTGTACTTTTGCAGGGAGTGTAAACTGGCACAACCACTTTGAAGAACAGTTTGATATTACCTATTCAAGTTAAAGGTACACATACACTAGGAGCCAGCAGTTCCGCTTCTGATATATCTCCTGGAGAAACTCATGCACATGTGCTGGTTTGGACTGAACTGTGTCCCCTCAAAATTCATATGTTGAAGCCCCAACCTCCAGGTAACTATATTGGAGATTTGGCATTTAAAGAAGTAATTAAGGTTAAATGAGGTCATAAGGGTGGGGCACTCACTACTCCAACAGGACCAGTGTCCTTATAAAAGGAAGAGACATCAGGATTGCATGCATAGAGTAAAGGCCATGTGAGACAAGCCAATGAGGGAACTCTCACCAGAACCAGTTCTGCCTACACCTTGACCTTGGACTTTCTGCCTCTAGAAGTGTGAGAAAATAAAAAATTTCTGTTGTTTGAGCCACGCAGTCTCTGGTATTTTGTTATGGCAGCCCTGGCTGACTATAATACATGTGCACAGGGATCCGACTATAAGTATGTTCAGAACAGTACTTTTATTTTTATTTTTCTAGCACCCAAACTAGAAACAATCCAAATTACCATAAACACTAAAACAGATAAGTAAATTTTAGTACTCTATTCACAAAATGAAAATATAAGAAGACAGCTATACAAAACAATGTGGATGAATCTTACCATAATATTAAGTAAAAGAATCAAGATACAAAAGGAAACAGAGTTTAATTCCCTTTATATAATGTTCAAAAATAGGCAAAACTAAACTACATAATTCAGGAATGCATACAAATTTAGAAAAATTACGTTAGAAAAAGAAAGAAAATTATTATTACAAAAGTCAGAAGAATTTTTCGGTAAGGAGGATTTTGTGAACCCATCTCATGACCTAGGAAATGATTACAAGTAATTATTCACTCAACTACATATTCATTTTGATACCTTTTTCACTATGCATGAGTCATATTTCATAGTTTTTAAATGTTTAAAGTACTTAAAAATTATAGTATACCATAAACGAAGTGTAAGTAAGCCCAACAATATACTGATTTTTTCCTAGGAAGACTGGGTCAATATTTTTCACATACTTTGTCTTTCTCTTATGTATTTTGTCTTTCTTTTTCTGTGGATGTCCCTGATTACCAATGCCATAAATCAGTCTGATGAATAACCCAGTGCTAGATGCCAGCATTTTTCTAGACCTTGGAAACAGAGCAGTGAACATACCATGTGAGGTCCTCACTCTCAAGGAAATGAAAGTCTGATTTAACCTCCAGAAATCCAAAAATGTCATCGTAATCCATTTAATACCACTGATTCTACAGGACTGCTCTATGAATTCAATGCCTAGCCTAACACCTGACACCCAGCAACTGTTAAATAGTTCCATTGCACATTCCCAAGAAGGAATGCAGGTCTCATGTTTCTGGTTCCATCATGGAAAAATATGCATATGTCTATGTATATCAACTTGTATTGTTCATTCCACTCATAGCTTTTATCAATTCAAGCTAAAAATGAAAACTTAAAACAGGGATCAGCAAACTCGGGACCTAAGAGCCAAATCTGACCCATCTCTTATTTATGTAAGTAAAGTCTTATTAGGACACAACTATACTGTTCATTTACATATCATCTATGGCTGTTTTCATGGTATAGTTGCAACAGAAATGGTCTGGCCTACAAAGCCTAAATAGTTACTATCTGATCCTGTACCAAAAATGTTTGACAATCCCCGATACAGAATTTTGCCATTTCAGAAGACATACAATATCTACTTAAAGTCAAATGCTACACACACAGTTTTGCTATTATTATGCTACATTAATGGACAATCGAATGATATAAAATCTTAATTAAGAAGTTTCTACCTAGTGCACGCAAGGAGAACAGTGTGTATAGAAATGGACTTGTACTCTAAGATCAATTTGAAATTCCATAGTATTATCATATCTTCCATAACCTATACATACTTTTCATCACATACCTTTACAAGAATTTTCTTGTCAAAATCAGGAAGTGAATTATTTTATTTAGCTTGGACACATACAATATCATTATGGTAGCTGCCATCTAAAGGAAAAAGAGGAAAAGAAACTTCAGCAAAATATCTGAATTGTTTGAGGTACAAACACATCAGAAGAAGAAAAGAGATTCATCAAAAAAGAAATATATCCAAAATCCATTTCCTAGGTTCCGAAAAATAACCATTTCTTAAAATATTAAAATTGTTTTTCTTGTCGCACTATGGATTCCTTTAGAACTACGGGCAAAAAGCACATCAAATAAACTCACATATATACACACTATCTCAAGAGGATCAAGGAACAGTGACAGAGGGGAAAAGAAACAATGTCCCCAAAACTGACCATAGTGACCACTGTCAGGGAGGCCACTCACTGATTCTGACCATACTTCCCATGTACTAAGCATATAGTCACCTTCCCCCATAAAGGGAGGTGGGATATTGTTAGGGAGTACAAACTCCACACATAAACATATCTTTTATAAAGTCCAATTCTTCACAGATGGCAAACTAAACCAGAAAAACAAATTTCAAAGGGGGTTAATTTTTGTCTTCAATCTAGCCAGTATTGTAAAAATGTCTTATTTGAATCCTATTAATCTAGAGCATACCAGGTATATTTTTACTACTCCAGATTATTATGAAACTGTAAATTTTTAACATCATTTTCATAGCAAATTTTAGAACTTACTCAATTTTCTCTATATTAGGATACAAAAATTTAAGGACTCCTTCCTTCAACATGATTATAATCCTAAATCTTGATCCTAATGAGTTTATAAATTTAATACTTAGAATAAATGTATATAACTGGAACCCATCCTGAATTATAATTGTGGTTAACGATTCACTTAATAATTCTTACAAAAATATACTACTTATTAAAATATTCTATAATTCAAACTTTTAAAATTAGGTCTGTTGACCTCTTCCCCCAACAAATTACAAACCAAAATGGCTTTGAGTACAAACCAGTGAATTTATTTGCATTCAGGATTACAAAGGACACATTATCACATATTCGCTGATCTTTTAAAGTGCTTTTTTCTACATATTTTCGCATTGAAACTTAAAGATAATACATTTTTTGACCTAAGAAAAAATATTGTTTCCTTGTTATTTATTCTTGCTAACACGTTACAATGAGTACCGTATTCGCAAAACATTTAACCAGAATGTTTAATCATGTAAATGGCAGCTTTTTCCAGATTCATAATTAGACATCTAGTTAACAGATACAATTTCCATAATTTTAATTTTTTCTCCCTATAAATGAAAGCAAACCAGAACAACAAAAAAAATCTTATATGCCTGTTACCACTTGTCTACTGAAAATCACCAGCATATGACCAAAGCAAGAAACAAGCCACAAATTAATATTAATGGGAAATTTCGGAAACAGCCAAGTGGGTTAGTCGGAAAGCTTATCTTAGCTCAATCTTACACCTGAGAACAAAAATCACAAACCACTGGAAGCAAATATAAAGTTTTGTTTGGCCCAGAGAGAGTTTTGTAAAAACTGGAATCCACTGCCAGCACTTAAGCATTGGGAGATCTGATGTCAAAATTCAAATTCTTTACTTCTTTTGAAAAACTTCCAGAGTTATGATGATGAGGGCATAGTGGGCTCCACCTCATCTCCCCAAGCCTTTTTCCTCTCAGGCACAGTGGCTTAAAACTGAGTAGAGGTGCACACCTCCATGGGGTAACTAGCTCCCGGATCCACCACAGCCAACCCACTCCTTTATTACCCACCAGGCTTTGCTTCTGGCCCCTTGCTTTAAAGTAATTAAATTCCATTAAGGAAATTAAAATGAGTAGTTGTTTCTCCTACAAATACAACTCTTTCTAAATTGTGGAATGAAACAAAGTGCATCAATATTTCATACTGTTTCACCAAGAGTACCATGACCCTCTGGTTCTCTGCCAGATGAATAAATGAATCTACCACAGTCTTAAACAAAAGTACTTAAATTTCAGCATGTATAGTGACAATTAATTAAGATTAATTTTTTTTTACTTACCTGTCCAATTCCAAGAACAATTGGTGATGGGAAACTACAAAAAAAACACAGAATAACAAATAATTTTAGCTACTTATAAAAACTTGAAGACAGTCTATAAGTTTTAGACTTCTTTTTTCAGTCTTATATGATGAAAATTTAGCATCAAGTTTGTTCACTTTTCATTTGTTCATTTCTTTTTCATTATTTAAACTGACAGCTGCTAAACCTGGCAAACATCTGTTGCCCCCTGAGGTGGACTGTCATTATATTAACTAACAACATTGTGTACATAGAAAGCCAAAATAATCTGGAGATAAATTATTAGAATAAATAGCTTTAGTAAGATTACTGGATACAAGCTGAACATATGAAAAAGAACTATATACCAGAAAGACACAAAGAAAATAAAAAATTTAAAGACATCATTTACAACAGCACCGTAAAACACCAAATCACACTAACTGGATTTTGAAAAATTATTTTTATTTTTTTAGGTACGAAATGATATTGGGTGGTGTTCTTTTAAACAAAGGAGTCCTTCTTATCATTTAGAAACGCATGCTGAAATAAATGCCTATGCTGATATTTTTAATTTTCTTCAAATTAATCTGGAAGAAAATGGTCATAGTGAATGAAGAAGGGTATATAAATGTAACAAAACTGTTGAAATTGGGTGATGGCTACATGGTGATTCATTATAGTGTTTGTTTTTTTAAATAATATACCCAGGTACAAATCTAATAAAAAGATTTTCAAGAAACACCTCTACAGAGAAAACTATAAATCAATATTTAAAAAATTCAAGAAGCACTAAATAAAGTTCATAAATTGGAAGTTCAATATTGCAATGAAGCCCATTACCTTCAAACTTATTTATGAAATCAATACACTTTCTGTAAAAACACCAGCAGGTATTTTGTGGAAACTGACAAGATGACCCTAAAACTGAAAGAAAAGGCAAAGAGCAAAATTACCCAAGATAATCTTAAAGAACAAAGATAAATGACACTAATGGATGTCAGGATTCATTATGAAGTTAAATAAGACAGTGTGTCATTTAGACAATGATAGTCCAATAAAATAATGGAAGAGAACAGAGATGGGGACAGATACACACAGATATGGATACTTGATTCATGACAAAGATGACAGTGGGGAAGAGATGGTCTTTCAACGAATGGCACTAGGTAATCAGGATACAGAATCCTGCCCCCTACCTCACACCATGCTTATCAAGGCAGTATACCACTTCACCCAGCTCACTTATTGCTCAACCCTTCCCTGGGTCTCAGTCATTCCTTCAGGCTACTACAAAGGGGAAAATAAAAAAACTCAGCCCGCCATGCACAGGGGTGCCTTGCCATTGCTGGAGAACTGTTATCCTGTGAGGCGGGCTGTGCCCTTGATGGAATAAAGAGCTAAGTCACACACAACAAACAAAACAAAACAAAACAAAACAAAACAAACAAAAAACCCAAAAAATAAAATATTCAGCCATCAATCTACATGTCAGAAGGAAACACCTATTTCAGATAGGCTATGAAGAGAATAAAGAATCAGTCTATCTTTAACTCCAGTGGATGGATGCTGGTTGTGCCACCCAGATACCCGCTTTTGGCTGAAGCATTCAGTCCCCAGTTGCCCACGACCATCTTCAGCTGGAGAAAGCTGCCATGCCAATAGCACAGCCCCTTTCTGAGAGCAGCCTGCATTCCAACTGCTAGTCTATGCAGGGGTAGAAAGGCCAGGGCCCATCGGCCCAATTCAGGACAACTCTGTAGAGCCATCCCAGCTCCAGAAGCTCTGGGATCATACTTAATTGTGATTGCGGCACAGCCCAAGTGCTCCCTCTGTCTAACCTGAATCCCTCACTCCCCCACTGTAGAGGCTCAGAAGAGCGCTCCTCAATATACTTCCCCACATCTCAGAGTCTGCTTCTCAGAGAATACAACCTGGGACATCAAACGAAATAAGAATACACTATAAACAGTAAAATGATAACAACAAAAGGTTACAGAAGATGAACAAAGAGCCAAGCTAGAAGAAAATATAATACATAAAGAGAAGGAACCCTTCATAATTGCTTCTGGCTACAGAATGCCTTAATAAGATGATGTCAATAAAACAAACATAAAAATTGAGATAATAAAACAGTCAAACGAAATGAAAAGGGAGCATACAGATCTAAGGAAACCGACTGAGGACCAAAACAATACACCTGCCACGTGAATAAGTTAGAAACAACATGGAACTAAACGGTCACTGCTGAAGACTGAATTATCAGCACTGGAGGTAATGAGAGTGAATGGAGAGGAAAAAGACAAACTCTCAAGCGATAAATAAAGAAGACAAACAAACACCACCATATAAGGCTAACTGCTGTATCTGGCGTGATCGCAATAAAAAGAGAAAATGATTCAAAGACAAAAGAAAAATTTGTTTTCTTGATATGAAGAAAATAAACTGCAACTTCACATCTAAAAGCACACTTGGTAGAGAAAAATCTGTTAAGAATGCTTGCGCAATTAATATAGTGTCCATGAACTCTTAATAAAGATACTATCTGACAATGAAAGCCACCAATCAGGAGTCAAATCAAAATAATGAATTCTGGGAAGAAGGAAGATGGTAAAGGTAGGGTTCACTTCCTCCCAGGTCCACATCGAAATTACAGTCAAATTATAAAATAATCAATGTGGAGAATCACCTGAAGTCCAACTGATCATAACAAGTACTTCTGATAATATAAAGAAGAAGCCACATCAAAGCCAGTAGGAGGGGCAAAGTCGCAAATTGGGTCGGACCCTCACCAGCAGGTGGTGGATCACTGGGAGGGAGAGCAAGGCTGAGGAAGGGGGTCCTGGTATCATTTGGGGGCTTCCCAGCCCAGGGAATAAGAGTTCCCAATAACTCAGACTGTAAAAACCAGAGGGGATTCTGGCTGTCTGGGTGAGACAGAGACTGAAACCCTAGACGCTCCTTTGAAGGACCCACACACAGGCTCTCTGACCTGCGGACACTCAGCCAAGACACTGGTGGTGTCAGAGGCTCACACGGGATTCATACTGAGAAAGTCTGCATTACCTGGTGCCAGAACAAGGGCTGGAAGGGCAGCCACCATTGTGCTTTAGTCCTGCCGACCTACCTGGCAATCTACAGCCCCTGCCAGCTAGACTGTGCAGACCCTCCCACAGAGCCATTAGGAAGCCTTGGCCTGAGGATATCAGCCCACCCCACCCAACCTGCAGATTGTCCTGAGCTTTTGTTGTTGGATGGATGCCACAGGGGCAAACATTCATAGCTGACAGCCAGGGCTATGAGCATGCATTTCAGAGACAGTTTCAGGCAGATCACTGCTGCCAACACAAACTTGGGCAGATCTCAGGGATCCATGGGCCAGTTCCAGACAGCAGATAGTCTTGCAGTAATCTGATACTCTTGTTGGAAACGCAGGGACAGTTACTGAAGTTGCAGCAAGACTAAGGCTGTACTGACCTGAAGGCCATTGTCTCCCTGAGACCCCATCTCACTCAACCTGCAAACTGCCCCAGGCGGCCCATTGACAGTGAACAGCCACTGCCCTGCCCCTCGCTCCATGGTCTCCCAATCCACACAGGCAACAAACTTTGACTAGCACAAGGAGGGCACTGCAGAGAAACCAGCTGTAGGCAGACCTCTGCTAGCTGCATGAGTTGCAATATTGCCTCCTGGGAGCACAGGGATCAGTGGGATCGCCCTAGACAGCAGCTGGTCTCACTGTGATCTTTGCCTATAGCGGGATCATACTGGCACAGACATTGCAGCAAAACTGAGGCTGTATCAGTCAGATGGCCCTTGTCTCCCTGAGATCCCACTTCACCCAAGCCACAAAGTGTCTGCAGCCTATTGACAAGCAGCCTCCCATACCCTGCTTGGCTCTGGGGTTGATCAGTCTGCGCAGGCAACAGATCTTGGCTAGCACAGTGAGCGCATTTCGGGGAAAATGGTTGTGGGCAGACCACTGCTGCCTGTACGAGTTGCAATATCTCTTGAGGGATTGCAGGGATCTGTGGAACTGCCCCAGACAGCAGCTTGTCTCCATGTGATCTGTGACTACTGCAGGAACGTGCAGGCATAGAAATTGCAGAGAACAGGCTATTGGCCAGACAGTCCTTAACTCCCTGAGCCCCTGTCCCATCCAATACACAAAGTGCCCGCTGCACATTGATAGACAGCTGCCCCTACCTCAGGGTGGCACATTCAGGCCCAAGGTGGGAAGCAGGTGACCTTGCTAAAATTGGAAGCTTGTATAGGGAGCTACAGAGACAGTATTGGCATGTAAAATGACATTGCAGTAGCAGGGGAAATTTGCTCAATACATTCAGGAGATTCCCAGGGTCCCTGCACCACCCAACACACATATCACCGAGAGGCTATTCCGGTTTCAGACACTTGCAGGCAACTGACAGGCAGTGTCAGACCTGGAGGAGCACTTGTCCCCCTGCTAAACTGCCCTCGGTCAGAGACGGAGGATAACTGGACCACTGCCTATAGCATTGTCTCTTCCACTTACCTAGATCTGGCACAGGCAACAACCATTCGCGGATCACTGTGTAGCTCCCACAAGGCAGCCTGGAGCAATCAAAAGCAGTAGCTGACTTTGGCCTACAGGGGAGTCCCTCCCAAGGGGCCACAAAACCAAAGCATCTGGAGGCTGGCACCAGGCCACAACAGAGCAACTCCTAACTAGTTCCATCAGTGATATACACAAAGAGTGGTCGCCCCACTCAGCAACTCTAACCCTGCAGGCGCAGTCAATTCCCACAGTTAGCCAGGGCGCTAATCCCATCCACTAAGGTACTAACAACAATAAAGTCTTGGAGACAACATAAGATCACACACAACCCACACTAAGATCATGTCCAGAGCCCCTGGCATTGGAGAGCAGGGAGACTACACCACTGGGCCACACAGGACACCTTCCACACTAGACCATCTGGCCAAGGCTGAGAGACGAAACAAATACTCCTGACACATAGAAATGAACACAGAGAGACTAATAAAATGAGAAAACAAACATGCCACAAATGAAACAACAGGAGAAAACTCCAGAAAATAAGCTAAATGTAACAGAGGCAAGCAACCTACCAGAGACAAAGTTCAAAATAATGGTTATAAGTATGCTAAATGAACTTACGAGGAAAATGGATGAGCACAATGAGAACCTCAACAGACAGATAATCTGTAAGCATAAAAAAGGACATAGAAACCATAAAAAGAACCAGAGAGAAATGAAAAAATACAATAACTGAAATGAAGAACACCTTAGAAGATTCAACAGTAGATTGGACGAAGCAAAAGATCAAATCAGTGAATTAAACTGGAAGACAAGGTAGCAGAATACACCCAATCAGAACAACAAAAAGAAAAAAGTTTTAAAAAATGAGGATAGTTTAAGAGACCTCTGGAACACATGAAGCATAAAAATATCCAATCATAGGAGTACCCAAAGGAGCAGAGAGAGAACAAGGATTGAGAATCTATTTGAAGAAAGATGACAGAAAACTTCCCTAACCTGGCGAAGGAATTAGACAAACAAGTTCAGGAAGCACAAACAGTTCCAAACAAGAGGAATTCAAACAGACCTCTACCAAACACATCATAATTAAAATGCCAAAGGTCAAAGACAAAGAGAGAATCTTAAAACCAGCAAGAGAAAGGAAGCTAGTTACTTACAAGGATACCCCTTAAGAATGTCTGCTGATTTTTCAATGGAAACTTTGCAGGCCAGAAGGGACTGGCAAGAAATATTCAAAGTTATGAAAAACAAGAATTTACAACCACAAATAATCCACCCGACAAGGCTTTCAATGAAAATGGACGGTGAGATATAGAGCTTCCCAGACAGAGAAAAGCTTAAAAAATTCATCGCCAACAAGCCAATATTACAAGAAATGTTAAAGGGTCTTGTAAAAAGAGAGGGGTAAAAGAAAAATATAACAAAAACAAATAGGAATAATAAAGTGAGAGTAACTATGTGCCTATCAGTAATCACTTTAAATGTAAATGATTAAATGCTCCAATCAAAAGATATAGGGTAGCCAAATGGATAAGAAAACAAGACCCAT